>OY755091.1:18458794-19684120 GCA_963576655.1 Gastrophysa polygoni | reverse complement strand
AAAAGATCAAGGGAGGCATAATTGAAAAAGCATGTGAAAGCCTATATTCAAAGAACCAAGATGAATTCGATGCAGTGGGTAATAATGTTGCCTGTAAATTACGTAGAATGAATGATAATCGAAAAATACTTGCGGAGCAGTTACTACAAAGAGTTATTCTTCTTGGAATTCAAAACAAATTGAATGATTACAATGATATTGTTTCACTTCCAAATGCTGGTAATCAATTAGTTCAATCATGTCATGCTTCGCTGAAATATCCAGGATCCAATCCCAATCAAGCGAATATCTATACCACTACAGAAACAAACAAAAAACACCCAGCAGGAACTTCCAATGACACATGTACAATGTATACCATAATTGAGTCTCGCCGAGCTTACCAGCAGGAGTAATCAAAATCAAATAATGGTCGTCAATCATGTCATGCTTCGGTGAATTATCAAGTTTATAATCCAAATGAAACCAATATCTATACTACTGCAGAAAATATTTTAAGTGGGAATGACACATCCTACAATGAACACGCAGCAGGACTTTCCAATGACACAACATTTAATATCCGTACTGAAAATAATTCTCACCAAGCTTCCCGGCAGGATTTGTCAGAATTTGTTACTTTTCAAAAATAGAACTGCATTAAAATTCTTGAACATTTGGACATAAGTACCAATAGAGATAATATTTTTTGTTAGCCACTGGTTATTAAAATATAATAAAAACTATTTATTTCGAATCACTCATTTTTTTTTACTTACTTTTAAATACTTTTTCTTAGGGGCCTTATGAATTTAATCACAAGTTTCTGGAATGATGTTTCCGAGTTCTTGGGGAGAAATAATTGCCGAAAATTTCGAATCTTCCAAACTTCGCCCCGTCGCTAGATATCGAAGTGTCACTATTAATCGTTCTTAGGCTGTAATTGCTTTTCTCATTTTAGTATTTTTCTTTGATATTAACGGCTTCACCATGCTTAAGAATTCTTTGAAACATGTGTCATCCATTCTGAGGTAATTTTTAAGGTCGTCTGTTGCATTAGTTCTTAATTTTTGCACCAGTCTCATATGAGATAAAGTATCACGTTGTAGCAGCCAATATTTTACCCAAAAACGTTTCTTGCCTTTGTTGTAGACAATAACAGCACAATAAATGCGGCTAGTTTGTTTTCTATTAGTACAAAACATTTTTCACTACAGCAAGACTGTTCAGTTGAGCACTGACAAAATATTTGTGTGTGTGGCGGCAGCTCAGTTTTCCTTCAGTTCTAAAACTGACAGTCTTAAAACTGAGGTCGCATCGTTTCAGAAAACTGAATAGTGTGTGGCCTGAGAAAGTTCAAATCTTCAGTTCAGATCGTACAGTCTTAGAACTGCCGATGAACTGTATGTGAATGGGTACCTTGAGGAACCTGCGAATAAGTATCCACAGGTTTTGTGAAAATGGTCGAAATGCTGTGACAAGGAATTTATGCAATGAATTCATTCCTGCATGATCGAGTAAAATAAGCTGTTTACGAATTTTGAAGCATTTGTTGCTGAAGCTGTAGGTCGAACAATCGCAGTTGTGTGTTGTGTGGACTTTCCCGAACACTAAAAAAAAGGACTCGAGGTATTTTTAGATTTAAGGATTATTTAGGATTCCGAATTTGTTCTGAGATTGAGTATCAATATAATTGTTCATATAAATTTTTATCATTATTTTATGGACACCTCTTTCACGATATGATCCTGCAAACTCACGTTTCCTTGAGATAAAAGAGAGTTCAGTTCATTTGGCGCCCAACTTAGAGGCAGGTTCAATTGTGAGAGAGGTATTGGAAATTGTTTTTTCGGTGCATGTATGTATAGAGGTTAGTGTCGGGTCGTAGGTTTTGTTTTGTAGTTGTGTAGAGATCTATCGAAATGGGAAGGGGTGACAGAAAAAAGGAAGGTGATATTAACAGGTTATATGAATCTGTAGAGAAGTCGGGAGAGATGGCTCAGACGACTGAAACGAAAGTTGATCAAAATAATGATAATTCACCTGAAACTATGATAGATTTTATGAACAGTATTAATAATAACTCAACACAGGTTGTAGGTGGGGTTTTAGAGACAGCATTTGATAATTTCAATGCAAGTTTGGTGGATAGTTTCACTCATTTAACCAGTAGGTTAGAACGAAAATTACTCTCAGTGGATGAGCCATCTTCATCAGATTCAAGCAAGCATGAGTTAAATGAGGAAGTGTCAAAAAAAAGTAGAGATGAGTGATAGTAATGAGATATTTGTTCAGCGGGGTTATGTGACAGTTTGGAAGGATATGGGGGGTGCGAATTTGCATTTTAGTCCTAATGGTGTTATGCATCCAGTTTTGTTTATTAACGAGGCTGGTGTGGCAGAGGAAAAAAGTTTTCTTCGCGGTGAACTGTCTAAAAGGTTCATCGTTAGACTGGGCAGAAATTAAGGAATTCGATAGTTTTCAAACGTTCAAAATTGAATTCTTAGAGAGATATTGGAGAGTTGAAGTGATCACAGTACGTAAGCCTTTACATATACGTTAACGTACGAATTATAACGTTTACGTTGTATTGTGAAATTGAGTTGAAGTCGTTCACCCTACGTCAACAAGAAGTCAACCAAGAGTTCTTCTCTTTTTCTTGTTGATTCATCTCATGTTTGTAAACTTAGTTTGTATCATCTTTCTTGGATTTTTTGATTATTCAAATATTATTAAATATATGCATTGTATTGGTATCGGTGTTATTCGTAATTCACTGCTAATAAGGTCATTTTTATTGTGATGGAAGAAATCCTGGATGCAAAACTGCTTGGAGATTCTGACATTGATGATGAAGACCTGGATGATGCAATTTTGCTGCATGTGTTTAATAATGATCCTCTAGGAAATAGAGCTCAACTTTATGGACGATTCACACTTGATCATGTCTCAAATACAGAGGCAAAGAATTGGTTTCGGTTTGAGAAAAATATTTTACTTTTGCAGACGATACTATTCTGGTCTACACAAGTACAGACTCGAGAGAACTGGAAATATTGGTGAACAATGACTTGGAGAAATACCAAGGATGGTTGATAAAAAACAAGCTGCAAATAAATTTGAAAAAAACTACTTATATGCTCTTTGTTCAAAAAAATAAAAACTCAGCAGAAATGCACATTAAAATAGGAAATGAAAGTATAAATAGAGTGGATAGTACAAAATATTTAGGTTTAATATTGGATGAGAACATAAACTGGAGTAAACATGTTCAACTTATAGAAAAAAAAGTCGTAGCAATGATTGGTGCACTATACCGATGTAGGGACTACCTATACAATTCGACATTGAAACTAATCTATAATGCTTATTTCTTACCAATTTTCAGTTACCTAATTCCTGTCTGGGGCACTTGTGGGATAACATTAATGAATAAAACACAACGAATTCAAAATAAGGTTGTGAAGGTGTTATTTAACTATAGTTACAGAACATCAACAGTTGTAGTTTTCAAAGAAACTGGTCTTCTTCAAATAGCAGAAATATTAAAAATTGAACAAAGCAAATTCCTGTACAAAGTGATAAATAATAACTTCAAATGTAATACGAAATTAGAGATGGTGAACAATATACATGCTCATGATACCAGAAGACATAACGCAATATATTTAAGTAATGTAAGAACAAACATAGCTTTAAATAGCCCACTGAACAGAAGTATACGGACATTTAACAGCTTGCCAGAGTCTATTAGGGATAGTATAAATTATAACCAATACAAATATAAATTAAAAATGTATTTTCAAGAGGAGTTTGGGAATTGAACTCATAGGAGTGATGTTTGATTCACATTAAATTTGTTAGATTTTAGTACCTATATAATTTGTTCCGTGACCGGCACTGTGTTTGCCGATTTGGAAATGAGTCTCTTGTTTAAATGATGCTGTTTGTAATCAAGAAATGTAAAATTGAAATTATTATATTTTGTATTGTTTGAATAAAGTTCTTAAAAAAAAAAAAAAAAAAGAAAGTCCACACTCCTAGATTGGCAATTGCATTGGGCATTCCTGAGAATATAAGGACAGAGAGCAATATAACATCGAACAGTTAGGTTTGGCATTTCTTTCATAACACTTTGAAACACTTACTTGTGTAGATGTAGATGCACTATGTATCCTTCTCAGAAGGTTTGCTTATTCTAGATTTAGAGATCATATTTGGATACAGTTACAAGGCCCTTTCAGACATCATCAATACTGTTATTACAATTATTGCTGAGAATAAGAGTCATTTGCTGGAAAATCTGGAAAATTTACCATGGCTCAATGAAGCCAAATTGGGAGAATATTCAGAGGTATGAATGCTGTATAAAAAGTATCAATACTTTGAGGGTTCAATAATTCAACAAAATCCTTAATGTGTCCTGATTCATAATTTCAGGCAATCACAAGAAAGGGAGCCCCTATAAACAATTGTTGGGGCTTCATAGATGGCACTATTAGACCAATTTGCAGACCTACTGAAAATCAAATGGAATACTACTCTGGACACAAAAAAGTGCACTGTGTTAAATACCAGTCAATTATATGTCCTGATGGTATCATAGTCAGTTTAAAAGGGGCCTATCCTGGTCGTCGTCATGATGCAGGAATGTTTAGGGAATCAGGAATCTATGAGGAACTAGTGCAGCATGCATCATTTGAGAATACAAACTATGTTATTTATGGAGATAAAGGTTATGGTCTGAGGGAACTCCTTATAAGGCCATACACTGAACTGGAAATAGTAGGTCATCCAGAGAGGCAGAATTTCAATACCACAATGAGTGGGATGAGAATTGCAGTTGAATGGGGCTTCCAGAAAATAGTACAAGAGTTTGCTTTCTTGGATTTCAAGAAGAACCACAAGTTACTTCTACAAGAGATTGGCACAATGTACGTTACATGTATGATTCTAACAAACTTTTATACATGTTTATATGGGAGCCAGACTGGCCAATACTTCAATATTATACCTCCACAGCTGGAACAATATTTAGGCATTTGATTTTATTTCTTTATTAAATAAAATGAATACTTTCAATTGAATCATTTATTTTATAGTTCTTATTGATATACATGGTTGGGATAAAGTATGGAACCAAGTAAATATCTTTTGAACGAGAAGAACAATATTTATGAAAATTCACAGGTAAGTGCAATGGAACAAAATGCATCTGATCTGAATGCAGATGCATTTTGTTCGATTGCACTGACCTGCAAATTTTCATAAATATCGTTCATTTCGTTCAAAAGATATTTACTTGGTTCCATACTTTATCCCAACCCTGTATTTACTTCTAAGTTCACCAACAGAATGATCTAAAAAATAAAAACTGAAGAACAATTCTGGGAACTTGAATATCATATTGTCTAAAAAAAAAACTGAAGAATAACTCTAGAACTCTAATATCGCATTTTATAAAAAAATATCACATTTTATAAAAAAAATTAACAGTTCTAGGAACTTGAATGATACATCTTATATAAAAAATAAATATAACATCCCACAAAAAAAAACATTTTTAGGAACTTCATTTTCTTAAGTAGAATACTTAAAAAAAAAAACTCTATTCAGGTTCTCAAAAAACTAACAGAAACATAACTAAAATGGAAACTCCTAAATCACAGCTGAGTTTCAAACAGGTACTTTCTAAAAACTGAATAATGAGCATAGATATCCTAACTGTCATGGAAACATCACAGACTGTTCATGGTTCAGGTACCTTATGAACTTTTACTCATTGATTCTTCAACAGTAACTTAATTAATTCCTGCTGGTTAGTAAACAGATTCAACTCAATTTGCAATCTTTTCTCTTCCATATGCAGCCTTCTCTCTTCTATTTCCAACCTCTTTTGCCTTTCTTGTGTATCCATTTCAAATTTTCTTTCCTTCAATTCTTGTTTTCTTTCTTGGAGCTTGCGCTCTCTATTTTTCATTTCATATTGGTTTTCATCTCCGAACAACAAACCCACTAGAAGGATCACAAAACAAATATTCTGATGCTAACATGAATTCCCAGAATTATCATAATATTAGTACCCAATCGTCGCCAGTGTTGTCATATCCAATCATCAAAAAGTGATAAATAGTCTATAATATTTAAAGTCCTTTATGAATTCATGTAGTTCAATGCACAAATATAATAATAAATTTGGGTCATGACGATTATGAATCAGTTCTGGTTAATAGAAGATTGCTACATTATTCTGAGACTCAGCAATTTTACTTTCTTGGGGGCTCGAGGACCAGCATGGGTATCATGAATACTTTTCGCTCAACGTTGCAACACCGCCATTTGATATTGACAGTCAACGGCGATTATTGCTTTGTTTGCTATCGGTCATTATTTACGTTTTGATTTATCGATATTATTCAACTCGTGTTCAGTTTTGTGTACTCAGAATTCCTCAGAAACTCAGTTTATTTCCTGTTTCGGTGATTTGATATAATGGTGAGACGTTGTGAGGTGTGTTAAAGACAATTTGAACCGGCGATCAAAACACATCATTTCATAGGTGAGTTACCATTGTCGTATCATTCGAGATTTTGAAGCATTTTCCCAAATGGAATGGATAAAAATGAATTTAAATTGAATTGATTAGATTATATTGATTATACCCATAGGTCAGCTGCGACAGTGTCTTGTGGTAAAATACGTAGCACTGATGAATGCTTCCTTATTTGTAGTCAAAATATGCGAAGCTGCTGAAAAATCACTGAGAATAATGATGAACTCAATTAATATTTTTGATAAAAAATATAAGGATATTTCTATACTTCTTGTACACACAACAATGAGAAATTCACCGTTGACTGTTTTTGGAACTAGTCAAACTAATTTGGAGAACAATTTCACTGTAAGACTTCATCATGAGGCAAATAAATTGAAAGATTCAACGGAAGTTAGAGTAAGAAGTATGTTGACAAAAACAATCCTATTCAAAAATCAATAAATTATTTGTGTGATTATCCATGGTTGTTTTCCATTTCCACTGCTACATCTTCACATGATTCATGATTTTATTGTTGATATAACATTTCGTCATAATACTTGTCAACACATATTCATTATCGATTTTCATCTATCTACATGAAATGAAATAATCAGACATCAATTTTTCGCGTCAAAATATATTACTCTGCTCAAGATGAAACCTCCTTCATTTTTGACGATATCGTGAAATGATATAAAATAGTTTCATCTTCAGATTTGATAATTACATTCAAATATGCAATCATATCTATTTGAAGTAGACGACTGTATACTGAATAGTAAGTATATTGTTTCATATGGCGTTGAGAATTGAACTTTTCTTGTGACGTGGTCATAATAAGTTTATTGATTACAAGCAAGTTACAAAAATCACCATAGGATTGTATTTATTCGAATTTTTCGTAACAATGTGAAGGAAGTATAAAGATGTTCATTTTCCCACCAAGAAATGCTGAAGAGTACTACTGAAATTGTTACGGATTTTCGATTCACACGGCACTGGTGCTGGGAGAATCAGCTCCTGCTATCCTTGTTCAGACAAAGATAGATACTATAGATGTTGCTTCCAAACAAACTGTATTGCCAGGGCTGTGGATTACTTATCTAGTCTGTTCAATGATCGAAGGTTTTCATTCTTTTTTTCTAAATACTTCACAGTGGATTGTTTCAAATTTGTACAGCTTCTCTTACGCTTTGGTACTGAAATAATCATATCAAATAGTATTAGCAAATTTCAAAATAATAGTGAAAGTTGAATTCATGCTGAATTCAGCTGGAAAGCTGGATTCATGCAACACAAATTGAAATTAATTCAAGAGAAATTCAGAATGCTGCACATTCTCATATACCAACAACCAACTTATCTTCCTCAATTCTTCATTTTGATCCTGCATTAGGGCCTATTAGTTTCAATTTCTGTTAAATGAATCCATCATTACTTGTGAAAAAGGTAAGGTCAGTTCTATAAAACTTTCATCATAGTGAATTGTGAACCATGTACATGTAGGTAATCTGAAGGAGGTATATAGAGAGTTCGTAAAAAGTGTGGAAACACGTGTACAGGGTGATTTCAAAACATGACGAATTTGTTAAAATGTTATTTGCCATGTTTTCAATTATTCCGGAATTGTTATTGACTTCCTTATTTTAATCAGAATACCCTGTATTTTATTGAATTCTCAGATTCTCGCTGAAGTGCTGATTTCATCGATCCATCACACTTGGGGGTCCAGCGGGAATGATTACAGAGATATAGGGTTGTGAAATAACGAGATTTTTCAATTTTAGGAATTTTTTCTGTTGAAACTATCCATTATTGGCCAAAACGGCTTTCATGTCCCTATCTCAACTTCTGATATTTATTATCTACTGACATTTAATTGAAACAAATACAGGGTGGTTCAGAATTGAGAATCATACACTCTGTATTCATTCCAATTGAATATCAATTGATAGTAATTCAGAAGTTTTTTCACCTTCATCGGCAGGTATGCGAATGTTTCTAATTTGAGTATCATTTGGCCAATAATGAATAGCTTTGACAGAAAATAATTTCTGAACTATAACATTTATTTCATTCAACACCTCTCAGTATGGATAAAAGTCTTAATTTTAGGAAACACTGTTCTTCATCGGCGGAGAGAATAGCCCCAATGAAGTGATAAAAAGGGGTCTGATCAGAATATTTTCTAACAAATTGGCAAAGAAGTATTGGAAGAAAGAATAACTATCCTCTCAACAACTTGATAGTTATATCAACTCTTAGAGGTGAGATTGACACAAAATATAGAATATAGTATTCAACTACAACATAAATTCAACCATGCAAATCATATATATATCTTCTCAGTTAAGAGTATATAATATTTCAAATATCAAATGATGGAGAAACTTCACGAATTATTAAATATCCTCAAAATGTTGAAAACCACACACAAGGCACGTTTTGCTGAAACAATAAGCTTCATCAGCATACATATAGTTCCATTATGATGAAAAAAAAGTCCTTTTCATAGATAATTTCAGTGTTGAAGTTTCTGTGTTTATTTGACAATTTCAAGATGGGTTTATTTTTGCAATTAGTTTTCAGAAATAACTGTTGGTAGCATATTCATTTTCAATATTTCCACAGATGCAACACGAAAACTATTTCCTTCTCTGTCAGATAGTGACTTCGAAAAGCACACAGCGACCTGGTTCCGACAAGCATCTTTGCGGTTCAAAAGGGAAACAGTGAATTCATCCCCATCCATGTGATGATTATTTAGTATCAATATATTATGTACAAGTTGATTGTTTATATTTTACAGAATATAGCTATCTCAGTCAATATTGATCTCACAAAAACGTTTAAATGGACAAATATGCGGTATTTTTTTGGGCGTTCAGGATGCAGTACTGGGAAAAGCATCTAAACTTGAAAATTTCACATGAACTGGTATTTTTTTAATGGAACACCCTGTATTTTATCTTCTTATTCGGTAGATCTCTTTCTTCTGATTTCAAATATATATTCTTTATTGGGGTTATCTTCGTCAGTTTTCGAAAATTATAGATTTTTTTGTATAAAACTAAGGCAGCATTATCGTCTGGCGTTCTACAGCTGCCTTAGATTTATTCGAAAAAATCTATATTTTTCGAAAACTGACAAAGATAACCTTAATAAAGTATATATATATATTTGAAATCAGAAGAAAGAGTCCTATCAATTAGGAGAATAAAATACAGGGTGTTCCATTTAAAAGATATCAGTTCATGTGAAATTTTCAGGTTTACTATGCTCCTTTGCATTCCCTTGTACAGAATTCTGAATGTCCATGAAAATTACTTATAGCGATTGAATAAAATATAAACAATCACCCTACACTGTTGAACTTTAATTCTCGTATCTTAATTATTATTGTATTGTCATTGATATCAAATTATGTTTTCATTATCAAACAGAACTATGTAAGGTTATTATTTTCAATAATATTATTTGAAAACTCAAGAATTCACATTATACTTTTGTCACCTTGCGACCTCTCAGATTTTATATAGCGATTGAATAAAAAAATTCTGTTGACATTTGCCTCATTCATTTCAAGAACAATATGCTCACCTAAAAATGTATGTTGAATCTTTCAGAATGTATACTGTTCCATTATATGACTGTTAATGATACCTATACATTATTATGTGATAAATCATATCAAACAAAAAATGAAATGCATATTTTCTTCAGATTTGGCATCAATCTCATTCTCTTACAATTAAGAATAAAACATGGATTCTATCATTATTTCAATATGTCATACTGATGGTTTTTTGAGAATGTTGTTAGATTTAGCACTTCTTTCAATATCCAATATCTATTTCAAATGCTAATTATTTTCCTGAAATCATAGAAATCATGTATTTTAGTAGTATCCCAAAAGATCAAAAGAAACCTCATGAACCATTTGAAATGTTTCCAATGTGTTTCCATGGAAACATCCCCAGTGAAATATTTCAGAATGTATTCATATGCAGTTTCGTTATATTTCTTACATGTTTCTTTTGAAACATTTTTCATGGAATGTATCTGCTTGTATTCATATGGAGTTTTGTTCTATTTCATACATGTTTCGTTCGGAACATTTTACATGAGATGTATCTGAATACATTCAAACACAGTTATCTTATGTTTCAGATGTATTTCTATGGAAATGTTTCCTATGAAACGTTTCACACCTAGGACATTTCTGGTGTCTGGAATGTTTCACAAATGTTTCTGAGTCAAAAGATGAAACATTTCAAATGGAAAATAAGTTGTTTCAGAAATGTTTCAGACACATATTTTGGTTTACTGGGTTTCATTGTAGGCATTGCAGTTTGAAATGAGCTTCAATATTATTATCGATAATTATTTCCTGATCATTAAAATTTTCAATTTCAATGAAGCTTGAAACATTGGTGGATTCCGATACATCCTGAGCTTGCTCTGGTTCATCTGCGAGTAGAGCATCATCTTTCAAATGATTTACCTCAAAAGTATCACACGCCATCTCTCTGATATTATATACTTTCTGATAGGATGATCTTTCCAATGATTTGCTATGAGCAGCACTTGGAAGCACTGTATTGCATGACGTTGTCATTCTATATTTTTCTGATAATATCTTGGCAATTTGTTGCAGCAAATCATCAAGTTCTGTAACAGATATTTCTATTCCTGATCTAAAACCCATTCCAATAATTGAATTAAATATTTATAATCATGATGGAATTATGAACTAAAAACAAATCATGTAATTTGAAGTCTGTGAAGTGAGGCTGAAATCTACCTAGGTACGTCATATTTTTACAATGGAAAATAATCCAGATACCTATGCAATGCTTTCTTCAAACATACAAATTCACCAAGATTGAACTCACTTTCCTTCCAATGCTTTAGCCTTGATGGAATATTTCTTCACTAAATTCAGGATTCTTTCTCTCAGTGATCTAATACTGATACATTGCCCCGTAATTTGTATCATGTTAACCTGAATGAGTGACCATCTTTTTGTGTCTTCAAATGGGTTTTGTCCATAAACCTCTCTGGCCAGGTGTAAATCAAACTGATCATTAAATCTGAATCGACCTTTTGATACACTCATATTTTGTACCTGAAAATGATTTCGTTTATTACATCTTCACCGAAATGATTTGAAAAATACATACCTCAGCAATAACACTGATAAGCAACTCATAAATAAAGTAAATATAAATAATAAAATTAAAAGTTGGATATTATTTTTCAAACAAAAACAAAACCGTTGGGTACCCTAATAGCACGGGATCTTGCTGGTATATCCCACAAAGGTCCTACAAATGTCCCAATGTTACAGACTTAGGTACGATATATCAGAGATGTTTCTTTTGGGACATTCCTCGCATATTTTTATTAGGATGTTCCAGAAACATCCTTTTTAATCCTTATTTATATATTATATACATATATAATGAAATGTAAATTATCATTTATTTTAAAAATCCCGCTATTTAGCGTGTAGGCGGCGATTTTGGCGGTGATTGCCGATAGTAGTCGATTGAGATTTGCGGCAATGTCAGATGTTAGTTGGAAATTTATTTCTGTTGATCGGAAAACAAAGTGAATTCTGTTTAAATCAATTCAAATTTTGACAAACAATTTCACTGTTGAATACTTAAAGAGGTATGTTTCTCAGTTTCAAGTTTCAAAAGCTTTCGAACATTTCGAGGTCAGGAATTATATGTGAAAAATCTGGCAACGCTGCAGCATGCAAGTGTCAGCACTGTCATCGCCCGGCGCCATTATTAGGTTTGTTCTAGCAGCGCTATCAAACGGTACGGAATCGTCTGAAGCATGCGCATACTGATGTACGCGTTCTAGCAAATTGAATCCGAGATTCGAACTACTAGTCGCATGTTCTAGCGAAGACAAAATCCAGTTTGACTACTGGTTGAGAACGGTCGAAGTAGTCCACAGGAATTCGTAAGGATTTTCAGTTTGTGACATGCGCAAAGGTTCGGAATGATCCGATGTCACATTTTGTTATGATTTTCGAATTTAGATTGTTTGGTTATGTACCTATGAGAGATGAGAAATCTTGGTATCTTTTTTATCCTATGGTTGAATCTGACAATTTCTTTATGAATTTTGTTTTGATTAACAAACTTGTTGGTTTTGATTGGACTGCAGATTCAAAAACTGTCAAGTTTTTTTCTAAATTTGTGTTTAGAAATACAAGTATAGTATAATTATTTTCTTTTTGTTTATGAAATCAAAGGTGGTTTTCAACATAAGTATAGTTCAACTTCATTGTTGCAGGTAGGAATAGCCAAAATGTCATCAGAGTCATCAAGCTCTGACTCAAATTGGGGAATTGATTCTGATTCATCTAATGATGATGAACTTATCGAAATGCTGTTTCATCTCCATCAGAGACCGAAAAATGAAGGCTACCTCGAGGTCACTGTACCACTGTACAATGACCAGGAATTTGTTGAACACTTCCGAGTTAGAAGACAAGTTGCACTGGATATTGCACATAAATTTGAGGACAGTGAATTTTTTAAGTCTCAAACTGGAGGAAATGGCAAGTTATCTGCCTATGATCAAACTTTGATATTTTTGTGGTTTGCTGGCCATGCGACATCTTCATTCAGAAATGTAGGAGTCCGATTTGACATAACAATCAGCTGTGTATTTTATGTTCTCAGAAGGTTGATTCACTTCCTGAGTGGGATATCCTGGAATATAATCACATGGCCAACCGATTTGGAGAAAGCTGATATTGGAAGGCATTTCAGAAAAAAATATATTCTGCTGATAATTGTAAAAGAATGGTAAATGTATATAACATTTGATGAATATCTTCAACTGCTTTTAAACTATTGACAGTTGAAAAAATACCATGACATTTACATGGTAGTTTTCAACTGCCAATAGTTAATTTAATCATAAGACATTATGTTTATGTTATGTATAAAACAGTTTCATTGGATAACCCTGTACTCAATAATCAATTTGGACTGCTGTATATGAAAATCATTTATCATTGTTGAATAATATATTTTTTCTCGCACCCTTCACCCAAAATTTGAATTTGTTTCTTGAAATTATTCCTGATGCTGCTTTAATGTTTTCAGTTGAAGCCAACAAATATGTCTTCACCCAATGAAACCTGGACGGTTGTTTGTTTCATTGCAGATGAAACAGTAGAAGCAGTCCCCACTAGGTGGATCAATGGGGATGAATGTCTGTGGCCTGCTGTCACTCGGGAAAAATTAAATATTTTGATTAAAAAATGCGAGTTCAATTCTTGCTGGCCCTCACATAAAGTGAGAACATTCAGAAATGCTACTTATGGTAAAGTAGGCTTACTTGAGCCACTCTTATTTATTATGGTTTCATTATTATATTGGTATGTTATGCATTTTAGATGTCTATGGAGTTGCAAGAGCAAAGGCGTCTAAAGCTGAACATACCAGTGATTTGAACACTGATGAAGGGGAAGCTACTGCACTTACAGAAAAAAGGATTCGAAGAAAAAAGTATTTACCTCTTCTGAATCTGAAGAAAATGAACCATTAATGGAAACAAAAAAAAGACAGAAAAAATACAAGAATACAAGAAAAAAATAAGGAAGAAAATTATGAAGGTAATTCAATTATTTGAAGAAAAGTTATTGAAAACTAATTATTTCTTTGTGTTAAAGATGTCAACTTGGATTCTTGCTTGGATGTTACTGATTCACAGCCAATCACAAGCTTCATACAGCCAACAAGTAGTCCCAGGACTCCTTTGCAATCAATCAAAGAAAATATGAGTGAGTTTCCTGAGTCTGAGGTTTCCAATCAATATCTCTAATTTAAAAAAAAATATTTCAGATAGAACATCCAAAAGTTGTTGCTGTAATCAGAAATTGTTATATAATATTCAATCCCTATTGATAGAAATCAATTCAAAAGTTGGAAACTGCAACCATACAAATACAGACGTGGAACCAAACCATCTGAGCATTTTTGAAAAATCTCAAATGGATTTTCCTATTTCAACAATGGAAAATTTGAAGGATTTTGAGAATTTCCTTTCAGTTACAGAAAATTTTACAGCATTGGTAAATATTTTTCATTCATCAATTATTATCTATTACTTAACCCTTCATAGGCATGATTTCAATTTGCATTTCAATCTCCCATCACTTTTTTCACCCAATAGAAAATTTATTTTGAAATTATGTATACATAATACAGCCTTTGTTTGTATCCTGTACAAAATCGACCGGAAGGTTAAGTTCGCATATCAAGTGACTTTTATTTGAGAATCATTATTATTTTGAAATTGTAGGTTCAGTTTCTTGCCCAGCTTGGTGGAAATAATACTTATGAATTGATTAGACGTTGCATTGCACCAATAATTGAGGACTCATTAGCAGAGCAGTTTTCCTTTTTGGGAAAGAAAGGAAAAAATACGTTTGGGACCACACTTTTAGCGAAGGCAATAATTGGTAATTACTGAATGAATTGTTTTTTTTTCTTCGTTTTTTTTTCAAAAAAATAGAGCGTCTTGACTCATCATTCAGATATATGTATATATATATATATGGTCCATTGAAAAATAAGTCGACACACATCTCATTTTTTCCCAAAATTTCCTAAGGGAGATACAGCCCTTCAAAGGTCAGTTTTGGTTTTGAAAATCTTTTTTTTTTTCATAGGTCTCAGGACAAGAAGCATTTTTCACCAGATTTAGTACAAGTGCTAATGAAATGAATACTCGTTTCTTGACATGAGTAACTTTTATGTACAGGGGAGGTTGGCTCACTTTTCTCGTCCTATTTTGTAAGCCACTAGATAATTTTTCAAACTGAAATTTTTTCAGAATTTCTTGTTCAATAGTGAAAAAAAAAGTACCATTAAAAAATTTTGGTTTGAGGCTTTGGTTACGAGATGAATGTAGTTGAATGTTTAGAACGCTTCTAAAATAGCCAGTGGAACGGTCGTCATTTTATTTGTAAATCGTGTAAATGTTAGTTCAGTTCGAATTTTTTAATAGAACGTTGTTTCGTGTCGAAAATGGAAGAATATATATCCAGTGATTTTTCGGTGGAATCACGTTTTTATTTATTTATTTATTTATCAATAACTGAAATATCTCTTATCCTCGTAATCTCGTAACCGAAGCTCCAAAACAAGATTTCACAACAGCGACAGGGAAAATAAATGTCCATTTTTCAGCGTTTGATGGGATTTTCTCTCCTCGTTTCTAAAAAATAGATTAGAAGTTATTAAAAATTATTGCAATATATTTGTAGAAAGGACAGATTTAGGATCTGTCCCAAAATGTCACTGCGCTTGAAATTAATTCTTTAGATACCTAAAAGAGAAATTCTCTATTGGTCAGTGACACCTTGTTTTTGAAAAAAATTTGGAAATACAAATATATTTAATAATAATGAAACCTCTACTTATCTTGGTGGACGTTTCGGGAACGAATCTGCTCCAGTTCTCAACACAATTGAAATATTTTTCTTCGTAAACTTTTTTCGATGTTTTGACACTGAAAAGTGACAATTTGGCAGACGGAGGAATTCTGGTTACAAGGTGTTTTCATTAATTGATATCGAATTTTCCATTTTCATATTCAAGTTTCACTTGACAACTTACAGACAGTATTTAAAATAAATGTCGATTTAAAAGAACATCCAGTGGCGTAGAAAATAGGACGAAAAAGTGCAACAACGCCCCCTGTATCTACGCAACTGTAGAATTTCGACAAAAGCTACTCACGTCGAGAAACGAGTACCTATTAATTTCATTAGTACTTTTACCAAATCTGGTCAAGAACGCTTCAATCTCCTGAGATTTATAGCAAAAAAAAGATTTGCAAAACTGAACTTTGAACTGAAAAAATATATTATGCGTGTCGACTTATTTTTCGATGGACCATCGGATGGTAAATTATTTCTACTATAACCTGGACCACCCTGTATATATAGTTCGAGAGTTTTTCACCTAGTGGTTTTGTTTTTATGGAAATATTTTTCAATAAAAACGTGGAAAAACTTTTTTTTCCATCACTAATTCAAGTATAATTTTTCTAGAAGCTGCACAGAAATCAGGTCATGCTTCCAACAAAGAAGAAACTGAGCAAAGGATTGGTGATTGGCTGAGAAGAGCGAAAGAAAGGAATCTCAGAGCACAAATGAAAAAGAATGGGAATGGGAATTCAACATGATTACATATTTCATGTATTTTTTTTGTTCCTCACAATTTTGTAGTTTGACCTTGGGGTTAACTATAATTTTTCAAGCATAGTAGTGTTACATCAAAATTGAAAAATTTGTCAAAATATCTCGTTATATAAGTCGAAAATTCATACTTCCATAATACCTTTTGAAATCATAGTAATCCCTGGGGTTTTAGTATCATTATCATATGGGTCAACATTCTTTTAGGTTCCTATTGTTCATAAAATATAGTAGATATTATTTTTATAAATAGAGGCATTTAGTTGTGAACTGTAGATTTTTTATTTGATTGTCTTATATTGAGGTAACTTAATTCTTTGTGTGACAAGTTAAGTCCTCATCAAATGGGATTTTTTATATCAATCAATGTGAATTTTCAATTCTGGGTCTATTTCTGCTTCACTCATAATGCAAAATCTCTACAGAACATATCAAGGAAGAGGTGATACCTGTCAATATTTTCTCCATAGAAATGCCAGATCCATTTTTATTTCTCAAGATTTCGAAAAAAAAAACAAATTGAAAAAGTAATTTCGAAGTTTGAAAATGTCGAACTTGACAGATGTTAGAGCCGGCTTTGACATTTTCGTGGACTTTCCATTATTTTTGAAGTCAAAATTCATATTAATTGATTGATAAAAAAAGTTCATATATATATATATATATATGTGTGTGTGTTTTTGAGTAGTTTACCTATTAGGGGGTTGTTTTGTTCTTAACTATTTCTGAACTGTGATTTTTTGAGTAGATACTTGATTTACTAACTGGAGTATTTGCTTTGACTTACCAAACTGTGATTTTTCTCAGTACCTAAGTTACTTCCTATTGAAGGGTATTACACCTGTTAGTTTTGTATTTCAAAGTGGGTTCGTATTTTGTAAAGCTCAACTTTATTTGGTTGAAGCGGTTTGTTTTGTTTTTCCAGAGTTTTTCGTTATTGTTTTTTTTTGTTTTCGAATAAAAACTATTTGAAAACAAGTTTTTTAATTTCAAACCCCTGTAGAATAATCCTGGAAGTATCCTGAGGATGTTTCAATTAGGTGTCCTGAATGTCTCAAGTACGTCCCGCGTCATCCTACTAAAATCATCCTTGAAGTATCTTAAGGATGTTTTGTATCAAGTACCCTGAATG
This sequence comes from Gastrophysa polygoni, assembly GCA_963576655.1. NCBI lineage: Eukaryota > Metazoa > Arthropoda > Insecta > Coleoptera > Chrysomelidae > Gastrophysa > Gastrophysa polygoni. Next base: position 19,666,234 of record OY755091.1, on the reverse strand, counting down.
TCTTGAGTACATCCCATGTCGTCCCACATACATTCTGAAGGGATGTTTATCAGACATCGCAAATGCTGATACAGGTGCTGCCAGCAACATCCCAAGAATGTCTCAAGGAAAATTGGCATCTCCCAGAGATGTTTCCATTGTCCCATATGGATGTTTCTAGGATATCTTACAGATGTCACCGTTAGGGTAAGCCAGTGAAGTAAGGTTAGGTGGTCGCTTGGCCATTCGAGATTTATCGACCTTATTTCGCAAGTTTCCGGTTACGTTCGTGGCTTTTTCATGTGCCTGTTAAAGAACGTGGGTTTACGTACGCACGTTATCCCATATTCGACGTAAACGTAAATACTCGAGATTTGCGCATGCGTAGATGTCAATTCGTACGTTAACGTTAACGTTGATGGTACCACTTCAACTCTCTATTGGAGTCTAGAGCACGAACGTGAGACTCTATATAGGGTGAAGTATGGAACTTATGAGAATGGATCAAGAGCCGAAGATTTTTTGCCAACCATTGAAGAAGCGAAATATCTAAATCAACCGTTTTCTGAAAGTGAGTGGATTCATTTGGCAATTAATCACTTTCCTCCTGATATTGGAAGAGGAATTCTAAATTCGGCATTTAAATCAGTAGATGGAGTTGAACTTCATTTGAGAAAAATTGATTTAACTTATAGTGTACAAAAAGGGTCGATTATTTGGGGGGTAGTACTTCAGTACCTCTCCAGAATCGGTCAAATAATCATAATTTCCGAACGAATGTAGGAAACGGTAGTACTAATCGTGATAATGAACAGGAATCGCGTCCTGTATCGAATAGGCAGAATTGGAGACAAAATGAAAATCGAAATGTAACTAGTGGAAGTAAAAATCAGGTTGCTTCTATTTTCAATGATAACTATGAGGAGTTATTAGAGGAGAGTTTAGAAAATAAAATTCGGGACGCCGCTGTGGTTCCGACGGTAATTGTTGAGGCTGCATCGAAACAAGCGACAGCGCTTGTTGACTCGGGCTCACAAATAACTGGAGTGTCCGAAAGGTTTTTTAAGAGCGGGGATTCACTGCCTACTTCTGAAACTCTGTCTAGATGGCGATGCGATGCCCGATCGTAATAAAATATGATTATTTTCCTTAGGCTGGTGCCTTATTGTAGTTTCCTCCTTTTTGGTCAGTTCTGGCATGTTCTCAATAGGTGTCGGTATACTAGCGTCGCATCGAAGTAGAAGTTTTATATCATTTGGTTGCTGTTACTGTCCGCGCAAGATAATTATATGTATGTTGTTTTTATAGGTCTGGAGTCTCGATCCAGACAATGTGAGTATTTATTTATGTCGCGGGTCGCGCAGCGTGGTAGAACCGAGCCGACTGCTTTGACGATATTTATCTTTCTCAGAGATAAATCTTGATGGCTTTGGCAGAACGCGGGTATTTCGCACTGAATTTTCATCTATAAGAATAAGAGGGGTATTCCCGATCTCTCGTATTCCACCTCGTATGTTCACGAATTTGACGTTTCGTATACAATCCAGACAGGTGATTGGTTGACATACTTACGAAACGTCAATTTCGTAAGTATAAGAAGAAAAATACGAAGATCAGGAATCCCTAATATCGAAATAAAAATACAAGCTCTCATTTAGTTTCATCAAATCTTGCAAGTTGAATTTGACCCACTTCTAATCGTCCGAATGATTAGGAATTTGGCAGGTGGACATAATTTTTACAAGGCATTATGAAATGAAAAAAATTGCGGACGAGTTTTGTGGTTATCGTCAGATTTTACTCAAAATCGATGTCTGGTGGTCTTTGGAGTCGGAAATTAGAAGTTTTTGTCAAAAATAGAAAATTCAACATGGCGGCTCCAAAATGGCGGAACACTTATTTTGGTCTGATTCTATTAAAGATTTGTATTTTGAGATTTTCGGGGTCATATCGAAATTATGATTATTTGTCAAAATCCCGAAATTCAACATGGCGGCCCCGAAATGACCATTTTTTTTCATAATGATCCCAGTCTATTCGGTATCTGGGGTATTCGGAGGAGATTATAATTTTTTGTCAAAATTAAGAATTCAACATGACTGCTCCAAAATATCGGAACAGTTTTGTGATTATATCGTAAGATTCTTTTCGAAATTTTCATTTGGGGGTTTTTAGGGTCGGACATTATGATTATTTGTCAAAAATCAAAATTCAACATGACTTCAAAATGGCGGAACCGAGGGCGAAACAGTTTTGTGATTTTGGTCAGATTAGATTAGGAATTTTCGTTGTGGGGTTTTCGAGGTCGGAGATTGTGATTTTATGTCAAAATTCAAAACTTTAACATGGCGGCTCCAAAATGGCAGATATTTTTTTGATTTTGGTATAATTCTAAACTAAATTGCTTAGTATGGAGGTTTTTGGGGCCGGAGATTTTTTTTTGTTCCACCTGTCCCAGTGTCTGTCTGTCTGTAATCATATCATGCAAGTTGAATGAATGAACAAAATAACAAAAATTAAACAAGCTTTCATTTGTTGTAACAAGATGAAGAACTGGAAACTGGCACCCCGACCGGCCGCTGTTTATACATGGTGTTTTATTATTGTTGCACGAAACTTCGAGGTCAGATTTGTTGGGTCAAAATATGAGAAAAGTCAGAATGAAAACCAAACTTATGCATAGCTGTTGGAAGAAAATCTGTGATACTCGAGGAAGCTATTTAGCTACAGCCGATCGATCAGCAAACTAATCGGATAACTAGGTATACTTACAAAAATCGGATAACTTATCGGATAACTAGGTATACCTAACAAAAATCCACTTGAAACATTTCTGAAACGAATCGATCTTGAATTTTCGTGCAGCATTGATGCCACACCCTGTATAGGCATTGCAGAACCGAACAGATTGAAGTGTAGGTATGTTTTTCAATCGTTTCTACTGGCCTGTCGAACTATATGTATATAATATATCGCGACGGCTCTGATCGAATTCGACGGAACAAAAGAATTGAATATCTTTATTCGCATATTTATTTTGTATTGGCTCTAAGCCCATTCTGAATTACTTCATCGATATCGATATCTGCTTCCAGGATGATAGTATATAAACATGGTTGCAACGATCACCTTTGTGTACCTACCACAGTAAACACCAAATTTGTGTCAGGCATTTGAAGAGTTTGAAATATAGTATTTTTGAATAGTACAATATTATAACAGGTATTTGATCTCGAACACGTGTTCTTGTGACAAAGTCGCTGTAGGTAGGGAGGTGATAATAATAATGATAATGATATTATTGATAATTTATTCACCTATATGAGAAAAAACACAATGGGTAACTAACAAGTAACAAATAACAAATGTAACTAACAAATAAATAACAAGCGAATGAAAAATAATATAAAATAATATGCGCGGTAAGCAAAATGAACATTCTATCGATAAACAAAAAAAGTAATGTTTTTGTTATGTCATTTCGAACTATGGCAACAAGAAAATGTAAACGCACTAGTATGAAAATTTTTCACAAACGCACATTCGCATCAATGATCGATGCGATGATGAATGTACTGATATTTCAATTGAGAATTTAACTGATGATATGATCACATATAAATGGTGCCTATGCCCCCACTTATCATATATCTAGGTTCATTCCGCATCCCGATCTCTCAAAATATGAATCCACTACAATTCAAGAAGATCAAGTTTATCGACTTTATCGTTTCATATCGATGATACCAATAATATCGATAACAACGACATCATCGAGAATTATCGATGAATTTGACAATCCCTAGACATAACACAGTTGAGTCATTTCGATACGATGAACTTGAATTAATTTTTCTGCGCACAGATTTATTATCATGAAATTGACATAGGTATTTTCATCAGATCGGTCACTGTAACGGGTCACCGCTTGGGTATTCTCGTTCCAGACTGCTATATTTTGGATAGCCGTCGACAATGAGCGAAACTGACTAGAAACATGTCTCATAAACACTCATAATGCTCATAATTGAAATATTCTTGGTCGTTGGAACTCAATGGAAAGTGTATTTCAAGCACTCGTTACATTTCCGCACTTGTCGCTACACGGCTCGTACTGAATATCTTCTCGATGGCGTATTAGAAGTATCTAGAGAACGGAGCAGAATATATTTTTGAAATTTTGGGTACGGAAATGGGATGTCAAAATCTAGCTCTTGAAAATATTTTCACATGTGCAATGTTGCCAGATCTAGTGTTACTAAGAGCAACTTTTGAATTTCAAATGGAACACCCTATATATCATTAGATTCTCGAATTCTGAGACATTTGAATTGATTGTTGATTTTCCACGGCGAAAACTGCGGCATTTTTCTTGCCAGTTACGACAGAAAGCTGAAATTTCCACAGCGGCTTCCCAACACACAGGTATCTGAGCAGGTATCTTATGAATTCTCGTGCATATTGAATCAATATTGTACAGGGTGTGAAAAAAGGTGCGTCAAACTCGGGTACAAATAAACTCCAAAAATTCGGTTTTTTCAATAATTTCTATCATCCATTACCTTCCGAATGATATAATATGTCCCTTCGCCTATCTTCAACAGTTTTTGAATTATAGGATTGAAATGGTGAAGTTCAAGTAATGGGAATGGCATATTTATATACGAGAGGAAAGATTTAGAAACCATTCTCCATTCATGGTCAGTTTAACATGATAATACCAAGGGCATGCGGAAAATTGATGAAGATATTTTATGAGATATTTCGGAAGAAAAATAAAATTTGTTCAAATTTGATTGTAGTGGGCCACATGACTCAAATTTATCAAACACAAATGATGATTAACCTAACAATGACAATTTTATCCTGGTTTATATCGATATAACGTTTGAAAAGAATTGACTTTTTCGATCTTATTCGTGCCCGAGTTTGACGCACCTTTTTTCATACCCCGTATTATAATAATTCAATATGCGCCAAACCTAATAAGATGACTATGTTTCAAGAAGCACTCGAGGAAGCAGCAGTGAAAATTGCAACATTCTGACAGTATTGATTCTTAGGTCAAAAACAGTGAAAGATATAGCTATAGGACATCCTACAGCAAATATGCTCAGAATCTTCTTCAGAATCCGAAAATCTAATAATATATAGGGTGTTCCATTCGAAATATCAAGGCTCCCATTTGCGTAGCCAAAATTTTAAAAATATATTTCTCATATATTTTTTTGATCTGATTATAAGTCTCGCCTTCCCCAATGCTAATGCTAGACCTTGTTTATACTGCTATGCCACGACCATGCTAATTGTGAAGGCAAAAGGCAAAGCAGTTCGTACGATGACTGAGTCATTTACCTACGGCAAAAAATACGCCACTTGAGCGTTGACTCTGGGCAGTTATTGTATCATGACTCTGGGCACCGACCTGTACCCGAATTCACCCGAGAGGTATGAGAGGAGCGGGGTAGGTAACGACTCAAGTGAGCCAGAGACCAGCAAAAACGATCTGCAAAATCTGTACCAACCAGTGTTGCCAAGGTTATAAAATATTTCACAGCAAAACAGTAGTTGTAAATAATTATTGACTTCCATCTTATTGACAATTGTTGCTCTATTGCTGAACCCCAGCATCAAATATTTCACCACGATAGTTTGTTCAAGGATCATCACTATATTCTGACTCATAGTTACCACGCACGTGGGCGTGGCTAGTGTGACGTCAGCTTGTGAGAAATTTCACCATATTGGTGTTATTGGGCTATATTTTGCGTGTGTTTACTGTTGCAAATCAAGAAAATATCTATTCGAAATAATAAATTTTGAAGTTTAAATTTGATTGAAGATGAGCTGCCCAGTGTTTGGTTGTAATGTTGACAATAAGTGCAAGGGCTTTGTGTCTGGTACAAAGTTTTATAGCTTTCCTAAAGACAAGGAAATGCAAAGTGATAGGAAAGAACTGTGTGGACGACAGGACAGACAGACATTGTCGAAGTCCAGTAGAAGTGAAAAAATTGATATAGCAATTTTTTTTGACGCAAATATTATTTAATTTTCATTGGATATCCTCGAACTTGCGAAAATTCCGAGTATTTGGCAACACGGCATCAACATTTCTACTTCCACGAGGAGTTTCATAGAGGTGATGAAACTTACGATATTTTATACCAATTCTTGCTCCATAACAAATTAGAAAATAATTATACATAATGAGTAATATATATATATGATTCAAGAATCGAACACATTCGTGTAACTTGTATCCTTTCGTATCATTGAAAACGCGGGTCGACGTGAATGCCATCTGCTGGTTGTTTACGTGTGTACGTGTGTACCGCCGTCTATTAGGTAGGGTACGAACCAGTACGAACCGGTCCGAACTCGCAAATTAATGTTTTCTACTTCATCTTTGAACGAAATTCCTTCAGAATCTAACATAATAAACCATAAATAGCGTCCTTGTGTCAAATTTCAGATTCAAACATGCTTTTAGTTCGAAGGAAGCCATTTCAGATGCTGATATTTTGGTGAAGCATTCCTCAATTTTGGTTCCATAGAATGAGGTAATTTCATTTGATTCTGAGACACAAATTTTACAATGTTTACATTTTTCAATGACCCATAACTTTTTTAAATGGAAGAGTTTTGACTCCAAAAAATACTCATTCCCTAATTTGAACCTTCCTCTTTACACTAATTCAATTACTTTTGGGTTTGAATCCATGACAAGGCCGGAAAGCATGCTGAAAAAAGGGTCTGCCAAACCATTTTGGTTTGGCGTTTCACCAAAATGGTTTGGCAGACCCTTTTTTCAGCATGCTTTCCGGCCTTGTCATGGATTCAAACCCAAAAGTAGTTGAATTAGTGTAAAGAGGAAGGTTCAAATTAGGGAATGAGTATTTTTTGGAGTCAAAACTCTTCCATTTAAAAAAGTTATGGGTCATTGAAAAATGTAAACATTGTAAAATTTGTGTCTCAGAATCAAATGAAATTACCTCATTCTATGGAACCAAAATTGAGGAATGCTTCACCAAAATATCAGCATCTGAAATGCCTTCCTTCGAACTAAAAGCATGTTTGAATCTGAAATTTGACACAAGGACGCTATTTATGGTTTATTATGTTAGATTCTGAAGGAATTTCGTTCAAAGATGAAGTAGAAAACATTAATTTGCGAGTTCGGACCGGTTCGTACTGGTTCGTACCCTACCTAATAGACGGCGGTACACACGTACACACGTAAACAACCAGCAGATGGCATTCACGTCGACCCGCGTTTTCAATGATACGAAAGGTTACAAGTTACACGAATGTGTTCGATTCTTGAATCATATTTATATATTACTCATTATGTATAATTCTTTTCTAATTTGTTATGGAGCAAGAATTGGTATAAAATATCGTAAGTTTCATCACCTCTATGAAACTCCTCGTGGAAGTAGAAATATTGATGCCGTGTTGCCAAATACTCGGAATTTTCGCAAGTTCGAGGATATCCATTGAAAATTAAATAATATTTGCGTCAAAAAAAATTGCTATATCAATTTTTTCACTTCTACTGGACTTCGACAATGTCTGTCTGTCCTGTCGTCCACACAGTTCTTTCCTAACACTTTGCATTTCCTTGTCTTTAGGAAAGCTATAAAACTTTGTACCAGACACAAAGCCCTTGCACTTATTGTCAACATTACAACCATACACTGGGCAGCTCATCTTCAATCAAATTTAAACTTCAAAGTTGATTATTTCGAAGAGATATTTTCTTGATTTGCAACAGTAAACACACGCAAAATATAGCCCAATAACACCAATATGGTGAAATTTCTTACAAGCTGACGTCACACTAGCCACGCCCACGTGCGTGGTAACTATGAGTCAGAATATATAGTGATGATTCTTGTACATACTATCGGGGTAAAATATTTGATGCTGGGGTTCAGCAATAGAGCAACAATTGTCAATAAGATGGAAGTCAATAATTATTTACAACTACTGTTTTGCTGTGAATTATTTTATACCCTTGGCAACACTGGTTGGTACAGAGTTTGCAGATCGTTTTTGCTGGTCTCTGGCTCACTTGAGTCGTTACCTACCCCGCTCCTCTCATACCTCTCGGGTGAATTCGGGTACCGGTCGGTATATTATTAGATTTTCGGATTCCGAAGAAGATTCTGAGCATATTTGCTGTAGGATGTTCTATAGCTATCTTTCACTGTTTTTGACCTAAGAATCAATACTGTCAGAATGTTGCAATTTTCACAGCTGCTTCCTCGAGTGCTTCTTGAAACATAGTCATCTTAATAGGTTTGGCGCATATTGAATTATTATTATACGGGGTATGAAAAAAGGTGCGTCAAACTCGGGCACGAATAAGATCGAAAAAGTCGATTCTTTTCAAATGTTATATCGATATAAACCAGGATAAAATTGTCATTGTTAGGTTAATCATCATTTGTGTTTGATAAATCTGAGTCATGTGGCCCACTACAATCAAATTTGAACAAATTTTATTTTTCTTCCGAAATATCTCATAAAATATCTTCATCAATTTTCCGCATGCCCTTGGTATTATCATGTTAAACTGACCATGAATGGAGAATGGTTTCTAAATCTTTCCTCTCGTATATAAATATGCCATTCCCATTACTTGAACTTCACTATTCCAATCCTATAATTCAAAAACTGTTGAAGATAGGCGAAGGGACATATTATATCATTCGGAAGGTAATGGATGATAGAAATTATTGAAAAAATCGAATTTTTGGAGTTTATTTGTACCCAGTTTGACGCACCTTTTTTCACACCCTGTATAATATTGATTCAATATGCACGAGAATTCATAAGATACCTGCTCAGATACCTGTGTGTTGGGAAGCCGCTGTGGAAATTTCAGCTTTCTGTCGTAACTGGCAAGAAAAATGTCGCAGTTTTCGCCGTGGAAAATCAACAATCAATTCAAATGTCTCAGAATTCGAGAATCTAATGATATATAGGGTGTTCCATTTGAAATTCAAAAGTTGCTCTTAGTAACACTAGATCTGGCAACATTGCACATGTGAAAATATTTTCAAGAGCTAGATTTTGACATCCCATTTCCGTACCCAAAATTTCAAAAATATATTCTGCTCCGTTCTCTAGATACTTCTAATACGCCATCGAGAAGATATTCAGTACGAGCCGTGTAGCGACAAGTGCGGAAATGTAACGAGTGCTTGAAATACACTTTCCAACGAGTTCCAACGACCAAGAATATTTCAATTATGAGCATTATGAGTGTTTATGAGACATGTTTCTAGTCAGTTTCGCTCATTGTCGACGGCTATCCAAAATATAGCAGTCTGGAACGAGAATACCCAAGCGGTGACCCGTTAGAGTGACCGATCTGATGAAAATACCTATGTCCATTTCATGATAATAAATCTGTGCGCAGATAAATTAATTCAAGTTCATCGTATCGAAATGACTCAACTGTGTTATGTCTGGGGATTGTCAAATTCATCGATAATTCTCGATGATGTCGTTGTTATAGATATTATTGGTATCATCGATATGAAACGATAAAGTCGATAAACTTGATCTTCTTGAATTGTAGTGGATTCATATTTTGAGAGACCGGGATGCGGAATGAACCTAGATATATGATAAGTGGGGGCATAGGCACCATGTATATGTGATCATATCATCAGTTAAATTCTCAATTGAAATATCAGTACATTGATGCGAATGTGCGTTTGTGAAAAATTTTCATACTAGTGCGTTTTACTTTACATTTTCTTGTTGCCATAGTTCGAAATGACATAACAAAAACATTACTTTTTTTGTTTATCGATAGAATGTTCATTTTGCTTACCGCGCATATTATTTTATATTATTTTTTATTCGCTTGTTATTTATTTGTTAGTTACATTTGTTATTTGTTACTTGTTAGTTACCCATTGTGTTTTTTCTCATTTAGGTGAATAAATTATCAATAATATCATTATCATTATTATTATCACCTCCCTACCTACAGCGACTTTGTCACAAGAATACGTGTTCGAGATCAAATACCTGTTATAATATTGTACTATTCAAAAATACTATATTTCAAACTCTTCAAATGCCTGACACAAATTTGGTGTTTACTGTGGTAGGTACACAAAGGTGATCGTTGCAACCATGTTTATATACTATCATCCTGGAAGCAGATATCGATATCGATGAAGTAATTCAGAATGGGTTTAGAGCCAATACAAAATAAATATGCGAATAAAGATATTCAATTCTTTTTTTCCGTCGAATTCGATCAGAGCCGTCGCGATATATTATATACATATAGTTCGACAGGCCAGTAGAAACGATTGAAAAACATACCTACACTTCAATCTGTTCGGTTCTGCAATGCCTATACAGGGTGTGTCATCAATGCTGCACGAAAATTCAAGATCGATTCGTTTCAGAAATGTTGTGTGGATTTTTGTTAGGTATACCTAGTTATCCGATAAGTTATCCGATTTTTGTAAGTATACCTAGTTATCCGATTAGTTTGCTGATCGATCGACTGTACCTAAATAGCTTCCTCGAGTATCACAGATTTTCTTCCAACAGCTATGCATAAGTTTGGTTTTCATTCTGACTTTTCTCATATTTTGACCCAACAAATCTGACCTCGAAGTTTCGTGCAACAATAATAAAACACCATGTATAAACAGCGGCCGGTCGGGGTGCCAGTTTCCAGTTCTTCATCTTGTTACAACAAATGAAAGCTTGTTTAATTTTTGTTATTTTGTTCATTCATTTAACTTGCATGATATGATTACAGACAGACAGACACTGGGACAGGTGGAACAAAAAAAAATCTCCGGCCCCAAAAACCTCCATACTAAGCAATTTAGTTTAGAATTAGACCAAAATCAAAAAAATATCTGCCATTTTGGAGCCGCCATGTTGAAGTTTTGAATTTTGACATAAAATCACAATCTCCAACCTCGAAAACCCCACAACGAAAATTCCTAATCTAATCTGACCAAAATCACAAAACTGTTTCGCCCTCGGTTCCGCCATTTTGAAGTCATGTTGAATTTTGATTTTTGACAAATAATCATAATGTCCGACCCTAAAAACCCCCAAATGAAAATTTCGAAAAGAATCTTACGATATAATCACAAAACTGTTCCGATATTTTGGAGCAGTCATGTTGAATTCTTAATTTTGACAAAAAATTATAATCTCCTCCGAATAGACTGGGATCATTATGACAAAAAATGGTCATTTCGGGGCCGCCATGTTGAATTTCGGGATTTTGACAAATAATCATAATATCGATATGACCCCGAAAATCTCAAAATACAAATATTTAATAGAATCAGACCAAAATAAGTGTTCCGCCATTTTGGAGCCGCCATGTTGAATTTTCTATTTTTGACAAAAACTTCTAATTTCCGACTCCAAAGACCACCAGACATCGATTTTGAGTAAAATCTGACGATAACCACAAAACTCGTCCGCAATTTTTTTCATTTCATAATGCCTTGTCGTAAAAATTATGTCCACCTGCCAAATTCCTAATCATTCGGACGATTAGAAGTGGGTCAAATTCAACTTGCAAGATTTGATGAAACTAAATGAGAGCTTGTATTTTTATTTCGATATTAGGGATTCCTGATCTTCGTATTTTTCTTCTTATACTTACGAAATTGACGTTTCGTAAGTATGTCAACCAATCACCTGTATGGATTGTATACGAAACGTCAAATTCGTAAACATACGAGGTGGAATACGAGAGATCGGGAATACCCCTCATATTCTTATAGATGAAAATTCAGTGCGAAATACCCGCGTTCTGCCAAAGTCATCAAGATTTATCTCTGAGAAAGATAAATATCGATAAGTAGTCGGCTCGGTTCTACCACGCTGCGCGACCCGCGACATAAATAAATACTCACATTGTCTGGATCGAGACTCCAGACCTATAAAAACAACATACATATAATTATCTTGCGCGGACAGTAACAGCAACCAAATAATATAAAACTTCTACTTCGATGCGACGCTAGTATACCGACACCTATTGAGAACATGCCAGAACTGACCAAAAAGGAGGAAACTACAATAAGGCACCAGCCTTAGGAAAATAATCATATTTTATTACGATCGAGCATCGCATCGCCATCTAGACAGAGTTTCAGAAGTAGGCAGTGAATCCCCGCTCTTAAACGTATTTTGGTGCAAGATTCGCTGGTGCCTCGAATTCCGACAAAATGTGCAACGTTGACGGGTGCTTGGGCTAATAAAAATACGCAAGTAAGAGAACAAGCATATTTAACGATTAAGTTGGGGGATTTTGAGTTTGATTATGCATTTTTGATAGTTCCTAATCTTGTCAGAGATTTAATTTTGGGTTGTGATTGGATGAGAGATCATGGGATTGTAATAGATTTCAAAGAAAGTTCTTTAACGGGGATGTTTGATGGAAAGATAGAAAGAACTCAGTTCTTAGGGGAACCAAGTTCTGGTATTCAGATTATGATAAGCGAAATAAGTAAGGATGAGTTACTCATCACTCAAGAAAAAAATCGCAGAATCTTGTATTCGGAGAAAGAAATTGCTGGGGTTGCTGGTAAAGCCAGTACTTTTAATGAGAACGAGCAGGTATGCTTACGTGATTTGTTGATGAGTTACAGGGTGATATTTTCCAATCAGCCGAGCTCAATTAAGAATTACGAACACGAGATAATTTTGAAGGATTATTCTCCGTTTTATTGCCGTCAGTATTCTATTCCGTATACTTTCAGGGATGAGGCGCGGAGACAAATAAAAGAAATGGTAGATTGGGGGGTGGTCGAGATGAGGAGGACTGAATACGTTATGGTGGGTTTATAGATTCAACTAAACTAACAATTAGGAATTAACAATTAACAATCTACAATTAATGATTAGGGCGGTGTTTATACATACAACTAATAATTAAGAATTGTTCCGTGATAGACATTCAAAATGACGTTAAAAAGTGTTCTGAGTTCTGATATTCGTTTTGTTTGTTTTTTCTGGTAATTTCCTGTGATGATTATTTTTTATTTTTCATAATGAACGACGGTGAATTAATTGAGAGAGTTGAGCAGTTCGAACTGTTATACAACAAAAAAAATGTAAACTTCAAAAATAAAGTAAAGAGAGAGAATGCTTGGGAAACAATTTCTTCCATAATGGGAGGAGTCACTCGTTAGTAGATTTATGTGATCTCCAACATTTTCCGTTCAATTCATTGATATTGATTGATCAATGAAAGCTCCGATTCTAGGTTCATGTATTTTTTAGCTCAAGAATGTGATCAAAGATGGACAGTATTGAGGAATGAATATGCAACAATAAAGAGGTCTTTGAAAAATAGGCCTTCTGGATCCCAAGGCTACACAGTTTCCTGGCCATATTTCAATTCGATGAAGTTTTTGGATCCCTACATACAGGCTAGAAAGTATGCAAACATAAGGCTCAAGTAGTTTTTGAATTGAATTTCTATTTTTTTAGGATAATCTCTAACTTCTCTCAATCACAACAATCCGGTATTAGTTTAGACATAAATTTTGATGATGATGTAACTCAAATCACTGAAGTGTTCTTGATGAATCTGTAGAGGAAACAAGTGAAACAGATACATCAGGTACAAACACAACACTATCTAGGTATGGATTCCCACCTACAAAGAAATTGAAAAGGGATGAAAATGAGAGGCAAAATGAAACTTTAAAGGAAAGCCAAATATTGAATTCCAACTGGGCTGAAATCAGAAGACTTCGAGCTAACAACAAAAACATAACCAAAGCCACAAGATATCATTGTGGATAAACTGGGAGGGTGTTTGGATACTTTTGGAAAGTTGATTGAGCTTAAACAAAGTTCCTCTCAGAGGATGGACAAGGAAGATGAAGAGTTTGCCAGATCCTTGACAAGAGATCTGGCTATATTTACTGCCGTAGAGAAAATTTTTGTGAAAAAAAAATCTATGACTGCATGGAAAATGTTCTACGACAAAGAGAGGAACAAATATTGTTTCCATGATTCTATTACTCCATTTGTGATTTAGAAGAAATATTTATTTTTTTCATTTATTGTTTTGTTAATTTCATTATTTGATGTGATGAAATGAGTTTTATTTTGTTTGTCAATAAAGTTTCTTAGTGGAATTATAATAGTATTCACTTACACATCACCTTGTTCCTGAAATTGATTTTGATTAGGTAGGTAGGTAGGTAGGTAGGTATATTGAATAAATTTGACAAAACATAAACTGGTATGAAACAAGCTTTCAATTGAAAATTAAATGAATGAGAGTTAAATTCTGAAATCACTTAGAGCCCCACCATGATGAACTTGATTCCATTGCTCTGGATGTGCACCTATATATGATGTGAAATAATTCATCAAAGTATCTCGGTTTCTGATATTGTCTCTGGCAGTATTATTTGATCCTATTTTACCAACAGACGCCAAATTACCAGGCATTCTCCTGCATGCACCATCTATGAAGTTTCCACTTTCATCCATTGTGTCGACGAAACCAGTGGGACAATGCCTTGGTTTTTCTATAGGAATGTCTTCTTCTGACTTCTGGATCAAATTATGTAGCACTATTGTTGCCAAAATAATTTTTTCACGGGTATCAACATTAGCTATTATAGGATTCCTAAGTCTTCGCCACCGTTGTGCCAGGATCTCAAAAGTATTCTCTATTGTTCTTCCTAGACAGGCGGTAACGGAAAATATTCTTATTTTCTCCCAAGTAAGAACCAGGATATGGTCTCATTATATTTTGATCAAGTGGAAATGCTTGGTCAGCTACTAAAAAATGGGGTAACGGGATGCTAGTTCCTGAGAGATTTTTTTCTCCAGGAATATTCAATAACATTTCGCCAAATTTTGAATTTCTGAATGATGAGGCATCATTATTCGAACCTGGTGTCCCTACATCGACCATCACAAACTTGTAGTAACTAATACAGACTGCCATCAAGGTAATACTGAAATCAAATATTCACATATATTCGAATGAAGCTTATAATTTTTGAGTATAAATTTCATAGACATTTTATCATGTCATATATTATATTTATGCATATATGGGATATAGATAGATAATCACTACAATCAATAATATTGAAACAAAAAGAATTAGTTCACCTGAAAGATTTTTCATAGGAAAACTAATCACTGCCAGAATGATTTGGTGACTGTACTGTTTACCAATTTTCCATCAACTGCTCCCATGCAAGTGGGCATGTTCCATCTATTAAAAAACCCTTCACTTATAACGAAAAAAACCCTCTCAGTAGGTACTGGCAGAACAATTGGAGAAAGAACTTTCCATAAGATATCACATGTTTCACTGATGATAATGGAGGCAGTTGTCTTCCCAATGAAATTATTCCAAGCAATTTCTTGAAATGAGCAACCTTCGGAAAGGTAGCTGAAATTTATTGTATATAGGTATTAAAATTCATATCATTTCCAGCAAATCAACATACTGTAAGGTCATAGGTAATCTTTGAGAAGGACAAATCGTATCCACTGCTGCTCTTCTTTCAATATAAGGGGTCACCAGCCTCAAAATATACTCAAACATTTCGGGAGTCATTGGCGTATATTTAAAAAACTGTTGTTTATCATTTGAAGCTGCAAACTTTATAATGTTTTGATAAACACTGACACGATCACGATTTATGTTCATCGGTCTTGTTTTATATCGGCGATGTCTCGGTTTCTTCAATATGCCAGTTGTGAGGGCTGTAGTTGTCAGCACAATTAAAAAAGCACCCATCAGTTCCACAATGAAGTTTTCTTCACAATCCATATTGAATATTCTAAAATTTCAAAACAAACAATAACGCAAAAACCGAATGATCTAAACCTCACTTCCATTTAAACAATAGAACCCCGCCAAATTTAGCTAATCGACAATTGACACTGTCACGTTCTACGCGTTCTGTCCCGAAAATTTCTTAATTCTTAGTTGATAAGTCGAAAGTTGGCCAACTTCTTAATTGCTAATTCTTAATTTAATTGACAGATGTAAATGTATAAACCCATACATACGTTCCCTTATATTCAACATTCTAAGTTCTTAGTTGTTAGTTTAATTCTCAGTTTAGTTGAATCTATAAACCCACCATTAGCTCATTAGTAATTGTGAAAAAAAAAGACAATTCGGCTCGTGTTTGTTTGGATATGAGTTTTCTGAATTCGCGAATGGAGAAGGATCGGGTGGTTCCCCCGAATCCGTCAAAACTGATTTACGATTATATTTCACGCCTTGTTCTTGATGATCAAATGTAGTACCTCTGTTTCCAGCGATTATACACGCAAATTTTTAAAGTTGACTAACTGAACCACTGAAAATCGACTCGTACTCCTCATTCCTTTGTTTTGCGTGATAGCGTGATCGTGAAAACACGTTTTTTTTTGTTGGAGCAAGTTTATTCTACGATTCAAAGAATGAAACACAAAAGATATAGATCCAGTTCCTCTTCGTCATCGTCATCTTCTGAGGACTCAAGAAATTGAAAAGACGCCAAAAACATGCAAGTAGCCCTGGTCGTTTTTCCGAATCAGATGGTTCTGTCGGTTATGTCAGTAGAGACAGCAGAATAAATTCACCCGATAGGAAAATTGGTAAGTGAAAAACTGAGCGAGATGCTTAGGTATCGGGCGAGATGCCTGATTGTTTGGTGAGATACCTAATTATATTCGGGCGAGACGCCTGATCGATCCTTGTTAGGGCGGGAGGCCTGATTCAAGGGCTTTGATATTTACTTGTTAGGGCGAGATGCCTTTGACTGTGTGTGGATGATATGTCCACAAGAGAGGTTAGTATTTCCATCAGTTCTATTTGTTTTCAGGCGAGTAACCTCCAGTAGAGGAAGTGGACCCTCTAGAAATAGAGTTTGTTGATGTGCCCCTCAATGAAAACATTATTAATGCTCATGGCGGTCAATTTGAAGAGAATTCATTGAAGCAGAGTGAAGAGATTCATCATGATTTGGCGAAAAGATGGGAAATCATCTTGAGAAAAGGTTTGGATGACCCTTCTAAAGAAGCTTTATTAAAAAAATATCCTACTCCAAGTAATTGCCTCAGTATTAACCCCCCAAATTGAATGCAGAAATCAAAGTGGCAGCGAAGGACACTGCAGTAAGCGGACACTTCGCTTGAAATGATTCAATCCCAAACTGGGGCTTCCTTGGCAGCGATTGGCACGGTATTAACGAAACTGATAAAATCAGAAGACGAGGTTGTGGAGGGGAATAATAACTTAGAGTTGATTGAAGTCTTGAGTGATGCTGCTCGTCTGATTGCTGACTTGCATCATAACCAATCAACTGCAAGACAAAACCTTGTCAGCATGAATTTAGAACAGACTCTAAAAGATATGATTACAAACACATCATTAGATGGATTTCTGTTCGGTGATAATTTAACAGAACGAATCAAGACAAATAAAGCTATTGAAAAAGCTGGTGTTGAACTCCGGAAGACACAAAACCATCTGAAAAACATGTTTACAATAAGAATACCCGGCATTTAAACTCCAAGAAGCCACCCAGGCGAAATTATCACCTGGGTGGCAAAAACCAGGGACAAGTGGGACACAGAGCCCCCAACTACCATCAGAGGCATTACTCGAAGCATCGAAGTCCTCCAACGACGACAAGAGTCGTCGTCATGTATCACTAATGTGAGTTTTTAGAGCTGGTCAACTGAAATATTTCATTCATAAATGGCAGTATATTACTAGAGATCCTGTAGTTTTGTCCTGTGTTGGAGGATACTCTCTACCATTCAAAAGAGTAGTATGTCGAAAAGAACCTCCTCTGATTCGAAGGTGGTCTGTTGCTGAACATCAGTTCATCAGTAAAGAAATATCACATTTAATAGAAATAGGTGCAATCCAAAAGTGTGAGCCATGTGAGGGTCAATTTCTCTCAGGTATATTCTTGGTGCCAAAACAAAATGGCAAAAAGATAATTCTCAATTTGAAGAATCTCAATCAATATTTAGAAGTGAAACACTTCAAAATGGAAAATAAAGACACTGTTGCCAAACCTATAACACAAACTCGTTTTCTGGCATCAATTGACCTAGGAGAGGCTTATTTTTTGGTAAACATTAATGAATGTGACAGGAAATTCTTAAGGTCCAGTTTCGACAACACTCTTGATGAATTCACATGCTTACCTTTTGCACCATATGTTTTTACAAAATTATTAAAACCTGTCATTTACTATTTGCGTTCCCAAGGTTTAATATCTATTGTTCAGCTAGATGATTTTCTTTTGATATCAAGCTCATATAAGGAATGTGAATCTAACATAATGATAACTTGTAACCTGCTTAAGGACTTAGGTTTTGTGGTTAATCTTGAGAAGAGCCAATTGTCACCTCTCAAATGTTGTAGATTTTTAGGGTTTTTCTTTGATTCTGAGTCTATGTACTTAAAACTTCCTAGGGAAAACAAAATGAAATAACGACAATAATCAATCAATTTCCTGTTGGAAAGAGCTGTACAATCAGGAAATTTTCTCAACTCGTTGGAAAGCTAGTTGTAGCATGTCCAGCTATACCATATAGTTGGCTGTATACAAAAATGTTTGAGAGGGCAAAGTTCATTGCCCTGAGCATGAATAACAATAATTATGAAGCTTCAATGTTAATTACTGAGTTACTCCATGAAGATCTTTCTTGGTGGAAAGAGCACATAGTTAAGTCAGGAAACCCTTTACATAAGAATATGTTTGACATCGTTGAGTATTGTGGTGAGAGGTCGATTCACATTTCGATATTGTTCCTACTTTGAGAGAGGATATCTGGTTGAATATATCACACAGAATTCTACATTTTTGACTACACATTGTGCATGTTCTGTTCCACCATTTGCGAAATTTTGGTAAGCTGGATCTGAATTACAACTCATGGAATTATGATTAATCAGTTTTGATGCCTATCCTGCACAAACAAATTTTCGCAACAAAAACACTCAGCATATAAAAACAATCGATTGATTTTACTATTTAGCACGGTCGCTCTATTTCAATTTTGACCTAAATAATCGCTGCACTATGCCTGCGAGTTCAGAAGTAACCTTGGCAGATTTGTACAATTTATTGAAAGCAGTTGATCTGAAATCCGATAAAACCCAAGAACAGCTTGCCGAAATTAAACAAGAATTGTCAGTTGCTAATAACAAATTACTTGAACTGGAAGAAGAGAATAGAAATTTGAAAGAGCAAGTTCAATCAATGGATAGACAGCAGCGAAGAAACAATATTATCGTGTTTGGTCTGCAGTCTGACGATACTGACAAATCATTAAAAGACCTTGGTAAAATACTGCAACTGAATTTAGATACTCAAGAAATCAATAATTTCTATTCTATCCAGGATAAAAACAACCGAAAAATACTGAAAATAGAGTTTGTCTCCTATTTGAAAAAACTTGAGTTACTGCGCAACGTTCATTTGCTCAAAAACACAAAGATCTCTATAGCAGACGACTTGAGCCCCGAAGATCGCGTTGTTCATAAAACATTACGTGGATACTTGAATACGGCCAAGAAAAACGGATTGAAGTCTACTATAAGGCAAAATAAATTATTGATAAATGGTGCAAAATATACTGCCGACCAACTCGCTACCAACCCAGACTTATTAACGAAGCAAGTATCTTCAAATATCGAACCGATCGATACCGCTTCCGACTCCAAACCTGAAAGTAAGCACCAGAAAAGGAAGGATTTACCTGCTTCACCTGATGATAACACCTCAAAGAAGCCAAATCTGAGACGGAAAAATTAGGTCCACGTGTTTTATTATTTTTGTTATTATTCTTTTCCTACTATACTGTGTTTTGCTAACGAGCATTATATCCTTGACTTTGTTCTTATAATTCTCATCAATAGTTATAATCTGTATCTCTGCTTTATTTTACATTAGCAATGCCCTTATCTATTTGTCATGTTAATACCAGGTCAATCACAAATGGGTTTGCGGAATTTAAAGATAAGGTTTTCGATGTTTTCGATATCATAACTATTTCTGAAACCTGGCTGAGTGATAGAATTGACGATGAAACTATTGCTTTGCCTGGTTACGACCTATTCCGTAAAGATCGTGGAAGTCCTGGTGGGGGAGTAGCAATTTTCATAAAACTTTCTCTAAATGCGTCTCTGTTGAACAGTGTTAATAACGTTGTCACAACTGAACAACTATGGATATCATTCTTATACAATAAGTACAGATACGCGGTCGGTGCTCTCTATAGACCACCAAATTAAATACCATCTGACTTTTTCACGGAATTCGATGACGTTTTATCGCAAATCGCACCTATTTTCGATCACATCATTTGTGCAGGAGATCTCAATATTGATTTCTTGGATCCAACCAGTAGATTACACATTCAGCTGGATAACATAATCTGCTCATATGAGCTACATCAGGTAATAAATGAACCAACTCGTTATTCAGCTTCTTCACAGAAATTGCTCGATGTTATTTTCTGCTCTCAATCTTTAGCTGTAAGCGACCGTACTGTATCTGATTGCTCTAGCTTTTCTGACCACTGGTTATCTGCTTGTAAAATTGACACACCATTTCATATGAATGATGATTTCGAATATACGTTCAGGAATTTCAAACACTTCAACTCTAATGAATTTCAATACACTTTAATACATTCTTACTTTGATTCGATTTTATCACCAGGAAGCGTAGATGAGAAAGTTCAGCGATTAAACTCCCTGATAATTAAATGTTTCGATCTCCATGCACCTATCAGAACAGTTCATATCACTAAAAAAAAGGCGCCATGGTTGACTGATAATCTCAAACTCCTAATGCGCCTGCGGGACCGAGCTCTGACCAAATACAAACGAAGCAAGTTACAACATCACTGGGAATACTACAAACAACTTAGAAACCTGACCAATCGAACAATTAATCTGGAAAAGAAGGCCTACATAGAATTCAGCTTGAGAAACAAGAACAGTATTTGGAAGGAGCTCTCGGACTTGAATATTCATAACAAAAAATCGAACACTATACCACATCATCTCGAAAATGTTGAAGAAATCAATGATTTCTTTATTAAGGGCTCGACCAATGCTCAACCCCCTGACGGTGATCTACTGAATTTTTTCTCCAGCAATCACATTAATGGTCATTCCAACTTCAATTTCCATGGAACAAATGATGAAGAAGTATTCCAAAATATTCTTTCGATAAAATCTAATGCCGTTGGCGCAGATAGTATTAGTGTAAAAATGCTTCTCCATTGCTGTCCCTTCATCTTGCCTTATATAACACATATCTACAATGAATGTATTGAAATGAATGTCTTTCCAGCAAGTTGGAAAAAGTCCCATGTAATTCCATTAGCTAAAACTAGTAAACCACAAAACTACAACGATTTACGCCCTATCAGTATCTTATGTGTCCTCTCTAAAATATTTGAGAAAATAATAAATAAACCAATTCGAATTTATATAGAGCAAAATAATATATTACCGCCAAATCAATCTGGCTTCAGACCAGATCATAGCTGTACAACAACTCTACTCAATATTGTAGATGATTTATTGGCTTCCTTTGATAATAATCAATTATCTCTCCTTGTACTGATAGATTATTCAAAAGCTTTCGACAAAATAAATCATGAACTATTGTTGAATCTAATGAAATATTTGGGATTTTCGTTGAATGCCGTGCAACTTATTAGGGATTACTTGATTAATCGCTCGCAACGGGTAGTCATGGGTAGCGTCGTGTCAAACTATCTCAATCTCCATTGCGGCGTGCCACAAGGCTCAATAATCGGTCCGCTCCTATTCGTTATTTCTACCTCTCAATTTCCTAAATGCCTTAAGTACACCAAGATTCAGAGTTATGCCGATGACACACAAATATACAAAACATTTCCTGAAAATATGTTAGATACAGCTTGTGAGCAGATCAATGAAGACCTAAATAAACTCGTAAATCTCTCCAGAAACTATTGTTTGAATATAAATTCCTCAA
This sequence comes from Gastrophysa polygoni, assembly GCA_963576655.1. Lineage (NCBI taxonomy): Eukaryota > Metazoa > Arthropoda > Insecta > Coleoptera > Chrysomelidae > Gastrophysa > Gastrophysa polygoni. The sequence goes on along the minus strand of OY755091.1, from coordinate 19,644,215 downwards.
AAACGGTTGTTATGCTTTTTGGACGGAAAAAAATGAGACTAAGATGTATCAACAATATTGATATAAGAATTCAGAATCAGAAGTTGACTCTAACCGATTCTACTAAAAATCTAGGACTCATGTTGGATTCCACCCTGAAATTTTCATCTCACGTTTCCTTAATCCTGAAACGGGGTTTCAGTAATCTAAAATCTATATACTCCAATCGGAAAATTCTGAATCCAAAACTAAGGCAAGTTCTATGCGAATCTCTTGTACTTTCTCATGCAAATTTTGCCGACTCCGTGTACGGTCCAAATTTACTACAAACAGATAAAAAGAGACTACAAAAATTACAAAACTCTTGCATAAGACTCATTACTGGAACGAGGAGGCGTCAACATGTGTCGCATCATCTGAACAGATTAGGATGGTTGAATATGGAGACTCGGAGAGTATATCACTCATGCGTCCTATTTCATAAAATCATCTTGAAGCAAAAACCTAGCTACTTACACAACAAAATTAAATATAGAACTGATATCCATAACCTGAATTTACGATTCAGAAATCAGCTCACTGCACCAACTCACAGGACTTCTGCTTTTCGTGGCTCATTTTCATACAACGTCGTATGGCTTTTCAACCGGTTACCCAATAATCTCAAAACTCTATCCCTGGGAGGGTTCAGAAAGCAGTTATTTGAGCTCCTCAAAAATGGACACTTAGAACTGGGATTTTAGTTAGTTATTTTCAAAATGATGAACTTTAAATCTGATGGTACCGTTTTATTGTATCTTTTTTGTTTTTTTTTTTTTTTGTTCAGGTATGAAATGATACTGTCAAACATCTCTGTGTTATCTCACCATAATTAATTACTTTTGATCTTCTTAGCAGTTAGTATAATATATTTTCATTTTATGAATCACTTACGGGTTGAATGGAAGAGCAAGCTCTGAATATAAGTCTCTGACGATGTATTCAGAAATTGAATTCTGCCTTTTGATAGTTACAAGTGCATTTTGCAGACTGGCGTACTCTAGCTGTGAATATTCTATCTTTAATTTTTTGTACTTGTTACCTAACAATAAAATCATTATTATTATTATTATTGAGATATTCTCAGATGCTTGTCTCACTGGATGGGGAGGTTTTTGGAATAATCAGAGAGCAAGTGGCAGCTGGACAGAAGATGGATGTTCATTTCATATCAATTATCTTGAACTTCTTGCCGCCTTTCTGAATTTGACATACTTTGCAAAGTCCAAGGAGAAAATTAATATTTTACTCAGAATCGATAATACCACTGCCATATCTTATATTAATCGTATGGGTGGAATTAGTTATCCTAAATTGAATAACCTTACAAGGAAGATATGGCAGTGGTGTGAATCACGAAATATAATGATATTTGCATCATATATTTCTTCTAAAAATAATTCTGAAGCAGATTCAGAGTCGAGGAAGTTACCTTCTGAAACAGAAGTTGCCTTCATCCAAATCACGAATAAATTCGGAAAACCTTCAATTGATTTGTTCGCATCTACAGTTAATGCAAAATGTGAGACATTCATATCATGGAAAAAAGATCCAGACTCTATAACTGCTGATGCATGCACAGTGGCATAGAATTATCATAATTTTTATGCATTCTCTCCATCTACTTTAATTGCCAAGGTTCTGCAAAAGATAATTGCTGATAAAGCAAAGGGAATTGTCGTTGTGCCTAACTGGCCTACCCAACCTTGGTTTCCTTTGTTTCAAAAATTGATAATATCTCCACCCTTAATTCTTCATCCAAGTAAATTACTATTGTCCACAAATAGGTTACCACACCCTTTGTGGAGGAAGAATTCACTTCTGGTGGGATTCTTGTCAGGAAGGCTTTTGAATTGAGAGGAGTTCCATTGGAAAGTATTGACATTTTACTTTCTTCCATTTCATCTTCCACCATGAAGCAGTATATCAGTGCCTTGAAATTGTGTTGTTTATTTTGCAAAAATAATAATCTCAATATTTTTAAAAAAGATATTCCTTCAATAATGAAATTTTTGACAGAAAATTTCAATAAGGGTGGAGGCTACGGTACGCTTAACAATATGAGATCGGCCTTGGCTTTTTTGATTTCTCCAAATATTGGTTCTGATGCCTGTCTAAAAAGATTTTTCAAAGGTATTTCAAAGAAGAGACTTTCTACCCCTAAATATGATCAAACTTGGGATCCTAGTGTAGAAGTGTAGTTCTTTATTATATAAACAAATTGGGTCCCAATGAGAATTTATCCTTGGATTCACTTACACAAAAGTTGGTTGTGCTTTTGGCATTGACCACAGCCCAACGGGTTCAAACGTTATCATCAATCAATATCAATAAAATAATCCAGAAGGATAATGGGTTTCAAATAAAGATTTCGGAAACAATTAGAACTTCAGGGAGGAATAAATTCCAACCACTACTGGATTTACCTGTTTTTCCAGAAAATCCAAACATATGTGTTGCAAGTACACTTGAATATTATTTGATGAAAACTTCTTCTATTAGATCTAATATTTCTAATTTGATTTTAACTCACAAAAAACCATATCTGGCAGCTTCAAGCCAAAGTATAAGTCGCTGGATTAAGATTTTATTGGGTGAAAGCGCTTCGACATCTGCTGCTAAATCAAAAGGGGCCAATATTGACATGATGAAAAGTACCGCAGGCTGGACCGAGCAATCTAATACCTTTGTGAAGTTTTACAACCTCCCAGTCAAAACTAAAAATAATTTTGCTAAGACAATTTTGAGTTTAGGTCCGTAATAATTATGTTCATAGGTACTTATACCTGTTTCTTGTTTACATTAGTTGTGGATGAATAAGTTACAAAATGTAAATGTATTCATTTTTCATACATTGAGAACGTAATATCAATTTGATTGGAACTTATTGGTTGCATTAAACTTGCTTACGTCTCAACACTTTGAACATCTACATTTAATCATCGAGAACAAGGCGTGAAATATAATTATAAGATCAAACGAACTTACCTTAATTGGAGTTTGAAGCAAGCCCACCCTGTATGTATGTAGTAGTAAGTTAGATTAGTTTTAAATGATGTATCGCATGTGATATTTCGCGCCTTTCAAGAGAGCGAGGAGAATGGGTAGGTGGAAGGGAGACGACGGTCTGGAGTCGAGAGCGCTTTGCGCGAAGTCAGTGCTGTAAGAGCACGAGTGTTACTGCAGCCAGTGTTGTTCAAGTTGGTACTTTGGTACCAGATTTGACACTATATGAATACGGTTGGTACTCTGGTACTTCTTTCATCAATCTGGCACCCACACAGAACCTGACAGAATATGGGTATGTTATGTGGGTCTTGTTGGTTCTTATTAGGATTTTTTACGACGTTGGCAATTTCGAGTCTGTGGGTTATCTTGGCAGTTGCGGCAACCCCACGGTCAAATGTCAATTGTCAATGGTCATTGGTCAATATGCACCAATATGTCATTATTGTCAATATTGTCATTTCGTTTATTCTTATGGTTTGTTTTGGATTTTCCTCATTTTCATAATGAAAATTTCATTCGAGTTTATTGCTACCATGCTACTTGAGATGTTTTTGCTACCATATTGCTACTCATCACATTATTCACTGTCTTCATTTCTCAGTTCACATTGTTCAGAAATCAGAAAACATAAGAGAAGCACACGACCAACGATAGGTACTCAACCAGTCAAGGAATATTTAGAAATGCAACGGTTAGAAGTTTATAAAATCTTGCTGTTCTGAGGCTGAGTTAGTTCCGGATGAAGATGTCACATTCAGCAATCAACCCCAATAAATGATTTTATGAACATTATTTTATGAATAAGTCTTCAGGAAAATTTCGTTTTTCGAGTTTATTTTTGTTACATTGTTACCTGTGTTGACAATAGAGTTTAGATTTTGTATTCTGTATTAATTTAACATTTCATTTCAAATTTCCCGCTTCAACGACGATTTCAAAATTTCCCGCTCTAATAGGGTTTTTATCAGACAAGACAACGAATGGAACTGATGAGTCTCTAGAATATGTGACGTCAACAGGTCCGTTTTTTCATTTGATACCCGAAAAGGTAATTTGGTACCATAAACATTACCAAGTTGGCACCTCTGAATATTCTGCCTGGAACAACACTGGCTGCAGCTGTGATCCAGAAATATTGTGCACCAACGTGGAATACTAGACATTTTTATTTTGCCGGTATTTGATATATATTCCTACCTATTTCATACGGACTCGTTGACTGTGAGTATTTTCATGCTACTGACAATTTTGTGACTCTAGTGGATCAAATGTACCTTTAGTACATAGGTACTTATTTAGTAGTAGTTGCATTTTTTGTACATTTTCTCAAATAAAGTTTGTGACTTATAACAATAGAACTCTACATGCCCAGAGTATTTGTCTCATCAAGTTCTGTTTCATTGGCACCCAACAGAGCGGCAAAATAATTGAATATTCTTTGATTATTGTTATAAAGTCATAGATTTTATCTGTATTTCATGACTAGAGTATATGAACTGTATAGTTTATGCGAAGTCAGTTGAAAAACTTCCGTTTTTAAGGACGATACGAGGATTTGTCGATTCGCTTAACATTGGAATAGGAATGAATGAGATATTTTTTACTGAGCTTCCCCGGTATGAAGCCTGTGCACTCAACGTGGACTGGATAAGCGCTGTCATTCTAGAAACCGAGTCTCATTGGTTACTCCTGAATGTTGATTGGTCAGAGTTGCATGGGCGGCTTTCTGTGTGATGAGAATCTTCTAGCTTGCGCTAGGCAGTACGGTACGGTAATGCGACGGAGCTAGGAAGTCATCATTGGTTCAACTCGAAATTCAGAAAATTTATTTTTTTAATCATAGTGAGTCTGTTTTTCGGTTCGCAATTGAAATATGGCGTTCTGGAGGCCTTTCGAGGAAGTCAACGAAGTGAGTGATAGTGATTCGGAGGAAGAGCAAGCGGAGTTGACCAATAAAGATTTATATGTTCAAACGCAAAGGGTAATTTTGAATATCTATTCGCGTCTCAAGGACGAGAATAATGATTCTTCAGAAAACCAACTTGTGAAGAGAATACAGGAATTGGCTAGAATAAGCTATATCACTATATACAGAGTTATTAGAACCGGAGATGTTGTGGATCATCAAGTTAAACGGAAAAGAGTGGGATAAAAACTCAAGAAGCTTGACGATGCTTCGAAAGAAGTGATTCGTCGAATTGTATATAGATTTTATAATGAGAATAAGGTGCCAAAATTGCCAGATATCAGGGATAAGTTGAATGAATACGCGGATTATAAATATAAATCGATAAGTACGTTGCGAAATGTTTTACTGGATTGCGGGTTCAGCCATAAAAAATTGGACAAAAGGATGGTGATTATGGAATCAAGGAGCATCGTAGACCATCGGCAAGAATATCTACGTAGAATAAAGGAATACCGTGAAGCGAATAGGCCTATAATTTATCTAGATTAAACGTGGTTCGACACTCATGACGTTGTTCAATACGGTTGGGTAGATGATAGCAAAAACTGTAATTTGAGTGGTCCGAGTTCGAGAGGCAGAAGAATAATAATCCTTCACGCCGGCAATGAAAATGGATTTGTTGACCATGCATTGTTGTTGTCTGCCAAAAATATCAGGCAATCCTCTGCCGATTATCACGAGGATATGACGACAGAAGTATTTGAGAAATGGGCAGAGCAGCAGCTTATACCAAATATTCCAGGGAATTCAGTCATCGTTATGGATAATGCGTCATACCATTCACGTCAACGAACGAAAATACCGAGCACCAACACGAAAAAGGCTGATATTATTCAATTCACGGAGAGAAAAGGCATGGAAATATCTCCTAACAAACTGAAGAAAGAATTACTGGAAATGATCAGGAAACAAAATTTCCCGAAGGAATATGTAGTTGATGAACTCTTTGGAGCACACGGCCATACTGTCTTACGTTTGCCCCCATGATAATTTTTTTTTATTTATCTGTGGACAACACGAAAGGGAAACCGATGATGTTCGAGGAACATCGTGTTAGCCAGCGGTGGAATTTTGGGAGAGTAGGAAAGTGTTGGAATTTTTCTTGGAAGTTTGGAGGTTGTAAGCATCAGGAAAGACTTCACTAGGCAAAGAATTCCATTACTGTGTTTTTAACCCTATTGAGATGGTCTGGGCTGCTAGTGAAAGCAAAGTACGTAAGAATAACCAATTACCGCAATTTAGCGAGTCAGTTTTAACCACCATCAGGACAGTAGTTAATGAGATAAACGAGAGTGACATATGGAGGAATTGTGTATCTCATGTAATCAAGAAAGAAAATGAATATTGTATCCTTCGACCATAAAACAAATAGACCCGGCAACTCATTCATAAAACGCTCGGAAACATGTTGCAGACATCACAGGGTCGTTCGGGGAAAGTGCAGCGAGAGAGGTGTCCACGTGGAAAAAATGGCAACAGCGCGCCACCGTTACAGATATCAATGTCAGTGGCGTGTACATTTACTTTCTTTGAAATTTCACTCTATACTACATCATGAGCAGGTTGAACCCAATGACATGTCATTAATTTGAGGTGGTGATTCCCTATCATATTTCATGAGGAATAGTTAATATAAAATATTGAAACAAATCAAATCAAACAATCTTTATTGTCCACGATAAATAAAATCTCATTGACAAGACATATTTGAAAAACGGTATAAAAATATAAAACTTGTTGAAACAATAAGCAATACAATAAATAGGTTCAAGTGTCAGTACTACTAGCACAGCAAAACTGAAAGAAACGCTCAAATACTGTCTGCCCATTAGTTGATCAATAGGTTAATCAAGGAGGTGGTGTTTTGATAATTCTCAGCTTTATTGAGATTTTCTCTCCTCGTTTCTAAAAATGAAGAATATAATAATTTTTTTCTATATATTTATGAGGACACAGATTTATCACATCAATCACTTGTGGACAGATCACCTACATAATATTTCCTGCAAAAAATATGAAAATTGTCAAGAATTGAAACAATTGAATCATACATGTTGTAAAAATATAAAAAAAAATAAATATGAATTGAGATCTTGATTCATATGAAGAAATAAATTGAAAAAACCTCTTTCTTGGTTGAGTCACATCGAAGAGGTTGCGTTTAACTGCAACATTGGATCTAGTAGGTTTCAAGGACTGTATACTCCTCTCAGAAGCAGTGTCAATATAAGAAGTTGAAGATGAAGGATCAACAGATTTTTTTTGATCCAAGAAGGTCTCTTTTGATGTTCTGCAAAATGGATGATATTAAAATTTATTAGTGGATTTTTTAAATTGATAAGAAGTAGAATTCAACCACATGCACCTATATATGAAACTCAACAATATTTGAGATATTTTAAGAATGAAGTATACTAGAAAACCCTCATTAAAATATTATAGTTTTGAGAAACTGCAGCAATCATCATCAATTCATATTTTAATTTAATTAACTTACCCTGCTTTCATGTCTGAAGGTGTATTGGTCTGTGATACACTTTGTGTATAAGATGAGTCCGAGATTGATGGTTCAGAGCTGAGAAAAAAATACTTTATGAAAACATTATCTAGTTGTAATTCGAAATTTTTTTATTGAAGGAACTGAAAACACACCTTTTCGGAACTCGACTTTTTTATGGCACTAGATTCTTTTTAGAGGAAATAAATGACCAAATGAAACCTCTACATTTTCTGTGCAAAAAACTAGCAGGCTACTTTTAGTACAACTAACCTTTATAGGTCCAATAGATACCTCATTTGGATATCAACAAACTTAGTAAATTTTATTATAATCAGTTGAACATTTTTGAAAAGTTATTAAAAAACTCTGTATCTCGGAAAAGAGAATGTTTATATGAACTTTTGTTTATATTTTGTCTCACAAAAGTGACGTTGAGGTTCCGTGCAACATTATTAGAACACCCTGTGTATGAAGAGTAATAGTACATTATTTGCGAATTGACTATATACCTGGTGTTAGAAGAATCATCAAATATTTTTGATTTTTGATTCTGATTGATCAATTCTGTGATCTGCTGATGGATGAAGGAATTTAGTACCATCTGGTCTCACTATGACATCTTTTGAATGAAAGTGATCTGAACATATTTCAGGATTCTTCGGCAGAAGCTGATCTTCCTTGAAACCAACAATGGAAAACCAAGTTTTTCTCTTTTCTGGATCAACGGGAAATCTGAAAAAATAATGTATTGTATGCTACAGAAATATTATTGTCAGATGATGTCATCAGGCAATGATAGAAATGCATAGTATCAGTGGGCAATATGACCGGGCGTCATAGGTCATAACGCCCTATGGCATTATGAGTGTGTTTATAATATCCATATCCAAGGCATTACAATCAAGAAAAGGCATTCATTGAATGTTATGTTAGAAGATTCTTAAAAGTCTCATAATGTTTTAATCATTACATCATGGTTGTAGGATATGCATCATTGATTTGATTTACTTGAAATAGGTAGGTACTCATCATTCTGTTCACCTTGACAATAAACTTAAGGTACTCTCAATTTCTTAATGTTTGCAAATATGTGCATGTTTCAGAACATGACTAGGTATAAGATAATTTTCAATTGGGTAAAATATTTTTAATACTGAAGGTATTGTTAAGATGATTGAATTTCCATGGACACCCCAGCAAGATGAGAGGTTTGGATTCATTATGTGCTTACTCAAGTCAGTTGATAATTCAAAACCTTATTGTTATTGTTCATATAAAAATATTCATGTTTTTTTACGATTCCATACCAGAGCAAATTGTTGCATAATCATTCAATGTTCTACCCAAAATCTTCACGCTGCCAACAGCTTGTAAAGTGCAAATCAAATCAAATCAAATCAAATGAAAATACTCATGAACCAAGTCATGAGTCCTTGTTCGAAAATTCTACCTACGGCAATGATTAGGGAAATCAAACCTAACCTCACTTACTTACCTGCGAAAGCATAATTCTGAGAATACCCCAATTTCCCACAAACATGACATTTTCGGCCCATATTATCCAACCAAACACTAAAACTTCACTTTATTGTCTGTAAACTGATAAAAACAAAAAAAAAATCGAAATATAAACAACAAAATTCTCGGCAACAATGCGTTTCGCTGCAATAGTGCGCTGATGACGTGACAAAGACGTGACGTGGCAAGAGACGGAAAATCATCAATGAAATGCTGCGTTGCCGTTGTTGATCGTAGACTAATAATCGTGGAGAAAAACAAAAAAAAAATAAAAATTGAGTTGGAATCTCCAAGTTCTGAGCTTTCTTCAAGGCGAACTTTGATATCAATACAAAATTCAACACGAATTATTGTTGAACAAGTGGTACATCAGCACTAAGTACATCAGTCGGCCCTATCACAATCGACCAGTTCAGTCTTGTAGCTCTAGGTCTTGGATCTTGAAAGAATGTAAATAAGCGGGTCTATTTGTTTTATGGTCGAAGATTGTATCTTACCGTATCAATCCAGTGATCATTAGGGTGAATGAAGATTCGAGTCCTGAAGAGTCCGATAGTGACTAGTGATATATCATCCAGTATTTGTGTATAACAGTTACGATACTTAAAAACTGGTGTGTTGTGAATCATATTGTAATTAGCATAACCAAAGTGTGAAGTTGAGGAAAGTGATGTAACATGTGTAGTGAAATTGTGTAACGTGTTGAGAAGTGATGTGACATGTGTGATAAAAATGTGTAGATCCTAGGAAAGTGATGTGACATGTTTAGTGAAACTGTGGAACTGTACCTATTTCTAATTTCACCAAAAAAACCCTTTCAGAATATACCATTTATTTGAGGAGAATTTTCATTAAGTTCAATGTCATTTATATTTTATTTTGTTGATTATTTTCTTCTTATGATTTTAAACCAATCAGAACAACGTTCAATTGAGTAGGTCACCTTGTATAATCTCGAATATACGTGTATATAGTAACTCTACCAATCAGAAATTCAGAATTATTGGCATTTCCATGGTACTTAACTTATTTATATTGTTACAAACATATTCTTGAGTTCCTTATACTACTGAGAATTTTTATTGAGTTTAATGTTTTATTTTCATTTTATTCCGTTGAGAGATTTTATTGAGTTCGATTTTATATTTATATTTAATTTTGTTGACAATTTTGATTTAGTTCAATTTTATATTCATATTTCAAATGTGGGAAAATAGGGCTATTGGCGAACACCCACTGAAAAAAAGTAACGAGCCATGGTAATACCTCATGGGTGGTCTGGAAACTTACCAATATTCGATACTCTCCTGTTCCAAAATGGATATATAGGTGATTTTTGAACAATCAAGATTTCATTCAAAAACAGCTTTAATTTGTGAGAACGAAAAAAAATATTTTACCCGTCGCTGTAATCTGCGGCATGTCAAAGGATTTGCCGGCAGCCGGTTAAAATTTTTTTTGGCTTTTTCAACTGACTTCGTATAAACTATATATCTACTTGTATTTGGATACCTATCTAATGAAAAGGTTGAGATTTGTTTGTCGCGTCGATCTAAAAATAAAATAGGGCCGTGAGAACGGGAAGCGACAGAGCTGTTTGTTTCAATGTATTACAGCGGACCAGGGTGCAGTTGTCCAGTTGAATATTTTAAGGATACCTAGTAGACTTATTTTCTGTATGTTAGAAATATTTAGTCATGGGTAGAGGGCGGACAGGAAAAAATGAACAAAGCTCTAAAGATGAGAGTTTAGAAAAAATTAGCGATATAGATAGGAGTTTAGAGGAAAAAGTAGTAGAAGTAGAAAGGGTTGATGTAGAAAATAATGAAAGTATGGAGAAAATTGTTGAAGAGGGAAATGAAAATTTAACCTCAGTAGTGGATAAATGTCTGACTTCATGTTTTCAAAATCTGAGTGTTAATTTGAATGAAGGTTTCTTGCGGTTAGCAGAATCATTTGAGAAAAGGATGTTAGTAGATCAAGTTGGATCGAAAAATAAAGTATTAGAGAGTACAGTAAGGAAAGGAAAAGGTGTTGAACTTCCAAATAGGTCATATATATCGGTCTGGAAGGATGTGGGGGGTGGAAATTTGCACTTTTTCCCGAATTCAGTAATGCGTTCAGTTTATAAAGAAATTGTCTACACTTTTTGAAGAGGCAGGGGTTCCTGATGAAAAAAGGGTGTTTTTTTCAGTAGGTTGTTTAAGAGGTTCGGCGCAGGATTGGGCGGAAATCAAGGAATTCTGTTCTTTTGAGGATTTCAAAGCCAAATTTCTAGCTAGGTACTGGAGTATGGAAAAAGAGAGGGAAACTTTATTGAAGGTGGAATATGGATCGTATGGGAATGGCTCTTGGGCAGATTATTTTTTGCGTATTGTTAAAGAGGCCAAGTATTTGAGTCAGGATCTTTCAGATGAGGAGTTAATTAGAATGATAATGAATCATTTTTCAAATGATATCAAGAGAGGAATATTGAATTCGGGTTTCAAGTCAATTGATGATGTAGAATGTCATCTTCGAGAAGTTGATTCTTCGTTTGAGGCAGGTCAAAATAGTTGTTGAGTAATCGAATGTCGCATTTTAATCATTCGAATAGAGGTAATGGGCGAGTTGGCCAAGGTCAAGGTCAAGGTAATTGGCGACAAGAAAATCATGAAGTACAGGATGATTCAGGACAGGTGACAACAATATATAAAGAGAGTCCAGAGGAGTTGTTGGAAGAACCGGAAGTGGGTGATGTCAAGTCGGCAGTAGTAGTTCCTACTGTAGATGTGGTTGTAAACCAGAGTTTGTTGGCTAGACCATTAGTGGATTCTGGGTCACAAATTACAGGGGTATCCGAGAGTTTTTTCAAGAAAATTGTGCAGGTGGATCCTTTAGTGCTTCGAATTGCTGCTAGGAGTGCGACGTTAGTAGGGAAACAAGAACTCAAAGGTGAAGGAGCAGGCTTATTTGATGATTCAGATGGTAAATTTCCTAATAGAATATCCATTCCTTATTGTGCCGAATCTGGTACAGGATATCATCTTTGGTTGTGACTGGATGAAAGATTTCAAAGTTGCTATTGATTTTGGGACAAGCTCAATGAAGGGATAGTTCGATGGTGGAAAAAGTTGTGAGGTCAGGTTTGTAGGGGAACCGAATGTAGGGGTCCACATTTCAGTGGGAGAAATCATGGATGAAGATGGGATGGTATCGGAACAGATGCCGAAACCGTGTTTGTATACAATTACAGAAATTTGTCAAGTAGCTGCTGAAGCAGAATCTTTCAACGAGAATGACAGAAGTTGCTCTTGGAATTTTAGGAGGTTTTCTCTAACCAACCAGGACTAATGAAAAATTATATTCATGAAATTCGATTCAGAGATGAAACATCGTCTTGTTGTAAACAGTATCCTCTTCCTCATGTTTATAAGGAAGAAGCTAGGAGACAGATTCGCGAAATGTTGGAGTGGGGGGTAATCTAGATGGCTCAGACAGAATATGTTAGCCCTCTTGTGACGGTGAAAAAGAAGGATGGAAGCATTCGTGTGTGTTTGGATGCGAGTTACTTGAATGCGAGAATGGAGAAGGATAGGGTTACTCCTCCAAATCCATCGGAGTTAGTTTATAATTGCAAACCGGGTCAGTGTCTCAGCACAATTGACCTCACTGCATCTTATTGGCAGGTTAGTATTGCACCAGAACATCGTAAATCCACGGGATTTTCGTTTGAAGGACATACGTATGTGTTTAGAGTTCTGCCTTTTGGGTTGTCGACCTCTGTAGGAAGTTTTATAAGAGCGATGCACCATATTTTAGGTACAGAAGTAGAAGGTTGGGTAATTCCATATGTGGATGACCTTTCAATATTGTCGGAGGATGCAAATGTGCATCTTAGTCATTTGAGAATTATTTTCAATAAATTTCGTGAGGTTGGTGTTACAGCAAAATTAGAAAAATGTTTTTTGCTCGAGCTTCTGTGCATTTTTTGGGACATATAATTTCGCCGACAGGAGTTTCAATGGATCCTGATAGAGTCAAGTCAAGTCAAGACTTTCCAGTTCCAAGAAATTTAAGCAATTGAAGTCTTTTCCTGGACTTTTCAATTTAGATCGTCGTTTTTGTAATCGTTTTGCCGAGATATCGGTGCCACTTCATATGTTACTAAAAAAAGGTCTTTTGAGCAAATGAAGGAGGTGTTTTTGAAAGCGACTGTGTTACATCATCCTGATATGAGTTTGCCATTTTATATTCAATCTGATGCATCTGGTTATGCAGTGGGTGCTTGTTTATTTCAGAAGGGGCTACAAGGAGAGATCGGTATTATAGCCTTTGCGAGTAGGTCACTACATGGACCAGAACTGAGGTACTCTGTCACTGAAAAAGAGGCCTTGGCTATTATTTCCGCACTGCAGAAGTGGAGAGTGTTTGTACTAGGTCAGCCTCTGACCGTGATGAGTGATCACAAATCTTTGACGTTTATCAAATCTTGTCGTTTTTTGAATGCGAGGTTGACTCGGTGGGTGTTGTTTTTACAAGAGTTTGATGTAAGTTCCGAATATTGCCGAGGATCGGACAATAAAATAAGTGATGCATTGTCGAGGTATCCAATAAAAGGAGCAGATGATCTGGTTGAAATTCCGGAAACGCAGGAAATAGAGGTGGCGGTTGTTAGGAAGTCGGAGTTGTTTAAACTTGTGGAGAAGAATTCCGAGGGTATTGGTGATTCGCAGAAGGCAGATCTGTTTTGTCAGAGGATCATGGGTGAATTGTTGGAGGGGAAAGTTCCGTCAAGATTTGAGGAGTGGTATGTAGTCCACAATGGTATTTTATTCAAGAAAGGTTCAGTGAATAATCCAGGAAGTATAATTTGTATACCAGCCGATAATGTACTGGCTTTATTTTGTCAAGAGCATGCAGAAAATGGGCATTTTGGTGCTGATGAAATTTTACGGAAGTATTTTTACTTTCCTAAAATGCGTCGTTTGGTTCGGAGGATAATTGCTGGGTGTATTATTTGCCAAAAGGTTGAAATTTCTCCACATGGTGAGATGAATTGTGTAGTGCCTGGTGCGAAGAATGAGTTGGTTCATGTGGACTTAATGGGGCCATTGCCAAAGTCCAGAGCTGGTGCCATTTAGTGTTTGTTGATGCTTTCAGCAAATTGGTGGCTTTGTACGCTTTGAAGCGTGCTACTACAAAAGCTATACTTCGCTGCTTGGCCAAATTTATACTAAAGGCAGGTAAACCAAAGTCTATACTTTCGGATAATGGTAGTCAGATTTCAAGTGATCTGTGGGTATCTTCACTAGAGAATTTGGGTATAAAAATAATCCATACGTCCTTGTATTTTCCCCAGGGAAATATGACTGAGAGGGTAAATCGAGAGATTGGGAGACTTTTGAGAATGTTGTGCTATGAAAAGCATACAAAGTGGTCTACTGTCTTGAGTGAGGTGGAAATTTGGCTCAATAATGTAATTCATGATAGTACTGGTTTCAGTCCAGCGTTTCTTCATCATGGTGAAAAAAGAGAGATGAGTTTTATCAAGCATATTGACAATCCTGATCCCAGCCTTGTGAAATTAGATGATAATGTAAAGCTTTATTTGGCACATGAAAGGGTATTGACGAAGGCAGAGAAAAGAAAATTGAAATATCAACAAGCTAATCGACTGAAAGAATTTATTGTTGGAGATAAGGTGCTTGTTCGCTGCCACCGCAGTCTTCAGCCGAGAATCGTGAAATTAAGAAATTTTTTCTGTTGTATACAGGTCCATGTACCGTAGTCAGCAAAAAGGGGGCGAATTGGGAGTTCATAATGGGAGTTCATAATGTTCATAATCTGAAGAAGTTTGTTCCTAAACTTACCAATGTTCAATATTGATTGCTCATTATGACTAATGTCGCAATCAATAGGAGGGTAAATGAAGCAAGCCCACCCTGTATGTATGTAGTAGTAAGTAAGATTAGTTTTAAATGATGTATCGCAAGTGATATTTCGCGCCTTTCAAGAGAGCGAGGAGAATGGGTAGGTGGAAGGGAGACGACGGTTTGGACACAGAAGAGGGGTTACACAGAAGGATATTTCTCAAAGGCGGGAACTTTATGACGGCTGAACTCTAAATTCTACTACGATCAGCTGAAAGAAAGAAAGATAGAATTTATTCATCATTGGAAATTTCATACATGTATCGGATACAACATGAAACCTTATCAGACTAGTCAAAGAAATACATTTAAATATTGAAATTTAACAATATAGTCAAAATTACAATAAAAACACCAAAAGATTACACACTTACTAACAGATTAAAATCATGTATAGAGAACCACTACATCACCTAGCTGTGAGATACTCTTCCATCGAATGAAATGTATTATCACTTAAATAATTGAATAATGTTGTTTTGAATATCTTGAAATTCTTTATGTCTCCAAAAACCCTATTGAAATGATTATAACATATAATTCCTTGATATATTGGAGAGTTCTGCCCAACACTGAGCCTAGAGAATGGTAATCTGATGTCATTATTATGTCGTGTATTGTGATCATGAACCTCAATACTTTTGACGTAACTATCTTGTTGTTTTCTGATATTCATAATCAAAAGATATATATAAAGAGACGGTAAAGTAAGAATTGACAGGGACTTGAAATGAACTCTACATGAAACATCATTTCGAACTGTAGTCAGACAACACTTCTTACTAAACTTTGCTTTATTGGTTGCATAACATGTCTACAGCTTTCTCAGTCCTTATAAACGTTTTTCCTAGATGGCGTTCTATTCAATATATTGACAGTAGAAGTAGAAATAAACCCAACCAATAGCAACCACCTTGTCGTTGCTTTGTTCGTTGTTGAATGTTGCACGTTGTACTGTATATGTAGTGAAAGCCATTTTTACTGTGAAATTAAATAATATAAAGTACAGATACAGCCAGTCATTCATTGCTTCCAGCAGAAAGCTACCATAGGTTATGGGCCCAGAATTGAATTGACTAGTTTGTATAAATAAACGCTGGAAAATTTTGTACAGCGGAATCAGTAGAACGAAGCGGGACGGAAAGAAAGGAAGCCGTCTAGAAGGAAAGTAAAATGGCCGAAAAACAGCAACTATTTTACGTGAAACCGTTTGATGGAAATTCGTTTTCAAATTGGGAATTTCGGGTAAAATTACTGCTGGAACAACAAGGTGTATTAAATGTACTCACAGAGGAAGCCCCTACAGATGCTGAGGAGTTGTCAAGATTCCAAAAATGCGAAATAAAGGCAAGAACCATAATAGTACAGTGCTTAGGGGACAACATTTTAGAAATGATCAAAACGAAGAAGTCTTGCAAGGAAATGATGGAAAGCTTAACAAATACATATGCCAAAAAGGGTATCTCTACCCAAGTAGTACTTCAGAGAAAATTACGAAGTTTGAAATTTGCAGAAGGAAATTCACTTACAGACTTCGACTTCCTAACAGAATTTGATAAAACTGTATGTGAACTAAGAGGAGCAGGTGGTTCTGTGGATGAAAATGAAATCATCCTGCAGCTCTTATCAGCTATGCCTGAATCTTATCAGTCTGTAACTACTGCAATAGACATCATGTTTTGTCAAAACCAGTTAGCCATAAATTTGGATTTCGTCAAGAACAAATTGCTGATGGAGGAAGCTCGACAAAACAAAACCACTTCAGGAAATGAAAATATGGTGTTCTCAGGATACCAAAGATATAGAGGTGGACATAGATTCAAGAAAACTGGAAATCAAAGTGGAAATCAATCTTGCACTGACTCTGGTACAACAAACTTTCCTTTTAGATGTCATCAGTGCAATAAAATAGGGCATAAAAGATTTGAATGCTCACAAAATCCAAGAAATATGAACAGTAGAGGGGGATATAAGAAAACAAGTGCACATGTAGCTGAGGAAAGGAAAAATGACACAGAAGAGGAACCAATAGCATTTTTAACTTCAACAGACCAAGCATTGTCAAACTCGGTGTGCAATGACCCACTCCCTGTAAAGTTTGTAGTAGACAGTGGAGCAACTAACCACCTAGTGGGAACAAAACTAAGTCACTTCTTGAGGAACAAAAAGGACATAAAAATAAACATAAATGTTGCTAAGAAAGGTGAGGTTATTGTTGCTACAGAAGAAGGAGATATACAGCTTCAAAATGAATCAGGAAAATCAATAAATATGAAAAATGTCTGGGTGTGTGAAAAATTTATTCACAACCTAATATCAGTTCGAAAATTGGAAGAAAGTGGCTTGAAGGTAACTTTTGAAGAAGGAAAAGTTTTCATTTTGAAGAATGAAAAAATAATACTAGAAGGAAAGCTACAAGGAAATTTGTACATTGTTTTTCTCCATCTCAAGTTGGAATCTGTAGCGAATGTAACAACAATTGAAGATGAAATGCTACTTCATAGAAGGATGGGACACTCTGCAACATATCCAGCACCGAAACCATGTGAAGTTTGTCTTAAAGCTAAGCAAACACGTTTACCATTCATTGAAGTTGATGAAAACAGAAAAGCAAATAGAGTATTGGAAATTATATCTACAGATGTATGTGGACCAATAACACCACCAACCCATGACAATAAAAATTATATAGTGACTTTCTTTGACCATTTTTCACATTTTGGTGTGTGTTACATCATTAGCCAAAAGAGTGAGGTTATGGAAAAATTTAAAGAATATGTTGCTATGGTCAAGGCAAAGTTTAATGTGAAAATTGAGAAAGTCAGATATGATAACGGTGGGGAATACTCTTCAAATGCTTTTAAAGGTTTCTGCAAGGAAGAAGGAATTGTATTGCAATATACAGTGGCATACAATCCCGAGCAGAATGGTGTTGCAGAAAGGTATAACCGCAATATCATGGAAAAAGCGAGATGTCTTATTTTTGATTCTAATTTGAACAAAGAATTGTGGGGAGAAGCTGTTAGAGCATCAGTATATATCATAAATAGATTGAAAACAAGAACCCTACAAAACGATAAGACTCCAGCAGAGGTATGGTATAATCAAAAACCGAATCTAAACAAAATTAAGCTTTTTGGCTGTACAGCTTATAATCTCATACCAAAAGAACAAAGAAAATCAAAACTTGATCCACACTGTGAAAAACTTAGAATGATTGGTTATGCAGATAATGGATATAGGCTGTGGAATGAAAATCAAAGGAAAATTATTCATGCAAGAAATGTTATCTTTCATGAAACTGAGTATGAAATACCAAACATAATTATTCAAACCAATGAGAATGAAGGTAACCCACATTCTGAAGACAAAGAGAAATTACCACATGAAGAAATAGAAAGAAACCAAACAGAAGAAGAAATCGTGGAAGAAAATGATGACAGAAAAATTATCAGAAGAAGCACAAGACCTAAGAAACCTCCCAAATATCTACAAGACTTTGAAACCGAAAGTGATCTGGAACAAAGCTTGTTTGCAGCACTTTCAGCAGGAAATGTCTTGTCAGATATTCCACAAAATTATAATGAAGCAGTACAAATGGATACAGAATGGAAAACTGCAGTTCAAGAAGAACTGGAATCATTAGCAGAGAATGAAACCTGGGAACTAGTTCATCCACCCAACAGTGTTGAAGTGATTGACTCTAAGTGGGTGTTCAGAAAGAAAGAGGTTGATGGAAGAGTGAAAAAGAAAGCACGTTTAGTGGCTCGTGGTTTTAAACAAGGTAATTTAACTGAAGATGTGTACGCCCCAGTAGCAATGATGGCTACGATAAGGGTATTGTTATCTCTTTATATTGAACAAGATCTTTATGTGCAACAGCTCGATGTGAAGTCAGCTTTCCTAAATGGAACGTTGAAAGACCCAGTATACATGAAAATACCTGAGGGCTATGAAAATCATGATCAGAATTTGGTTTGTAAACTTAAAAAGGCACTTTATGGCCTCAAACAGTCTCCAAAATGCTGGAATTCACTATTCAATGAATCTCTACTAGCATTGGGTTTTCAACGATCCAAAAAGGATCCTTGCTTATATTATACACATGAAATATTTTTACTCATTCATGTTGATGATTTGATCATTTTCTCAAAGAATATTGATAGCTTGAATTTGATAAAAACAAATTTATCAAAGACTTTCAAAATGAAGGAGTTTAAGAATAAAAATATTATATTTTTAGGATTAGAAATAACAAAAATCAATAATGTTCTATATATTACACAAAATGACTTAATCAAGAAGGTATTGAAAAAATTTAATATGGACAGTTGTAAACCATCACATGTGCCAATGCAGCCTAAATTACAATTGAGTAGTGCAACAACTGATGAAAATAGCAATCTACCATTCAAAGAGTTGATTGGGTGTCTTATGTCTATCATGCTGGGTTCAAGACCCGATTTAAGTTTTTGTATTACCTTTTATAGTCAGTTTCAAAAAGGTTTTTCTGCCGAACATTTCAACTATTTGAAACAAGTTTTAAGATATTTAAAACACACTGAAAATTATGGCTTGAAATTTGTTAAAAGTGACAAATCTGAAGTTCAATTACATGCATATGCAGATTCTGACTTTGCCAGTAATCCTTTAGACCGAAAAAGCATCACTGGACTATTGATAAAAATGAACCAAAATCTAATTTATTGGAAAACAAAGAAACAGAATACTGTTGCAATTTCCAGTGCAGAGTCTGAATACATTGCTCTTTCAGCATGTTTAAGTGAGAGTCTGTTCTTGGGGCAGATGTTGTGTGAAATTTTGAGGTATAATATATTTCCTATTTATATCTATGAAGACAACCAATCTTGTCTGAAAATGGCAATAACTTTAGAGAATAAGAGAACGAAACACATTGATGTAAAACATCATTTTATTAGGGACTGTGTAGAACAAGAGTTAGTTGTATTAACTTATATACCAACAGAACATCAGCAAGCTGATATGCTTACTAAAGCATTAGCTATTTCAGGAACTGCCTAAATGTTGTTGATACAAAATGTCATTGACTTCTTTTGTGTTGTTGTTTTTAGAAAGAATATGTATCATGTTTAGTGAGTTAGTTATTGAATACTGAAACCATAAAGCGAATTTTTGTAAAATTGCGGGGGTATGTAGTCAGACAACACTTCTTACTAAACTTTGCTTTATTGGTTGCATAACATGTCTACAGCTTTCTCAGTCCTTATAAACGTTTTTCCTAGATGGCGTTCTATTCAATATATCGACAGTAGAATTAGAAATAAACCCAACCAATAGCAACCACCTTGTCGTTGCTTTGTTCGTTGTTGAATGTTGCACGTTGTACTGTATATGTAGTGAAAGCCATTTTTACTGTGAAATTAAATAATATAAAGTACAGATACAGCCAGTCATTCATTGCTTCCAGCAGAAAGCTACCATACGAACACCCATCATGCATCTTATAATTTTCTTCTGCGCAATGAATACTTTGTCAATATATGATGAACTACCCCAGAAAATCAAGCCGTATGCAAGTGCTGACAACACCAAACCATGGTATGCCATTCGGAGAACATCTGACGATACAGTGCCTTTTAGCTGTCTGATGATAAAATTGATGCTACCTAATTTCTTAACCAGAATTTCGATATGATTTCTCATCAACTGTTACACCTAGAAATTTTATACTCGAAACTTGTTCAATTGATTCATGATTTACTTTGACAAGAGGGCTTGCATTACGACTGATGTTTTTCTGTTGAAAAAGCATAAAGTATGTTTTGGAATTATTCAGAATCAATCCATTATTCAGACACCAGTCAAAAAATTCCTCAGCACAAACGTTACTCAGTTGAATGGTCTTGCCTAAATTATCTTGTGATATCATATGGTTTGTATCGTCAGCATAAATTATGGTATTTTGTGGCGAACTACATGATAAACTCATGTCGTTAACGAATATGACAGTGGACCAAGAATTGACCCTTGGGGTACGCCCATAGAAACAGTGGTTGGTTCTGATTTATATGAATTCATGGTGACAATTTGGCTCCTATTTTGTAAATAAGAAGCAACCCAGCTATTCGCTAATCCACGAACTCCAATACGATATAATTTTTTAATGAGAAGCTCATGATTAACAGTATCAAATGCTCTACTAAGATCAAAATATAGAGCGATAGGATATTCCTTATTGTTCAAGCTAGAATAAATTGCATCACACAATTCATTTATAGCCGATTCTGTAGATCTTCCATTTCGAAATCCATGTTGACATCCATTTAACAATTTATTGTTTTCCAAGAAATTCTTGAGACGGAAATTAAAGCAATAATCGAACACTTTTGCGAATTGACTTTGTAAACATACATTTCTGTAATTTTTAATATCTTCCTTAGAACCCTTTTTTTTATATATCGGTACTGATTTTGAAACTTTCAGTTTGTCCGGATATTTTCCTGCAGTGAATGATTCATTGATTATGTGACACAAAGGCAAAGATAGTATATCACTAACAGCTTTTAAGCACTTACCATTTATTTCGTCTATTCCAGCAGCTGCTTTTGAGCAAACTTTATGTATTGTTTCTTTTATCTCAAATGGAGATGTGGGATTCATGAAAAAAGTGACATTCGAGAACTGTTCTAATTTTATCGCATTGAAATCAGGGTTTATGCTTTGTATATTCATGAAAGCTTTCTGGAATTTATCACATATCACAGATTGATTTGTAATAGTTTGATTGTCTATTATAATTTTGCCTATCTCATTACTTGATCCACTGTTTCTCATCTCGTTCATGATTTTCCAACTATCTTTCGAGATGTTATCCGCATTATAAATTCTTCCGTTATTATAGTTAGCTTTTGAGTACTTCACCCTCTGTTCATATGTATACTTTAACTGTTTATACCTATTTTTAATTATCTCATTTCCAGTATCCTTGTATATTTTTGTCATATCAACTAACATTTGATGCATTTGCCTCAATTCGACCGAGAACCATGGCTGGTCAGATTTTCTACATTTAACTGTAGTAACAGGAAAAGCCACATTGAAATAATACAAGACTAGTTCATAAAAAGCATTAAATTTTTGATCCAATGACTCCGATTCATACACTTCAGCCCAATTTTCTGAACCCAAAATATCTCTGAATGAATTTAGATTATTGAGAGAAAAATGGCGCCTCTTTGTATAGTTAGTCCTACATCTGTCTTTTTGTATCTCAAACCACATTGTTGAAATGTTTGATCCGATAAATGAGTATCTTCTACAATTATGGATACCAGTTTCGTATTTGAAAAAATCACATCAATCCCAGAAGATGTGGTATATGTGTTACACGTGTGGGTTGGTTACTATGGTTTGTCATACCAAACTCACTAAATAGGTTAATTATCTCCATTGTTTCTCTACTATTATGTTTTAAACAATCCACATTAATGTCACCGCATACAATATAATAATATTCTTTTTGATAAATGTTGTTCATCAGATCATACATTTTATCCCTGAAAATATCAGTATTACTTTTTGGAGTTCTATATGCAGTTATTATGAACATCTAGACCATCTAGAACGTCCAATAAAGCTATACTAATTTCGAAATGTTTCTCTATACAATTTTCGTATTTTAAAGGTTTGACTGAAATATCATTTTTAGTATAAATACAAACACCTCCGCGATCAAATTCTTTACGATAAAAGCTACTTATCAGTTTGTAACCAGGAAAAAGTACATTTTCAATTTCATCGCTTTTTAACCAATGTTCACTCAAACAAACTATATCTGGATCATTGCTCTCAAATAAAATTTCTAAACTTAATAACTTGTTAGATATCCCCTGTATATTAAAATGCAAAAGATTTATTCCCCTTGATTGCTTTATACCACCGTTCGTTGTTCGCTGGTGTTCATCGGCGTTTCCAGAAAAGAATTTGGTCGTGCCACTTCCACTTCTCCCTTCATGACATCACGAATATTGTATTTTTCATAATATAATTTGAAGTCGAATCTTTTAAATCCAATTCCTCTCGGCCAAAAATTTGGTTCATAGAATCTACTCTTCCACTCAAAATCCGCTGCTACCATAAATTGTTTATACCTACTTCCCTCATTTGTCCTCAATTCTTTCACACTAAAATCTTTATCCAGTTTCCCAGTTTGTTTTTTCAGATATTCTAATATATGTTTTTCATTTACATCTTTTTGAACTATGTGTAGAAACATCCAAACTCTTGGGTTCTCACTCTTGAAATTACCTTCGCTGTCTTCTCCTAGTCCTCTGAGGTTCTTGAATGATTTTCTTTTGTTTTTTACTTTTTTCCAGTCTTGTTCAGAATCTCCATGTTCGTCTAGTTTCACCAGTGAATCCCCCTGTATTTTGGAGTCTCCTGCTTCCTTATTGTTCGTGCTGTTTGCATACTGATATCGAAAGAGAGCTTTAGCGAACTTTTTCACTTGCGATAAGAGCGATTATTACATCAAAAAGCGATTACTAGATACAATTTGTGTTGTTTTTGAGTTGTGGTGAATAGTGAATTGCTAATTTGTGTTTATATTTTTACCTAACCTAAAAACTTGCATGATACTTTAGTAGATACACAATTGATTTGAGTTGCACTGGTGTTGGTCTTGCTTGAGATTGAAGGCTTTTATGCATGTTTTTTATTTACTATTATTCACCATGAAGGGGTCTGGAGGAATGAATTGTTTAGTTAAAAGTTGCAGTAGTTCATCTATTCATAATAACGTTGATGCTAATGGTAGACCAATATGATTTTTTAGGTTTCCTGATCCTGTACATGAGGAGCAAATGAAGTTTTGGAAAGTGGCATGCAACAATGATTCCATTTTGTTAGCTGATCCTGTGAAGTTGCATCGAAGTCACCGAATCTGCAGTTTACATTTTGAGGAGCACATTTTAAAAACTCATAGGTTGATGAAAGGCGCTATTCCTACATTGAATTTGGAAGTTATATTCTAATATTTGACAGTGATATTCATTTATGGTTTACATGTGGTTTAATTTTTTGGTATCCAGTTCAGTGCGTGAGGAACATTCATATTTCAGAAGTGAAGATATTGAAGTTGGATATAACATAGAAATAGATGATAGAATCATTTCATATAGGTCAGGATCCAGGACCATTGGTACTCAGACAGAATTCATAACAGGGCACACAGACAACTAACACTAACAAATCAGATTGTCAGTTGCAAACAGAATGCAGACTATCAGCTAAAACACCCAGAAAAATTGAATTAATTAGGAAATTGAAGGTTGTATTATCAAAATTTATACTTTTTCACAATTCTTGTGAAAGTAATTTGGTTGTTTTCAATGAACAAACTGCAGAAATGAAGAAAATGGTTGAAGAAAAGGCAAAACTTCAACTGTCAAACGAAAAAAGAATTACCCAAACATATTAGTGATCTCAAAGAAAAGAGATCCAAAGGAAGGAGGTATACTGCAGAGTTCAAACGCCTTCCTTTATCTATTTATTTTCAGAGCCCACGATTATATAGAAGTTTAATAGGCAAATATCATTTTCCTTCAATCTCTACATTGAGAAAAATGACTGGAAGAGTTCAGCAGCCTCCAGGATTGAGTAATATAATGTTTGAACACTTCGAAAGAAAAATGAATGAAAAAAGTATGTATTAGTACTATTAATTATGTTATGAAGGTACATCGATCTACTGTCTGTAGGTTAATCGAGGAGGTAGTTCATTCATTTTCCTAGAATTTTTGGGATTTTCTCATTTCTAAAAATAGAAATAGAAAGTATAATAATTATTTTAATATATCTGTAGTAAGGACAGTCTTCTAGGACTGCCCCGAAATGTCACTGCTTTTAAATTCAACTTCCAAAGAAAAACCTCTCTCTATTTGTCAGTGACACCTTGTTTTCAACAAATTTGGAAATGAAAATATATTTTTAATAAGTCACTCTTCAGTGTCACAAGGCAGAAGAAAATACAATACAAATATATTCAAATAATTATTATATCTTCTATTTTTATTTTTGGAAACGAGGAGAGAAAATCCCAAAAAATCTAGGAAAATACATCGATCTACTCCTTTATGCCACTTATTCACTGTTTTATCAACTTCTGTCTGCTTTTCTGGATGATTAATTACATATTGTCTATCTCTAGATAAATTAGAGAAGATGTGTGTTATTGCCATGGATGAAGTTTCACTGAAGGCCAATTTTTACTACAATATCAAACATGATGAAATTATTGGTTTTGAAGATCTAGGTGAGGTGATAATTCATTTTATGTATCAGAATTCAATAAGGTTTGTTGCATTGAAGGATTTGGAAAAAGTTTCAAACCTGCTAAAAATGCTTTGGTATTGATGGCAAGAGGTATCAGCGAGAAATGGAAACAACCACTAGCATACTTTTTCTTGAATTCAACCTGCAGCGTGGAACACTTACAAACAATTCTAACAGACTGTATCTGTAGAATGAGAAAAGCAGGAATTGACGTTTGGGCTATTATTATTATATATATTATATTATTATTTTAGAATTGATTGATTTATATTTACCTATAGTATCACATAGTTCAGTCCACATTATAATGTTTACTGTTCATTGATGAATAGTATTATCAAATAAGGATAAGTAGTTCGAATGAAGGCAAACAGATCAATAAATGAATCTATGTATAATAATCTATTATCATAAGTGAATTAATAATATAAACAATACAGTATATATAACGTTGGGGCTTGTCCTTTATATCACTATGATGACCTGAGTTTCTTCAGGGAAAATGTATGTTACTTATATTCTGCTGCAAATAATTCGAAATCCATTACAATTCTTCATTGCTAAGCCTGCACATTGCTGCACAAATTAAGCTCTATTAATGATTGGCTCATGATAGTCATCATTAACATCAAAAGTGTCCATTTTCCGAATGGATTCTCATAACTCCCTTCAATTGCTGCTTTCTTTTTGTTATTTTGATGAATCGGATGAAATTTGGTAAAGATCATTTAAATTGTTTAAGAGTTATTGTTTCTCCAAGATGACACTTTTTCAGATAACAAATGCTGACTTTAGGAAAGCTGATTCACCAGCAAAAAATATTGAACAATATATAAATGGGTATTTAGTGAGGAAATGTTTGAATAAACACAAATGCATTAAATGTGAAGAGTATAGCAAAACGACAAATGAATTAGATGCAACTAATTTATTCTGTCATTTCAAGGGTATCAATTTCTAAAACATATAATGAATACCCCATCAAAAGTATCATTTTTAGGAGATACAGAGAAGTATGGCCAAAGATGAGGAGTTTTTGGGAAATTTCTGATGCCTGAAGAATCGTTTGTAAATTATGTATCATCTTTAGAATCAATTCTCATGGAGAATATACAGTCGATAGCCCTTGGGAAAGTAGGAGAAAATTTGTTTAATAGGATGAGAAATGTTCCATTTTCACATCCCTGTCCGGAATTTCCCTATGAGTATATGTTGAGGCTCTTTATAAGACTTCGAACTTATTATGTTGTCAAATATGCTAATAGAAAATTCCAGGCTGAGGAGATGTACAGGAGACAAGAGAAAAGGAACAGAAAATTGGACAACTTGAAACATAATTGAATCAAGAACAGTATTTCATGGGTAGGTATAGCTATAATGTACACCTTTATCTTCATTCATCTTCTTCATTCAAGAAACAAATATTTTTTATAAATATATATCGCAGCAAGCACCAGGGTACCAAACCCTTTTGTGAGTATTCAGAGTAGATAAATATGTTGATTATGTTATACCTATTTATCTTTTCTTTCTTGGGATACCTTCATCTGAGATGTATATCGAAATAAAAAAAAAATGATGCCAATTTGCAACAAAGGATATGTAATGTCAGCTGAACTTGCAAGTTTGGGTGAGTGATCTAATTCATCAAGGATATATTTCCCTTCACTTTGAATATAGTTCACAGGAAATGGGTGTCTGCTTTGATGTTCCGTTATTTGGAAAATCATCACTCTGAAGTAGCAATGAGATGATTCATTATTTTGAAATACCTGGTTATTCATAAATTATATGTTTCTTCAATAGAATCCTCTGGAACCTGACTATTTATAAATTATTCGTTTCTTCAATCTGTTTAGGAGTTATCTCACCGACAGATACCAAAGTGTGAAGATAGATGAAGTTGTTAGCAGCAGGCAAAATATTAATATTGGTGTGCCACAAGGTACGGTCCTCGGACCAATCTTATTCAATGTATATATGAACGGTTTATTTTCTCTCAGCAGTAAAGGGAAAATTATAGGATTTGCAGATGATACGGCAATATTTTACGAGGCACATAGTTGGCAAGAATTGAAAGATATGGTTGAACTAGACTTCATTACAATAAAATATTGGCTTGAGCATGAATTACTGACTATCAACTTGGAAATAACCCAATACCTTCCGTTCAGCTGTAATAGCTCAAACAAACCCTCATTCTCACATTTGAACGTGGGTAATCAGCAAATAATTCTCCCTGATAAAAAAGTAAAGTACCTTGGTGTAATTTTGGATTCTCATCCAAAATGGAATGCACATATTAATTATATCTGTAATAAGTTGCGATACATCATCTACAAATTTAAATTCTTAAGTAATATATTGAGCCTTACCATCTAAAAATTCTATACCACGCACTCGTAGAAAGCCACTTACGCTATGGAATAGCTTGTTGGGGAGGAGCCTTCAGAACACATCTTCATCCACTTGAAATGTTACAAAATAGATTTTTGAAATTTATTTTATCGAAACCTATACGTTTTTCAACAGAAAAACTGTTTTCTAAAAGTAATATTCTTGATATTTGTCAACTCTTTTATTATTACATCATCATAACTTATTACAAAAAAAAGAATTATATCTTACCGACTCACATTTATAATAGTCGAAAAAAAGATCACCACGTCATCCCACTAACCCAAAAATCACTTATCCAACATACTTATACATACTTAGCTGGAAAAATTGTTCAACACTCTTCCTTATATAATTAGAAGCATCGATATATTCCCCTTTTTCAAAAAGACACTCAAAACATTCATATTCAGTCAGGCAAGACAAACAATCGCTGATTTCGTCAATATAAAATAATTTTGATCAGCTATAGCAGTGGGAGAAATATGGGTATAACATCACATTTTCTATTATATGTTATGTAGTTATTCTCTTAGGATGGACTTATGATTCGACTCGTTAGAATTACTTTCGGTTATATATTATTATAAGTCATGTATGTTTGTGTATGTATATATGTATGTGTCATTTTGCATCAAGTGCGTAGGTGAGCATAGTTTATTGATAGTTTTTTTTTTTCAGATTTTACATACATTGATTATTATTTTATATATTGATTGGTCGGATGCTGACTCATAATAGATTTTACGCCTCGAAACAAGCGTTGCTCACTTATTGAGTACGAAAATTATTGTGTACTTGTCATATTTAGAAAGATGTACATAGTGTTAGAAACAGGATATAACACCGCACCACCCTATATTGCGATACCTTCTGATTCTATGAGTGAGACGTGACTCAGGTGGTTACGTTACATGGAGAATAAGGAGAACAGTTGGAGAAAATAGATTATTAATCGTTCAACTTTTGTAGAGCACACATCGTGAATAAATCGTTAAACTTTGGATAGTGTTTAAATAACCATAGTCTTATATCTCAGAAGTGTGGATAAAAAAATCCGTTTGAGGAAAAAAAAAACATCAGTGAAATCGTGTAGTAGTGTGTGATTGCCAAAATGCCGAGAAATAAACGATTACGAAGCCCTAGTTCATCGAGTTCTGGTGGTTCAACACGAGGTTCCAGTGCAAGTTCCACAACGTCTAATTCGAGCCAGGCTACAGGAAGACGTTGGAAACAGCAAGAAAAGAAAATTTCAAGAAAGAACAGAAGTTCGGAAAGGTCAAGACATTCACGGGGATCCAAAAGAGTAAGATTGTCTGACAAACAGCTTATTGAAATAGGAGTGAGTACTGCATTGAATTCTTTTCGTGAAAGAAATAATAGCAATATTCTTGCAAAAGTTATACCTGATTTTGACCCAAAAAAAGAAAATGTTCATGAATGGTTGAATATTATCGATGAACATGCCAAATGCTATGATTGGGATGAAAATACAGTAAAATTCCAAGCACTCAACAAACTCAAAGGTACCGCTGAGAAATGGTACCACAATTATATCAAAGATGAAATCGGGTGGGCTAATTATTCATGGGCAAAATGGAAGAGACTGTTGGGAGAAGTTTTCCAAGCAGATCGTAACACTTACGCACTTTTCATGGACGTGGCCAATCACAAACCACGAAATGGGGAGTCCTTGTATTCTTTCCATTTTGACCATCTGGCAAAAATAAATAAGCTCAAACAAAATTTTTCCGAAACCGACAAAATTTCACTTATCTTAGGCTCAATTAATAATGAAACGGTATCATCCGCAGTGAATGCAAGTGGTATAAGTAAACTGAATGCATTAGCTAATTATTTAAAGGATCGAATACACGATAATAGAAGCACCAGTACTGTCACGAATACTAAACCGCATTCTCATAATACCACGAGGGATGCAAAATTCCAAAATCAATTCCAAACTCAAAATAATCTTGAATGTCACACATGTGGTAAAACGGGGCATATAAAAAAAAATTGCAACTTCAGAAATACCGTAAGAGAAATAACTTGTAAATATTGTAACAAAACAGGACATTTTGAAGCCGCCTGTTTTAAAAAGAAAAAGGACCAACAGCGAAAAGAATTCAGGGGAGAAGTTCAGTCAAAATTTGAGGTTAAGTTAATATCTACTGGAAAGAAAAGCAAATTTTTCAGAAATATTTCCATCAACAACAAGGAAGTGTCAGCTTTCATTGACTTTGGAAGTGACTGTTCTGTGTTAGAAAGACAGACTATTGAGCGTCTCGGCCTACAGACGTTTGATTTAGATCGTCCTATTTCTCTAGCCGGATTTTTAGGACATGGCATAGACATTCAGCAATTTGTCGAAGCTACTATAGATATCGGTGAAGTATGCCTCCCTTGTAAACTTTATGTAATTGATGAAAATTTACAATCCAGTGAATGCATCATCGGTAGAAACTTCACAGAACATAAGGATATCAATTATTGTAGGATTGGTGATGAATTGAGTTTCTTTTATGCAAACCAAAGGGTGAATAAAATGAATGAAATAATTGAATCCAACGAAGACACGGCTATTCGAAATCTTTTATATGAGCATCGTAATATTCTTTCAGTTTATAGCGATAATTTGAGCAAAATGAATTGCGAACCTATGAGAATAATTCTAACAACAGATAAACCTATCTCTCGAAATCCATATAGGATGGCCGAAACAGAAAAACTGAAATTGAATGAAATCATCTCTGTATTATTGAAAGCAAACATCATTCAAGAAAGTAAGTCTCCTTACGCTAGCCCTGTTCTTTTGGTAAACAAAAAAAAATTCTGACGAAAAACGTCTATGTGTTGATTATAGGGCACTCAATGCTATAACAGTGAGAGATAAGTTTCCTCTGCCCAGAATAGAAGATCTTATCGATAGGTTGCGAAACTGTAAATATTTTAGTAGTTTGGACTTCAAATCAGGCTATCACCAAATGCCAATGTATCCGGATTCTGTTGAGAAAACTGCATTCATAACACCGAATGGTCATTTCGAATACCTGAGGGTCCCTTTTGGTCTTTCCAATGCACCTTCAGTGTTTCAAAAAGCCATGTATAAACTGTTTGGTAACATGACATGTGAAAATGTTATTATATATTTGGATGATGTACTCATAGTATCTAGAACGAAAGAAGAGAACCTGAATACGCTCAAGAGGGTATTTCATCTGCTTGCAGATAATAAAGTTACGCTCAATTTACCCAAATGCTTTTTCCTTGAAGAAAGTATAACATTTTTGGGTCACCAAATATCAGGAGATGGTGTATCCCCAGACATGTATAAGATTGATGCAGTAAAAAAATTCCCGCAACCTGAGAATGTCCATCAGCTACGACAGTTTCTAGGCCTGGTGGGTTACTTCAGGAAATTTATTTATAAATTTGCTGAGAAGTCGAGCATTTTAACGAAATCATTGCAAAAAAATGAGAAATGGTCGTGGACTGATGAACATACTCGGGCCATGGAATATTTTAAAAAGATCTTGATATCAAGCCCACTACTCATAATATTCGACCCAAATCTGAAAACAATATTATATACTGATGCTAGCCGGGACGGATTAAGTGGAATACTCATACAAGTGACTCCTAGCGGAGAAAAGCCAGTGGCGTACTATAGCAGGCAAACCTCATCACAAGAAAAAAAATACCATTCTTTCGAACTCGAACTCCTTGATATAGTAGCCAGCGTTGAAAAGTATAGACATTATCTGTTAGGAATTGAATTTGTGATTCGTACTGACTGCAATGCTGTTAAAAATACCCTCAAGAAAAAAGATGTTAATACGAGAATAAGTAGGTGGGTTCTTGGCCTCCAAGAATTCACCTACCAAATTGAGCACAGACCAGGGCAGCAAATGCATCATGTGGATGCGCTCAGTCGTAACCCAGTGATTATTGAAAATGAAAACTCTAATGTTGAATCGGTCATGCTTATATCCGATGGGGATTGGTTAGCTAATGTGCAGAATGAAGACGCAGAAATTAAAAAGATAAGAGAAATTTTAGAATCGGGACTCATCGAAGAAGAAAAAGATATTTTCAATAACTACGATTTGAGGGCCGGTAGGGTATTCAAATTAACGGAAAATGGTCGTAAGTGGGTTGTCCCTAAAAATTGCCGTTGGCAAGTAGTACAAGCAAATCATGATGAAATGGGCCATTTTTCGGCTGAAAAGACTCTCAAGAGGGTTATGGAGAGATATTGGTTTCCTAAAATGAGGAGGTTCATTACTAAATATATAAGATCTTGTCTATATTGCCAATACCATAAAGTACAGGCAGGTAAAAAGCCTGGTTTCTTATTTTCTATTGTTAAATATGCCCGCCCGTTTCACACCTTGCATATAGACCACGTGGGACCATTCGTAGAAACAAATAGTGGAAACAAGTATTTATTGATAATCGTAGATGCATTCACAAAATTCACATTTGTTTCTGCAGTACCCAATACTAAAAGTAAACCAGTGATTGATCAGTTGAATAATATCATCAGTATTTTTGGATCCCCATATCGAATGGTCTCCGATGCTGGAAAGGCCTTTACATCTTCAAAACTTCGGAAATTTTGCACAGAAAAAGGAATTCGCCACTACCATACAGCCATAGCTATGCCCAGAGCCAACGGACAGGTAGAACGTTTCAACAGAACCATACTTGACGCGGTGGCAGCAACTGGAACCAACGTACAGACCAATGAGTGGGACAAAAATATCGATAAAATCCAACTTGGAATCAACAGTACAGTCGATAAAACCATTCGAAGCAGTCCTGCCGAGGTTTTTTTTGGCATTAAATTGAGCGCAACAGGTGATCGTTACGTTAATCATGTCATGGAAACACCACCAGTTGACGTTACAAAACTAAGAGAAGAAGTTGGGAAGAAGCTAGAAGATAATAGGAGAAAGCAGGATGAATACCATAACGCTAAACGTGTTAGGGCTCCAGATTATCAAGTAGGAGATAAAGTGCTTGTCAAAGTTATGAACTTCGGAAGTGATGGAACCAGCAAAAAACTAAGAGAAAAATTTAAAGGTCCATTTATGGTACAAGAAGTAATGGGAAATGACCGTTATAAGGTCAAGGACGATTTGGGATCCGAGAGATGTAAAACTTCCAAACGCTATGAGGCAGTCATAGCAGCGGAACACATGAAATCATTCGTTTCAAGAACCGATGACATATGGTAAGCAATTTCTAAAACACTGTATCATTGACAGTACCGTAGAAATTATAGATAATTTTTCTAAGCAATTTCTAAAACACTGTATCATTGACAGTACCGTAGAAATTATAGATCATTTTTCTAGGCAATTTCTAAAACACTGGCTCCAAGTCAGTACTGTAGAAATTCGGTAGAAATCGATGACGAAAATATTTCAAATCACTGTAAATGGGCGGTCAGTAGAAATGTTCATTCATGAATTCGGTACTTTCTAAAACACTGACTGTGATCGCTATTACCAGTCTAGTAATGTAGAAATACAACGAATGATGAATGCTGAAGACATTTCTAAAACACCGAATATACATGTGCAGTCCTGTGAAAATGTTCATTCATGAATTCGGTACTTTCTAAAACACTGACTGTGATCGCTATTACCAGTCTAGTAATGTAGAAATACAACGAATGATGAATGCTGAAGACATTTCTAAAACACCGAATATACATGTGCAGTCCTGTGAAAATGTTCATTCATGGATCATTGCGGATTTAAATACTGTCTCACAGGAGCGCAGTCCCGTAGAAATGTGTGATAAGGACAACAGGAGAAACACTGAGCCGGTATCAATACATGTGAAGTAAAAAAAAAAAAAATACGAATGATATCAACTATCTAGATAATCATAAATACTGACTTTTGTTTCAGATCAAGACCTTGAGGACAAGGACTTCGTAGGATGGCCGGATGTTAGAAACAGGATATAACACCGCACCACCCTATATTGCGATACCTTCTGATTCTATGAGTGAGACGTGACTCAGGTGGTTACGTTACATGGAGAATAAGGAGAACAGTTGGAGAAAATAGATTATTAATCGTTCAACTTTTGTAGAGCACACATCGTGAATAAATCGTTAAACTTTGGATAGTGTTTAAATAACCATAGTCTTATAATAGTTCACAGTCTTTACCATTTTTATTATTCAATATTATTCAATTATAATTCAATGAAATTTACTTCTATTGTTCGTTCGACACAATTTCACTTTCTCTTTCATGTTTCCATTATTGTAATTGTATTTCCTGCGAAACAAGTGCAATAGCACTTATCGCCAAACTAACTTTATTCGCGTTTATAGATACTTGTAAACTATTTTTTTCGGAATAAAGTTATTATTATTATTATATTATTATTCAATAAAATCATCAGGAAATGATTTCTCAGTTCATTTCGCTTCAGACCTTTCCCATTAATATGTGAAAAGGGGTTGTTTCTTCAACCTCATTATCGAGTGGGTTAAGGGATTTGCTAGCCTTTATACAGGGGATTCTCTCAAATATTAAATTAATGTCCATTATTTATAAAATTAATTTTCAATCATATGACACAGATTGAAATGCAAAAACAAAACAACATTAAGACGCATTCACGAAGTCTTATTGGATTTTCATGGAACCTTGTTGGGATTGGCTTCAGATGAATGCACGCGACAAATCACAATATAAACACCAATCAGAATTAGATGCGTAAAACGCTTGTTATCTTCTTGAAAATGAGCCTTCAAGGTAGATATCATTCTGTGTTGAACTTGACATGACATTTATCACGTGACACACATCAGCCAATGGGATCTTGTACGCCTTAGCAGAGAATTTGTTCCGTGTTCATTCATTAGGGCGTATCAGGGTCAATATTACTATTACTACTAATTCATTCATAAATACGGTAAGATAACTCTCTTTCCTTCTCCTCTTTGGTTTGGAGTCGAGAGCGCTTTGCGCGAAGTCAGTGATCACCGGAGGCTCGAGCTGAGAGAGTCATCATGGTGGATCGCAAATCAGACGACGAGATAATAAGTATTCATGGATACTTACTATACGTGACATATTCAAACGCCGAATTGCATCCAGTTTATACTACTCAGCCCTGTAAGAGCACGAGTGTTGCTGCAGCTGTGGCAGCTGTGATCCAGAAATATTGTGCACCATCGTGGAATACTAGACACTTCTATTTTGCCGGTATTTGCTATATATTCCTACCTATTTCATACGGACTCGTTGACTGAGTATTTTCATGCTACTGACAATTTTGTGCGATTGACTATAGTGGATCAAATGTACCTTTAGTACATAGGTACTTATTCAGTAGTAGTCGCATTTTTTGTACATTTTCTCAAATAAAGTTTGTGACTTATAACAATAGAACTCTACATACCCAGAGTATTTGTCTCATCAAGTTCGATCATATATGAAACGCCTTGTTCGAAGATGATCAGTCTCTCCCAGACCCAATAGCGAATTTCTTAATTCGAGCCAAGTGAATCTTAGGATTCATTTTATTCTTGCCCGATCATCGGTTGAGACTTGCTTTAAAGAATGAGGAATGAGGTTATCTGCCGGATAGAGGATAGAGGTGGTAAACTGGAGATGGTGTAGAGATGTGTACGAGTCGATTTTCAGTGGTTCAGTTAGTCAACTTTAAAAATTTTCATATAATTAAGATCGAACTTCACTTATGGTAAGTTCGTTTGATCTTATAACTTTATGTCAGGGCAGGTTTTGAGTACTTTGGATCTCTTCGCATCTTATTGGCAGGTACCAATAGTTCGGGAACATCAGAAATATACGGGGTTCTTGTTTGAGGGTCATACTTATGTATTTAAAACATTACCGTTTGGTTTGAGTACGTCTGTGGGTAGTTTTATTCGAGCTTTGCACAATATTTTGGGACCGGAAGTAAATGGTTTCGTAATTCCGTATGTGGACGACCTATTAGTATATTCAAGTAGCTCAGAACTACATTTGCAGCATTTGGATATAGTTCTTGATAAATTTCGGATGCAGGCGTGACAGTTGAATTAAAAAAATGTTCATCTGCTCGCCCAAGTGTTCAATTTTTGGGTCATATAATCTCGTCGACAGGAGTAGAGATGGATCCTGATCGGGTGTCGGCAATTCAACAGTTTCCAGTTCCACGTAATATTAAGCACTTGGAATCTTTCTTAGGGCTAGTAAATTATGATAGGCGGTTTTGTCATATCTTTTCCGAGATCAGAATTCCGTTAGTGCGTTTATTGAAAAAAAATGAAGGTAAGGTAAGTCAGTTGATCTTAGAATTATAGAATAGGTTAGATAAGATTAAGAGATTTTCGGTGTTGGTGTGACGCGGCGTAGAGTGAAAACAAGATTATGTTGAGCATAGTAGAGGTGCGCCAATACTTCTAGAATTTGTCGTTATTGTGACGTGTTGAAGAACGCGCCCGAATGGACCAATAGGGTAGTTGGCCAGACCTTCACTGGCGTGGTTTTAGCGCGAATGGCCCGAGGACTCGGAGGAGAGCGAGTTAAGGGAGAAGGCGATGAGAGGTGGTGCAGAGGGCATCTCCTCGTTGATGCTGCTAAGAAACCGGCGAATTAATATCCAAAGGTTTTGTGGAAATGGTCGAAATGCTGTGACAAGGAATTTATGCAATGAATTCATTCCTGCATAATCGAGTAAAATAAGCTGTTTACGAATTCTGAAGCATTTGTTGCTGAAGATGTACGTCGAACAATCGCAGTTGTATGTTGTGTGGACTTTCCCGAACTCTAAAAAAAAAAAAGGACTCGAGGTATTCTTAGATTTAGGGATTATTTAGGATTCCGAATTTGTTCTCAGATTGAGTATCAATATAATTGTTCATATAAATTTTCATCATTATTTTATGGACACCTCTTTCATGATATGATCCTGCAAACTCACGTTTGCTTGAGATAAAAGAGAGTTCAGTTCATCTTTAAAAAATTTCATGTTTATTTTTCAGCTTGGAAAATTAAGGAGGCTGACATTTTTGTACCTCTTGATGGCTCTTGCCTTGTTCACTTATCCATTACAGATGATATTACCATTCACTATAATCACATGTTTCTTCAATATAATCATAATGTATAATATTTTCTTGCAGATAATCAGCTTATTCCTCAAGTCTTATGCCCTATGATACTTCAGGATTCACCGGACTGTAATCAGTCTAGTACTACTTCACCTCAGGTTTTTCCTGACTTCGTTCAGCTGAGTACTCCTATTTCTCAAGTCTTACTGGATAGTGATCAACCTAGTACTATCATACTCCAGGTCCTACCGAATGATGATAATCAGCCTAATACTATTAATGATCAGTGTAGTACTCCTGAGCAGCAAATCTTACCGGACAGTGATCAGCATAATAATTCTATATCTCAGGTCTTACCTGACAGGTATGATAATAATAATCAGGGTAAATTTTATGATGAAATATTTTATAATAATTGATTCAAACTTGAATTTTCCATTTGTACAACTGTTAGCTTGTCATTCTTGTCAAATTAATGCTATTGCCAAAAATGTGTTGAAGCAAAACAATAATTTGAACACCTGTGATTCTTTCAAGGGATCTTCGGATACTTCATTATCTAAATCTGAACCTTTTGGATCTGAGGCATCTGAACTGGATTCAGACTATGAAATTCATTCATCAAGCTCTGAAACCTCGTCGTCGTCAACGGACTCAAATGAAGAATTAATTCCAGCAGATACAAAACCAGACGATGTCGATGAAAATCTTTCACCAAAAAGAGGAAGAAAGAGAAAATATAACAGTCAGAATTGGCAAAAAATGTAAACAAGCGATTAAGAAATTGCGGAAAGGAATATCAGTCAGTTAAAGTAACAAAACAGCCAGATGGAAATGAAGTTAAGACAAAAGTTACACGAGAACCAAGAAAACTATTGCCTCCATGCAACGAAAAATGCAGGCTTAAATGTAATGAGAAAATTGGCGAAGAATCCAGGAAGCACATTTTTTATGAATACTGAAACTTGGAGAATTTGCAACGACAAAGAGATTTTATAGCAACTTCAATAAGCCTTTCAATCCAAAATACAGATACGCAGTAGCAGAGACACGTCGACGCTTGAATCATGCTTTCTATTTTCAATTTCAAGAAAATTCTTATCTGCATTGGGAGTTACAACAAGAACATTATGAACAGTGATTGAAGAACAGGAAAGGGAATAAACACACGGAATTATTGAAAAAGAACTAGGAGGGAAACATAATAATCACAGATCTGTTCAACGCGATGTTTTAGCCGGAATCAAAGAGCACATTCAATCTATTCCGAGAGTCGAGAGCCATTATTGTGCCAAAACGAGCTAGTTGAGACCTTGAAGAAGACACAAACCGCAGCGACTACGATAACAAGCAGCCAGAGGAGAGAACAACCGTACTGATGGCGAGGGCAAGGTGGCAAGAGGCAAGGGCGAGGTGTAACACAGCAAGGAGAATCATGATAAGGCGCAGAAGACATGAGGGAAGAAATACCCTCTTAGAGGCCTTGGAAAATGACCACAAACTCCTGAGGAGACAGTATAAAACGAAAACACCGAGAGGAATGAGTGGAGAAAATTGTGCGGAGAGGTAGACAGAGACGCATTTGAACAAGGATACAAGATTGTAACCAGAGCCCTCCGACACCAAAATTGTCCCTTCAACCTGACACAAGAAGAGAAAAAAGAGATTATTCGGGAGCTCTTTTCTCTCAACGAGGAGACCCGACAACCATTTACGCTCACCTTAGACTACGCGGACCTTGAAGAAAACGAGCTCATGTCGGTCCTCACGAAACTGAAAAACGGCAAAGCCCCCAGTCCGGACAGAATTACAAACGAGGTGATGAAGAAGGCAATACAGATGAACTCAGCCAGGATAACTTCGGTATATAATAACCTCATTGCCACACAGGAGTTCCCCGTAGAGTGGAAAAATGCCAACATTGTCCTAATACCAAAGGGCCCTATAGGAGAAAAGAAATATAGAACTATCTGTCTCCTGGATATAGCAGGAAAAGTCTTTGAACTCTTCATAAAGAACAGGTTGGAAAGCGAACTAATCGCAAAGAACGGAATATCAGCAAACCAATTTGGGTTCAGAAAGAAGATGTCAACAGTAGATGCTGACACAAAAATAATAGAACACGCAAGCAACAGAAGAGATGCGTGGGCAGCACTGATTGCGTTGGACATTAAGAACGCTTTCAACACGGCTGTATGGAACATCATCCTCCGTAGACTTACCGAAACGGGGGTGAGCGAATATCTGATAAACTTGATTTCGAGTTACCTCAGCAACAGGTCGATAAATGTAAATGATGAAAGACTGGTCACCACACAGGGGGTGCCGCAGGGCTCGGTGATGGGTCCTGCACTATGGAACGTTCTGTATGACCCGGTGCTGAGGCTGCGGTACCCGGATGGATGTAAGGTGGTGGCGTATGCGGACGATCTCACTCTGGTAATAACAGCAGATAAAAAAGAAGCGAACACTGCACTAGAACGAATCAGAAGATGGATGAAGGAGTGCAAACTTACACTGGCAACACGAAAAACGGAGGCACTAATTGTCAAGGGTCCAAGGAAAAGGGAAAACATACATTTCATCATAGGGGGAGACAGAATTAGTCCAAAAAAAACTATCAAGTGCCTAGGAGTAATCCTCGATGACAAGCTGATCTACAATGCCCACGTCAGACATGCGGTGGCAAGAGCCGGAAAACTCTCAGGCGCGTTAGGCCGGCTACTTCCGAATACCAGGGGCCCTAGATACGAAAAACGCAGACTACTGAATAGCGTAGTGGAGTCCATCTTGCTATACGGCGCCCCCATATGGGCAAGGGCAATGGATATAAAAACATATAGCAAAATGATGCTGAGTACGCAAAGGAAAATGCTAATACGCGTTGAAGCTGCATACATTACGGTATCCAGAGAAGCTATTGGGGTTATCACGGGATGTATCCCAATAGACATCCTAGCAAAGGAGAGAGCAAGAATTTTCGCAAGAAGGCTGGAGCCCCGTGCCCCGCACCAGGAGGAGAGACAGGTAACCCTGACCCTATGGCAACAGAGATGGGAGGATAATCAGGATACTGCGCAATGGGCCAAACGGCTTATACCAGTGCTGGAGCCATGGCTGAAATGTAATTTTAGATCGGTAAACTACTGCCTCACCCAGTTCCTACAAAGCAAAGGTTTGAAGTTGCCTCAGGTGTTGTGTTACATGTGAGAAGGGAATATATATGCACCTACCTGCTCCCGTCCGTGGGGACGGTTCCGGGTTCAGGAGAGAGCCACAGGGGGGTTTTAGTCCGAGTAGCGACGGACACTGCCAGAGCTGATAGACTGCGAAATGGCTAAGGCTCTGGCGTCAAGCTTCCCCCCCCCTCAAAAAAAAAAGATACATGTATCTCGAGGGTTAAGAGTTATTCAGACACCCAATCTCTGATTGAATCATCCTCATCCTCGACCTAACACAGCATGGTGGCAGCGATTTAAGTAACTCACGTTTCCAGTAAAATCCGAGTTACAGTGGAAATGGTAAAAACATTGCGGCATTTTGGGAATATCAGCCTAGAAGCTTTGACAAGCAGTTCAAAGGTTATCGAAAATGGCGGGGTTGATTACAGCGCCGGAGAGTTTCAACTTCGCAGACATAGATTCTTGGCCACAATGGAACAAAATATATACCCGATATGTAACAGTATCTGGATTCGGGTCCAAGGAGGATTCCGAAGTGGATGAAGTATTGCCGACATTTGGGACAGTTCCTACGGCATATACTGAAATGCTGAGGTTGTTTGATGAACACTTTGTGCCACAGAGAAATGGGGTTTCTGAAAGATTTGAGTGCAATACTAGGTTACAAAACTCAGGTGAAGGAATCGATTCTTCCATCTTCTTAGCTGAACTTTGTGACCATGGAACTTTGAAGAATGAGTTGATACGGGACCGTATTTCAGTAGGTTTGTCAGATGTAGAAACTAGTTCGGGGCTACAGCTCAAAAAGGGCTTACACTGGCTACAACAATCGATACAGTGAAGCAAGTGGAGCTCCGGGCAGCTAGAAATGAGGTTTTTCGACAGGGTGGCAGAGTAAACAGAGGTCCAGCAAGTCAAGGTAGTGAAGCTCCCAGGCAGAACATGTAGGCTCAAGATGCAGTGTGTAGTGCTGAAAGTGCTTGGTGTGGAAATTGCGGTTTGAAAAAGCATCCTCGGAGTGAGTTTCCAGCTAGGAATTCGGTGTGCAATGAATGCCAAAAAAATTGCCATTGGGCTAGGAAGTGTCGCCATGAATATAATGTTGAAGTTCAGGAACAATCAAAGGAATGAAGGGTACGGATAGCTTTCCTGTGAAACTTGTAAGGCGACTAGCTTTATTCAATGTTTAAATATCATTTAATAAAATACATGAACAGGCAGTTCCATGAACAATGAATAGATGGCGTAACATATCACAGTACCAACATACCAATATATTCAGATACATTTCAACACTTCCACTTATCTAAATAATATCAATTCTCGAGCCTAATTCACTACTAAATTTTGAATGATGAAATAATGATTTTGTGCCTCTAAGATACCTCAGAAATCTTTTAGCACTCGTCCAATGTGTATCTGTGTTAGAATTGTTGAACTGGCTAGAAAAATTCACGAATTCACAGCGAACGTAATATATGGTCTTGTCAGTACTGACAACATAACAGCTGTTGATAAGAAAGATCCTTTCTACATACATTACTATCTGTCTCATCAAAGCAAAACATGCCTACACTCGCTCTTGTTGAACCTCTCTAGTATATGATTGATGTACTGTTCGTGATCTAACAAGATTCTACCCTTTTCTTCATCCATCCTAAATCTGGATCTTTAATCTCAAACCTTGCAGATAGCTGCTGCTTCAAGAAATCAGATTTCTGCACAGATTTAGAAAAAATAAAGAAGTCATCCACATATAGAGCAATTATGGTAACAAAACTGAATTCACGCTTAACAAAAACACAGGGCTCATGTTCACCCATCTTATAGTTTGAATTGACTGATACATTCTCAATTTCTTTAAATCAGACACGAGAAGACTGCTTCATACCATACCATGGAATATTTCGAACCATTTTCTACCTTCTTTGCCAAGAGCAAATAGTTTTCTGAGAAACGACGGCCATGTTCCGTACAATGACAGCAACAAAACACAGAACTAGGACTCAGATCCACAGAACTTGTTCTGACCATAGAACTCATATATTATAATATGAAGACTAGAATGCGCTTATGTGTACTGCGCAGTCAGAAAATCTGGCACCCTACTGCACCGATCAATGAGAACACCAATAGTGTGAGAATAGCGCAACTTCAACAGCTTTCCGCATGTCTGCGAGAAGGATAGCCTATGGAACGTATAGCCCCATTGTTTATATGTGGTGTTTATAAACATGACAGTGACAGAGTTGTCTTGTAGAATATCGTAGTGTTGGCAGTTGCCGTATTACACGCCATTTGGTGAGTTGTTGTGCAGGTTGTGCTTCAACCTTGTTTCGAGTTTGTGATTGTTTCAGTCACGTTTATATTATTTTTGAGATTTTTTCTGTAGACAATACCTTTAATTGTTACCTATTATACGGTTGATAATGAAGTGTAGAAGAGTAGAATCTGTCTAATAATATTCTTTTGTATTTGTTTTGTTTGTTCTGCAGATTTCCGAAATCTACTATAAAGTATGGCTGCAATGCATAGGAATGGACACAGACATGGAGTAGCCAAAAGACAGGAAAAAGGGAAAAGAAAGGAAATACATTTCCACTTCTGATAACAGTCCCTCAACTTCAAGGAAAACAATCAAGAGGAAACTCTTCCTCAGGTATGTGTGAAACGTACTATGGTTAAATTCGAAATGAATGGAACTAAAAATCAGGTGTGGAAATGAAGTAATTCAGTGCATTTTCTTTCATAATAATCAATGAATAATTTTGAAATCTCTATCAGTCCCAAGTCATCAACATCATCTTCTACAGTGAGCAAGAGAACAGGAGTTGTTTCGCAGTTTCACAATTATAGGTATATTGCTACAATTCGATGAAATAAATCATGCCATTCATACCATTTTTGGTAATCAAAATTAATCTCATATGTAGTTTCAGTTTGGACAAGTTGATACAAAACTATTCAAGAACTAAGGATTCATTGGAAAATGTTCGGCGCAAATACCGCAATACCAAGAAGTCAGTCAGAAGAATTAAAAAGAAAGTGCAGTCTCTTCACATGGTACTAAATACTCTGAGAAATAAACAAATGATTTCCACAATGGCATCTGAACATATTTCACAAACATTTTCTGCAGTGCCAAGAGAATTGATGACTCGAATTCTAAAGAATAGAGGAATCAATTCAGTATCCCGCTCGAAATTTTCTCCAGAACTTCGTGATTTTGCCATGACTTTATTACTCTACTCCAGGAAGGCATATGATTTTGTACGAAAGAGCATGGATTTATCTCTTCCTCATCCATCCACCATCAGGAATATTTATAGTGGTATTGAATGTAAGCCAGGTTTTACAAAATCATCTTTCGAAGTTTTGAAACTGAAATCCAGTGATTATAAATCCAAAAACAAAGAGTTGATTTGCTCTCTGATAGTTGATGAAATGGCCATTAAAAAACAAGTGATATCAGTTAAATGGTCATCTTAATTTTGGCTGTGCCAATACTGATGACCTTGCAAGTCTTGCTATGGAGGCCTTGGTATTTCTAGTTGTATGCCATACAGAACACTGGAAAATTCCAATTGGCTATTTTTTAATTCAATCTCTGAATGGTGCAGAAAAAGCGAATTTGGTGAATGAAGCATTAATAAGATTAGCTGAAGGAGATGTGAGAATTACTTCAGTAACATGTGATGGACCATCAGCTAATATAACAATGCTGAAATGCCTTGGTTGCATACTGAACAACAATCCTCTTCAGGATAAGACCTATTTTCAACATCCTACCAATAATGAAAAAGGATTCACCATTTTAGATCCTTGTCACATGTTGAACCTGATGAGAAATGCATTAAGAGATATGGGTCAATTTAAAGGAAAGCACATATGGAATGGCAAAGACAAGAAATGATGGTGAGAAAAATATAAAATGATAATAGTAATAGTATTCATTTACCAAATAACTATACACAAATGGCACTCTCAGTGAATATCTTCAATCATCATGAATATTATATTATGTGTATACTTAACATGGATATCATTCAGCATCAAATATTTAATGAAATTAATGTAAGACAGTTTTTATTATTATTTTAGGTGAAACTGGCTGCTCAAACACTAAGTAGTAGTGTTGCTTTAGAGTTTTTGAAGGATGATTTGAAACTCCCAGACTTTCGGGAGTCTGGTCCAACCATAAAATTCATTAGGATGTTGGATAGAGCATTTGATATTCTTAACTCGAGATCTCCTGTTGCCAAGGGATATAAAGCTGCATTGAAACTCAGTATTGAACACTT
The DNA here is from genome assembly GCA_963576655.1 of Gastrophysa polygoni. Lineage (NCBI taxonomy): Eukaryota > Metazoa > Arthropoda > Insecta > Coleoptera > Chrysomelidae > Gastrophysa > Gastrophysa polygoni. The sequence goes on along the minus strand of OY755091.1, from coordinate 19,600,004 downwards.
CTGGAGGTGTTTTATTGAGAAAGTAATTTCATATTTATCCAAATGCAGAACTGATGGTGGAATCTTGATGACTAGCTCACGCAGAAAAACATCTTTCATTGGTGTAATCATATCCCTATCATCTACTCTTGGTATTTTTGATGAGTTTGTGGAGACCAAGAAGTTGAATTATCTCCTTAACTACAAATTCAGTCAGGATCATCTGGAATTATTTTTTTGTAGTGTTCGGTGAGTAGGTTGACAAACGTTTTCATTTCTTTAGAAATGAATGAAACCTTTGAATACGTTGGTATAAAGTTACTATTCACATTGTATTAATTTCAGGAGTAGAAGTGGATGAAATAATAATCCAAATGCACTACAAATGGAGCATACTTACAGGAAGTTATTATATCACTCTCAAGTGAAAGGAGTTGGTAGGAATTGTGATGTCATTGATCCAAGTCTGTATGGGGACGGATCAAGAATTTCCCCATGGTAAATCCTGCCTGTCGTAAGAGACGACTAAGGGCCGGTTGTTCAGTCCTTGGTAAAAATAGAAGATTAATTAAACTTGGTTCGGAATTGAATCTTGGATTATCTTTCTGTTTGTTGTTCAGTAGAAATTTTACCATGGATAATGGAAACCAAGATTAGGTAGTTTCTCTGTCTGGAATTCAGAAAAAGAAGAAGATTTTGTTTCATCATGTTAATATAACCAAACATTTCTGATGAGGTTTGGAGCTCTAGTGCAGTCATGTTTTCTATGAGTGCAGTGAAGAATAGATGCTTGTGAAATTGAATAAGCAATTTGTATTAAAAAAAAATGGAACCGAAAACTCCAAAGAGAAGGAATGCTACTTTCAGGCGAGATGAAGAAAATTTATTAGTAAGTCTTGTAACTAAGTACAAGAATATTGTAGAAAAAACAGATGCAGTGACTAATAAAGATAAGTTGAAGGCATGGGAAAATATTGCTAGAGAATATGCTTCACTAACAGGTGATATGAAAGAAAGTACATGCCTCAGGACGAAATTCAATAATATGAAAAAAGTTCCCAAAAGAAAATTTGCTATAGAAAAAAAAATTGTGAGGAAGACTGGTGGTGGGCCTAAAGTTGAGGTCCATATTTCTGAAGCAGAGAATGAAATTAGGGACATGTTGGGAGAAACGTTGACAGGTTTTCCATCTGAATTTGACAACGACCAGGAGCAAGGAGATATGAATCCAGTTGTTTTCGAATATGAAACAGATAATGACAATATTGCAGAAGAAAACATCTATGTTCAATTGGATCCTGGTAATTGATTGAATTTTTTCGCTTCTTATATATTGTTTGAATCATCTATTGTAACGTCTCCCCCTTCTTGGGGGGGTGTTACTAGAGTGGTGCTCAACGGGGTATGTCTATATCTAGGATAGACCGGGGTTGCCTCGAGCGCCAGTTGGATTATAGTGGTGAACTCCACTTTCTCCCAACCAGGATTTGTTGGGAGGCCTAGGTAGCAACACAGTCGAAGCGACGGTATGCCAGGGGTCGAAGGCCTTCTGGACTATGAAAAGATCACAAGGGGGTGAGGGCTTTAAGTTCACCCACTTGGTTTCACCCTGGTATACGGGTTGCTGCGGGTGTTTGGTATATCACTCAGAACAAATAATCAGAACTAAAATTCACACTTAAACAGGTTTATTCACTGGAAACAATTAACAGATCGAATTTATCTCTCACAATGATTATTATCATAACCAAGAAAATACGACCACGAGGAAATTCGGATGACAGAATATGTCAACAGGTGTCAGTCACAAGATAGCAAAAATTCCACAGATCAAATAATCTCAGGGTAGATTATCCTAACCACATATATCTACGGGTGACAATTAATTAAGCAGGGTGACTTGAGCAGGGTGACAGCTAATCTGACTGGTATTCAAAGAGTAAGCCGTGCAACGTGCATCCGGGAAGCGCCTATGCGAGTTAAGAAGCTCTACCCCTGCAAAACAAGTTCTGGTCAATGTACAAAGACTATTCACCCCTCTGGGGTTTGCAAGATGATTACAATCAGGGTGGTCTCGACGCTGACTATAAGCCTTATGCGACCAGGAGACCGAGATGCTCACAACCCTGGTGACGCTTGGTGTTGACTGCTACGCAGACCAAGAACCTCGACCGTTACAAGGGTTGTTTTCCTGATGAAACTCTTTACGTTAGGATTTCAAACCACAGAACTAATCCTGCAGGTCATTACAAATGATACATATATATACAACAGGGCAGTTCCAATGCTTACTCTGTGCTGGATTCTGAATTTCACTGGCCGCTGTCAACCGTCACGACAAATGTCACAACAACTGGATTTATACTGGAAAATTATTTGATCTATAAAGTTAAGCTGCAGTTTGATAGAACTATGAGAAAATGCAGTGAAATCAAAATGCAGTTAACTCACACTTGACTGGTAATATACTTCACGGGTGAATCGTCGGCAGAAAAAGCTCTGGCTCACTTTTTCAACTTTGTGTAACACAAAAACGGGATGTCAATACAGGAAAAACTTCGAGCACCTTGATCACTTTTTATAACGGTTATACGAACTGAATCAAACGGTAAGAATCGGACTGAATCAGAATAATCACTGCCAAATGGAATCTATCTAACTATCTATCTATTTCTCTATAACTGTCGAAAAGACTGAGAGCCCTCGGGCCTCTGGATTTTGCTACTTATACTCTTTTCAGGTTTGGCAAAAACAGAGCGAGGTCGGGATTCTGATTGGCCGGGCTGGTCTGGCCTCGAGCTGACCATGATTTGTTTTCTCAAGGAAAAAGTGAACACTACTTGCCCTTGGGTCTGGAAACTTGCGGTGGAAATCATTTTTCCTCAAAACCGGTAGTATCAAAGTGCTTGGCATTCCATGTTTGTGCTACTGAGCGAATTTGATTGCAAAATTACGACGGATAACAAAGTTATGACCTAAACAATATCACATGACCCTGAAATGTCTTTCCAGGTATGAAAACCATTCTAACTCTTTCCAAAATCATAAATACACTTTCCCTAGGCAATAAGAAGTCTTAGTCTCTGGGTTGATCAGGATTTCCGGATGCAAAAATCATTGCAAGATGAATAAAGCAAGTAAACGGATAGCATACTGGACTTCTTATTTCCCAGGGCTCTGGACGGTCATTATGCAATCAAATCCTACCAATACTAATATCAAGAGTCTGAACATGATATGTATGAAATCATTAGTCTGGTAGTGCTTTCGAAACGGAGGCAGGGGTGTCATGAAGTTGATTACCCTCAGCAGGGTGCAACGGGGCTAAACAAGGTTAGTCTGGGGTAGGGCTCTCTGGGTGGCTCAAAATACTAGCCAAAGGAGCTCCTTGATTCATTAATTCATCAATCAGGTATACAGGGTGACTCTAAAATGGCCTTAACCTCATTTCTCGTATGAGGCTCGTATACCGAAGCCTAGTAATGAAGCTGGTGAGAAAACACTTCATTACACACCCCTCCTACTTGCGGAAAAAAAAAGAATGATTGTGTAACAATCATTATTTTTTTTTTTTATCTCAAAATTAAACATCTGGGAAAATCTATGATAATACTCATGTACTAGTGCTGTCTTCAACGGGAGTGTCTCGGGCGTACTCCTTCGCACGAGCAGCGGTTGCATTGGACTCCCTTGTCAGCGACGGTGGGGGTTGATGTCTGGGTGCGCTGGTTCACTTTCGCTGGCTTAGAGCGGGATGATCGAGGATACTCGGGGACGAGTATCGGGTACGGCGTCGGAGCTGCTGGGGGTGTCGGGGCTCGGGCTGGGGTTGTCTTCAATCGTCGTGGACAGGGACAATCGCTTGACCGGATGCGATCCCGGCCACATCGGGAGCAGAACAGCCTCACGGGACGAGCACAAGAGTCTCGTTCGTGGCCCGGCGTGCCACAGCGCCAGCACAGCCTCTCCTCTACAGGCAGGTAGAGTGGAGGTGAGCGTCGTTGTCCAGCGGAAGTTGGCGGGGTTGACTGGCGGTTTTCCGGGTGGAGGCCTTCCAGGGACTTCAGCATGATGTACGGGAGGCCTCGTGATGTGAAGTCTCCAAGCGGGACGGCGAGTACCCCACCTCACTGGGGTCGGCTTGTCTGCCGGCTGTGGAGCTAGTGGAGTCGGGGCTCAGGTTGCCATGGCCAAGGTCTGCGGTGTCAGAGCCTGCGGTGCCGGGGTGTGCGGTGTCAGAGCCGGCGGGGCCTGCGGTGTCAGGGCCTGCGGTATCAGGGCCAGCGGAATCAGGGCCAGCGGTGTAGGGGCCTGCGGTATCAGGGCCTGCGGTGTCAGGGCCTGCGGTATCAGGGCCAGCGGTGTCTGGACCAGCGGCGTAGGGGCCTGCGGTATCAGGGCCGGCGGTGTCAGGGCCTGCGGTATCAGGGCCAGCGGTGTCTGGGCCAGCGGCGTAGGGGCCTGCGGTATCAGGGCCTTCCTCGGCCGCGTGGTCGCCTGGGAGTGGGGACGCGTCTGTATCCACTTGGTGAAACGATCCTGGTAAACGGCAAGGTAGCAGTTTCCTTTGCTTGACCTTGGTAACGGCCCTACTAAGTCAGTGGACACGGTGTCCCATGGCTTAGTGTTCAGGGATGGGTGCATCTTTCCAGGCGGTTGCTGCTGGGACACTTTATACTCCTGGCAGGTTTTGCAGCTTCTCACGTACCGGGCGATCTCGTGGAACATTCCAGGCCAGTAGTACTTCTGGGTGATTCTAGCCGTGGTTTTGGCAATGCCCATGTGTCCTGCAGTCACGTCATCGTGATTCTCCTTCAGTACCTGTGGTCTAAGGGGTTTAGGAACACATAATTTCCAGGGATCGTCCACCCCTAACTCACTCAACTTATTAGCATCCCAAAAATGGCGGAAGAGGCGGTCTTCTTTCACACAGAAGTCGGGAAAAGCAGCGGGGCGCTTCTCCACTTCCGCCTTCTTGTTGCGGTACCACGTACATCTTTGTCCAGCTTCCTTCTCCAGCTCCAAGGTGCAGCACAGGGCATCCGTTGATTCAGCCTCCTGACTAGACAGGGGAAGAGGCTGTCGGGATAGAGCGTCGGCAACTCTATTCAACGTTCCCTTGCGGTATTTGACCTCGAAGTCAAATTGCTGCAGGTACATAGCCCAGCGGGCTATGCGGCCAGAAGGATTCTTGAAGGACTGCATCCATTTCAGGGAGAGGTGATCAGTTATCACCGTGAAGTGGTAACCCTCCAGGTAGGGTCTCAGTTTCTCTATGCCCCAGACGATGGCCAAACATTCCTTCTCGGTAACGGAGTAGTTTCGCTCTGGAGCACTCAGCATCCTGCTGGCATAGGCGACAACCTTCTCCTGACCATCGATCGTCTGGGTGAGGGCGGCTCCAAGTCCACAGTTGGAGGCGTCCGTCTGTAATACAAAAGGCTGGGAGAAATCTGGGCAAGTCAAAGCAGGGGCTTGTATAAGACAAGTCTTCAAAGTAGCAAAGGCGGTTTCCTGAGCTTCAGTCCACTTCCAACGGACATCCTTCTTCAGGAGTTTGGTTAGTGGAGCAACTATGGCGGAGAAATTTGGAATGAATCTCCTATACCAAGAAGCCATTCCCAGGAATTGTCGTAGCTTCCTCAGGGTTGTAGGCATCGGCCACTGGACGATGGACTCAATTTTATCAGGGTCCGTCTGGATGCCCTCAGGAGTGACCATATGTCCTAAATATCTAAGTGAATTCAAACAGAACTTACACTTATCCGGATTCAACTGGAGATTAGCTTCACGTAAACGGGTGAATACTTGCTTCAAATGCTCCAGGTGTTCTTCGAACGTTTTGCTTAGTACAATTATATCGTCCAGGTATGCAAAAGCAAAAGGTTCCAGGTCGGGTCCGATGATGTTGTCCATCAGTCGCTGGAAAGTTGCGGGGGCGGAATGCAACCCAAACGGCATCACTCGGAATTGAAACAGGCCCCTTCCAGGCACTGTGAAGGCTGTGATGGGTTTGCTATCTTCGGTGAGCGGGATCTGCCAATAGCCTTGGCGTAAGTCCAGGCTCGAAATGTACTTAGCTTCCCTAAGTTTATCCAGGATTGCATTGATAAACGGCAGGGGGTAGGCATCTTTCTCGGCGACGTTGTTGACCTTCTGGAAGTCAATGCAGAAACGTGGTTTCCCATCCTTCTTCTTTACAATCACCACCGGCGAACTCCACGGGCTTCTGGAGGGCTCGATGATTCCTTCGGCCAACATCTTGTCGACCTCATTGTTGATGACTTCCTGCATCTTCGGATTCTGGGGTCGGTATCGTTGTTTGATCGGTTCGGAGGTTTTCAGGCGGATCCTATGTTGGACCAAAGGTGTAGGTCCCTTGATCTGTTCGAAGGCAGGCAGTTCTACCTCCAGGAATCTTTCCAGAGTTAGCTTCTGCTCTGCTCCCAGGGCTTGGTGGTCCCAGCTGTGGTTCTGCGGGCGAACCGCAGGTTTCTCTGGCAGGCTGGCCACATCAGCCTTGCTCGGGGTGTGGCGGGGCGGCCTGACTGACCGTTTTTTCCGGCGGGTTTTCGTTTTTACGGAGCCTCTCATGGTTGCTACATCAGCAGGCGTCTTCTCGGGTTGTTCCTGGGATTTTACAACTGAAACAATTTTCTGGTTACAATATACGGCGGCCCTGGTAAGATCTATGCCAAATCCGTGTTGGCGAAGCATATCCATACCCAACACTAGCTCAGTAGACAGGTTTGGAATGATCAACAATTCATTTGTCAAACACTTGTCACCTACTGTCATCCAAACCTTGTATCTTCCGGTGATCCTAGTGACTGAGCCATCTGCCTGGGAAGTCTGGATGGCATCATGGGGGTATTTCTGGAAGCTAAACTGCTCACATTTGTCCGCAACAGCGCTGCTGGCGAAGGACCTTGTGGCACCGGTGTCTACCAGGCCCAGGAACTGTTGGTCTCCAATGATAACGGGCACATACAGGCGGTTATCATCTGGTCGAGGCGGTTTTCGTTTCTCCGGGATGTTTAATTGCTGGAGCCTGACTGTCCTCGGTTCAGTCGGGCTCCGGGGTAGTTTTCCGACCTGGCACAGGTACAATCTCTGGACAGGATACCATCACGTCCACAACGTGAGCAGAAAATTCTGGCTGCATTCCTGCAATCACTCCTTCGGTGTCCAGGTTGTCCACATTTCCAGCAGTTGTCGGTCCGGTTATATGCCCTTTGTGGCGGGGATGCAGGCGTTCGGGGTGTCTGCTGTTCCACAGGGCGCATGTGTCTCACAGGTAAGGGGCTGTCGGCTGGCAGAGTAATTCTATTCTGGTTACTCTGAACCAGAGGAGTCTGATGGGATCTGTCATTCTGGGCTGGTTCTGGTGATGAATTCCTGGGCACGGTTGGTGGAATCATCCTCGGGGCAGTGTCAATCCTAGCTGCTGGGTGACGGGAGTGCATCTGCCTCAGTTCCTTCCGCAGGTTCTGGTACTCTAGAATCAGGGAAATCAGGGATTGAATATCATGGTAATCAGTCCTCTTGATATACTGCCTGAAGTCAGGTAGCAAGTTCCGGTACAGCCAACCTAACTCCTGTTCAGGTCTGAGGCTTCCATGCCTTCGGATGAGTGTCTGGAGATCGACTATATAGTCCATGGCTGGCTCATTTTCCCGTTGCAGGCGTCGACTGATGGCCATCTCCATGTCTTCCTGGAACCTCAGCGGGAAATAGGATCTCTTGAAAACATCCTTGAACGATGCCCATGAGTTCCAGAAGCGTGCATTGCAACGGTACCACAAAAGCACTCGACCTTGCAAAAGTTCGGGTAGAGCATCCAGGAGTTGTTCGGGGTGGGCCTTTTCTGCCCTGCCAATTTCTTCCAGGCGTTCCAAGAACGCCACTGGATCGGTGCTGCCATCAAAATGCAAATTCCAGTGGTACGGTTTCAGGGGCGGTCGATATGCTGGAACATGCTCTGGAACATCTGAGTTATTCACGGGGTTTGGAAACGGCATATTTCCCTGCAGCAGGGGTGAATATGTTGCGGGTTGACCTGCTGGCAAAACAGGTGCGGCTGGAGTCTCCACAGGACATTCCAGGAATGGTTGTACAGGGGGTACAACATGTCCCGTCGCTGGGTGTCGGGCTCCCACAAGCTTGGGCAGTTCTTCCCTCAAGAACCACACAAGTCGACGGCGTAGTTCCATCACTGTACCATCAGCATTCAGTCCATATCGCTTCAACTCCTCCGTCAGGTCTGGTTTCTTCAAACGGTATATCCATCCAAGTCTCGGATCCAAGTTGGCCAGATAATCATCTCCAAATTCTTCCCTTTCTGGATCAGGAGAATTTCTTCGGCTAGTCCTGGTAATTTCAGGGGGAGCGAGCTGAAGCTCACTGGATTCTCTGGTTGTCTGCGTTTCAGTCATTTTCCTAATGTGAACTGGATTGTCTACCAAACAAAGATTAACAAACAAACAGTGTATTGTTCGCAGGATGAACAGAAATAGATTCCAGGAGGAAAAGAAGTATGCAAAAGCAAAACTCACCGGATTGATTAACCTAGAAATCATCAAATTAGGTATCAAAAAAGAATCAGATCATTCAACAGAAAATTGTGTGTACGAAACAAACGGGACTGCAATTATATTCACTCAGGGGAAATGAAAACAGTGAGATATAATTGCCTGGAATGTAAATAGATATCCACCAGAGTTTGAAACGTAATACACCTCGTAACACACAAACGATATCTAGAAATCACAATTTGACGGGCTTCAGCAATAGCTGGAAAACAATAACGATTTCTGGTGAAATAACAGACCAAACTATCGATACAATTAACTTTAGAAATACCTGGGAACTTTCCACCACTGCAAAGTTCAAAATTGTCAGGAAAACACAAGTTCTGATTTTCTGTATACCTTCAGGACTTTCTCTGGATTTCTTCTTCAAAACGGTCCCTGCTCGGGCGCCACTTGTAACGTCTCCCCCTTCTTGGGGGGGTGTTACTAGAGTGGTGCTCAACGGGGTATGTCTATATCTAGGATAGACCGGGGTTGCCTCGAGCGCCAGTTGGATTATAGTGGTGAACTCCACTTTCTCCCAACCAGGATTTGTTGGGAGGCCTAGGTAGCAACACAGTCGAAGCGACGGTATGCCAGGGGTCGAAGGCCTTCTGGACTATGAAAAGATCACAAGGGGGTGAGGGCTTTAAGTTCACCCACTTGGTTTCACCCTGGTATACGGGTTGCTGCGGGTGTTTGGTATATCACTCAGAACAAATAATCAGAACTAAAATTCACACTTAAACAGGTTTATTCACTGGAAACAATTAACAGATCGAATTTATCTCTCACAATGATTATTATCATAACCAAGAAAATACGACCACGAGGAAATTCGGATGACAGAATATGTCAACAGGTGTCAGTCACAAGATAGCAAAAATTCCACAGATCAAATAATCTCAGGGTAGATTATCCTAACCACATATATCTACGGGTGACAATTAATTAAGCAGGGTGACTTGAGCAGGGTGACAGCTAATCTGACTGGTATTCAAAGAGTAAGCCGTGCAACGTGCATCCGGGAAGCGCCTATGCGAGTTAAGAAGCTCTACCCCTGCAAAACAAGTTCTGGTCAATGTACAAAGACTATTCACCCCTCTGGGGTTTGCAAGATGATTACAATCAGGGTGGTCTCGACGCTGACTATAAGCCTTATGCGACCAGGAGACCGAGATGCTCACAACCCTGGTGACGCTTGGTGTTGACTGCTACGCAGACCAAGAACCTCGACCGTTACAAGGGTTGTTTTCCTGATGAAACTCTTTACGTTAGGATTTCAAACCACAGAACTAATCCTGCAGGTCATTACAAATGATACATATATATACAACAGGGCAGTTCCAATGCTTACTCTGTGCTGGATTCTGAATTTCACTGGCCGCTGTCAACCGTCACGACAAATGTCACAACAACTGGATTTATACTGGAAAATTATTTGATCTATAAAGTTAAGCTGCAGTTTGATAGAACTATGAGAAAATGCAGTGAAATCAAAATGCAGTTAACTCACACTTGACTGGTAATATACTTCACGGGTGAATCGTCGGCAGAAAAAGCTCTGGCTCACTTTTTCAACTTTGTGTAACACAAAAACGGGATGTCAATACAGGAAAAACTTCGAGCACCTTGATCACTTTTTATAACGGTTATACGAACTGAATCAAACGGTAAGAATCGGACTGAATCAGAATAATCACTGCCAAATGGAATCTATCTAACTATCTATCTATTTCTCTATAACTGTCGAAAAGACTGAGAGCCCTCGGGCCTCTGGATTTTGCTACTTATACTCTTTTCAGGTTTGGCAAAAACAGAGCGAGGTCGGGATTCTGATTGGCCGGGCTGGTCTGGCCTCGAGCTGACCATGATTTGTTTTCTCAAGGAAAAAGTGAACACTACTTGCCCTTGGGTCTGGAAACTTGCGGTGGAAATCATTTTTCCTCAAAACCGGTAGTATCAAAGTGCTTGGCATTCCATGTTTGTGCTACTGAGCGAATTTGATTGCAAAATTACGACGGATAACAAAGTTATGACCTAAACAATATCACATGACCCTGAAATGTCTTTCCAGGTATGAAAACCATTCTAACTCTTTCCAAAATCATAAATACACTTTCCCTAGGCAATAAGAAGTCTTAGTCTCTGGGTTGATCAGGATTTCCGGATGCAAAAATCATTGCAAGATGAATAAAGCAAGTAAACGGATAGCATACTGGACTTCTTATTTCCCAGGGCTCTGGACGGTCATTATGCAATCAAATCCTACCAATACTAATATCAAGAGTCTGAACATGATATGTATGAAATCATTAGTCTGGTAGTGCTTTCGAAACGGAGGCAGGGGTGTCATGAAGTTGATTACCCTCAGCAGGGTGCAACGGGGCTAAACAAGGTTAGTCTGGGGTAGGGCTCTCTGGGTGGCTCAAAATACTAGCCAAAGGAGCTCCTTGATTCATTAATTCATCAATCCGGTATACAGGGTGACTCTAAAATGGCCTTAACCTCATTTCTCGTATGAGGCTCGTATACCGAAGCCTAGTAATGAAGCTGGTGAGAAAACACTTCATTACACTATTTACAGGCCCAACCGCATCTGAATCAGCCAACATTGGATCCAATTTTAAGAACCTTGAGAGTAGTAGTTCAAAAGGTTGGTACATTTACAGGTAATTGAAATATTGATATTGAATTGAAAGTAATCTTGAAGTGCATGTTGAAGATTGGACTGACTATACGCATTTGAAATTGAAAACCCAAAAATCTGAGAAGCTACGATTGAGACAGACAGATAGTGTGAAAACATTACAAAATAAAATTTGTACATAGGCTATTTCTAAAAATGATATAGCTCTTCAAAAGGAAGCTTTTTCAGAGGAACATCAGGACCAACATCAGAACAGAGGACCAATTGAGAGAAAAACATGAACAATATCTGAAAATTCAAGCAGAAGAGTGGAGTTTAAAAAAAAGCACATGGCTGAAGAAAATGAACTTAAAATGTTACTTTTGGAAAGAAATATTGATTCTGTCTATTGAAACACTTTCGAAATGACACGCAGAATATATATTATGTTTTATTCACCACTATTCCTTACCAAGTTGATAAATACAGAACATGAATGTAAATTGAGTACAATAAGAACTAATTCGACAATACTATTATATTATATATCTTCCAGGCACATCTGAAACTTTCAATACAAACTCATCCAAAATACAGATCTATGATCTTGATCTAAATCTTGAGTACATGTTAGTATTATGTACCACAATTGGAGTTCAACAATTTTGGATTAGTTGGTATTTCGCAGAACAGTACAATTTCATGAGACCTATAATCTTGCAGAATGATTATGGATGATAGCAAGACGAGTGGCATTATTGATGATTGTTTCATTTTGTATATTCTCAAAAGCAGGATTAGTTCTGAAGTTCAAGTTTTCTTCAACAATTGGGTCTAAGGGAATTTCTGGCAGGTTATGGGTCCTTGCTATATTATGAAGTACAGCAGTAGCTACTACAACAGCTTCTACTCTGTTCTGTTTCACTCTCATCCCAAGTCCTACAATAGGAAATCTTCGCTTCCATACACCATTCACTCTTTCGATAGAGTTTCTCGTTCTGATGATTGACTCATTGAAGAGTGCTTCAGCTGGAGTGTTGACTTGGGACAATTATGTAATCAAGTACTCTTTCACGGGATACCCACTATCACCAATTATCACAGAATCCTTGAACTCACCACTTTCAAACCTTCTCTTCACATTGCAGTTGTTGAAAATTGTGGAATCATGAGATGATCCAGGCCATCTGCACACTAAATCCTGTATTTTCAAATTTGCATCACCTATCAGCTGTACATTCATCGAAAAATATCCTTTGCGATTACGAAATATTTCTGCATTGTCCCCTCCTGGTGATTGGATTTTCACATGAGTACAATCAATGGCTCCTATACATTTGGGAAATCGTGCTAGTCTATAAAATCCAAAAACGGTATCTCTCCTTTCTTCTTCAGTTCGTGGCATATATATGAATATTCTAGCTAATCTGGCGATTGCCCTAGACACCTTGAATACAGTACGACTTGCAGTTGATTTATCAATGCCCAAAAAGTCCCCTGACACAATCAACATGCTTCCTGTAGCATAGAAACGCAAGGCTATCAACACCATTTCTTCTGCACTGAGGGCATGATTCCTTGAAAAATAATGAAACTGTTAATAAATCAGAATGATTGTGATTATATTAGTCGAAAAATACATTTATTTTTACTCACCAATTAGTTTTATTAGCAATTCCATGAGAAACCATGTCCACAATTATCCTGACAATATCTTTGGGAAATCGAAATCTGTATACAAATTCTTTATCCAACCATTTCTCAAAATGATTTTCTCGTATTCTGTATGTACGAGCTGCTCTAATAGGTACCAGGATATTCACCAATTCGATAATATCCCCATCCTCGGATATCTCTCCAGCATCTAGATTGGTGAGCATCTTGAAAGTGGTGAAATTTTCAGAACTTGTTCAAAATATTAGGTTAAGTTCACTATGAACTGATGCTTATCAATCTTGGGTGTAAGTATAAATCCACCGATTTTGATGGTTTAGCAAAACCAAGGATGAAACCAGGATTTTAGCCCCAAATATGTACTGAACAATATAACTGAACAAGCTAAACTGAGATTCAACTAAATCTGCAGATCATCTCTGACTGAACAACCGGCCCTAAATGGATACCCATAGGTGGAAGATGATGGTTCCCATCATCGCCCGGTGCGACACCACCACATCGACAGAGGTGCTGTGAAATGGGTAACTCCCATGTTTCAGTATTTGGTCGATGCTACCGGTCATATCCCCATACCCTATCTCCTTCTCCCCAACCCAAACCGCCCATTTCAGCTGAAGAAAAATCTAGATGATGAATTCTCCTAGGGTAAAACACTCCGGAAGTAAAATACCTCTCCATTCGGATTTCCGGGCGAGAGGTGCTCGAGGGGGTTCACCGTCGAAACATCTGAATTCAAAAATAGACATTTGTAACATCCGAGGTCTGAACAAAAATATAAACGATGTTCATTACCATCTACAGGCTGTGAAACCAGATATACTGGCTTTAACTGAGACGCAGGTCAACTCATCAACTAATACGACCTAAATGCTCTGCCCTGGATATGAGCTGCATACCCGTTTCAGATTCAGAGGAGGATTATGTCTCTTTTCCAGAAATGATCTCTCATGCCATCGTGAGGAGGAACTGGAACCGAAAGAATTCGATGTAATGTGGCTCAAGATCGATAACCACAAACAGACAAAGTTCATCTGCTGACTTTATCTATCACCAAACGAACCAACTCCTGGTGACCTCTTCGAATTCCTTTCTCTGAAACTTGATTTCATCCAACAGAATCACCCAGCAGCTGAAATCATCATCATGGGGGATTTCAATGTCCACAACTCCACCTGGCTCAAATTCTCGAACAAAACAGACGACGCAGGACGTCTGGCTGAGGCTTTCGCTATCACCTATGGTCTTGAGCAACTGATAAACGAACCCACTCGGATCCCTGATATCAGCAATCATTATGCCAATACGTTCGACCTGTTCCTCACTAACAATCCGGAACCGTATGAAGGAAGTGAAAGTCCGTGCACCACTAGGAAACTCAGACCACACACACATTTCACGATATGTCCTTACATCACTCCGCGAACCAGTCCAACACCCCCACGCACTGTTTGGCATTACAATTCAGCCGACTGGAATGGCCTTCGCATGTTTTTTTCTGAGTTTCCTTGGAGGAGAATGTGTTTCGAATCGGGAGATCCTACGCAATGTGCTGAAGAGATCTCGGAAATCATCATGCTGGAAATGGAAACTTACATACCACATAGCACCAAATCGCGAACCACTGGTGAACCATGGTTCAATAGAACCTGTTCTAGGGTTGTCGCACTGAAGCAAGCAGCATACCGTCGTTGGCGCAGGAACCCAAGCCCTCAAACTAGAGCTGAATATGTTGAAGCTAGGAATACATGCAATCGAACGATAGATGAGTCTAAAGAGGCATACAACACGAAGATAAGATGAAAGCTTATAGAGTGTCCAAATGGTTCCCGTTCATTTTGGACCTTTGCCAAAGCAATCGGGAGAAATTTCACTTCTAGCTCATTTCCTCCCCTCACAAAAGATGATAATACATTGGCTATAACACCTCATGAAAAAGCCAACACTTTCGCCAAAATGTTTGCAGACAATTCTACCTTGGATCCACGAGGCCAGGAACTTCCCAAAATCGCTACCATCGATAACCGTATGCCAGAAATTGTCTTCCGGCAAGGCACAATCAGACACATTCTGCTTAGCCTCAACGTCAAGAAATGTGCCCCAGAACTAACACCAGTTCTTTGCAGGTTGTTCACCCTTTCGTACAAACTCGGCGTATTTGCTTCTAACTAGAAGGAAGCTAGGGTCCAACCGATTCCAAAGAAGGGCAAGAAAACCCTCCCTTACAACTATAGACCGATTGCACTACTATGTGTGATCTCTAGAGTAATGGAAAAAGGAATCAACATCGAGCTCATCCGATATCTAGAGAGCTCAAGAATCGTGAACGACCGGCAATATGGCTTTCGTCACCAGAGGTCAACTGGAGATCTGCTTGCCTATGTGACACATAAGTGGCAGGTGTCAATAGAGAAACATGGGGAGCCTCTGGCTATAGCCTTGGATATCTCCAAAGCATTTGACCGAGTGTGGCACCAAGGCCTTCTAGCGAAACTTCCGTCATATGGTTTGCCGCCCCAACTGTGTCTTTTAATATCGAGTTTTCTTTCTACGTGGTGGTAGACGGGGTCTCGTCTGATACAATGACGATCAATGCTGGTGTTCCACAAGGCTCTGTCTTGGCACCAACTTTGTTTTTGCTCCACATTAATGATTTGTTGAATGTGACCTCCAGCCCAGTACATAGCTTTGCGGATGATAGTACACTTCATTCCGCCTTTTCCTCTAGAGCCCCTATATCATCCAATGAGGCCAGAGGTGCAAGGCGAAGATAGGTTGATGCTTTGAATGAGGATCT
Organism: Gastrophysa polygoni; assembly: GCA_963576655.1. Lineage (NCBI taxonomy): Eukaryota > Metazoa > Arthropoda > Insecta > Coleoptera > Chrysomelidae > Gastrophysa > Gastrophysa polygoni. The sequence goes on along the minus strand of OY755091.1, from coordinate 19,584,355 downwards.
GACAAGAATTCTGAAATGGGGATCTGAGAATCTAGTACAGTTCTAGTTTCCCTTTCGTGTTGTCCACGATACTGCCTTCTTTTACCGTACCCTCGATGCAATTTCCTCATGCAAGAATTGAGCATATCAGCGCATTCCATAGTAGATTGGAGCAATTTCTGCAGAGAAGTACTAAATAAATTATTGCATGAGTTCATCACATATCTCAACCATTAACTTTTACAGGTTTGCATCGAGTGGTGCATAACCAAGTCCACGAAACTTAGTGGAGTTAGAAAAGTCGTGGAAATCGACGATGCCGAATTTGGCAGAAGGAAGTGATAGGGGGCGCCTTATTGAAGGACAGTGGATTTTTGGAGGAATCGAAAGGAATTCTTTCAAAATTTTCTTGGTACCTGTCCCTGACAGAAGTGCCGATACTTTGATTGGGTTGATCAGGGAGTGGATGCATCCTGGATCGGCTATTATTTCGGGTTGCTGGGAAGCCACAGGTTCGTTAATTGATTGTTCACTTTTCTTCATGTGTTCTAAAATGAACATTTCCATGTGCACACACTCAAAATATCGAGAGAGTATTGAGAGAGGTGAGGTCTGGGATACCTCGATATCGAAGGAAAAAGGAACAAGTAGTAGGATATTTGGCAGAATTTGTTTTCAAACGAACTTTTTCATTTAGTCAACGGATACACAACTCCGCTGAAACCATGTACTGAATCAAATCATTAAACCGTTTTCATTGCCTTCTTGGTCTTGCCTCACTATTCAAATCTTCATGAATATCATGTACTGTACATTTGCTGAAATATTTATTACGCCTTTCATATCCTTTCTCTCTTTCGTTCCAATATCCATATTATTTTTCATTGATTCGTAATAAATATGCATCAAACGCATACCTTTGACTCTCACAAAGAATCTATATGAATCCATATGGTCCCTCACTCCATTGAGGTAAAAAGAAGAACAAATTTTGATCCTCTCCAAGTTTTCGTGGCCAAAGCTTCCAAGATGAATTTTGGCCAAAATTCACATTCACTCGTGATATCTTGCACCAACCAGAGATATTCGTCTACAATGAAATTAATAATCTCTTACATTTGACACAATTCAATAACAGAATTCACAGATCAGAAGTATACCTCGGTGAATATGCTAATTTTAATTTATTATGAAGATCCATTATTTCAAATAGATACCTACCAAATAACGAATTGATGATATAAAAATGTTGGTATGAAAATGTCATGAAGACTTTCAATTCGAACAATGACGGCTTAATGAGAGGAATCTAGTACCTCAGTACTATACACATGACTGCCCATCAGTTAAGTTCAGTGTCTACTCACTTGATGGCGCAGCACACCTTCACGAATGGAGTTTTGAGGTTATGTATACTGTGTCACTATCAATACTGTCACTGATCTTTGCCCATCTTATCTTTTTCGTTTCGACTCTCGCCTTTGAAGCACTGTGTCAAAAAACGCTTTCGACATTGTCGGGAGAGGTCACCACTTACCTTCAGTTACCATTTCTGTACAGATCCCTTTTTACAATTTTCGCTGAATGAACAGTCATATATAACGAGTAAGGTACTAAATATTTAGCCGTCATTGATTCGAACCAAATGGCGGAAAAAACGCGCATGCGCTCAAGAGAAAGAGTACATATTTGATCATTGAATGATTTGTTATTGTCATTGTACGGAACATGACCGTCGTTTTTCAGAAAACTATTTGCTCTTGGCGAAGAAGGTAGAAAATGGTTTGAAATATTCCATATAAATGATATTTCTGTCAATCAAACGTATGATGAAGGTATGAAAAGTTTCCTGTGCTAGAAATGGAAGGCGGATTGGCTATGATGTCTACCCGGAACGAGCCGAGAAAAGAAGGGGAATTTTCACACTTCTTTCTGGAATATCTCGAAAAGTTTATCTCGTTTGCGCAAGTTTATATTGTGAATTTCAGATTCCTGGAATCAAAATACGTGAGTACAAAAAAAATCTCGAAAGAAAACCCATCACATGATAAGTGCAAAATTACCGAAAGATTTGTAGCTAGTTCAGGAACATACTGAGCATCTTTGATCTGTACTCGGGAATTTTCTTCGACAACTTTGGTAAGTATATCAATCTCGCCACTAGATTGTACAGGCTGTCCCATTTTCGATGTCCTCACGGGATATCTCGCTTATTTTTGAAGATACAGATTTGCGGTTTTCGTTAACGTCGGCTACTTTTTTGTGAAACTCACGAAACCGTGAACAAAATTTCCATAGCCCGCTTCGTTCCTGAGATACAGGGCGAAATTGAAAATATTGCATTTTGGGGCCCCCTGTATCTCAGCTATCTTTCAACTGTAACGTCTCCCCCTTCTTGGGGAGGTGTTACTAGAGTGGTGCTCAAGGGGGTATGTCTATATCTAGGATAGACCGGGGTTGCCTCGAGCGCCAGTTGGATTATAGTGGTGAACTCCACTTTCTCCCAACCAGGATTTGTTGGGAGGCCTAGGTAGCAACACAGTCGAAGCGACAGTATGCCAGGGGTCGAAGGCCTTCTGGACTATGAAAACATCACAAGGGGGTGGGGGCTTTAAGTTCACCCACTTGGTTTCACCCTGGTATACGGGTTGATGCGGGTGTTTGGTATATCACTCAGAACAAATAATCAGAACTAAAATTCACACTCAAACAGGTTTATTCACTGGAAACAATAAAGAGATCGAATTTATCTCTCACAATGATTATTATCATAACTGAGGTGGTTATAAGACTGGTGCACGCACTCTGTGGTTTTGCCGTGTTAATAACTTAACATGATACTATACTCGTTATAGTATCATGATAACCTTGATTACTAATCGAGACGTTCAATCACCTCTCCTCCGCTAGAATCGCTAGTTGTCGCTTGAGCATCGAGTGCCACAGGAGTTTGCTTGAGCCATTGAAAATTAGTGCAAAATGGTGGTCTGGTCTGGTGGTCAGATATTTTCGTTGATATTTTTATTCCAAATAACTACAAATTCATTTATTGCAAATTCCAAATACGGTGTGAGAAGTGATTCAATAATGTTTGGCTTCATCCATCATAAACCGAGTCAACGTGATGGAAGTGGGGTGAAAAAAGGGAGTTCTGGTCTCATGAATCGAATAGATACCAGCAAATTGTGTTGGCTACTGCAAGAACTCCCAAGTTTTCAGTGTGAGAAGTGAAAATCAGTGATATTTGAATAGTAAGTCGCATAAAAACGCATATTCCTATTATTAAAATTTGCGTTTCTTTCTGAACTACTATTATCATTATGAACCACATTTTTTAGTGTCTAGATATTCACGAGGGAACTCAACACCTCTGAAGATTTAAATGATGTTCAATAGATGATAATCACAAAACAATTCAGTTCCATAGTGTAGATCTGAATTGAGTGCCATAAAATATAATTGTCCTTCTATTGGAATTTTTATCTGAATTCATCACTAACTAATTGATAATGGATTGATAATCGACTTATACAGGAATCAAGTCTGAAGGCGGATTTAGCGGAAGCATAAGCCTAATTATTGTCATAAACGTAACTTCAATGCATAATTCATAAAAGTTGAACACCGTAGTTAAGGAGCAGATGATTTATCCAATTCTTAACTGTAAATCGTAGTGCACATTCCATAATGCGTAACCTTGAAGGTTCCCAACTTTGAACTTTTATGGATAAAGATATGACAAAATATATTGTGCGCCTGCGTCATTTTTTATTGCGCTGTAATCTGCCAATTCCGTTAACCTTAAAATATTGAGTTTATTGAGTTTTTCGAGTTTGGTGGGTTCTTGTATTTTTATTTTTCATTTATTTCAATTCCTTCGGAATGAGTTTGGAGGAAGGGTTTTTTATCGAAGAAATGGAAAAGTTCCGGTGTATATGGGACTTGAAAGATAAAGACCACAAAAATAAAGTGGTTCTCGAAAATGCCTGGAAGACAATGGCCATTTTGGCAGAATGTACAGGTAGGGCAATCTTGATTTTCTCATTTTTTTTATCAATACAATAATTCCTGCTCCTCATTGATGATGTTCACCATCATACAGACGATGATTTCTCAAGTAATATATTTGTATTTCTCTGTATTCATAGATATTTGTTTTCCAGTTGAAGAATGCCAAGATTTATAGAAGAGCCTCAGGAACAAATATATTAGAGAAAGAAAAATACAAAAAACAATGCCATCTGGTTCTGCAATTTACTGTGGGACATGGATTCATTTTGATAAAATGGGGTTTTTGGCCCCCAATGTTCAGAAGAGAAAGTAAATTGTTGTTTTGTGTTCAAGGGTGGAATGAAACTCATATACCTATTTTTGCAGAACAGCCTCAAATATTTTGAAAAAAATAACTGATCCAGCTTCAAACGTTTGGCAACGTTTTGAATTAGAAGAAGATGGGATGCTTGTGGATACCCAAGAAGAGGATAGTCAAGAAGAGAAATCCTCTGAGATATTATTCCCAAGTGTGGCCCAGTCATCAGCACATAATCAAGCTCAAACTTCAGCTCCTCGTCCCAGTTCATCTGAGGCAGTTTTTCTTCGCCAAGAACGTAATGATAAATTTAAAAAAAAAAAACTGATGATTCAGTGAACAATCTAATTGCCCAATGTAGTAGTGTCGGCCAGAGCATAAATACCTTATTGAAACAAAGTTCAAGTAGTGATCTTGGTGACCTCAACAAAGAGGATTTTCATTTTGGTATGTCTATAGCTGAATCACTTTCAAGAATCAAAAGTAACAAAACTAAAATCATTCTGAAATCAGAAATCCTACTAAAAATTGCAGATGCCATTGAGGATGATTAGGCAATTTTTTCTCAATATATTTGTGCCTGTGCCTTTCAATATATCTTGGAATTCTTTAAATGTTCAATGTTACATGTTTTATTCGTTTAGTTTATCAAGGAAATGAGACTGTTAATTTTTTTTATTTTATCATTTCATTGAGATGAATGTTTGCTCATTGTTGAGTTTATCAATGCATATATAAAAACATATTGTTTTTTCTGTCATTAGTTTGTGTCAGAACATCTGAATGTACAGTGAGGTTCAAAAATGTTATTGGAAACATTTAATTCTGCTTTTTGAATAAACAAATTTTGAGTTATTTTTCATATTATTGAAATAATACACATTCAAATTATTGTAACTATATATTGATGAAAAATGAAAAGAGAAACAATAGAGTTGGTTTGAAAGAAAAATTGTGAATTTCAAAAGAAATAATAAAAAGCATGATACATTCCATAGTTGAGAAAGAGTGTGGAAACCACTTGAAATCTCGAAAGATTCATTCCTAGAGGTTTCCCTACTTTTCCTCCACCCTATATGAAAATACTATACTGGCTTGCCCCCCCTATTAACATAGTCCTCTTGCCAGGGTACCCAACCTTCTTTAGAGCTGAAGAAGTCTGACAAGATATCTCTATAGGTTTTTGCTCGTCTTGTATGATTATTTGATGCCAGCCTGTTAACAGAGGATAGATTATTACCTTCATTTCTCCATAATCCTTCACTGACATTACCAGAAGACTCATAATCATCTTTATATCCAGTAGGACAATATTTTCTTTCTCCGAATTTTGAAGATAGTTATGGAGAACAATGGTTGCCTGAACAATCAAGTTAGCTACATCTAAGCTGGCATTAATTGGCCTCCTCCCAGAATTCTTTGGTGCCATAATATTGATGTGCTTCCCATCTATAGCACCTATACAATTTGGGAGGTTCCATCTCTCGAAAAATCCTGTAGCAGTGTTTTGAAAATCTTCAGTTCTGGGTTCTGGGAGTTCGATGGGCTGCAATTCATTCCATATGATCTTGCAGGTGTCCTTTATTATCTTGTGAGCAGTTGTTTCGCCTATGCGGTAGCCCCATGCAATTTCCTGCATGGAACAGCCCTCTGCCAAATAGCTGAAAATTGATGAAATAAACATTGATAATTTCAGGTACTGGTGTTCTCGAGAATTGTCTTGAACTCACTGTATTGTCAACATCAGTCGCTGTCTTGATGAAATTTCAATTTTCCCTTAGTTTGTTTCAATTCTCTAGATACCAACTTGGACAGATAATCGAATTGTCTCAAAGTCATTCGCGTATATTTTCGGAATTGTTCTTCATCAAACACAGCCATGTCCATAATAACGGTAGCATATAGTCCTTCAGTGTCCCTGTTGCGATTGATGGGCCTCACAGCCCAACGCCTTTTTCGTCTTCTAGTTGTGATAGCAACGACACTAGTAGTCATTAATGTGAAGAAATAGGAAAGTAGTGGTACTAATACTTTCGTCTTCATTTTGAATATTGCCAAGAAAAATAATCTGATGGAAATAAGGATTAAAATAAGTTTGGAATGTTGATCAACTCACAGAAAATAAATATTTAGAGTGACAGACATGACAGAGGGAACTGTCATATGCCACTGGCAGCTATGATTATGCTTATGAATTAACGAAGCGGTAAATGACCAAGATGTTATGCGTTATGCATTAGAGAAGCTCCAACAGTTATGGACTGCAAAATAATGTAAACAAAAAGCTTATGCATCCGCTAAATCCGCCTTCATTCTCTGAGAATAGATTTAGAGAATGAACAATGATGACCAGCTCATCGATCAGCTAGAGATGTTATAATTTTTATTTGTTTGGATCATAAAATTGATTGGTACCTACTTGTGTATACCTACTTATGTATACCTTCATAACTTGAGATAATTCATAACAATAGTAATCAATTGACACAATAATTTATGGACTCATTCAGTCACAAATTTAACTCTCAGTGTTGATAGAACAATATTCATCTTTTAATCAGTACTCATGAACCTAACATGACCTAACTTATAGGATAGGTAACCTCATGAACCTAATGCTGCACCAGCCTTTATGGCCCACTTCAAAAAAATCACTCTCACAATTTCTAACACATTGATTACAATTTATTACAAACCACTCGAATTTTATTACAGTTGTAGTTTCGCCTAAAGCTGCACCACACCCTTCAAATATTTAAAAATACTCACACTATCGACATATTCCACACGCATGAATTTCTTACACATTTATTACAACTGTTTGAGGTGAAAATCAACCAGGAAATCAACCACAAAATGATTATTTTCTGAAGAAAATGAATCTCGGAATACGGTATTTCCACATTTCTACAGGTTCAATGCGATTACAACTTCCTTAAGCCAGCTCACACGATTGATAATGGTTTCATATTATAGATACAACATATCTTCGGGTTCATCTACAATTTGGAATTTATTACACTGCTCTACACTGCAGAAAATCGATGTTCATAGTCGAAAAACTTAGTTTCGAGAAGTTTTATCTGACTAGAAATTTCTCACACCAGCCCACACCAATGGATATTCGGTATAATGATAGAAAAAACAGATCCCAAGTTTCATATACAATTTGGATTTTATTACACTGCTCTACACTGCCGAAAGTCAATTTTTATCATTGAGGAATCGATTTCGAGTGGTTTCATGTGATAAGGAATTCCTTACACCAGCCCACACCATTGATTATGGTTTCATATCATAGATACAACATATCTCGGCGTTCATTTACGATTTTGAATTTATTACACTGCTCCAAACTGTCGAAAGTCAATTTTTATCATTGAAAAAATCGATTTCGAGCGGTTTCATGTGATAAGGAATTCCTTACATCAGCCCACACCATTGATTATGGTTTCATATCATAGATACAACATATCTCGGGGTTCATTTACAATTTGGAATTTATTACACTGTTCCACACTGTCGAAAGTCAATTTTTATCATTGAAAAAATCGATTTCGAGTTGTTTTATGTGATAAGGAACTCCTTACACCAGCCCACACTATTGATTATGGTTTCATATCATAGATAAAACATATCTCAGGGTTCATTTACAGTTTGGAATTTATTAAACTGCTCCACACTGTCGAAAGTCAACTTTTATCAATGAAAAATTCGACTGAGTGGTTTTATGTGATAAGGAATTCCTTACACCAGCCCACACCATTGATTATGGTTTCATATCATAGATACAACATACAATTTAGTGAAGATCAAATGGATCACTATACGGCACTGGTTAGACGCCGGGATGGTGTTTGGATGAGATATGATGACATTCGACCAGACCATCAGAACAAGGTGAGCAAGAGGACAAAAGTGCTGCCAGCTCTTGTTATTAATAAAAAAATTAAGAAATGATTGACTTTTCAAGATTCAATGAATATCCATTTCAACAAGCAATTATCTATTATTTCCTAATCAATCAAAACATAAGGAACATTTATGATAGTTGATCTACATTGATGATAACACACAAGTATGAAAATATTAGTACCTCCAGGAAGAAATAATAACACATTGAATATTGACCGGATTAGAAATAAACTTGAGAGATTTTCGGCAGTGTAACAGTTTCCAAATCGAACAAGGACTCCGGAATCAGATGTTTTCACGATATCAATCGAGGATCAATAGTGTGGGCTGGTGTAAGAAATACCTAATCGCATAAAACCTTCCAAGATGAACTTGTTCCACTATGAAAATTTACTTTTGACAGTGTGGAGCAGTATAATAAATTCCAAATTGTAAATGAACACCGAGATCTGTTGTATCTATGATATGAAATCATAATCAATGGTGTGGGCTGGTGTAAGGAATTCCTTATCACATAAAACCACTCAAAGTCGTATTTTTCATTGATGAAAATTGACTTTCGACAGTGTGGAGCAGTGTAATGAATTCCAAATTGTAAATGAACCCTGAGATATGTTTCATCTATTATATGGAACCATAATCAATAGTGTGGGCTGGTGTAAGGAGTTCCTTATCACATGAAACAACTCGAAATAGATTTTTTCAACTATAAAAATTGACTTTCAACAGTGTGGAGCAGTGTAATGAATTCCAAATCGTGAATGAACGCCGAGATATGTTGTATCTATGATATGAAACCACTTGACAGTGTGGAGCAGTGTAATAAATTCCAAATTGTATATGAAACTTTGAGATCTGTTCTTTCTATCATTATACCGAATATTCAATGGTGTGGGCTGGTGTACGAAATTCCTTATCATATAAAACCACTCGAAATACATTTTTTCAATGATAAAAATTGACTTTCGGCAGTGTAGAGCAGTGTAATAAAATCCAAATTGTATATGAAACTTGGGATCTGTTTTTTCTATCATTATACCGAATATCCAATGTTGTGGGCTGGCGTGAAAAATTTCTAGTCAGATAAAACCTCTTGTAACTAAGTTTTTCGACTATGAACATCGATTTTCGGCAGTGTAGAGCACTGTAATAAATTCCAAACTGTAAATGAACTTGGAGATATGTTGTATCTATAATATGAAACCATTATCAATCGTGTGAGCTAGCTTAAGGAAGTCGTAATCGCATTAAACCTGTTGAAATGTGGAAATACTGTATTCTGAGATTCATTTCCTTCAGATAATAATCATTTGGGGGTTGATTTCTTGATTGATTTTCACCTCAAACAGTTGTAATAAATGTGTAAGAAATTCATGCGTGTGAAATATGTCGATAGTGTGGGTATTTTTGAATATATGAAGGGTGTGGTGCAGCTTTAGGCTAAAGCAGCACCACCACCTCATTTTCGCGAAACTACAACTGTAATGAAATTCGAGTGGGTTGTAATAAATTGTAATTAATGTGTTAGAAATTGTGAGAGTGATTTTTTGGAAGTGGGCCATAAAGGCTGGTGCAGCATTAGGTTCATGGTAACCTCAATTATAATATATCAATAGAAATGTAGTATGACAAAAAAAGTTACATATTTCAGAAAGGGCAGTAGTTACAAAATACATGAGATTTGTTCTCTTTGTTAGACTTTGTTTTTTTCCAGAACTCAAGTACAATGATTTTTCCACAAACCAGACATAAGCAGAGTACGAGGCAGAGTATGAGAGAGATGGAATGTTAAAAGAAGCTCAGAACAAAGAGAGTGGAGGAAATGAAATGTAGGTATTCAATAAATCAATAGATATTGGTTTACTGAGGTCAGTACTCAACAGCAAATGTTTTCAATATTTGTATGAGATTCACTTGTGACTTTTTACAGAATATATCATATCAATTAAATTGAATCAAATACTTATAATTAATAAGTAATATAAGTAAAATTGCATACCTATTAGCATTATTATAATCAACCAAATCAATTCAAGTATATTTAAGTATTTTCATAACCATCAGTTTCAGTATTAAAATTACCAAATGTTATTCTTTGAGTATTACTTGTACCGGTTTTAGTACTCAATTATCCTTGTGATTATCCTTGTATTACATGTGAACTGAGAATTTTGTATTCAATCACTAGGGACCCCTTCTAGTTTCGAGTGTTGCAAGTACTTTATTACTTCATTCAAGTACCAGATATTCAATTATGATGTACAAATTTTGGATAATTGTTTCCCTCTCAAAATGAATTAACTGGAATGCATGAAGTGCTAAAGTTATAATGGTTACATCTACAATTTGGTAGTAGATGAAACATATTAGACATTTTGTTCCATTCTATTTATTAGCTCTGTTTAATGGTAATTTTTATAACATTCCATAGAAACGAAGATAGTGTAACAGAAAGGACCCACTGAACATTAAATTCAATTTCTGGCTTGACAATTGAGATTTACCATGGAATTCTATGAAATATTGCTGGAAATGCAATGCAAGATCCAATCTCAGCTACTTGAATAACAATTAGGTGAGTTTGCCATTTATTTTTTTTTGTCCACCAACATTGAAATATAAATTGAGAATTCAATAATAATCTCTTTCATTCTCAAGAAACAGGATGTACATATTCATAACAGGAACTATAGAACATGAATATGAAAAACAACAAAGTATTACAATACAATACAAATTTATGAAATGTATAGAAAAGTGATCACAATCCATCAATGCACCATAATCATGCAGCAAATAGTTTTTTAATGTGGTATTCATAAATGATTGAAATAAAGATGCAATATGTTGTTCAATGTTCATTCATAAATTGACTATAATAACTATAGCTATAGTTAGATTTCTTTTTCCATATGATACATGGAACAGAAAATGGATTGACCAAACAATTGGATGATTCTCTGTATGATGGACACTTCATATGACTCTGGTATATTCAGCAACAGAAACTTTGTGTGCAGGAACAGAAAAAAATTTTTTTAATCAAATAAAATTTCGGAAATGAATGATTCTGGAATTTCGATGGGAATGTTGGTAGATTCTAACAACCATTAGGCTTAATGCCCAATAATATGACCCTACAGCATGACCTTTATTCCAAATTTGAGGGAAATATCTCAAAAACTGCAGGAATTATAAAGGAAAAACTAAAAAAAAATCTTGAAATTTCATGTATGTACATGATATTTAGGAACGCCATGTTTATATAAAGCTATAGCTATAAATTACAACATCTTCTTTTGTGATATATCCTTTCATTAAAATACTTTCTAATGTCTATATATGTACGCTGGCTTGTCTGGATAATATGTTGAGAACCAGCATGAAATATTATTCATACCCTATATGAGAATGCAATAAATGATTGAACATATAAGGCTGAGTAAAGATATGATTTTATAATTTAAGACTTCAATAGTTGCAAAGACAGACTGATTTACTGTTCTCTCTGGTTAATATCAGGTAATCTTAGTTCATGTTTGTGTCAGTTATAGTGATTATGTATTCATTCTCCTGCTATTTGATTATCTTGATTTTTATGAGTGAATGGAATGATTGATCATTATGCCCGCTGATATAACATGCATTTCTATTGCATTAGAGGATATTATCTATTAATAACATAATGTTTCTCCCATCCCTTATTCAAACAAACATGTTGATCAAGATTTAACTTGGTTTAAATGAATCAAAAAAATTATCGACAACCGTCAATGTTCTAAAAAACTCTGGAAGGTCAAATCTCATGCAAATCGGTGAAATCATACATCATCTTACTGGCTGGCTACATCAGTCACACACTTGGCGTTACAACAAACTTGGTGCATAAATAACTGTTGAACGGGCTTATGCCTGCTCTACAGATATTCAATGATGATAATTCTAAAAACAATTGCGAATTTGCAAAAGCAAAACTACATTCGAAATCAAGTATGACAACAGTAATATTCAGGATGGTTCCAAGGATAACGACGAATTAATTGTACAGAGCATAATTCAACCCAAATCTGATCGCGGGTCCAAGAAAAAAGAAACCTAATTGATTTTTCAATTCAGTTTCGCCAGTTTTGCAAGTTTCTTGGATTTGTTGGTGATGTTCCTTAATTCATGCTCTTGAATACTGTTATATAGTTGTCAAGATGTCATACGTCAACCGTAAATGTCCAATGTCAAAAAATATCTGTCAAGTGAATAATGTCTACGTTTTGGTGATATGTAATGTAATGTACGAGATTGTAATCAATCAAGAAATAGAACCAGTAATTATATTGTTCAATCCTTAATGGGTTTAATGAAATATGAACACAACACGTAACATGGTGGCAGCGTAGACCTATGAGAATACGTATTTTTACAATTAACCAGTGAGGGGAAAAGTGAGACAAGGTTCTGACTTCCACGTGAAGCTGAAATAAACATTGTAAACCTAAATCTCCGTCTTAGATTCCTCATAATTATGTCGTTCAGAGCACCCAGCGAGTTTATCCCAGGAGACAACCCATTCCAGAGTTGGAGTAAATGGCGCCAGTCGTTTGAACTTTTTGTAGAAGCGGAACAGTTGTCAACCAAGCCAATGAAGCAGCAGCGAGCCACTTCATTATATGTAATCGGAGCCGTGGGCCTAGAACTATTCAATACGTTCCAGTACGTCGATGAAGAGAATGTAGAACTGACTGATGATCAGTTGACTGTAAAAGTAATACTGGACTCCATTAGTGACCACTATAAGCCTTACCTTAACTGTACATATGCTAGGTACAAGCTATTCACCTTGAAACAAGAACAAAACCAAACGGTGGATGAATTTGTAACCTGTTTACGAAGTTTAGCCAAGGACTGTCAATTAGGAGACCTCTCCAATGATTTAATAACACACTGTGTGATAATTGGCTGCAAGGATGAAAAGCTGAAAAGCAAACTATTCAAGGTACCAAATCTGACACTGAATAACGCTATAGATATATGCAGGGCTGAAGAAACATGCAGTAAACACATCCTGGGAATGAACTCCCAAACCCCAGGACCAACACATGAAGACAGCGAAGTCAACAGAATTAAATTCAAAAAGAAGAGCACACAACTGTCTGGTGGGAGAAAGTGCCAAAGGTGCCTGGGCACCCACAAACCTATGAAATGCCCAGCTTGGGGCAAAATTTGCAGCAAATGCAGCAGAAAAAACCATTTTGCAGCAGCATGCAGATCAAACAATGTGGATGAAGTGGAGGAAAAAGACATAGAGGAAAACAACGATAAGGAAAATGAGTATTTTGTGGGAGAAGTCACAGAGGTCTTCCATATAAATGCTCATGAAAGTAATGACTGGCATAAAATCTTGGAGATTAATAAAACACAACTGAAATTCAAGATGGACAGTGGCTCTCAAGCCAACCTCATTCCAATAAACTTATTTAATAAACTGAAGAATAGGCCTCAAATTGAACCAACAAAAAAACGGCTCTGTAGTTACACGAATAACAGAATCCCCACACTTGGAACAGTTGAAATGAACACAAGGTTGGGAGATAAAGTTATCAAGCTGTTATACTTCATAACAGTGGAGAATCGTACCCCTTTACTATCATTCAGGGCAATGGACGCCTTCGGACTAATTAAAAAAATCCAACAAGTCACATTAGCTCAATCTAAGGCTGCTGAGTTAATCAAGGAATATGAGGATGTATTCCAGGGACTAGGAAAGCTGAATATGGAGTATAAGATAAGACTTATTGACAATGCTACCCCAAGTATATGTAGTGCAAGAAAAATACCACATGCATTGAAACCACTGGTGAAAGCAGAACTCGAGAGAATGACAAGAGACAATGTTCTAAAACCAATAGTAGAGCCAACTGATTGGGTCCACCCCATAGTAATAGCAAAAAAGAGCAATGGGAAAATTCGAATCTGCATGGACCCTAGAAGGCTTAATATCTTCATTAAGAGAGAACATTATCAATTACCAGTTGCTGAGGACATCCTGGCAGAAATAGGTAATTCAAAAATATTTACTGTCCTGGATGCCTCTAATGCTTTCCTTCAAATACCTCTGGATCAGGAAAGCTCAAGAATATGCACAATAGCCACACCATTTGGCAGATTTTCTTTTCAAAGACTGCCATATGGGATTTCCAGCAGCCCAGAAGTTTGGCAACGTGCTATCAATCAAATCCTTGGAGGAATAGAGGGTATTTATACATACTTAGATGATGTCCTCATAACAGGATCAACCAATGAAGAACATGACCAAAGACTCCATAGAGTCTTGGAAAGAGCAAGAAGATGTAACCTCAAATTCAATAAGGATAAAACACAGTTGGCAGTAAACACAATTGTGTTTCTAGGATACAAAATCAGCCCAAATGGCCTTTCAATACAAGAAGCCAAAGTTGAAGCTATAAGTAACATGAAAACACCTACCAACATCACAGAAGTACAAAGATTTCTGGGTATGATAAAATACCTTGGAAAGTTCATTCCAAACGTGTCTGAGAAAACAGAGGCCCTCAGACAGCTTTTGAAGAAAAATGCACTCTTTCTTTGGGATGCTGTTCACCAAAAAGCTTTTGACAACTTGAAAAGCTCAATTGTGTCAGCTCCTACACTAGCACTGTTCGATCCTAACAAACCAATAGTGCTATCAGTGGATGCTAGTCAGTATGGGCTGGGCTCAGTATTGCTACAAGAAGACAGGCCAGTAGCTTTTGCTTCAGTTACTTTGACACCAGCCCAAACAAGGTATGCCCAAATAGAAAAAGAGCTGCTAGCAATAGTAATAGCTTGTGAACATTTCAAATACTTCGTATTTGGAAGAGAGTTTTCTGTTCAAACAGACCACAAAAGTTTGATTGGTCTACTGAAAAAGCCTTTGGAAACATTGACCCCTCGATTGCAAGCATTAGCACTGAGACTACAATCCTCACCTGGAATATGTACCAGGTAAACTTCTGTTCATAACAGACCTCTTATCCAGGAGCCCCCAGAATATACAAGTGAATACTAAATACCTGGAAAATGAAGCAATCAAAGTTCACTCCATCATCACAGCCTCACAAGACAAAATGAAAGAGTTGGTGAATGCAACAATCAGAGATGAGGCTCTACAAATAGTTAGACAATACCTAACTAATGGATGGCCTCTATCAAAGAAGGCATGTTCTGAATGGGCAAAGCCCTACTGGGACATGAAAGAAGAAATTGTTTCCCAAGATGGTCTACTATACAAAGGCAACAGACTTATAATTCCAGCAACAATGAGGAAGGAATTCATCAACTTCGCACACAAAGCTCACCAAGGTATCAATTCTTCTATATTTAAAGCCAGACAAGCTTATTATTGGCCAGGCATGTACCATCAGATCACCCAACATGTGGAAAGGTGCCCTATTTGCATAAAATACTCCAAAGCAAATTAGGTTGAACCACTTATCGCGCATCCAACAGAACCACTCCCATGGGCCAAAATTGGAGTAGACTTTGCCTACATCAACAACAGAGACTACATAGTCACAGTGGATTATCATTCAGAATTTGTCACTGTGAATGAAATCAAAGGAAAAACAGCCTCAGCAGTGATGAATACAATGAAAGGAATATTTTCCCATCATGGTATTCCCCAAACAATCATGAGTGACAATGGGCCCCCATTCAACTCAGAAGATTGGCACATATTTGCAAAGAACTGGGACTTCAAGGTAATAACCTCAAGCCCTTACTACCCCAAGTCAAATGGCCTCATTGAAAGGACCATACAAACAGTAAAAGGACTACTGGTAAAAGCTGCTCACACTGGAAGTGACCCCATTATGAGCATCCTGGAACATAATGCCACCCCAAAAAATGGAAAATCTTCACCATCTGAGAGGCTGATGGGACGCCAGATCAACACAATGATGTTGGTGCCACAAGAGCTTCTCATCGCCAAGTTCGATATTGAGCATACATTAGAGGACCTGGGAAACAAGCAAAATAAAATGATAATGGCACAAAAAGTAAGCAACCCCCTAGCCCCACTTGTTTCAGGCCAACCCATAGCCATACAGGAGAAAACCCGTCAGTGGACCTTAGGGAAGGTCATAGAGCCCCTTTCTGCACCACGCTCCTAAAAAGTACAAACTGAGAATGGACAAATACTGCGGAGGAACCGACACCAGTTGAAACCAGCAGAAGGGACAACCAGAGAAAAACCAGCAGGAAAAGAGGAAAAACAAGTGAGAGTGAGAAATCTTCCAGCTTACCTGAAGGACTACATTGAAAAGTGAGGTTTGCGTTAGAGAAAATAGTGTCAGTAAAAATTTGTGAAAAGGGAAGAGGAGTGAGAGGACTGTAATAGGAAAAGAAAATTTTGTTTGGGGGGGGGCATGTTATATAGGTGTCAAGATGTCATACGTCAACCGTAAATGTCCAATGTCAAAAAATATCTGTCAAGTGAATAATGTCTACGTTTTGGTGATATGTGATGTAATGTACGAGATTGTAATCAATCAAGAAATGAAACCAGTAATTATATTGTTCAATCCTTAATGGGTTTAATAAAATATGAACACAATACGTAACAAATACAAGATATACTCAGCCGTGACATGACATAGCTTCGAATCGTTTTCACTGTTAATTCAGAAGAGTATCTTTCACATCCCAATATATGCAGAGGCTTGAAGTCTGACAATTTTTCCAAAATATCTGATAGAGCATTTTTCTTAAGTTCTGACTTAAATATTTCCGATATTTTATCCTCCACTTGTGACAACAATGTAATTAATTTTTTTGATGGAAATGTTAAAAATCCTCTACTTTCAGTCCGAATCAAATTGTTGAAATCCTCATCTCCGTCTCCTCTGACTGTCTCCAAGCACAAGGAACATTTAGTGAAACTTTTCATCCTTCTAACAATGTATCCACAGAAGTATGCAAAGGCATCTTGTGTGCTACAAAACTCTTCCTCTATTTTATTCACAGATTCTCGTCCATCATATTCAATATTCAAATCAAAAATAACTCGCGTCTGTTTCTCTTTCAGCTCGCCTACAGATATGAGTGACCTTATCATTTGCCCACCAGTAACATTACTACCTCGAGGAGGCTTTATTAATGAGTGCAAGGACATCAACCTGAAGATTTGGCCTACTTGCAATGAATCTGGGTGGTTATTGGATCCACCTGCAGTTCTCATCATTCCAAAAAAATGCAACGGAAAACAAGAAATAACAATAATATAATAATAGTATAATACTTGTTCCGAGACAGTGTAGCAATTGGAAATATAAAATATAAATGTATAAAAATTTATAAAAAAATATAAATATAACACCTAACTTCTTGTACACAGCATACTTCAACACATATCGTGGGCCCAAGGGAAAAGAATCCTAATTGATTCTTCATTTATTCAGATTTGCTTATTTCCCAAGTTTTTTGGATTGGTTTGTGATGTTTCTCAATGTTTGCAGTGAAATCAAAATGCAGTCAACTCACACTTGACTGGTAATATACTTCACGAGTGAATCGTCGGCAGAAAAAGCTCTGGCTCACTTTTTCAACTTTGTGTAACACAAAAACGGGATGTAAATACAGGAAAAACTTCGAGCACCTTGATCACTTTTTATAACGGTTATACGAACTGAATCAAACGGTAAGAATCGGACTGAATCAAAAATCAATGAGTAAGACTGAGAATCAGAATTAGAATCGAGAATCGGAATCAGAATAATCACCGGCAACAATAATAATCACCCGAATCAATAATCTCCTCGGGCCTCTGGATTTTGCTACTTATACTCTTTTCAGGTTTGGCAAAAAACAGAGCGAGGTCGGGATTTTGATTGGTCGGGCTGGTCTGGCCTCGAGCTGACCATGATTTGTTTTCCCAAGGAAAAAGTGAACACTACTCGACCTTGGGTCTGGAAACTTGCGGTGGAAATCATTTTTCCTCAAAACTGGTAGTATCAAAGTGCTTGGCATTCCATGTTTGTGCTACTGAGCGAATTTGATTGCAAAATTACGAAGGATAACAAAGTTATGACCTAAACAATATCACATGGCCCTGAAATGTCTTTCCAGGTATGAAAACCATTCTAACTCTTTCCAAAATCATAAATACACTCTCCCTAGGCAATAAGAAGTCTTAGTCTCTGGGTTGATCAGGATTTCCGGATGCAAAAATCATTGCAAGATGAATAAAGCAAGTGAACGGATAGCATACTGGACTTCTTATTTCCCAGGGCTCTGGACGGTCATTATGCAATCAAATCCTTCCAATACTAATATCATCATTCCAAACTAATATCAGTGTCATGAAGGTGCTTACCCTCAGCAGGGTGCAACGGGGCTAAACAAGGTTAGTCTGGGGTAGGGCTCTCTGGGTGGCTCAAAATACTAGCCAAAGGAGCTCCTTGATTCATTAATTTGTCAATCAGGTATACAGGGTGACTCTAAAATGGCCTTAACCTCATTTCTCATATGAGGCTCGTACACCGAAGCCTAGTAATGAAGCTGGTGAGAAAACACTTCATTACACAACTTAGAGGAAAAGTAAGAACTGTTTCTTTCACAATTTTTCAGTTAGAATCCAAATTTTTTCAATGAGCTGTCGTTATTCAGGTATAACCCAAAGTTATGTTTTTTCAAATAGAACACCCTGTATATTTTTCAATATTTGAAACAAGAAAGCTTTGCACTTTTCAAAAATATATAACACTTATATATGATATTTTGAGTATCAGTCCTATATTTGGGTAATTTTCAGTTTTTTATGTAGGTTTCTTATTAATAGGCCTTGTAAAAATGTGGCAGCATTATCCACTTCACAAATTTTCATATTTCCCTTATTGCTGTTTGTCACACATTGTGTTTCGTCACACACTTACCACATTTACCAATATTCAGTACTATTAATTGACTATGAAAGCTGTGGACCTAATTAGTAGGTAGCTATGAAAAAAAAAACACAAATGCAGATTGTTTACAATTCTTGTCACCTACCTGTCAAAGTTCACGAATTTTTCATACAATGGCGAATAATAATTCAGGATATCAAAACTACGAGAAATTAGATATGGTTGGGATATATTACCAAGTTGGCTTCAATGCAAATCAAGCAAAGGACCTATATTTTGAAAGGTATTTACTATCTCCCTGCTGGATATCAGTTAGTTACAATATGATAAAAAATCTAGGTATCCCGAGAGGAGACAACCAAGTAGGAAGATATTTGGCAGACTGAAAGAAAATTTGGAAAATTTTGGATCTTTTGAGAAGCCTAGACCAAAAAGTTATAGGAAAGAAAATGCCGAAAACGATGAAATTAGTGTCCTTGCAAAGGTAGAAGAAAGCAATAATTATACTTCTTGCAGAGAAATTGAAGAATCATTTGGCATTCCAAAGACAAGGGTTTCCAAGATATTGAAAAACAACAAATATAACCCCGACATATCACAAACTATTCATTATTTGAACCCGGGTGATGCTGTGAAGCGCATTGAGTTTTGTAGATGGTATATCCAAAAGACGGAAGAAAATATAAATTTTGGCCGTTCAGTGGTATAGTCCGATGGAAGCCATATAAGTAGCGCTGGAATATTTAATCGAAATAATCTTCGTTATTGGTCAAATGAAAATCATCACGTTACGGTGGTTCGCCAACAGCAAGGCAGATTCGGCTTCAATGTATCTCGTTTCGTTTATGGAGGAAGACTAGCCTATAGAATTTTTAACGGTAACTTGAACCACCAAAGATATTTGGAAATTTCAGATGATTGTCTTTCTGAACTACTTGACGAAATTCCGTTGGCTCAATTCAGACACAGTTTCTTCCAACAAGATGGCGCACCTTGTCATAACGCAGGTGCCATCAAGGTTTATCTTGATGAAAGATTTCAAAACCAGTGGATTGGTAATAATGGTCCCATTCACTGGCCGCCAAGGTCCCCTCACTCGTCGATATTAGATTTCTTCTTATGAGGCTATATGAAAAATAAAATATATCACAAGCGGCATGGAAATCTAGATTCACTGATGAATGCTACGAAAGAAGCTTTCGAATATTTACGTATGAGACCTATATTCTTACTCCGGTCGATTGACGCTATCCTCAGAAGATGTCGGCTGTGTCTTCAACAGAATGGGCAGCAATTTGAACAATAGTTATAAGACATTTTCAACAGGAGAAAAATTATTAGAATTGTTTTGTAGTAGTGTTTGAATTTATTGTTCTATCAAATTGTTTTTATCAAATTGTTAATTGAATGATCATTTTAAATGAATACTTCTCATTCTACCCTATATAAATGAGTGGTATTCAATTATTGCGCCAGAATATCTATTGTAAAAGTAGAAGTTATTTGTCTTGACTTGCCATAAGAAACTGAAAATTACCCAAATACAGGACTAATACTCAAAATATCATATAAGTATTATATATTTTTGAAAAGTGCAAAGCTTTCTTGTTTCAAACATTGAAAAATATACATGGTGTTCTATTCAAATGAATTTTACTTTGGGTTATATCTAAATAACGACAGCTCATTAAACTACGCCACTGGATTCTACGTGAGAAATTGTGGAAGAAACAGTTCTTACTTTTCCTCTGAGTTGAAAGATAGCTGAGATACAGGGAGGTCCCAAAATGCAATATTTTCAATTTCGCCCTGTATCTCAGGAACGAAGCGGGCTATGGAAATTTTGTTCACGGTTTCGTTTCACAAAAAAGTAGCCAACGTTCACGAAAACCGCAAATCTTTATCTTCAAAAATAAGCGAGATATCTCGTAAGGACATCGAAAATGGGACAGCCTGTACAGTGATTTTGCTGTTATTGGCAACCATTATATCCTTCACCATGGGTTCTCTTCGGTTGAATAGCCAATCCTGCCTGCAAGTCAAGCGGACACTCGCCCCTGAATCCAAGTACCATCTATCATTATCGAAATTTGCACTGAGGAAAACCACATTGAATGCACCTTTAATCTGCTTGTCAGTGCCTCTGTTCTGACTAGATTCGACTTTTATTCCGACTGTAATTCTTGTTATCGTTCCTTCTGTCATCCTTATTTCGATAATTTCGATTATATTTCAGCGCCTTGTCCTCAAGATCACTCATGTAGTATAGCTATTCTGTACTAATTGACCACAATTTCTACTACCACGGTTTCTACTTTACCGGCAGTGCTGCCCATCTCCATCCCCACCACTGTTTCATCGTCATATTGCTTTTTGTGCCTAATTGACCAGACGTAATTTTATCGTGGTCGGTTTCATTTTTAAGGACATACAGGGGATAATATTATGGATAGTGGAGATGATGCGATTGTCATTGAAAATGACGAACCATTAAATGAGAATTTGATGGAATTTCTGGGAGAGGATCCTTCCTCTAAAAAGCCTAATGAAGTTGCTATTCACTCTGCATTAGCTTCCAGCTGAAAAACGGCATCAATAAAGAAACTTGTGAAGGTTTGATTCAGAAGTATCCTCCGCCAACTAATTGCTCTAGCTTGAAGGGACCTAACCTCAACCCAGAGGTAGTACCTTTATTGATACCCCCTTAATTGAAGAGAGACAAGGCCCAGACTAACTGTCAGGACCAATTGGGAGCAGGCATCTGCGCCGTAGGCAAGGCTCTATCTGTCATTCTTAAAAGGAAGGATCCAAATGAATCCTCGAGTAATGCTGGTAGAATTCTTACAGACCTTCATTTTAATTAGACATCTGTCAGGCGGATGGCGATTTATCCGAACCTCAGTAAGTCTGCCAAAGAAGTAGGGGAAAACAATCCCATTGAGAAGTTTTCATTTGGCAATAATTTTGGTGAGAATTATAAAGCCATCAAAACTTTGGAAAGGTCTAGGAAGGACTTGACTTCAACCTCAACCTACGCGGAGGTGAAAAGATTCAGAACATCGGCAGCCAGTGCAAAAAACCAAGGCTTCTTTAAACTGGATTGGCCCGTCGAGGTCAGGGGAACCGAGACGCAAAGGGCAAACCCCACAGAAAAAAGAGTTCAGGAGAAACAACTATCGCCGTCGGTAGACGAACAGGTTTGTAGGAAAGATTTTCATCAAGTGAATATGTTGAGTAGATATCTCGAAGCATGGAGAAAGATAACTTCTAATTATCGTGTAATCCAGTGGGTCACAGAAATTGAGATCCCCTTCACAAAAACTCCTGTCCAGAAGTCTATCCCAAATAATAGGCTGGATACTAAAGAACAGTGGATCCAGGCTAGAGATAGCTTGAATAAGCTTGTACAAGGAACAATCAGTAGATGCAAGTTTGAGGAAGGTCATTTCTCCTTTCTTTTTGGTTGATAAATCAAACAACCAGAAACGATTCATCCTTAACCTGAAGGCGCTGAACAAATTCATCAACCCTCCTCATTTTAAGCTAGAAGATGTCCAGACAGCCAAAAGGCTAATCATGAAATCTTGTTACATGGTAACAATTGATTTGGAGAATGCTTATTACCAACCGGCAATTGATAAGGAATATAGGAAATTCCTGAGGTTTTCTTTCGAAGGTAGCTTGTTTGAATTCAACTCTTTGCCCTTTGGATTATCTATAGCTCCATATATTTTCACAAAGATTATGAAACCCATTGTTTCTCCACTCCGGGGAAGGGGCATCTGTTGTGTTATCTACCTAGATGACTTACTCATCATTGGTGAGAGCGAATCAAAATGTCTGCAGAACATGCAAACAGCAATTCATTTGTTAGAAAGTCTGGGTTTCATTGTGAACTACGAAAAGAGTGTTCTATGCCCCGCAAAGACGTGTAAATATCTATGCTTCATTTTTGATATATGATATATGTTATTTCACAGGGTGTGATTCAATGATTGAAAATGCAACTTCAGACTTCAAACAGCTACATTAGTGATCTTGAGGACGAGGCGCTGAAATATAATTGCTCGATCAAACGAACTTGTGAAGTTCGATCGAGATTATATGAAGCGCCTCGTCCGAAAAGATCACTCCCACCCACCCGTTACCCGTAACTGTTAAGTTGCATTTGGCGCCAATCTTTAAAATATGAAGATGAAACAGTGGTGGGGATGGAGATGGGCAGCACTGTGCCGGTAAAGTAGGAACCGTGAAACTCTTCTTCTTTTTTATATATATCTTCGAAATTGTGGTCAATTAGAACAGAATTGCTATACTACATGAGTGATCTTTTCGGACGAGGCGCTTCATATTATCTCGATCGAACTTCACAAGTTCGTTTGATCGAGCAATTTCGACGTCTGTGATTGTCAAATTCTCTAGCGAACGCACCTCCAGTGTGGCGACACTGATCTCTTGATGATTGCGTCACTCATCTCTGACGGGTCGGTCGTCAGTCCCACAGTTCAGTGGATAGGGACTGTTGGCACCACTGAAAGTCAGCGCCACCAAGTCTACGAGATCTTCCATATCTCCTCAATAGCTCTCACTCCTTGTACAGACCCTCGACCGTCTACAGGCGTAGCCCACACGTGCTCAATCTTTTTCACATTCAATCTTTTTTGTCATCGTTATTCTTGTTGTACATATTAAAAATACACTGTTGTGAACGTTTGTTTATCTACACACAGTATTTTGTGGAAACAACTTTCTCCATAACTGGTGACCCCGACGTGATATTGATGGATTAATTTTTGAGAGAGATTTTGTGCCCATGCTGAAATTTTTGTGCAACGAGACGACCACGTGATCTGTATAGAAAATTACCACGTGTAATTGTATCACGTGAGTGCATTAAAGGTTGCTCGCAAAAACTATGAAAAATCAACGACATGGCCAACCCAGGTGAAAATACAAATGACACGCACTTCCATGGGCCTTCCTTCGCTACCGCCTCCATGCCGCCTGTGTGTGTCGCAAGCTCTCTCAGGCTGCCGCCGTTCTGGAGGCACTGTCCACGGTTGTGGTTCATCCAAGTGGAAGCTCAGTTCAATGCACGTTAGTGCCCTCGACGCTGGAGCCATGTTGGAAGTAGCCGACCTCCTAATGAGCCCCCCCGCGTCGACAAATACGAACGACTCAAGGCTGAGCTCATCAGTCGCCTCACTGAATCATCTGACCGTCAGCTTCACGAGGCTCTCACAGAACTAGAGCTGGGAGACAAGAGGCCAACACAGCTGCTTCGCCAAATGACCACTCTGGCCGGTGAGAAAGCCACAGAGGACGTTCTCAGGGTTCGTTGGCTCGCACTGTTGCTCCCTTCCATCCAGCGTTGCCTCAAGATCATTAAGTCAGCGTCCCTCGAGGAGCAAGCGAAGATTGCTGACGAGCTTCATGAGACGCAAACTTCCTCGTCTGTTATGGCCGCGAGCCACTCCCGCCACAGCCACAGCCATCGAGAAACTGAGAGCGCTGTCGACCCTTCAGGCGGCCGGCGACTGCACAAGCACCAGTGCACGACCTACCAAGGAGTATCCCATATAGCACGCAACGTCCCGGGGACGTCCCTTTTTGGTCCAATATAGGTCTGAATGTCCTGGACCATTTCTGGACGTACTGAAAACGTCCATTTCTTAACGTACTGGGTACATTCGAATTCGTCGTACTGTGTACGTCCATTTCTAGACGAATTCGACCTCAAATGTATTTATCGGCTGATCATGATTGGAAAATCAAGTTGAACCGCTGCTTTTTTCATTTTCGAGAATGAAAGCAGTCATTAAATTTCATTTATATATTTTTTATATATCAGTTGATAAGACCACAGAAATTTACTCTGTGCCACGCTCATAGTTTTCAATATCAATGAATATATATATATATATATGACTAACACCTAGTTCCGGTACTTTTTCTGTTAACTAATGTCTTGTTCCGAGATATTTGTATAGTTCCAGGACGGTCTTGGAAGTTTTTTATGTCCAACGTCGATTTACAGGACGGTCTTGGAAAACCAAAAGTCTTGGAACTCCAGTTACCATTTTAACAACATCATTCATGAATAGAGTACCAAATTTGTGGAATTTTCTGCCTGGTAAGGTTTACCCTGATGCTCAAGACATACAAAAATTCAATCAAATGAATTTTGTGTGAAAATATTCAATTCAGACTGCAAAGCGCTTTAGGCTGTCAAGCCTTCAAGTATTTACAAAAAGTTCTCAGTAAATTCCATGAAAACGACCCTTATGGGGGTTCGAAAATGTACAAAAAGGACTACAATTATATAATTAATATCTGTGAGAATTCTTATAATCCAATATAACAGACATGTGGGACGGAAATGGTTTCGAAAGAGAAAAAACTTCTGATATATCTAGAAAATATATCTAGTAATTGAAACATGAAGAATGCAAGAAAAATACAAAGATTTTGAAGGAATCTGCGAACTCTATTACAGGTAATTCGATATTGAAAGATACATGACCATTTTTTCTCTGGACCATTATCTACGAAGTACTCTGTTGTCCTGGATTTGAGAACCCAATTTGTAGAACACAATTTGGAGGTTGGTTTTGATGAATGACAAAAACGCTCCAAGCCAGAGCTCCGCTATTTGTCATCCAATTTTGGAAACAAAATAGTATATTACGTAACACGAGTTGTAAATCGCATACTAAGCACGAAGTGGAGAAGTAAAATACCATTATTTTGAACATTATCAGAAGAGTTCATTCAGAAAAAAGTTGTTTGTGAAACAATATACGCAATTTTTAAAACTTATATCATTCATAATGTGATATCATTGGGTATTTATACGAAGAAAATCAATATGGTAGAAACTTTCGTCATAGATAACTCAGATCAAATTGAATCAGAGACAAAAAAACATTTACAATTCATTTAGGAGCATGTTCGGTGGTGAAAATTGATAAAAAAAATTAAAAAAAAAAATATAGGCCCCATGAGATTTGAACCCAGGATCCTAGGATTTCCAGACCAACATCATACCAACACGGCCACCAAGTAATTTAGATTTGAAAGATTTAGAACTAACTGTTGAATTTCGACGTGAACATTTATTGACTCACATAATTATAATAATTATTATCCTCAATGATATGTAATACGAATGAAATAAGAAAATAAACTATAATGTGAACTAGTACTATTCAAGATGGCCGACGATGCACAAGTGGAGAAAGATCTCTTTAATAAAAGGAGCTCTAAACCATTTGAATGTTGCAAAACAAAAATAGTTTCAGTGGCAATATGTGTAAAGTGTGGAAGAGCTTATCACAAAAGTTGTTTGGAAAGAAAAAACTACGACATCATAGATGAAACCAGGATCGTTTGCTGTGAGAACTCTGGGAGTAAATCAAAACAGGTCCAAGGATATTTAGTGATAGACAATGAAACTGGAAGAACTTCAGAAGATAAAACCAAAGACGGCTACATTGAATATCTGAAAAATGAATCCAAATTACTATATGAACTACTAAAAGAGAAGGATGAGAAGTATACAATTCTATCTGAGAATAAAAACTTACTTGATGAAAAAATGAGGTATTTATCAGAATGTATTGATCAGATGAAAAAAAACAGTACTGATAAGATTAACATTTCTGGTGAAAACAAAAAAGTGGCAAGAAATGAAAATCAACATTCAACAAAAAAGGAATTCCCAAACACAGAGGTGAGTGAGGTGAATCACCCGAATCGAAATGAAAATAAACAAAATAAACAAACATCAAACGCAGATGATGGAATAGAACCGGTGATAAATCAAGAAGATGATGGATTCACACTAATACAAAATAGATCACAGAAACGAAAGGTACGAACAAATTACCAGAAGAAAACAGTGGGACAAGCTGAAGAAGAAAATATACATGGCTTTGAGGGTGTTAAACAGAAAGCATGGATGTATCTGTATAGAGTGAAACAAAATGTTGAGGAAGAACACATCAGTAATTACCTAAAGGAAAAGCTGGGGAGAGAAGAGGAAATTACAGTGAAGGAACTAAAAACTAAGAATTCAGATAAAAAATGTTTCATGGTCGGGACAGACTTCAAATTTGAAGATAATCTGTATGAAGCAAGTCTTTGGCCCAAAGGAGTGGGATATAGACGATTTGACAAAATACAAGGCGTACAAAGGAAATGAGAATCCGAAAAATTTTATCTAAGGTCAACAAGAGGTACAATCCCGAAAACAAGAAAACAAACCGATAATTCGAAAAAAATACCTAAATACTCAAACAAACATAGCATAATCCATCAAAATGTAAGATCGCTAATGAGCAGCCTAGATGAATTACAAACATTCATAGACCATCATCAAGAATGTGTAGCCTTATGTGTGACAAAACACTGGCTAACAGGAGATCAGATATCAGTATGCGGCATCAATGGATTCAAACTAGCATCGAGCTTCTGCAGGAAAGAAGAAAACAAACATGGTGGAAGTGCAATATACGTGAAACAAAATGTAAAATTCAAAGAGAGAAAAGAAGTAGCGGAGATTTCCCAAGAAGGTGGAATTGAATGTTGTGCCTGTGAAGTTTTAGCAAAAAAAAAATGAAAAAATCATTATCTTATCAGTCTACAGACCACCAAGTGGAAAATTCAACATTTTCATGGAAAAATATGAACAAATTTCAACGATATTTATAAGTGAAAATGTCAAGGTTATAGCTGCAGGAGATTTCAACATAAATTTTTGCACAAATACGAAAGAAAAACTCGATTTATGTTCTATGATTAGCTCATTCAATATATTCCATACAATTTCCGAACACACCAGAATAACGAACACTAGTAAAACTTGCATAGACAATATCTTAACAAATATTGAAGATTATTCTGTAGAGGTATTGCATTCAATGATCTCAGATCACACTGCACAAAAATTCACGTTCATTTTCGAAAAAAAAGAAAATATCATAATTGAGAAAAGAATATATAGTGAAGAAAATCTCACAAAGTTCTGTAACAAATTAGACAATGAAGAATGGTCAAGAGTATACCAATTTGAAGAGAATGAAGTGAACAAACAGTGGGATTCTCTTACGAATATATTTCTTTTCCATTTCAATCAGTGTTTTCCACTAAAAAAAATATCACAAGCGAATAAAAAGACTCAAATCCTCAATCTACCGGAAATCAAGGAATGCAAAACTAAATTGGATTCACTGTACGTAGCGAGTTCACTAGAGGTACGGTATATGGATAATTATAAAGAAGCGAAAAGAGAATATAACAGAAAACTAGAAACATGCAGAGCTAAACTGTACTAAAAGAAAATAAATGATTCAGACAATAAGTCAAAAACCATGTGGAAAATAGTGAGAGAAGTAACAGGACAACAGAATAAAAATAAAGAAATACAAGTACCTGGTGAACCAAAAATAATAGCAAATGACTTTAATGAATATATTGTAAATGCAGCTAGTGAACTTCTGTCACAGCTGGAAAATGCGCCTCTTACATGTCGCATTGAACCGAATGATAAATCAATGTTTATAAAACCTATAGATTCCCGCGAAATATTAGATATAGTGAAAAAGTTCAAGAATAAAATAAGCAGTGGTGATGATGAAGTACCTACAGTTGTGATAAAGAAATGTATCAGCCATATCGTAGACCACATTGTGTACATATGCAATAATTCTTTCAAGTATGGTATTTTCCCAGAAGGCTTGAAATTAGCGCTAATAAAACCAGTTTATAAAAAAGGTGACAGTTCTAAAGTTGAGAATTACAGACCCATCAGTTTGCTTTCATCATTCTCAAAGATATTCGAGGCATCCATGAGTAACAGGCTAATTCAGTTCATGTTAGCAAGCAACCAGTTAAATAACTGTCAGCACGGATATATTAAGGGAAGATCAATACAAACGGCAGTATTTAAATTCATTCAAAACATTCTAACTGAGCTTGAAAATAACAATCTGGTACTGGGCATGTTCTTGGACCTATCGAAAGCCTATGATTGCATCAGCCACAAAATACTTCTACATAAGCTAGAAAAGTATGGAATACGAGGTCCTGCTCTCCAGTGGTTTACATCATACCTACAAAATAGAGAACAAAAGGTAGCAGTAACAAAAAATGGCACTACCAAGAAATCAGAACTCAAAATAATACAAAATGGAGTTCCTCAAGGGAGCATTACAGGACCGATACTGTTCATAATATATCTCAATGATCTAGCATGTAATATGAAAGAGTACTGTGATATGACAAACTATGCTGATGACTCTAATCTATTAGTATATGCACAGACATGGCCGGAACTCATAAAAAATGCCAACAGAACAATGAAAGAAGCAAATGAATGGTTCATAGAAAACAGACAAATATGCAATGAAAGCAAAACTAACATAATGCTATTCACAACTAATCATTCAGGTATCAGTCAATCAGAGATCAAGATCAAAGACTCAACTTTAGAAATGCCAACCTATGTCAAATTCTTGGGAATGAATATTGACAACACACTAGGATGGAATGTCCATGTAGAGAAATTATGCAAAAAACTAAATACAGTATGTTACAGCCTAAGAGTCATCCTAAAATACTCAAATTACACAACAATAAAAATTGTGTATCACTCTACTTTAGAGACACACATAAGGTACGGAATCATTTTTTATGGCAGCTGTAGAGAAATTACACGGGTGTTTACGATACAGAAAAGAGCGTTACGAGTAATCCTAAAACTAAAAATAAGTCAGTCCTGCAGAGGAAAGTTCAAAGAGAACAGAATACTCACTGTACATGCTATATATATTCAAGAATGTTTACTATTTTTCTTCAAAAACAAAAAAATATTCGAAAATTGTGAACCGCAAAATAAATATCATACGAGAAGTCTGGAATACACCTACCCAAAACATAGGCTAACTATGACTGAAAGAGGTGCATTTTACAGCTGCATTAAACTATATAACAAACTACCGGATAGCGTGAAAACATTGAATAACTTAAAACAGATTAAGAAAAAAGTTTTTGACTTACTTGTCAAAATAGAACCATATAATATAGAAGAATATTTAAATTATAACTGTTGAGAGATCTTCACAGCTCAATTAATTTTATGTGTTTCAACATGTGACTTGTCCAAAATTAAACACCATGGGCGAGTAAACACCTAAGTTTTAAATATGTACCTATTTCGAAATATTTTGTATACCTGCTTTGACCATTATTTCACTTAATGTTGATTTACATGTTTCTCTGTGTATTTTAATATTCCCTGAAATAAAATTTCTTTATTATTATTATTATTATTATTATAGCTAGATCTATATCATGGTAGAAATGTATCATGTCTGATGGTAGTTTAACCAATTAACCTCACTGAGAGATCAGTGTCATGTTTCATGCTCGGTTTCATGTTACAAAAAGGTACCCACAGAATACATTCTAATCAAAAATAAAAATAGCAAGAAAATATGAAAGATTGCAAGCAGAACTTAGAACGATAATATAAGCGATTCCCGACATACCAATCGCGCAAGTATTGACACAAGAGGAGGAAACTTTAATGTGTCTTTGTCAAGGTCTCCAAGTATGGGTACTATCATTGGAAGATCATCTAAAAAACGAAATGAATCAACATATCTAAGGAAACCGTGCTTCCGCTCATATTACATAACACTTTGGACAAGCTGTGTGTAAGGAGAAGCTTTCTGCGATTGTTTTTTGTTTGTAATCATCAACTTACACTGGTGGTTGTAGAATAAAGCAAATCAAATGACTTATCAGATACTACAAGATAGCACCAACAATTTTCTTTTCCAATTTCAACTCTAACGACAGCGATTGTCAATTTTTGTTTCAATGGAAATATAAATTTTCTATTTTTTCTCCTACAGGTTTTTTTTCCGATAACAATGATGTATAACAAATTTTCGCGCGCCAATTAGTTGACAAAAATCAATTCCATTTACAAAAAAACGTTGACAATCGCTGTCGTTAGAGTTGAAATTGGAAAAGAAAATTGTTAGTGTCACCTTGTAATATCTGATGAGCCATTTCATTTGCCTCCTTGCTTTTCAAAATCGGATAATAAATAGCGGCGCTCTGGCTTGGGACGTTTTTTGTCAGTCAGCCTTGTATTCTATATTATAATATCAATTGGTCGGATTTTTGCAAAAGTGGTTATTCATCATAGAGAATTGCTTCGATGCTGATTTGATATTGTCGACCTAATCGTACTTTCTCAATTTCAAAACTTCCAAGTAAATGTCATGATATGATGATAATGATACTTATATAGATACTGAAAAAATGTTCCAAAATTATTGTGAGGATTCAATAACATAATCACCTCAAAAAACGGAAATGGGGACATGGGGAACCTTATACCTACATTTATCCTAAACCACTTCTGTACAAAAATTCCTGTCATTTCTGCGCATAACATCAAAGATCTACAGAGATAATTCGATTATATTCAGAATATTAGCTCCGTATGAATTCCAATCATGACTGAATATGAGTAGAATCCGAAATTACAAGACATTCCGAGAATGTCAAGAGTGTACCAGAGCTAAACGTTAGTCTTAACATGTATACCGGGAGTAACAGGATCAGGGTACACCCCCCTTATTTCCTTTAGTTTCAGAAATAAATGATTGGAATTTGAAATGACTTATATAATTACTGAACTTCACGATTTGACATACAAACGATTTTTTTGGTGGTAACTTTCGTTTTTCAAATGGAACACCCTGTATTTTATTGCATTTTCGAATCCTGCGTAATTTACTGAATCCAATGATACCGTACAAGTGATATTTCAAACATCAATAATAATTTTAATTCAATTTTAAATTTTCCATCTAAATGTGCAATGACTTGTCCAATTCACTCCAATTGACCAGAGTAATGCCAGAAAAATTTTTCTCCACGATCATCACAGAATTAGCTAATTCTGAAATGAAATTTGATTACAGAATGCTGGAATTCTCCCTCTTGAGATTGAAGAAATATTCTGCAACACCTCTGCCCCCATGCAATTCAAATGTATTCACATTCTCTCTCTTGTAATAGAATAATATTCTCAAACATTCATTGATTGTCACCGTAGTGGCAAATATCAGTAGTGTCAAAATTATTGCTGTCACGTTTTCATTCGAAAATATAAAAAGTATCATGAATTTATCCTGTGATTCAGAATCAATCGTGGAGAAAGTATAGTCTGCTACTCGGTTAGAATGAGAATTCGTGATGCTCGTGGTTCCTCCCGCTCGCCTTCGGCTCGCGCTCGGAACTTTCCACTCGCATCGAATTTTCATTCTAACCTTGTTACAGAATATACTATAATACTGCCAAAAACGTGAAATTCCATGATTTATCTTCAAATTGAGTTCATCAAAATGGTTTTTGTGACAAAACACATTTTTTTCTTATGGAACCATATTGGTACCGTGGTACCATTACTCCAGTACTCGTAATACGGGATTTATTGAGAATTCGAAAATGCAGTGAAATACAAGGTGTTAAATTTGAAAATCGAGAGTTACTACCACTTCTGGTAAATTTCGTTTGTATGTCAAAACGTAACGTTTATCAACTATATGGTGTCATTTCAAATTTTAATCATTTATCTCTATGAAACTAAAGGAAAAATGGGGGGTTTACCATGATCCTGGTACACACGGTATATGAGTACAGGGACATATCGGGCATTTGGTCCAATTAAAGTTTAGAAATTACTGAATATTGGAATTATTATAGTTTCCATATTGTTTTCATTGCTCAACCGCTGTTACAAATATTCCTATCTTATATCTCTGAACTTTTAAATTTGTACAACTGACAAATTTAAGCTTTGAAGATGTATTATACGTACTTGAACATACAAATTGTGGGGAAAATGCATTAGAGAATTATTATATATTTCAAAAAAACTCCATTTCCAAAAACAAATATTGAGAGGTATCAATCTTGACATAGAACTTAGACCATGAGATTCAACGATAACGATGGGATTTTGAGTTCAAGAACTGAACGAATACAAAAAAGTACCTAAACTAAACTCTCGTCCTTACATGTATTCAAAAGTTCATATATGAATAACGTTGAATACAGGGACATATCGTGCATTTCGACTAAGGAAACTCATGAATGTGTGAATTGTGTGATCTATGAGTAGATTACGCAATTTTCAAGAAGTTTTATCATCCAAAAATGTCAAAAAATAAGTACCTAAACCACGTTACTCGTTAC
Organism: Gastrophysa polygoni; assembly: GCA_963576655.1. Classification (NCBI taxonomy): domain Eukaryota; kingdom Metazoa; phylum Arthropoda; class Insecta; order Coleoptera; family Chrysomelidae; genus Gastrophysa; species Gastrophysa polygoni. The sequence continues at coordinate 19,550,983 of OY755091.1, read as the reverse complement.
ATGTATGCATGAATTATTACACAACTATCAGATCTCAGAAAGTATTGTATAGTGCAATTATTATTTTTATATTATTTTCACATTTCCGCAGCTACAAATTATTTCACCACACGCGCCTGGGCGCCATTTTGGAAGATTTATTCAATTGGAATGGGGGTTGAGTGGTAGCACATTTGGAACGTCTTTCAATCCTCTATACTTATACGATACCAGGATTTCAGGCAAAAATATTCATTCTAAAAACAGAATTTGAGTAGAATAAATACTGACTTGAAATTCAACGATGGTCCTACTTTGAGATTGGGAGTTACATAAGTTACATAAGTTCCTGCCCTACCCTCTCCTAATACTAAGTATCCTGTGGGAAACGTTGAATTGTTGAAGAGTTCATAATTCTGTGCGCATCATAAGTATAACCTCCCCTTTTTAACTCGTTACTGGACTCTTCTTAGAAAAATCACCAAGTCACGTCGACTTTTGATTTCTACAATGTACATTTTTCAACAAAATAATGATTCATCCTATTTACAAAAATTAAGAGAATTGAAATTTGATATTGAAAACATTGTAAATGGTATTTTAAGATCAGACTTGCCAAAAAAATCCTAATGAATTCCATTGTCCTATCGCCACAATTTCTCGAAATATCAAAATTTTGTGATATTATATATTGTATATTTTGTAATGTCGATTCATCAAAAATGAAGGGAATTGAAGTTTGATATCACAATGTCATAGTAATTTCAAGACAACAAATCGAATCCGCTAAAATGAACCGCTTGTATTAAAAAAATAAAGTTGAGGGCTTCTTGAGAAAAACTATGAATCTGACAACGTTGCGAATATCATTTTCAGATTTGGTACTACTGATAAACCCCGTATACCAAAGTTCATAATTTTATGTCAAGCCGTTGCTGAAATATTCGGCTGTTCCGGATCTTTTGGGAAACCCTGTATACAAGGTGTAAATTAAATGATGTCATTAATTTCAGGTGGTGATTCCTTGTCATATTTCATGAAGAAGAAGTTCATATAAACGTGTGTCCTAACTTGCTCCGTTTCCGAGTATCGGGGTGCTCAAAGTTTAATGAAAAATTAGTTCTTAATGAATTACTCAAAATTCTTATTCGCCGATTTTGATATCGATAAAAAAACTATTTCATGATAACACTTTGACACCTCGTAACTCGGAAACGAAGCAAGTTATGCACGTTTATATGAACTTGTTTTCCTGAAATATGACTAGGAATCACACCCTGAAATTAATAACATCATTGCACCCTGCATATATTGTTCTTTTACCTTTCTCATCATTGGAATGTTGTATATGAACTAGTAGAGATAAACGATTGACGGTTGGTCGAATTTGTGAAAAGTTTTGGGTTTTGACGAACATTATTATATGTATGACGAAGTTCGCTAAGAAAACAGTGCTCTGAAAACCAAGTTTTAATTCCTTCAATTATAACTCCATTTGATGAACAGATAATGAGATGAATTTTGGTACACAATCCAAATAATAGACAAGGAATATCACGAGAATGTTAGATTTCATTCAGGATGCACTATTTTCTAGACTCATCACTCAACTTCAGTTTTTCTCAAGGCGGCCATATCGGATTCTACTACCATTGAAAAGAGCGGAAAAAAATAATCGAAAATTATGTATACCTCACCACATTCATTATTCGAAATAACAGACAAATCGAAAAAATCTCGAGTAGGTACTTGACAGAAATGTACTGAGATGATACTGCAAAATCATCAACACAGGTTTGAAAATATTTTTTCCGTTTTTTTCAATGGCACTTAGATCTGATATGGCGGCAATATCAGAAACTGAAGTTGGATAGTGTATCTGGATAATAGTTCACCCTGTATAAAATCTAATATTTCCGTGATAATAATCATGTATTATTGGGTTGTGTACCAAAATTTACCTCATTATTATCTGTTCATCAAATGGAGTTATAATTGAACGAAGGGAAGGAGAAAGGTTATAATTTTCAGAGCAATTTTTTTCTAGCAAACTTCCGTCATAAAATAATGTTCAGCCTCAAAACCAGGAACTTTTACGAGATCCCAATTTGAGAGAGTTAAAAAATCAATCTGTATATATCGTATGAATAATAGCGACTTCCAGGACACCACCACCCTTTACTTTTCAGCTGTTTTTTCTTTATTAGGTCTACGAACCTAATTAGTTTTATTTTGACGCTCGTTGAATGAACATTCACAATATTGCGAATAGAAATCAACAGATTTGGTAATCACGGAAAAGTTTCGCTTATTTCAGTGTCTTATTCACAATAATTTTCTTAAAGAGTTTGAGAATGTTTGGATTGGTATGTTTTTCCGACCAGTCTTATGGTATTTATTCGATCAGGAATATCAAACAAGATGATGAGAATGACAATGCATGCATAGTGAAGCATAAAGGTGCCAAATATGAAGCCGCATTAATCGCTGTGAATGATGAGTAGGATAATATTTCCTACTTTTCCAATACTAAGATATTGTATGATTTTGACTAAGCGCATCGGGGCATGTCGAAGATAAATTACAGGGTCAAGATGAGAGAGTGGGTGAATTGTCACTGGATAAATCCTCAGCAACACAATATGTGAACATTTCGTTTCTTGTTTGCTAGTTTGGCTGCTTCTGTTATTACTTCAACCGTCCCATAAATAAATTTTTAGTTTCTCAAAGTCGTGAAGTAGTTGAATGTTCAAGTTAGTGTGAATGCTATACTGTGGTGTTTCAGGTTAGATCACTAGTATCTGGAGGACAGTACAGAATATTTCGAAAATATATACTTGGGAATATTTGAACATGCTCTATCCCTCTCAAATAGTTTTATCAATACAGTGTTGCCGCATGAATCAGAAAACAATAACACCTTCGTTGTTTCAAATGTAACAACCCCGTATTTTATATCACATCTGGAATCCTCATAGATTTCGTCAACGGTCATGACATTAATTTTAAATTTCATAATGTTTCCATGAACTGATATTATATTCCATCCACCAGAGTACAAGAACCTCCAAAAGAATACATCATGTGCAAAATTGGAGAAAAATTCAGGAAAATTGTAACGATGATAGATTGAGTCGAAAATTTCGAGAGAATAAACATGTGATACACCGTTGTACATTGTTTAAGAAGAAGTCTTTCACAAAATTAAAATAATCTACGTCATGATGGGTGTTGAAATTTCTCTCTGAGAGACTCAACTTCAACTTATTTTTCAATGGTCACCTACGTTTCTTTTTTTGATTCTACAAAAATTATGTGAACTTAATATTCCCCAATCCTACGGAATCATTGACGGTTTTCGAAATATTCAACATTACAAGGTTTTTTGTAATATTTCTGACTCTCATATAATTCGGAATATTCAAGTTAAGCTTCACTTAAAATTATTTCAGACTCGAATATTCGCAATGAGTGACTTCTTTGAACGGTAGTTCACAAATTGACCTGTGACATACAGGGTGCGAGAAATATCTTGCCGAACATTTGGATTGAAACTGAAAAACCTTATAGATTATTTTTTCGATGAAAGCGCCTCTGGAAGTACAACAAGTTCCTTTTTTTCACTCAAGACCTCGTTTTTCTTCTCCCCTCTTCATTTACCATCTGAATGTTTTTTTTTTATGATTTAGCAAAGCGCTAACAGATAATCGGATAACCATCTACTGGTCAAATACAATCTCTGAAAAAAAAACTGAATGAATAAATGAATGAATGGATATTCAGGTAAATATGAGTTTTTACTGCATAATATTAATACTGATTCGTTGCGAAATATTCACTGATGGTTTCCTTGATCAGATTCTGTAATTCAATTCTGTTCCTCGTATTAGGTAACCATTTTCTTTTCACTTTTGTGATCACATCAGATTGACACTTGATAAGGCTACTTGACCGTAATTTTTTCACTTTTCAAGATATGGTTTCAACTAGCAAAAACTCCTTCATAGGCAAGAGGGAATTACTCGGGGAATTACTTGCGACTATCTACTTTATGAATACCGAAATGAATACTAGATAATAATATATAAAATATTTCCTGAATCAATATAATCGAGGAGAAGGTGATGGGATTATGTTATTTGGCAAAATCATATCATATTCATTTTGATAGTTGATATCTGACTATACTGACAATTGGTCATATTTTCCATTGAACATTTTCATTTGAATACTTTTTTATTTTTCAGAAAAGAGAGACTGTTTGGTTACGCAAAACTAAGAAATAAAGAAAAAAAGCCAACAAGTAGAAGAATGTATCAACGAGAATAGTTTCACGAATTGCTCATTTGGAATTGATTACGTTGATATAAACAGATCATCAAATTCTTTCATAAATCAATTCAATACTGATATTTTCGATAGTATTGGATATAGGAATCCTGATGGACAATCTTCAGGTATTTACTTTAAGGCTGTTAAACAAGGCTATTTGAATGGCACGTCAATTAGACGTTTCTGGTGAACCAGACAACCGATCACTTCGAAAATTTTATGGAGATTATATCACCCAACTGAAATATTTGCGACGATACGGTGTTGTCACTTTTATTATAAAACAGTAGCGAAATTTCAAACGGAACAAACTGATATATATGAATATAAATTATTTTCAGAATCTCAATCGATTTCTCACATACTTGTCTTGACATTGCCAAAAATGATTTTTTCAAGTTTTGGTTACGCTTATGGGATGCTGGGATCTAGTTTTCTGAAATATTTTCACCAGTTCAATGTTGCCAGATTTAGTACTGAGGGCAATTTTAAAAATCCAAATGAAACACCCTATATATTATAAGATATTCGGATTCGTCAGAAGACTCTGAGCATATTTGCTGAAGCATATCCTCTAGCTATCTCTCACTTTTTTTTAATATGGATTGATAATCATTATAATTGCGATATTTTTCTGGTCAGTACTGGCAGAACGCTGCAACTTCTACAGCGGCTTCCTAAAACATAGGTTTCTTATGAATTTCGTCGCATATTGAAACACCCTACATCTTCTATTATCCTTTAATTGAAAACTTTATTACCTTCCAAATAATATTATGTCCCTATGCCTATCTCCAATGGTTTTTGAATTATAGGATGTGTAAGGTATATAATTAAATATGTTCAAATATTATTGTAGCAGCCATGACTCAAATCTGCCAGAGAATTGGAAAGGTGGAGATTGAGTATTGAGGATGGCAAATTCATACAAAAATTGATGTTTTTTTTTAATGTATTCTTAATCCATGGTCAGTGTAACAAAATAATATCAAGGACATGCAGAAATTTAATGAGAGGTATTTTAGGTATTTTAGGTTCAAATTCGATTGTAGTGGGTCTCATGACTCAAATTTCTCAGAAACAAATAATGATCGACTCAACAATCACAAATTTGTCCTGGTTTATAGTGATATAACATGTTAGATACGTTAATGGCAGATGAATAGGTCTTGTATTAAAAAATACCTCAGTTATGCACCATCTATGATATTACTTCACTTGTTACTTCATTTATGAAATTTATGAAAAAAAGGCAATGAGAAAATTAGAATTCAAATCATTCGAAACGTCCTACATCAACTTTCTGGTATCACTCATTGATTTTCTGAATGTCCTTGATAGGTATCATTTCATTATATTGACCATGGGATGGACCAAAAGTTAAAAATTTGTTATTCTGTATATGAACTTGCCATCCTCAACACTCAAACATTACCTTTTCAATTATACACATATTATTTTTTTCATCTAAAACATCTTATAATTCAAAAACCGTTGGAGAGAGGCATAGGAACATATCATTTGGAAGGAAATCAAGTCCTCAATTCATAGATGATATGAAATATAGGGTGTTCCATTAAAAACGCGACTTTTTTTAATTTATTTGTAAATACGTCATTATCACTATTCAACAGGAACTTTGTGTCATTATCGTTATGATACCGACATTTTCGTCTCTTCAAAATTGATGGAACAAACTTCATTTATAATTATAAAAGAAAAATGTGTACATATTTCGATAGTGTGGTGAAATTATTAACAGGTCATGTAAGTCCAATGAAATATTTCCAAATCTACGGCCCATGAACCTCAAGAAATGTATACGAAATCAGAACAATTTGTTGGGTTTGGATCAACCTCAAAATCACCATGGAACTTGCAAGTAAAGACATTGATGAAAATAATTGAATAATAATCAAAACAATTAGCAGTACCTACTCCAAAATGGGGGTGGTGACTGTTTTTGTCGTGGTAGAGCTAGTTTCATTTGGATCCAAATCTTGAACGCTTGGTTAAAAAAAATCCATAAGAACGTGTTCTATCTTTTCTGAAGGGGCGAAGTTGTCGATATTATCACGATAATGACACAATATTACTGTTAACCAAAAACCGAATGAGGGACATTTTCAAAAATAAATGTCAGAAAAGTCAGAAACTTGACCAGTTAGGTGTAGGTAAGACATATATACATGAAAGGCAAACTCCAAATATCATTCATGATATATAGTGTGTTTCATTTGAAATGATAACATTTCTCAGTCACTTTTCACACACACCGAATAACTTTATTTTTGAACCTACTTGTATTGGAGTAACTGAGATTTGGCATAAATCCCCCAAGTATCGCCTAAATCCAAACTGAATTTCCAGCATTTCTAGAGGTCATCATTCTAAAGAAAAAAAACTGGGTGTTCCATTTGAAATATTGTAGTTGCTGCTACTTACCGAAGTGGCAAAACCGCATGATGAGATGAAAAACACATATATACTTTTCTCAGAAAACACCGCACTGGAACGAGAATCTGATGTTGGAAAGGAACTATCTGAAGTAGAATTGCCAGAAGACAAAGAACCGTCAGGTAAACATTTTTTTTTTTCATGATTATCTCATGAGATGAAAATATATATACAAATATATTTTTTCCAGAAAACACTGAACCGACAAGAAAATCCTTGGGAGAATTCAGTATCGAAAACGAATCAGCGGTAGAACTGCCAGAAGGAAATGAATCGTCAGGTAAATGATATTGTTCATTCATGACAATTTGAAATTCCTAGTTCCTAGATTAAACTGATTTATTATCCTGATTGCAACAACATTCATCAATTAATCATAACCTGTCCTATAAGTCGGTATGAATAGTTTCAGATCCAAAAATAATAAGAGCTCGAGGTCAGGACAGAAGGGTGAAGCAGAGGACACTCGAACTATCCGAGTTGGATTTGCCAGAAGAGAGAGAACCGTCAGGTAAATGATATTGTTTTCATGATAATTCGGAATTCGAGTTTATCGATTGAACTGATTTATGTTCTTATCATGATTGTAGAAGCATTCGTTGATTAAATAGCACCTAGAATTTGTATTAGTGGTTTCAGTTTCGCGAATAAAAATAATTCGAGGTCAGCATAGGAGGGTGAAGCAGGAGATCCTTGACTCAATAAACATATCAATAATAGTTATTCATGCATCAAGTGCGTTATAGGGATGATAACTCCAAGAGGATGACTAATGCAGCCGAAGGGCCTCCGGCCCAAGGGATGGATGTCACACGATCGGCGTTATCATCTAATAATGCTTGTGGTGCATCCAAGATTTTATTTTTTCACTCAAAACTGATCTCATGTCTTCAGCTGAGTGAGCCGATGCATGAATTGAATGAGATTTCACTTTGATAAGTTGTCTGATACACACAGTTATCATCGATATTTTGATTTCATTGTATCGAAGCAATCATGATCTAAGTTGTATGAATTTGGCTGTTTGAATAAGTTGAACAAAAGTGGTGAGAGAAACAATATTATTTTGGAGTAATATCTTCAGGCACCGAAGGAAATGCTTTGCATATCAGCGAGCATGATGAGCTGGCGTTATAGCGCATAACGCCCTAGAGTATTATGGTTGATTATAATAAGCATATCCAAAGTATTACAATTTATAATATGCAAGTGAAAAATCAAAATTAAATGATTTATCGATTTCTGCTCTTCATATTTTCGTCTTACTCATCATTTCGAATTCTGAATTGAAGTAATAATATTTCGAAATGATTAACAATCTAACGTTCTATCAGTTCCCATAAAATTTTCCATCTTTTTCAGAATTTGAAGACAATTCAGACTATGACCCAAACTATGAATTATCCGCCAGTGAAGAATCGCATAATGATTCATTTGATTCAGGAAATGTAAATCAATATATTTCACCCAGTACCTCAAGTAAGGGATTATTTTTTTCATTCAATGAGCCTCCATTATACAATAAAGAATACCGTGGCAGTAATGAGAGTCGCAATAATTCGAAAGATGCCTCGGATTCCGGCGTCATTCCGTCACCAACTCAGATTCAATTATCCGCCTCTTTGACAATACCAGGTTGTGATGATAGCAATATGAAAGTGATGGAATCTCGAGGAAGAAAAGGAGATAGAAAGGGTAATTTTTGCTTCTTTTGTCACACAAAACAGCAAAAAATTGCCAGACACTTAGAATGCAAACACCGAGAGGAGGAAGAAGTGAAGAAATTTATATTGTTACCAAAAGGTAATGTTGAGAGGGCTAATATTATTGGCAGAATTAGAAAAAAAGGGAATTTTCTCTTCAATACGAATGAGAATTATAATGATGGGGAATTGATTGTTTCTCGGCGTCCCAAAAATGCTGCAGATAAGAGTGCTACAGATTTTAAGGCTTGTGCAAATTGTAGAGCTTTCTTTTCGAAACAATCTCTGAGGGTTCATTTCAAATCCTGCACAGGAATGGATAATAAATCCCACAGATTGGCCACTGTAGTGAGTAGAAAAATTAGTGGGAGAATACATCCTAAAGCATCTCAAATGGTGAAAAATCATTAGAAGCACGATGATCTCTTGAAAAAAAACACTAAAGATTTTTTGAAAGTCCTTTCACAGGAGATGAACATAATTGTGAATAGAACTGTTGCCGAAACGCAACTTAAGATGCAGAGAAAAAAAACTGTAATTCTACCGTCGATGGAAGATATCAGGAAGTTATGTGATTATTTATCACGTGAGAGAAACATTGCAAAAGACAATTTGAATCAGGAGTTTTCACCCGCCACTTGGTCGAAACTGGCGGAGTCAACACTAACGTCTCTTCAACTATTCAATAGGCGAAGAGCAGGCGAAGTTGAAAGAATAAAGACAGATGATTTTCAGACAATTCAAACCGTCGAAGAAACTGATCATGATTTATTTGTATCATTACCTGAAATATCTAAGGAAATTGCAAAAAAATACAGGAGGTTCACAATAAGAGGGAAATTGAATCGTACTGTACTAGTACTTCTAGACACAAATTTATTCGAATGTGTCACACTGATTTTACATTACAGAAAAGAAATTGGAGTGTCGAAGAATAATCCATATGTTTTTGGTTTACCTGGAGGTGATAACAAAAATTTTCCACATCTGCGAGCTTGTCATCTCATGCGAAAATTCTCTGATCTATGTGGGGCTGAACATCCAACTAGACTACGGGGCACACATTTGAGAAAGCATATTGCAACTACATGCATCAGTTTGAATTTAGAAGCCCAAGATAACTGATTTATCGAATTTCATGGGGCACTCTGGAAATATTCATAAGGGAATTTACCGACAACCTATTGTAAGTAGGGAAATTTTAGGAATTTCAAAACTATTAGAGACTGCTCAAGGAGTAGAAGATGACGGTGATTCCGAAGATGAAAAAATAGACGAGAATGTTGAAAAGGCTGCGGGAAAACATTTACGAGAGAGAACAACAAACTCATCTCTCGGAACGTCATCATCGATCATCAGGAAGCAGAGAAAGAGTGGGTATTCCATTTGATAAAACATCAACATCAAACATCAATTCTCTGCTCATGAGTCAAGTCTAGAGTAAAAGTCATTTCTATAAATCTAGTTATTTAGAAAATACTAGGACTCATTTCCAGAACTGCAAGTCCTAGATTCCAATCCAAGGTTCATTGGAATGTTAGCTGTAACTAGGTGCCTTATGAGGACACATATCAGATGCTTCATTTCCAAAATCAAGAGAGGGGAGAACGGTCTTGAGTCCGAAACGAGAGTTCCAACAACTTCAGAACAAACTCACATTCTGGACTTGAGTCCGGTCTCCTTCCTTGGTTTTGGAAATTTACCATCATTGGATACTTAGTTACATTAACATATCTCCGAACCTTGAACTGGAATCCACAGGACTTGAATTATTTGAATCCTTCATCTTCTTCAGTCTTTTATCAGGTTACTATTTGGTTCTGATTTGCTAGATTTACAGAACTGAAGCAAGAACATTCCGGACTTGATTCATGAGTTCTGTCTCCTTTCTTGGTTTTGTGAAATGTACCATTTGTCATATATCTTATTAAGAATATTCAGCTTCAGTCATTTCCTAACCTAGGGTTGGATACGTGGACTTCAAAGTGTTGAATTCGAGTCCCTCTTATCTTTCAGTTCTGATCTCCAGATCTTCGAATCTGCTTGTATCGTTTCAATCCAATTTTCACTCTTTACTTTTGAATCATGGCATTTATCTCTACTGCACCCAACTTTTCCTCTTTGACTTTGACTGATTTCCAGTTGAGGTTCGAATTGAGATCGGGGATAAGATTCTCATCAGACTGATTTTCAAAGGACTTTTTGATATAGAATCTAATAATTCAGTGATTTGCTCACTTTATCATAATCAATCGATATTCTGTTGGTAACCATTAAATATTCCATTACTACTGTAAAATTTCACTTGTGAAAAACCATTTACATCCCTCATGTGTGTTGGATTGAATTATTGAAATGAATTTTTCATTATTGTTAATTTTGCTCTATTCACAACAACGTTTGTAGCATATTATGGTTTCATTGTAAAAACTTGAGGTGTGAGTAATTGCAATTTTTGATTACACCATTTCGACAAATATATACACTTGTAGGTATCGCACTGATGGCCTGAAAGCCAAAAGCGCTCTGCAGTTCGAAATTAAACATTTCTCTACGAAATACTACTCTTTTCATTTGATTGTTACAGTTACCTCTACGCACCTGGTACAAATTTCACCTTCTCTGAAGGGCTCGTATCAACTTGAATATTTTTAGTGTTCTCTACGTTATTTTCAATGGAATTATTGCATTTTTGTAATATACGATGAATTATTATATCACTCCATTCCAATCATGAATCACCTTTGAATAATTTCAGTTTTGTCGAAATTTTTCGCAGGTGCAGCCTTCAAAAAATATAATATACATTTCAAAATCCAAAAAAGTATCGCCAGAAATTCTCATGAAATGCCTAGTTTGAGCCTCTAGCTTTCTCAATTTCTGGAAACATTTCAGAAAAATTTTATACAAATTCTTCGACAACCACTGAAATGTCGTTTTTATGAGTTCCTGCAAAACCAATATAACAACAAGTCTCCCTTCTTCACAGAGAATTCACTGATATTGTCGAGACAAACATTAATAATGCTGAAGTATACTAATTTTTGATTGAATGCTACATGTGATTTCTTGTTGTCAACTTATAAAATGATAGATAAAATAACATTAATTCATTGATTGAAAAATAACACGAGCGTGAAATCATTGTTGTTTTAAACAACGCCTCGCTCACTTCCCAATATTTTGTTTAATGTTCTTTCATTTGTTAATAACATGAAGCACGAAAACTTCAAAAATAGTAAATATTTTCCATCAGATTTTCTCAGCAATCCTATTTTTCAGCTGATAGTAAACAATATGGATCTACCAGAAGAATTTGATGGACGGAGAATGAAAAGGAAGCAATTTTCCGTATTTTGGGCGAACACTTGAGAAAGCACGAGTTACCTTCGCTGAAAACTATTCAGGCAGTTATTAAAGAAACACCGGTTCTTCAAAATCGTACTTCGCCTCAAATCAAAACATGGATCCATAATCAGTTCAGAAAGTCGAAAAAAAAATTATCATTTACAGATTAGGATTTTTGTGAACTTCCTAATATACTTTTCAACACACAGCCACACTATGATTCAAAATTCCGTTCCGAATTATGTTCCCCTTATCATACGAGTATACCAGTAGGAAATTTGGGTTAATACAAGTTTTTTCTAGAATTTTCCCTTTTTTATAGTTGTACATTTTTATTAACTTTTTTCTGCATTAAATAATTATCATAAAATGATGAAACTTATTTGTTTTCTTATTCCTACCTCTGACTACTTGGATCATCATGAAATCTGCATGTCGATATATTAGTAGGTACGATTTTCATGAAACCACACAGGTACTGAAACTTCACGAAGCCCTGGAAGGGATATCCAAAATGAAAATAAATCGGAATTTCACGTCGAAACACCGACTTATAATTCGGAAGTTTAAACTTCCGAGTTATGTGTTGGAAATTTGAATTCCGATTAAGCCTCAGAACTGATGAATCAGAATTCAGACGTGAAATTCCGGCTTATATGTCGGAACTTGACACTTCCGAGTTATAACTCGAGATTCTACTCATAATATACCGGGTGTCCCAACAGTGCGTAATTGCTCGATATATCGATAATGCTGATATATATGAAAAAAAGTTCCATATAAAAGTTGTATGGCACCGCGAAGGCCACATTTTTAAAATAAGTCCTGATTCACAGCGTGTTGCATTTTTCCGTAGTAACAAAAAATATGTATTTTTCAAATGGAACAACCGGTTTATTTTTCTGTCATTGAAATGGTCCCTTCGTTCCCTACTCAGCGCTAAGTTTTTTTCTCTTCACAATGCGCCGTTGCCAAGTTATCAATTATTTCGAGAAAATAGGGAGTGATGCAGGCTCTCAATGAAATAGCTGTGATTCAGCTGTTTCTTCGAAGATGTGAATTTTGTCTGGTGGATTGACGTAGACAATACCGTAGTAGCGTGTAATACTCTGATCTCCATCGATATTCATACAGGGTGCTTCAACTATCACTTTCTTTTTCGTCCACTTCGATTCAAGTTTATGCGATTTTTTCAAATGGGACACCCTGTATATTAGTTCGTCGCCTCTTTGTATATGGAATAACCTTTCTGAGCATACTAACATGTTATATGTTATTCTCAACCGTTTCTTGATTATTTGTCTATTTCAAATTATTTCTACAAAATTGAAGAAATACCTGTCTAATATTTGAAATTCAAAAAAAAGGAAGAACCATAATTACTTTCAAATGTCTTCCACCCTGTTCAATACATTTTCTGATCTGGACTATGAGAGATCTTCAATTATCACCGTTTTTGTGGAATGTTTTACCAAACAGTGAGGCTGAAGTTGGCTATGATTTTAAATATCACCAAAAAGTAAACGAAATAATAAGTCGTGACATTTGTTGACAGCCTGTTGTGTGGTTTGTTCGAAAGCTATAGTTATTCATTATGAATTATACAAAGGAAGAGTTGATTGGAATGGTGTATGCTTTGGGCGCTGGTGAAGAGAATTGTTTGTTGGCTTCCCGTATTTATGCTGCAAAATATCCTGATAGAAGGCATCCACAAGTGAAAAGTTTTGAAACTTTGAAGGAAAGATTCGAGAGAACAGGACACATCGAATACAATAAGAAGAATCCTGCCAAAACAATATTGACTCATGAAAACCAATTAGCTATTAGTCTTGCAGTGGTAGAGAATCCCGAGTTGAGTGTGAGGGAAATAAGCAGAGATTTAGAGATATCGAAATCTTCAGTTGCCAGGAGTTTGAAATCTAACAAATTTCACCCTTATCATGTGCAACTGCACCATGAGTTGATAGAAACCGATTTCTTGAAAAGAGTGCAGTTCTGTCGGACGATGCAGAATAAAATTACGGAAAATGCAAGATTTCTGAAAAGCATTATGTTTACCGACGAAAGTACCTTCCACAGGAATGGATTAGTTAATAGGCACAACTATCATTATTATAGTACCGAAAATCCGTATAAACTTTATGTTAACGATTATCAACACAAATGGAGCCTCAATGTATGGGGCGGTATTGTGGATAATTATGTTATCGGACCATATTTTTTCGAACAAAAACTAAATGGACAAGAGTTTTTGAGATTTCTCAGAGAAGACTTTCCCAGGTTGATCGAACACCTACCTAATCATATCAAAAATGAAATGTGGTTTCAGCTAGATGGGGCACCAGCGCATTTTCTGGGAGAAGTTCGAGCGGAGTTGGATATAATGTTTCCTGATGAGTGGATAGGACGAGGAGGACCTATTCCTTGGCCGCCTAGTTCACCGGACCTAACATCAATGGATTTTTATCTTTGGGGAACAGTAAAATCGGAGGTTTATCGTACTGCCGCTACTACACGGGAGGACATGAAAATGAGAATTCGTGAGGCATTTCAACGAATTATGCCTTTTCATTTGAGCAGCGTGAGAACAAACTTCATTGAGAGATTGAGAAAATGTATTGAACAGGGTGGAAGACATTTTGAACATGTATTACGAGTGTAATTATTGTCATTCTTTCTGTTCTAGATTCCAAATATTATGCAGGTATAGGTACTTTTACTTTTCTTCAATTTTGTAGAAATAATTTGAAATAGACAAATAATCAAGAAACGGTTGAGAATAACATATAACATGTTAGTATGCTCAGAAAGGTTATTCCATATACAAAGAGGCGACGAACTAATATACAGGGTGTCCCATTTGATAAAATCGCATTAACTTGAATCGAAGTGGACGAAAAAGAAAGTGATAGTTGAAGCACCCTGTATGAATATCGATGGAGATCAGAGTATTACACGCTACTACGGTATTGTCTACGTCAATCCACCAGACAAAATTCACATCTTCGAAGAAACAGCTGAATCACAGCTATTTCATTGAGAGCCTGCATCACTCCCTATTTTCTCGAAATAATTGATAACTTGGCAACGGCGCATTGTGAAGAGAAAAAACTTAGTGCTGAGTAGGGAACGAAGGGACCATTTCAATGACAGAAAAATAAACCGGTTGTTCCATTTGAAAAATACATATTTTTTGTTACTACGGAAAAATGCAACACGCTGTGAATCAGGACTTATTTTAAAAATGTGGCCTTCGCGGTGCCATACAACTTTTATATGGAACTTTTTTTCATATATATCAGCATTATCGATATATCGAGCAATTACGCACTGTTGGGACACCCGGTATATTATGAACCTATGACATAAGCAACCAATCATTTGAATACCATGTGATCTATACTATATATTTATTTCTAATATAAACTACTCAAAACCTAAATTCATACAAGGATTTCTCTTTGCCCCGTTTCTTAAACTTGTGCACGTGTGGTTCTAGGATATCTTCAATGAATTGGTTGAATCAGGATGAATTTGTCCATTTTCATACTGCTTGATAATCTGGAAATAACTTTCAAATATGCAATTCAAATTCAATATGCAGTACGCAAAATGGAATGCAATAATATTTCATACTGAGATACTTTGTTACTGTGTTTGGAAACTAAGTATAAATAAGTTATTTGTTGAAATGTATGAATTCCTGAGTGAGTACACGTAATATATGGGGTATATCAAGAATTCATTTTCTAGATTTTTTGGGATTTTCTCTCCTCGTTTCTAAAAAATTAAAATAGAAGTTATAATAATTATTTCAATATGTGTAGTAAGGACAGACTTCTAAGACTGCCCCAAAGTGTCACTGCCTTTAAATTTAACTTCCAGAGATGTACCCGAAAGAAAAATTCTCTATTTATCAGTGAC
Source organism: Gastrophysa polygoni (assembly GCA_963576655.1). NCBI lineage: Eukaryota > Metazoa > Arthropoda > Insecta > Coleoptera > Chrysomelidae > Gastrophysa > Gastrophysa polygoni. The sequence goes on along the minus strand of OY755091.1, from coordinate 19,535,240 downwards.
ACCTTGTTTTAAAAAAAAATTGGAAATGAAAATATATTTTTGATAAAATTAAAACTTCTACTTATCTTTGTGGACGTTTCGGGAACGAATCTGTTCCCGTTTTCAACACTATAATAACTATATATATAATCATAATAATTAATAATTATTAAAACTTCTATTTTAATTTTTTAGAAACGAGGAGAGAAAATCCCAAAAAATCTAGAAAATGAATCAACTATCTCCTCGATTACCCTACAGACAGTATATCAAGAATATTGTAAAAAATCTTTGATAGAAAATAAGAAAATACTTCTCATAAACTTTTTGTATCCGATGGCTACCTACCCAAATTTTACTAAAAAACTGGTCTTCAACAACTATATATACTTTGCCGTGTTCCGTTCGGTACACTAGCCCGTGTTCTGAATCACTGAACGGTTGGTGCACTAGTTACCAGTTATTCCGTGAAAAATTACATTACTGATTGATTTTCATCATTTGCAATTTGAATTTCTCATAATGACTTATTATGATAATTTCTTTTCATTCTGAAAAAATTATGATTTCTGTCAAGTTCTTGGAAATAATGTGAGTACAACAGTCAAAGCATTGATATCGAAGAAAAGTTTCGAGTAAAAAATTCACTACAACAAACTCAGACGCAGTCTATGCAGAAACAGTTCTGAAATAGGCCAAAGACACAAAAACTAAGGTGAATTCAACCGTCACAGACTTTGAGGCTTCATTACTAGAAAAATATCACCATCTTCATCATAATATTCAAGAATACACATACGCGCATGGTATAACCAAAAAATCGATAGTGTTTTGAGACATACTAAAGATTAACATTATGTCAAACATAAATTGTTGAAATTAACAATACTTTTTCATTTCAGGATCACAACAAATTTGCATGTACTACATGTATTACAGCATTGAAGCTTAAATTTTTCAGTTGTACGAATCAAAAGTTTAGAGATATGTGATGACAACAAACTATGAAAAGCAATAAGTCCACTATTCAATACTTTCTGAACTTTTCTTTGTCAAAATGCCATATAAGTCCCTGTTGGTTATATATTTTTTCATTCATACATGTAATGAGTAACGTCCAGTTCCATTACAAAAAAATAAAAAAAACTCTTTATTTCCTTAAGACAATAATTACATCGTGTCGGAAAAGTCAAAATACTAAAAATACATACTATGACAGAAAACGAAAAAACAATACAAAATCAGAAACAATATAAACAAAAATAAACTAACAACAAAAAATATTATCGTACTTATTGTATCTTGCACTGTATAAGAACTATTTCGCATCAAAAATGTCTTAAGGTGCTTTTCAAACATTTCAAGTGTCAAACTTGATTCAATATGTTCAGAGAGATGATTAAAAATGCGTTATCCTATATAGTTAGGTGTGTTTTGGGTTATTTTGTATTTCCCAACTTACATGTGAATTAAGCCTTTTTGACATGTATTCATGGTATGAATATCTTGATTATGCTTGAAATAGGATATGTTGAGATAATATAACAAGCATTTTCATATACAGCGCTTTTCTTTAAGGTCCTCTCTTTTATTTTTGAATTTGAAAATTTAAACTTGGGATGATGAAATTGATGCATGAATACTATATTTTGGAGTGAAATTGACATCTAAAATAAAAAATCAAATTGAAAGAGGGGTCTTGTGAAACATCCTTTTGAAGCTCCTGACGAATACTTCACAACCATGGAATAAAAAGTCAAGGTAGGTCTTCACCTACTGAAAAATAGCGGACAAGTTAAACCGATAACTAAATGAGAATATTTCAACTGAACAATGATGTTCGTTGTCGTACTGACATTTGTTGTCTTTTGATGAACAAAAAATAACCTATAAAACCTTATCGGGTTTCTGGGATTGCCATATGGCAGAGAAAAACAAATATTTCTAGAAATGTCGACATTGATGTTTGTATTTAGACAACTATCAAAAGTTCCGCCGAATTTTGAGATTCGTATATTCCGATGGTGAACCCTCTCGAGCACCCCTTGGCTGGAAATCCGAATGGAGAGGTATTTCAATTCCAGAGTGTTTTACTATAGACTAGATTTTTTTCAAGACTGGAAAGGGTGGTTTGGGTTGGGAAGGAAGAAACTGGGTATGGGGCTGAGACCGGAAGCATCGACCAAATACTGAAACATGGGAGATACCCATTATACAGCACATCTCTCGATGTGGTGGTCTCGCACCGGGCGATGATGGGAAACATCATCTTCCACCTATGAGTATCCTTTCAGTCGCCTCTTACGACAGGCAGGATTTACCATGGGAAAATTCTTGATCCGTATCCTTGAACTGTATCTGTATCGGATAAGATTGTGTTATTGAAATCCAGTTGTAATTCAACTGATGACTGTTTATAATTATGAAAACGAATGACCTGGGTTTTCTGTGCGTTAAAATATAGATCGTGGTTTTTGAAAAACGTTCAAGCGGCGTCCAATAATTTTTGGGTTTCTTGTTTCAAGAGTGATTTATTTATCGATGACTTCAAGAAAGATATATTGTCAGCATATGCAATGAAATCACAGTGGAGTATACTAGCTTCAAATCTGTTGACGTATAACAGAAAGAGAATCGGTCCCTGGGGGACACCCATACACACCGATCCCATTTCTCATGTCACTAGTGATATTGAATTATTATGATCAAATTTCAAAGTAACGCATTGTCTTCGATTTTCAAAAAAAGATTCACTTCTACCTTTTCTACCATTACTTCTATAACATTCTTATAGCTTTTGGACTCTTTGGAAGTTTCGTTATCATAGATTCAAGAGTTCATCATATATATTATCATATTATTATTAATTTTCTTCGTATGTTAGGTTATACACAATTGACGGTGTGCTCAAGTGGTTTACTATACATGTATGAAGTTTTTCATGTACTATGAAACAAATTCCTCGGATTCTGAGCTTTGCTCAAAACTGAACTTTAGAAGTAGTAGTTCAAATAACGTTCAGCACTTTCGAATGACAAAATTTCTTGAAAATTTAGTTGCATCATAAATTCATGAGTTATGATACGAATTACAGAGAGGCTATATATTCGAATCCATTTTCTTCGTAGATCTATCATATTCAGAACTGATATGTATCATTGATTGAGATTGAACTTCCTTATGTACTATGGGACGAATTCCCAGTCTTGGACTCACAGTTTCATGGAATTGTAGAACTGTAAATTTCATTTAATTCAAAAGAATTCAGCCTTCTGAATCCGAATCATAGATTTCCATATTTGAATTCGAAAAATAATATTTCCATCATCAAAGTAACCGTCTACAGCAATAATCCAGAAAATGCAATGAAAATAATATGAAAACTGATTCAACTATTTAGTAATTTATGAACTTTTCTTGGTCGAAGTGAACGTCCATACGCATGATGTCCCTGTACTCAACGTTAGTTATATATTAACTAATATATACATGTAATGAGTAACGATCAGTTCCGGTACTTTCTCAATATTAGTTAGAACTCCAAGTTCCAAAGTATAGGACGGACCATCGTTAGAGTCTACATCTCATTCATACATCTCTTAAATTCTGATTTAGAATTCCATGGGATAGGATGAAGGAATGGAAGCCCCTAAATTCCTCCAAACCGACACATGTGATTCCAATGAAATTCAGTACCCAGTGGTGTTCAACCTGTTAAATACAAAAATCGCATTGACGATGTTGCCAGATCCTCCCATTCTTCTTTGCGTAAGACACATTTATTTTCTTTCATTTTCACTGCATTCGTTGGCTGGTGCTCCATTTGATAGAACTTCAGGATGGCAAATTTGAATACCAAATATTTTCAGAGATGTGGAAGTATGGAAACTCCTGAATATCTTCCGAACGACTCAAATAAGTGTTCAGAAATCGTATCGATAATGATCTTCCCATTCTTGAATGAATGCAATGACAAAAATATTGAAACTAATAATGCGACTATGCAGTACTTTCTGAACTTCTCTTGTTCAAAATTCGCGACGTGTCCTGTACTCAACGTTAGTCATAGATATATATACATATAATGACCAACGTTCAGTTCCGGTACGTTAGAGAGAGACCGAGGCGCTACTGGTGGCCCACCCTGTAGAACTCTAAATTTCAATGAATTTGAAAGGACTCCGAATTCTGAATTCAAATTATAGATTTTCTTGTTTGAATTTGAAAAATAATATTTTCATCATCAAAATAACAATAAAATGAAATGCAATGAAAATAATATGAAAACTGATTCAACTATTCAGTAAATAATGAACTTTCCTTACCTGCACGTCCATACGCATGATGTCCGTACTCAACGTTATTTATATATCCACACATATATACATGACATGAGTAACGATCTGTTCCGCTACTTTTTCAATATTTGTTAGAACCCCGAGTTCCAAAGTGGGACGGACCATCTTTGGATTCCATGTTGCTGAGTCATTATTCATCCTTCTCTGGAATTCTGATGACATGGGATAGGATAAAGGAATGGAAGACCCTGAATATCTCCGAAACCACAAATGTGATTTTAATGAAATTAAGTAACTAGGTGTTGTTCAACCTGGTGAATACAAAAATCGCATTGACGATGTTGCCAGGTCTTCTCATCCTTCTTTGAATAAAACAACTTCATCTTCTTGAATGAATTACCTCATTCATTTTTACTGCATTCGATCGCTGGTGCTCCATTAAATAAAACTTCGGAATGACAAACTTGAAAACCAAAAATTTCCAGAGATGGGGGAGTATGGAAACCACTGAATATATGGGGCTTGTTTCACCTAGCGAATTTAGAAATCGTATCGATAATGATCTTCCCATTCTTGAATCAATGCAAAGAAAAAAAATATTGACACCAATAATGCCACTATTCAGTACTTTCTCAACATTTCTTGGTTGAAATTCTCGACATGTCCCTGTACTCAACGATAGTCATATATATTCATATAATGACTAATGTTCAGTTCCGGTACTGGGGAGGGGGGCGACGGACTTTTGGTCCTTACTGTATATACGTGTAATGACTAACGTTCAGTTCCGGTACTTTTTCAATATTCGTTTAGTTTTTGAACTCCGAATTCCAAAGTAGGACCATTGCTGAGATTCATGGTCTGAATCAGGATTCCTACTTCCCATTTTATATTTTTGAAATCAGAGTTGCCTCAGATTCTGAACCCAGGTTCAGAACCCAGAATTCCATTGAGTTACAACTGCCAACTCGGCATACATTGTTTAGTTCTGAAGCTCAGAAATACATAATTATTCTTCATTGCAGGTTCACAATTTGAATGTACCACGTAAATTAAAACCTCAAACGGTTCATTTTCAGCTGTGCCAATTGAAATGTTTCGAGATATTTAATGAGAACATTTTAAGCTTCAGAAACGATATGAAAGAAATTTCAACACTAATAATTCCACTATTTACTCATGTATGTATGTGATGAGTACACACTGATATTTTTTGGACTCTTTTGGAAGATACAACTTCTTGAAAATTTCTTCATCCACTTGCAGATCTTATATGTAGTCCTTATGAGTTATGATAAAATTTTATCGGAGCTATCGTTCTGAATGTATCAAATTTACATTTTTTTCTTTGAAAGCAGACTTTAACTTCGAATTCAGACTTTTTTTTCTGCTTTAGTCTCGCTATTTGAATTCAAACTTATTGCCCTCAAAAATTCCTCATTGAATTTGAACTGATTTCTTCAGTTTCAGACTTGTCTTTGAATTCAGACTATCAAAATCGAAGAATGTGGCCTGAATTCATAGGAAAAAGTTTGAATAGAAACAATTATCCCCTCATGATATTTGGCCGACAGTTGCGGCGTTGCCAGTCGTCGCATCACCAGCGACTCCACCCGATATGTCTGGTGTAATATACTTTGAATCACCCGTGACGCGATTGCTGAAGGCATATTTCGATAAGGGCCACATTATTTTCATACTCAGACTTTTCCTGTGAATTAGATTTTCATTCTTTCAATTCAGATGACTTTGATTTCAGTCTTTCTAGTTGAATTTAGAATTATGTTAATTCAGACTTTCTTCATTGAATTCGAAATGTTTTTAACTCAGACATTCAACTTTGATTTCAGAAATTTCTTCGAAAAAGTCTTCGAAATTAGAATCTTCACTTTCAGTCTTTTTTTTTAATTCTGACTGTTTTGGTGCAAAGAAGATAATAGTTCTCCAGCTCATACAATAATAGTTGTCGATATGTACTCAAATCCTTTATAATAATTCATCGTAATTTATGATTCTATAATGATCAAACAAATTGATAGTTTACTATAATAGATGGATATTTTCGTTTTTTTGAATTTATTCAGTGTATGATGAGCATATATGTTTCTCGTATTGAATTATTCGAACAATAGATTATGATAAGAATATATTTTTTCTCCAAATGACATGAAAAGTGGCTTTTTAATGTCACTTGACAGGCAGAAAAAGTTTGTTGCTATGCAACGTTCCAAGTAATAAGTTGAACCAAATTGGTAATCAAAATTGACAATGATATTGGGTGAGGAACATCAATCTAAATATTTGGATTTTGCGTGGAATTGGAACAAATTTGAAGAAAAAATTATATGTTTTACTAGGCACAAAAGCACAAGATTTAAGGTTTTTTGGAAACTGAAAGAAGGTAGACTTCTTGAAAATATAATACATTGAATGAGCATTTTTGTGATTTGTCTTGGAACTATACGATTCATGCATTAGTTGATATACAATTGGAAATAGTGAGTGTATATCAATTTTGAGAGAAGCAATGATTTCCCATACATATATATGACAGTTGAAACTTATATACACCCCGATTAAAATTTCGTCCCATGAGAGAGCACTGTTGGTGGTGACACCCAGCATGGATATTGACGACCTCATAGGAACAGTGGTACCCGACATCATCAAATTGGGCATTGTGTGATCAGCCTTCTTGGTGAACATACAAGCTTGAGTTTCAGTTGCATTGAACTGTACTAGATTCTCAGATCCCCATTTCAGAATTCTTGTCAGATCCTCATTTAAAGCATCAACCTGTCTTCGCCTTGCACCTCTGGCCTCATTGGATGATATAGGGGCTCTAGAGGAAAAGGCGGAATGAAGTGTACTATCATCCGCAAAGCTATGAACTGGGCTGGAGGTGAGTGTCTTGGGTGAACCGAAACATTGGTATCTGGATAAAATTTCTATTCGCAAATGTGTAAAGTTATCATACAAAGGAAAACATGTTGTGTTTCCTTTGTTACATTGATAAATCGATTCATATTCATTGAATGAATATGCTCAAAACTTTCCCTCATAATGTCTTCTGTTTTCAATATTGCCATATTCAATCCATTTATAGAATATAATTTATTTAATATTAGTGACAAAGCATGACATTATGTTTAATACAAGTCAAGTAAATACACATAAATAATTATAAAACCAAGAGGCACCTGAGAGATGTAAAAGTGGTGAAAAATATTAGGTGATACATAATATCCTTATCTTCCCTTATTGTGGAACAAGGACTTGCTTTATTGATATCCTTCATTTTATGAGGTTCTATTGCAACTAATATTGATTTTATGCTTGTTTTTTAGACTAGTGGAGGTTTTGATTTATTTGATATCATTTGGAAACATGATATAGAACTTATGCGACCTTCAACTATAGATTATTGAATATTTCATTGGTTTCGCTTCATGTTTTTTTTCATTCTTTTCATGATTCACTGAGTGTGGCTTATTTTTTTTGGAACCAACATGTCCAGATTTGTCCCACATTCTTCATCTAATATAAACAAATATGAACAACAGGATGGATAATTGGCAATGATGCATGTTATTGGCCACCTTGGACAACAGAAAAATTAACCACTGCAATAAAAAAATCGGAAGAACCCAATTCCTGCTGGCCTTCATTCAAAATAGAATGTTTTCGAAACAGCACATATGGTAAATAATTGTCTGTTACTTATTTAGTTTTATGATTCTACCTAATTAATTACAGAAAGTTATTGGCTAGCCCGGAGTAAGGCTAAAAAGTCTGAGGATACAAGTGACCTCAATTCGGAATCTGACAGCCAAGTGAAGAGAATAAGGAAAAAGAGAATAGTCTCTTCATCTGAATCTGAAAATGATTTACAGCTGATAAGATCACCATCAAAGATTGAAAAAAATGTTGCATCAATTGGAAAGAAATATTTTGCTCACATTCATTATTTTTTTCTCCAACATATGCTATGGAAGGATTTCCTGTCGAAGATGAAATAAACTTGGTCTTTATTTTATTTTCAGCTACAACTCCATAAATTCTCGCAGAGTCTCTTCTAACACCCAATTATTCTTTCTCCATCAGTAAGCACTTTATCATTGGACATATATATATATATACTCACTAAATATTTCAAATGAATATTCACAGATCAGAATAGGTCTGCAGATACCACAGCTTCAGCCTGCAGTGTCATTTCTCCGAACTTGACGAACATGAACGAAATGGTTAGTGAACCGACTCCCACTTCCAGAAAGAACAGAGCAGGTTGATATATTCGTTTTTTTTTAGTTTTAATTCAAATTTCATATCTTTCACACTATTATTACACAGATTAATCACACACCATGTGATACGATACAATATTTTATAATTATAGTTTATAACAGTAAATTATAGTTATTTATTTGGGTGAAACAGAACACAGAAATTATCACATTCAAATAAACTAAGACAATACAAGTTTCTCGCTTGACTGCTCGGGTGCAACTAACACTAAGGTTCGTTAGGGAAAGCGACCCTTATTCAGGTAATTGGCCGCTTGCTTAGTTCGGGATGACCGCGGGAGGACATTGGAAGCATCAGTGTCGGCGCTTGGGTATGGGTGAAGGTGTGGTTTGTTACAGTCTCCCCCCCCCCCCGGTCTCGAACTCGTCTCGAGGAGGGACCAGCTCCAATGGTTGTCTTCTTCTTCCTGGGTCGTCCCTTGCTCTTCGGCTTTCGCGTGAGTGAGGGAGGAGATATGATAGACTCCAAGTGGTCCTTCGGGCTCATCAGCGTTGGCGATCTCGTAACTACCAGGGGACACCTGTCTTAGTATCTTGTAAGGTCCGTCCCGTTTTGGATGGAACTTCGCAGTCAAGCCTTTAGCGGCATTACTTAGCACATGGGTTTGAACCCATACTGAGTCTCCAATATTGAAGATTTTAACATCTTTTCTTCTCGCATCGGAGTAATCCTTCTGCCGATCCTGGGCCTTTTCATTCACTGACTTGACTTCTTGCCAAGTGGCTGCAATTTTCCTGAGGTAAGGTGTGATCTGGGGTAGAAAATTTTCAGTTTCATTTAAAGTCCTGAAATCGTTTCTGACATCGTCCGGCGTTCTCCACTCTCGTCCGAAGGTCAAGTAGCGGTTTTTCCTGTAGCTTCACACCATACAGAATTCATAGCAAACCGGGTAGTAGCACGTTTGTCCGGCCACGAACAGTGATCATTTCCAACTAAAATAGCTAGTCTCGGTTTGAGATCACGATTCTTCCTCTCGACCATGTTGGCAGACGGGTGATAGAGAGGAGTGAACGACTCTTTAATGCCCAAGGTGGAGCACACCTGCTGCATGACGGCTGACACAAACTGTACACCGTTGTCGCTTATGATCTTGCGGGGAAGTCCATATCGGAAGAATACCTCATAAACAAGGATGAGTGCACATTCTTCTGCAGTAGCTCGTTGCAGTGCGAACAGCTCAACCCACTTTGTTGATATATCTTCTACGATAAGGATCCATTTTTCACCACCTGGCCCTTCTGGTAGAGGTCCAAAAAGGTCAAAGGCTAAAGTCTCGAATCTTTGAGCATATATAGGAGTTTGGAGGCCACCTGGTTTCTGGTTTGCCGCTTTATAACGCTGACAACCGAGACAATTTCCTACATAAGCTGTAACAAATCGACGCATCCCTGTGAAGTAGTATCTCTTTGCGATACGTTGAAGCGTACGCTCAACGCCATAATGAGCAGCTCCTGGTGCATCATAATATTCCTGGAGGATTTGGTCTCTTTCATAAGCAGGCACTACACGTTGCGCCTCTTCCGCATCTTCCTCAGGTGAGTATCGATACAAAACTCCTTGAGATAGGTTATATCCACGATCCGTCCATTTGGTGAACTCAATGTCGGAAGGATCTCGAAGCTTCTGATTATTTTTGCCAGTTCAGGACCCTTCAATTGTTCGATTCTCATATATTCAGCCTTCCTGTTAGGTAATTCAATAATCACCTCACAAAGCTCACAATCCTCTTCATCTCCATGGTGACATGGGGGTCTGGATAGAGTATCGGCCACAACGTTTCGTTTTCCTAGTGAGTACTCTATCTTGATGTCGTACCCTTGAATCAATAACGCCCAGCGCGCTAATCTTCCAGTAGGCGATTTCAAACTGAGCAACCATCGAAGTGGTTGATGGTCAGTTTGCACTACTATAGGAGAGCCTTCGATGTAGCCTCTGAATTTTCGTCTCATCACTCTGTCTCAGTATTGGGGCTGATACCAATAATTGTTTCAGTTTGTCGAAGTTTGGTGGATTGAAGTCCATTGCCAAACTGCTTTCTTTTTCGTCAATTCGCTGAGTTGTCGAGACACCTTAGCAAAGTTTTCTACGAAGCGTCTGTACCAGCTTGCAGTCTGCCGGAAGAATTGAACTTCCTCTACATTCCGCGGTGGTAAGCGGTCGCTAATGGCAGATGCCTTTTCCGGGTCAACTGAAATACCATCTGGTGTGATGAAATGTCCGATATGTTTCACTTTCGCGCACGCAAACACGCACTTTTTACGGTTGGCGCGGAGTTTGAACTGTCGAAGTCTATCGAATACAAGTTTTAAATCGTCGAGATGTTCTTTGAATGTACTGGAAAGAACAATCAAATCGTCCAGGTAACAAAGTATGACGACACTGCCAAGTCCGCGCCGAAACTGGTCCATGAGTCGCTGGAACGTTCCAGGAGCACCTTTCAACCCGAATGGCATAAACAAGTAGCGAAATGTCCCTAAGGGTGTAACGAAAGCAGTCTTGTCCTTATCACACTCGGCGACGCGTACTTGGTGATAACCCGACCGTAAATCAATTGTGGTCATGAAAAATGTTCGTTTAGCTGCATGAAGTAAATCGTCCATTCGCGGTAGCGGATACGAATCACTAACCGTAACGGCATTCAACTGTTGATAGTCCACGCACAGGCGGATTCCTCCATCCTTTTTGGGAACGAGCACAACCGGCGCCGCCCATGGGCTCTCACACTCCTCAATTATTCCATCAGCTAAGATTCGATCCAATTCGGTCTTCAATAGCATCTTCTTGGCTCGAGACATGCGATATGGAGGCAGGGCAATTGGCGGATGATCCCCTGTGTTGATGTGATGCTGTGCATAAGGAGTCGGCTCTCCCCCCAGACTGAATATATCATCACCTTGATTCAAAAATGCATCTAGTCGGGAACGTTGATCGTTAGTGAGCATCGTTCCTTCATCAGGTCGTAACTTATTGCACTGAGTGTGTCCAGGAGCTCGTTCAGGAGGATTTTCAGAAGTACCTTCGGTTTCAATAGATAGAGATTCAAACATCAATTCATGACGTGACAATTGGTCTTCAGCAAAATACCATTCTTTATTATAGATGTCTAGAATGAGTTTGGCATCTTGTATGAAATCTATACCAAATAGAGTTTTATTGCGTGCCTCTGGAAAAATTATGAATTTCGTTGGTATTGTCCTGTCTTTGACTCTAACGTCGACACATGTGACAAGAACATCCTCCATTTTACCGTGACCGTCAGCAAACTTTACTATTATATGTTCCTTGAGAAAATTCTGACCTTCGCGTTTGAAGAGATCATATAATTTCTTACCAGCAACGCTCTGTTTTGCTGCTCTGTTTACGAGGCCTTGACCTTCATGCTCTGAAATATCGACATGGATGATTGGCCGTGAACGAGGAGAAATTAGGATGTCGATACTGAAGAATTCCATTGAAGCGGTCTCGGTCCTACTACAAGATGGACAGTTCGCATGAACATACCCTGGTTTGCCACATCCATAACATGACAATGGAGAGCTGACCATACTTCGCGTAGTATTGATAGAAGCTGAATTTGACGAGCTTGGACGAGATGGGATTGGTTCTCGACTGGTCTCCTGCACAGGAGCGCTTGGTTTAGGTTTTTCGTTGTGTCTGGAAGTTCTATTCAACAGTTTCCTACACTCATCTCTGGTATGTCCTGGATTTTTGCAATATTGACAACGTATACGTTTCTGACTATCTCTATTATCTTTCACCACAACTTCATCATTGTGGTCAAAAGTTCGGTCGAAAGTTTCCTCGACTAGTCTAGAATTTGTTAAAAGTTCGCTGAAAGTCTTAACTTTATCACGAGGGAGTTTTTCTCGAATTCTACGGTGCAGTAAACCATAAATCATATCTAATCGAATGTCTTCTGTCAGCGTACCAGAAGGAAGTTGGGCTAGAATCGAGCGCATTTTACAAATGAAAATATCAGTGGGTGTCTTGAAATATTGCTCTGCTGCGAACAATTCGCGATACACCCTGTAAGGAGGTTTTTGAGGACCAAATGTCGTTCTCAAAAGAGCTAGTGCATCAGCCCATGTGTCCACTGTATTTTAACGCCTTGATACCACTTTGCGGCGAACCCATCAAACAGCATCGGGAGTCCTTTGAGAGCGTTTGCATCAGACACCTGTGCACAGTCTTTGTATATCCCAATGGCATCAATGAAAGCATTAACATCTGAGTCTTTAGAACCATCAAAGCGAGACGAACATTTAGATAAGTTCCCGCCAACACTGCCCGCAGCAACACCCTGTGTAGTATTGCCTCTTTATGTTTTTGGTTATCACCAAAAGGTTTTTAAAAAAGAAATTTATTTATTGAACACAAAAATATCGAAGTTTTATTCAAGAGCAAAAATACAATTCGTCTTTACTGTATGAAGTCTATGTCAAATCTGATGAGAATCGGTCGGAGAATGACTCGTGTCCTGGAAGGTGTAAGATGATTCTGCATCCGTCAGCGTTCTCAGCATATCCCGTGAGAACATGGTAGCTTATGGTGTTCTCATACATAATTCCTCCACCCTTAGAAGGAAGTCGAGGGTGGAACCACTTGAGTTGCGTTGATTGCTTCCCTATTGTCTTCTTCTGGCGTAGAACACACTGCACGTGACGCTAGGCCCGCTATCGTTCTTCGGTGGCTGACTAATAAGTAGACCAAAATCGTTATAACCAAAAATAGGGTGATTGAGAGGGACCATCTTGAGTTTTGGGAATGGATTCTAACTTCTTCTAATGGTTCTTCTTCTAGCTCTTGAAGTTGGAGTTTATGCAACTTGTCTAGAGATACCTTCTCTAGTTTAAGTGTCTTGACTTGTTTTATTGGAATATTGGCTTCACGAATTTCTTCTAAGGTCATTGGATGTCCTACTATCAGGCCTTTTCCATTCCTGTAGGTGTATTCTGATGTCTTGATTCCACAATCTGGCGGTACTATGAATAGGTAGCTTCCACGAAGTATGGCAACGTCGTTTTCTTCACAAATGATTTGTAACTTCTGGTTCTCGGGAAATATTCCAATGTAATGGCTCTCATTGATTTCCTCTATGATGTGTTGGGTTACTTGAATTGGGACGTGTTGACAGTTTTGTATACTGTTTTCGACAGAAAGCAATGACGTGATACAATCGGGGTTTTGTTGAAGTGGTAGTAGGTGATTCTTCTTGCAGAGGAATCCTGGCTGGAGCTCGGTGCATTCTTCGTCTGAGTACTGGTATTCGTTGTTGCTTAAGGATAGGTATGTCGAGGGAGGTATAATGATTGACTGGTTTTGGTTTGGAATAGAATAGAGGTGGTAATATTCGAAGGTTTTAGAATGAACTAAGGGAAAATCGAGCGAAAATATGATTTTTCTATTCGAGTAGAAAACACTGGTTCGAAAAATGTCGTAATATTTTAGGTAATCTGGCAAGGAAAATAGTAGTTGAGATTCACTATGTGTTTGATGTAATTGAGATATTACTGTTTTCAATTCGTCAGGCGAAATAATGCTGTGATGCAAGACTTTCATGTTAGCGAAGCTTGTAGCATTTTCAAGTTCTGATGAAAAATGCAATAAAAGGTCCGCGTTCATCTTGATTTGATTCAGGATCTCTTGAATTTCTAGGTAATGTGCATAACTGAATTGTGTTTCATTTAAAATAGTTCTCAAATCTTCAAATTTGGTTTCTATTTTATATTGGTTTCGAATTGTTTTGGATAAGGTGTCATTAATATTCGACATTAGTTCTTTAGTGAGAGAAATTTGTGTGTTTACCTTCTTTATAATATTATTTTGACTATGTTCAAGCTCTGAAATGCTATTATGAATTTCAGTAGCGTCCTCATGGTCCATATTTCCAGTGACGTACTTCATAAGAGAACCAAGCGGGTTTACCAATCCTCTTTTACGTCTATTCTCAGGAAATAGTGAAGTAATTTTTTCGTTCAAGATATTTATTTCGTATTCCAAATGTTTATGAGCTTTCTACAGTGATTTTTTATAAAATGATGTAGCGTTGTCAATCATTTTGCCAAGTCTATAGTAGTGGTTTGTTATTGAAGTACTTTGAGTTTCAACGATATCGATATGGATGTGATGGATGAAAGTGTTGGAGGCAATTTTGATACGGGCGTTTCCTAATTTGAAGGGAAGGATGCCGGGATTAGTTTTGAGGTTCCGAATCTGAACTTTCTGTGTCTTCATTAGGGGAAGAATCATCAGCCTGTAATAATGTTTTGTCTATGAATTTTCTTGGAGGTTTGAAAATGTTTTTATGATAAGTGTTTTGGGGTGTTGTCACTGTTAAGTCATTACTTCTGATGATATGCTCTGGTTTGTAATTAGGGTTCGTCTTCAATTGTCTGTCAGTTAATTTCCTGTAGTCAGTAGTTTCGGGTTGAATGTCAGGGGGGTCATTTCTGTTTTTATTTCTTTTATCAATGAGTTGTTCTTTTTGTATTGCCGTTTTCTCGTGTATCGTTCTATATAAGTTATATAAGCCATAATTTCTTTGTGTTCGTTCAACTGGTGATTGATTGGACGTGAATCAAGATCGATATCGATTGGATCCTTGAGCTCTAAGTGTCCTAAGATCATGTCTATTGGTTTTTGTTCAGTTGCGGAATGAATTGAATTATTATATCCTAGAATTGAGAAGGTAAGTTTCTCGAAGGGATTCAAATTTGGCTTTGTCAAGGTCAAAGTACGCATGTGTGGAATGAAACCGTTCAACAATATAATTGCTATTAGGATTGAGAGGTAGTGTATAGTGCAAATTTATTTTAAATATCTTTGCAAAGTCTCTGAGAAGGTGTTGTGTAAATTCGGTACTGTTATCAGATATTATATTTTCTGGAATTTTGTATGTTGAAATAAATTGTAACAATTTTTCATGAATAGATAGAGCAGAGAGACTTGGAATTATGTGAGCTTGACCGAGTCGCGAAGAGCTATAACAGATAGTCAGGGATATCGAATTGCCAAATTTGAAGGTGTCAATGTGAATTGTTTCAAATGGTTTTTTCGGAGTAGGCGTAAGTTGAAGTTTTATCAAAGGAGGGTGCCTTTCGTATTTGACTTGTTGACAGATGTAACAATTATTTATGAACTTCTGAACATCTTCGCTCATTTTTGGCCAATAATATTTAGTTCTGAGTTGATTGACAGTTTCGAGAATTCCTCTGTGATTAGTGATACCTTCGTGTTGATTTTTTATTAGCTCTTGTTGTCTTTTGCTTCTACCTATGTCATTGAGAAGTTTGTTAGATTTAAGAAATTTATATAAAGAGTTTTTGAAAATTTGTGGAACAAGTCTGCACATTTGTTTGAATAGATCGTCATTGTTGTCGTTTTGGAATTGAAACGCATACTGTCTAGTTGGTCCAGCATATTGTTTTATGAACTGAATAATTTGTTCTTCAAACGACTCATTAGTAACGTATAAATACCAACGAGTACGACTAACGGGATTTTCAAATATTTTCTTGATTTCTGTTCGTGAATTTCTATCTACTCTGATAATGATTATTTGGTATAGGAAGTAATTAAGTGGTTTTTCAGAAATTTTGATTGTCAAAATTGGATCTTCGGCACTTGTGTGTACTGTGTCGTTTCCGTCATTTTCGTAAGGGTCAAATTGTGCTATTATAGATTGATTATCAGGTTCTCGGCTAGTTGAAGGTTGGTTTTGAATATTTTCGGTTTCAGGAATTGTGATAGGGTTTTCATCTAAAACAGGGTTTTCGTTGAATTGTCTAATGTATTGAAGAATCGGGAGGTCATCGTCATCATTATTTTCGTTAATTTCGGTGGGGTAAATTTCGACTCGTGACAACGCGTCTGCGTTAGTATTTTTCTTTCCTTTGTTATATACAATTTTGTAGTCAAATTCCTCCAATTTTAGTCTCCATCGAACCAGACGGGAATTTGGTTCTTTCAGGTTCATAAGCCATTCAAGTGGTTTATGGTCTGTAGCAATGATAAATTTTCTGCCGAAATGGTACGGCCGAAACTGTTTGGTTGCCCAAACGATTGCTAGCAGCTCTTTCTCAATAGTTGAATAGTTTATTTCCGAACTACTAAGAGTGCGAGATGCATACGACACGGGTTTATCGTGTCCAATAGGACCTTGGGAGAGAACCGCGCCTATTGCCAAATTACTAGCATCGGTGGTAAGAACAAAATCTTGAGAGAAATCAGGGTACTGGAGTATTGGATCATTGGTAAAAAGTGCCTTACAATCTTCGAAAGTTTTTATGTATAGTGGATCATTTACGTTAATTTGAGAGCCTTTTTTCAGACATGAAGTGAAAGGTTTAGTTATCTGAGCAAAATTTTTTATGAATTTTCTATAATACCCGACGAGGCCAAGAAAGCTTTTGATTTCTTTTGTCGTCTTTGGTATTGGATAATTTAGAATAGCTTTTATTTTGTTTGGATTCGGTTTAATTCCATCAGGAGTGATAATGTGTCCTAGAAAAGAAACTTCTTTGTGTAGGAACTCCGATTTGTCAAGTTGGATTGTCAAATTACTATCGCGTAATCTTTGGAATACTTGTTTCAAATTAACGATGTGTTCTTGCAGAGAAGCTGAGAACACAATAATGTCGTCCATATAGACAAGACAGGATTTATTCTGCAGGTCCTTTAAAACATTGTCCATTACTCTCTGGAACGTTCCGGGTGCGTTCTTCAAGCCAAAGGGCATCCGAACGTACTCGTAATGTCCGTTTTCTACGTTAAATGCGGTTTTCTTAATATCCTCAGGGTGCATCTCAATCTGGTGAAAACCACTTGCCAGATCTAACGTTGAAAAGTACTTACATCTGCCTAATTTATCTAGTATGTCGGTTATATTAGGCAGGGGGTAACGGTCGTCAATCGTTTTCTCATTGATTTTCCTGTAATCAACGACAATGCGCCATTTCTTTTTACCAGATGCGTCCGCCTTTTTTTGAACGATCCATATGGGCGAAGACCATGGTGAATCGCTAGGTCGAATAATTCCTTGGTCAAGCATGTCGTTAATTTGTCTTTCTACTTCGGGTTTATGTATGAATGGGTACCGGTATGATTTGGAACAAACAGGAATTCTGTCTACAGTCTTGATTTTATGTTTTACTTGATTAGAAAATGTTAATTTTGAATTTTCTCTGTGGAATATATCTGTATAGGACTTGCAAAGGCTTTGAATGTGATGTCTTTCTTCGCTATTCATATGATCTGTACGAATGAGATTATTTATATAAAATTTATCCAAGTTCTCTTCTTCGTGAGGTGAAATGAAAGCATGAAAAATTTCAAAATCGTTTCTTTCGAAATGTTTAGCAGAGATGGGACAATAAAGTTTGATTTCTTGTACAAAGTCATTTCTATTTTGAATATCCACAGGGGCGTAACCAGTTTTTGCTGTGGTCGAGCAAGCAGGTATATGACATTTTGACAAATTTGTCTCAACAATAGTTTTATCGCCATTTTCTTTATCAACGGGAATTCGAAAAAATTCTGTAGAACAGAGTTCAATACGGGTAAAGAATAGCAATTTGTTTCTCGGTTCGTATAGGTTTAGCGAAATTTCGGTTGTGGGTGTTTTGATGACTGAATTTGGATATTTAATATCTACATTCAAATCTTTCAACGTTTCATAGCCAATAAGGCCATCGAAAAAATTGTGAAACTTGAATAGATAGAATTTGATTTTCTTGTCGCAATTGAATTCACTGAAGGCTGGTATTTCGGCACATAAGTTTCGCGAAGTGGTTTGAAAAATCGAAGATATTGTGAATGGTTCATTTCTTATAAATTCCGGAAAGTGAATTTCGGCAATTTCTGGGTTCAGGAATGATTTTGTCGCACCAGTATCAATAAGCAATTTCAAAGGTGGATTTGAAATTTCAATGTAGGGTAATTCTTTACGGTCGTAAATTGAGTGAATTTCTACGTGTTCTTTCGAGTTTGTTTGGCTATTTGAAAATTTTGTTCTGAATTCGTACTGTCTTCTATCTGTTTGCATGATTTCTCGGAAATCTCTTCAGAGTCGTTTTCATAGTAATCAGGATAGTAATCGTCATATTCGCAGTTTTCATAATGTTGAGAAGGTCCGGGGATATTATAGTCGGAATAGTAGTCATACGGTTCAAGGTTGTGTAGTTCATCTAGCGAGAAATTTGAACGTTGAGGTTGAAATGAATTTTGTCGAGGAATCGTGCCATGAGATATGCCACTCATAGGCGTCGGTCTAACACGGGGAATATAATTTTGTTGATTGGGTCTCCAAACATTGGTTGGATTTCTTTGTTGACCAAAAACTTGATTATTACGTGCAAAGTTTTGTGAGTTAAAATTTGTGAGTTAAAAGTGCGTATTACTATGTTGGAAATTTTGAATTGGTCTCTGAGGTTTATTTCTGGTATGATTGAAATTTTCAAACTGATGGGGTTTCTGCAAATGGCGGATATTGTTTTCCGAAATTATATATTGTCTTGCTTCCGCTAGACTGGTTGGTTTCATGGCTCGAATAGTCGATCCTAAAGGTTCTCTAAGACCGGCAAGAAATATTTTCGAAGCATGAGTGTTGTAAAATGTTTTCTTGATATGTTTTGTTTGCTGTATCACTTCATGAGTGTCGATATAATTATGCAGAGCGCTCAAGTTAGACATCACTCTTTATAATATTGTAAAGAAGGTTCGTTATTTTGCTGTCTCAACTGATCTAAATCAAATAAGAGTCCGTTTTCGTCTCTTTGGTCGCCGAAATGGGCAACCAAAGCGCTTCTTACGGATTGCCAATCTGTGGCAATGCAAATGCTATAAACTTCTCTGGCTTTACATATCAGTTTGGAATAAATTCCGTAAATGATAGTTGTATTCTGAACACAGTTTATGTTAGCAGGATTTGGGTCCCAATATGTATTTATAATAGTGTTTGCTGTTTCTAAAAATGATGACAACTCCAGTGGGTTGCCATCAAATTTTGGAACTATTTCAAGTAGTTTCGACTCGAAATTTGGAACTACTGCCATTATTGAATCGTTAGGTACTAAATTAGAAGGTGAATTATTTCGATTATCAATATCTTCTACTAGTGATAAAGTTTCAAAAATTGAGCTTATTTCACTATCTGAATTCAAACGTAAATTTAACTCGTTCGCTCTATTTTCTGCAATAGAATTAGGCTGGGACGAGGAGAATGACATAGACTATTATAATGAAAGCATCTTACAATACTACGATGGTGTTGATGGTCTTCATCTGGTACTCGAAGTCTTCAGGGTTTTCCACTGCGGAGGTCCTCTGAATAAACAGCTTGAAAACCGACGGGATTTTCACGATGAAAGCCCGTTCAGTATCCTACCGACTGCGCCACTTTATGTTTTTGGTTATCACCAAAAGGTTTTTAAAAAAGAAATTTATTTATTGAACACAAAAATATCGAAGTTTTATTCAAGAGCAAAAATACAATTCGTCTTTACTGTATTTTTTTTTATCTGCGTTCTCAGCATATCCCGTGAGAACATGGTAGCTTATGGTGTTCTCATACATAATTGCCTGCCACAGTAAGTCTGGACAATAATTCCGTGAATTGTTCGTTGGTTAAAACTACATTTGCCATCGTAACACTCTCTTGGTTGTCTGCCTGCAGATCTTGTCCACACGAGCGCAGAAAGTAACGGTGACCACCCTGTTGTTCCGTAATTTTGCGTGGTCTCACGAGATTCAGCCGGGTGAAATGAAAGTGTACTTACAGTTTCGCAGAAACCACAAATAACTTTTTCAGGAACCTCTAGCTTACTGTACTTGTAGGAAGAGCGTTGATGTTGAAGCACACACCAACGGAAGTTCGAAGAACGAAAAAAAATATGAGTCATCAAAGTCCTCAGAACTGCAGTTCAGGAGCGAAGACAAGCACAAGTTCGGATTTTCGCACAAAATGTCCACAAAACGTTTCAGGTCCGTCGATCGGTAGGTAAACCGGGAGCAAAAGAAACGGTTTCGATACTTGCGTTACACACAAAACGATAACTATTGGTATTATCGATGGTAAAATTCACTTTTAATAACTTTTCTAAGTATTCTGGCCACTAGTTGGAGCGCCACTATAACGGTAGATTATAGTTATTTATTTATTATTTATACAAATAGGAAATACACATATTTTGATGAAAAATTATTCTTTTCAGTTACATCGACTCATAACAGCCAGAATGAATTTGAAACCCATGTGTGTTCATGTTGTCAGGTTCACAATAATGGTAAACTGAAAAACTACAATGTAGAGTTCCAACTTCATCAGAAACGTTTCAGGAAAATATTTGAGAGAAATTTTACAACAAAATCATTTGTTGCGAGCACTCATGGGAGACCTAACAGTAGAAGTCCGGACAATGAAAGAAAATAGAGGCAACACTGTTACTACTGAATCATTTTTTAACAAATTCAAATTCCCCCTTGAATTGATGAACGACTTTGAGGAGTTTGACAATTACCTGGGATAATGGGATAATGGATAATGGGATAATGTTTGCTAATGCTGTAAGTGTGTTATATCTAGTCAATCAAATGAAGAGAGTTGTATTTCATGTAAAAATATTTGAATTGATTTGCAAAGCACTTTCAGCTATCAGGCCATCATCAGTGTGATACTCATCAAGTATTTAAGAGAAGTTCTCAATAAATTCAAACAATAAAACCATATGATATAAACGTTGAAGTGAACAGACATACATTCGCCATATAAATTGTCCAATGGGACTATATATGTTGGATATTTGTCTGTTCACTTCAACATTTGTACCATGTGGTTTTATTCATTGACTTCATTGGAAACTTCTTTTAAATACTTGACAAGTGTCACAATGATAATGGCTTGATAGCCAAAAGTGCTTGCAGAAATTATATATTTCTACATGAAATATATAAGTATCTTCATTTGATTGATCAGTACAAACATCACTTTATTATATCTAGATTTGGATTAAACATGTTGAAAATTGTTGCTAATGAAATATTCCATTTGTGCTTGATGAATAAATCATTATTGCTTAGGTAACTGAGCTGTCCAAAGTGGGTGGAAACAGTCCTCATAATTTTATCAAAATGTCCTCGTTGATAACCAATGAAATGGCTATACGTTACAGCTGGTTGGGAAGAAAAGGAGAGATTCCTTTTAACTCTACTCAGATGGCAAGGTTATTGATCAGTAAGTTTCCAAAAATCTAATATCTTATGAGAGCATATCAGTATGGGATCCGTTTTCAAAATAAGATTGAGATATTTTCTCATGAAGCTAGAAATCGATCAATGCACTTCTTTCATTTATGTGAAGACTAACTGAAAGAATCCTTCTATTTTCACTGGTTTCAGTTGCACTTGTAGATACTGGACTATAAGTAGTTTTATCAATATATCTTTTCTTTATGCTTACAGTTTTTAGAATCGAATTCTGATGTTCCATCATTCAATAATTCTAATATGTTTATTCTATTGAAGGTGCTGGTGATGAAGGAAAAGTATCTCAATCCCACAAAGATACTGAATCATCTATTGCTTCATGGTTGGAAAGGGCCAATGAGAGGAAGAAGAAGATTAATTGAATTCATATTATGATTATGTATATCAGTAATATAATATATATTATTTTCATAAAATATAGAATATTTTCATTAAATTTTCTTGAAATTCTACTCATAGTTTGCCAAAAAATTGTGAAATTAAAAGTACAAGCAGAATCCCTAAAAGATGTTCGACATGATTCATATAACAAGACAAAGAGCAAGAATTTTTGCATGGTAGGTCTCCATAATGGATATTTTAGGATCACGACCATTCAGAACCATTTTGAAGCTTTGCTCAATACCTTATGAAACTTTTAAGGGATATTATCAGATTAGATATAATCGACGTCCATTTTTTGGCCTTTTGACATGAACTGGACGTTTTGGTTATGTACCCAGAACATCCAGTTCAGGTACTCAAGAACCCGAAATGGACGTACTGGGGATGTACGAATGCGCGGAATCTGGACGTCCCCAAGACGTACATGGGACGTTGACTGTACCTAATCTGGACATCCCCAGTACGTGCTTCACGTCTTTGACGGACGTCCTCAGTACGTTTTGACGTACTTGTGCTATATGGGATAGGCTTCATGTCTTCGACCGCATGACAAACATGAAGTTCCTCATCGACTCCGGCTCGGTGATATCATTGGCGCCCAAGGCCGCTATTCCCAGATGAACGCTTGATGACTTCCAACTCCATGCTGCCAATGGAACTGTCATCCACACCTACGGTCAGAAACTTCTGTCGGTGGACCTCAAACTACGAAGAGATTTCAAATGGTCATTTGTTATCGCAGACGTGCAGGAAGCTATCATAGGAGCAGATTTCCTTGCTTATCATGTCCTACTCTTAGACCTGAAGGGGAAGTGCCTTATCGACCCTTTCACGTCTTTGACCAGTAATGGTCAGCTTGCCGAGGCCACTATTCACACGGTTTCTTCAATCAACGGTGCTGCTTGCACCAGTGACCAGGACAAGGCCTACATCGATCTGCTCAACTGCTTCATCGACATCACGAAACCCAACACTCCCCCTGTGACGCAAACTGCCAATGTTGTCGCTCACCATATTCAGACCATGGGCCCTCCAGTCTTCGATCGACTTCGCCGACTAACTGGCGAGAAACCGAACTGCTAAGGACGATTTTGCCTTACTACAACACCATGGTATTATCCGCCCTTCCAGCAACCAGTGGGCCAGCCCAATTCACATAGTGACGAAGAAAATCGGTGGCTGGCGAACTACTGGTGACTACAGAAAGCTCAACAGCTGCACGATACCAGATCGCTATCCTGTCCCACATGGTGACAGCATCCTCCAACGACTCCACGGCTGTTCGATCTTCTCCACGATCGATCTGGTGCGAGCTTACAATCAGATCCCAGTCGCTCAGGAAGACATCCAGAAGACAGCAGTTACGACGCCTTTTGGACTCTTCGAATTCCTTGGCATGCCACCCGGATTGCGAAATGCTATGCAGACCTTCCAGCGTCATATGGACAATATACTAAGAGGGCTGGACTTTGTCGGTTGCTACATTGACGATTTGATCATATCATCTAGATCACTAGAGGAGCACCTGCAACATTTCGAAACGGTGTTCAACATCATGCGAGCCTATCGTCAGACGATCAACCCGAAGAAGTGTCAATTCGGCAAATCGAAGGTCGTCTATCTGGGCTACCAAGTCAACGCCAGCCACCAGAGGACCAGACACAAGCGATCGCTGCCTACCCAAAGCCTGTTACGATATCCGATCTGCGCCGGATGGGGATGATAAACTACTACCGCAGCTGTATCCATGGCGCTGCACAGACGCAGACGCCGCTCAATGACTTCCTGAAAAAGTCAAAGCGGAATGACAAGCGCCCAGTTCCATTGTCTCCTATCGCAGAGGAAGCCTTCGCCGCATGCAAGCATGGTGTCGTTCATGCTGTGCGCATCACTTTCCTCTCCCCATCAGCAGACCTCTGTCTGAGGACCGATGCCTCCGACACAGCCATTGGAGCTGCCCTGGAACAGCTGCAGGACGGCACTTGGAGACCACTAGGGTTCTTCTCCCGTAAGCTCATTCCAGCCGAGACTCGCTACAGCACATATGATCGAGAGCTCCTCGCCATCTACGCGGGCACCCGATTTTTCAAGCATATACTCGAGGGTCGGCATTTCGTCATCCAGACGGACCATAGGCCGATCATCTATGCCTTCAAGCAGCGCCCTGAGAAGGCGTCTCCTCGGCAGCTGCGTCACTTGGACTTCATCTCCCAGTTCACGACGGAGATGGTGCACACAAGGGGCATCAACACCATCGACATGCCTGCGACAATCACCAGCGAGAACCTCCACCAGGCTCAACTTGATGATGATGACTTGGCAGATCTCCGGAACATCACTTCGCTCAACCTGCAATCCTTATATATCGATGGTCACGATGTCAAGTGTAACATCTCCAAGGACCGAGTTAGACCATACGTCCCACAGAGACTCAGGCGCGCTTTTGACTCTATTCACGGACTCTCCCATCCTGCTGAGCCTTGGTATCTGCCGTTTGCCAAACCAAAACCGTAAGTCGATCTAACCTTCTGGCATTGTTTACTGGTTGGATTGAGAAGAGTAGATCTGCAATACCTGAATTGTTTAGAGTTGAGCGATCCTGTATATAATTTCACTCACTCTACCAGTTAGTTTCACCTGTCCCTGTAAAATCTACTCTGCTCATATCTGGCCCGAAATAATCCAGCTTATGCGCCGTGCTTTTGGATGCGCTTATTGCTCGACTTGGCTTTTCGTTTATTCCTGCTCACGCGCTACTCCTGATCTACACCTGAACTACCCAGAATTTGCCTGCTTAACTATCGTTGCTATTGCTTTCTGATTGCCTGTATATCTTTGTACCTGTTGCTAGTTCGGTGGTGTTTTTGATTTTGAAGTAACCCAGATCTGTTGTTGATATTGTAAGTTATTTTTGGAGTTCTGGTTACTTATATAGTTGTGTGTTTTGGAAATTCAGTTCTGTGGTTTTTATCTCATGTTGTATAGGTATAAGCCTGTAATCTTTCACCCGGAGTAATCCGGTATTCATTAATTTGTGCGTTTTATAGCGAATAACGTTCTTTGGAAGTTTTTTTTTCTGTTATTTTCAATTTTGTTAATTTTGTGATATACTTCAGATGCCTAATTTTCCTGCATAATTTTCAGTGTACTCGAATATGTTGACTGGAGAATAAACCTGTCAAAATTCGAAGTTCTTTTATTTCTGGTTTTCAGGTATTGATTTATTCGACTTTCTTTTTTTTTGTATCAATCCGCCTGTCAAATTTCTGTCCTTCTGACACCAGGGTTCCAAACTGTCAAAATCTGACAGTTGAGACGGAAATAAAATTTTCTTTGATCAATATAGCAACCGGTATTCCAGTCAATGACAAGGTTAGGTAATTAAAGCCTACCTACCCTTGTTAAACTTAACCTGGGTCAAAAGAACCGACCCCTGGGAAACCGTCGCTCCACTGTTGCTACTTGGGCCTCCTGAATATCTTTTTCTGGAGCAAGTGGAGTATACCACTTTTATAAAAAAACTGGCGCTCGAGACTCCCGATAGTTTTGATCCTGATAGCGTCCTTGTAAGCCCTCAAGGCAATTGAGGCCCTTACAAAATTGGCGCCCAAGCAGGGACCGTTCAATTGTTTGGCCGGAAAACAGAATATTTAGTTTTTCGAAAAAAAAAAATATTTAATTCTCAACTTTGGTTATTCCCGATTTATTATTCCTTCTCTCTTCTCTCGATAGAGCAGAGACCGCTCCAGTAACCGACCAGAAAGGAAACCAGAATTTTTTTTGTTGGACTTCATTTTGCTGTTGTGAATTTTTTTAATTTTTGAAAACTTTCTAGTATTGTTTTTTGTTTTTGATACACTAGGAATAATTCGACTGACCGAGCACAGCAGACCAGGAAGCCTTTGTTTTCAAATTTATTTTTCAAATTTTGGAAAATTTCGATTTTCCGAATTGTTTTCAATTTTGAAAAGTTCCAATTCATTTTCGTCTGAACAATAACCGTGCAACTGAACGACCAGGGCCGAACCAAGGAACTTTACTTTCCCAGAAAACTGAAAAATTTCCTTCATTTTTCAATTTTGTAATTTTATTTTCATTTACATAACAGAAACCGTATTCCTCTCATTTGCAGCGCAGAACCAATTGATACCAGAACACAGATCTAGTCATAAGTAACAATTCACACAATTGTTTTCCAGTTTATATAGCCGTTGTTTACTTTTACTGATTAATTCCACCGAACTACTTAAGGAATCCAGTACCAGTTATTTTCCAATGACCAAATCGTATATTTTTTCTTCTCATTCGCCTGTTAGTCTACCTGACCTGAATTTCAAAAACCAGTACATGTGTATACAACTCACTATAACATGAGCAACGACAACGACAGTGAACCTGACAATAGAGATACTCTGCAACTACCCCCCAACCCACCAAGGACCAGTCGACCGAATTCACCCGACCCAGAGGAATACAACGATGACTTCGTATCATCATTAGAGCCCCATGTGAGTTGGGTCTATCGCCTGAAAAAGGTAGACCTAATAGAGGAGGTCAAGAAATATGGTCTGGAGTCAGAGGGAACATCTGCTGAATTGCGCCGACGTCTAGTTCGGTTCCTAAGGGACGAACTACCGAAAACGCTTGGACTGAAAGCGCCATACAGTGCTCCAGGACCTCCACCCTCCACAGCACCACAGATGAATAATTTGCCTGGAACCCGGCCTCCCTCGCTTTTGCCTGACCCTGCACCACTTGTCACTGCACCCAGGGTGTCCCCGATTGATCATCCTGCGAATATTCCTGCTCTTCAACACCGCCCTCCATTGAAATCTCAACACTGGAACTTAAGCTTCGATGGAAAGAACATTGATCCAGTTGCATTCCTGGAACGACTCGAGGAAATTGGAAATGCCGAAAGAGCCGATCCTGAACAATTACTCGATACTTTACCAGAAATCCTGCAAGGAAGAGCCCTGTTGTGGTACCGATGCAACCGTGTCTACTGGGATTCTTGGGACAGTTTCAAGAGAATTTTCCAGATGACTTATTTCCCAGTCCGATACAGAGAAGATATCGAGATGGAGATCAGCCACCGTTTACGAAAAACCGATGAGCCAGCCATAGATTATGTCATCGATATGCAAACCCTGATCCGACGACATGGAAGTATGCGTCAGGATCAAGAATAGGCTTGGATCTACCGGAACTTACTGCCAGATTACCGCCAGTACATCAAGAGGTTCGATTTCATGGATGTACCCAGCCTGATACCGTTAATCCAGGAATTTGAAAGTCTCAGAGGAGAGATCCGCCAGTTGTACCACCGAAATCCGATCCAGGGTACCACTTCCAGAAATTCTCATCCCGGACCTGATAGAACCGACAGGCCTTGGCATCAAACACGTGTAAGGGACGCATCACCCGGAGTACAAAGAGTACACGTCGCCAGGCAGATACCAGACAATATACCTCTGTCCAGGCCGCCCAGCAGAGCTATACTACCCGCTACCCCGAACACGGCGACAACACCGATAACACCGGTCCAGGATGGTTATAACCGGAATACTATGTGCTGGAGATGTGGACAGACTGGACATAGGCGAGGAGAATGCCGAAACTCGCCTAAGATCTTCTGCTCGCGATGTGGACGCGAGGGGGTGTTGTCCAGAGACTGCGCATGTACCAGGTCGGAAAACCTGCCCGGAGCCCACCTGAACCGAGGACAGTTAGGCTTCAGCAGATAAATATCCCGGAAAATCCGCCGACTTCCAGACAAACCGTCAACCGACCGTTGATACCAGTTATTATAGGAGACACCCAGTTCACGGCCTTGGTGGATACGGGTGCCACCCGGTCATTTGTCAGTTGCCGACTGTTGTGACAGGTTTGGGGCACAGGAACGCCCCCGCACAATAGTACAGTCCCGCCAGGCCGATGGTTCACTGATCCAGGTGACCAGAATATTCAAACTCTCTATGACTATTGGAACCGAATGTTTCCCATGCGAGTTACTGATTATTCCCAGTTTGGCTGCTGATATCGTGTTAGGAATGGATGTCTCGGTTCTTGGTTCCCTTCGGTGTCCAGGTCCAGATGAAACTCCCACACCCAAGATCCAGTCAGTTACGGAGCATACTGTAACTACACGTCTTGATGACACCCTGGAAGATCAGCAAAACCCCGACACCCTCCTTGCTGGAAAATCAGATGCTGCTGAACCGATTCAACTAAATCTAACTACTGATCAACAGACCGTACTACAAAACTTCTTGGACATAGAATTACCAGCATTCCAAAAAATCAAGGGACCCACATCTTTGGTTCAGCATCGCATTCGTTTGAAGGCGACAGAGCCGATCAAACAAAGGTACCGCCCCCAGAATCCGAGAATGCAGGAGGTGATAAATGAAGAAGTCGACAAAATGTTGAATGATGGCATTATCGAACCTTCCAGTAGTCCTTGGAGTTCCCCTGTAGTAATTGTGGAAAAGAAAGACGGGAAACATAGATTTTGCATTGATTTCCAGAAAGTGAATGACGTAGCCGAAAAGGATGCTTAACCGTTACGGTTTATAAACGCAATCCTGGACAAAATGAGAGAAGCCAAGTTCATATCCAGTTTGGAGACTTGAAGCAGGGATACTGGCAGATACCGCTGTCATCTGAAAGTAAACCGATAACCGCCTTTACCGTTCCGGGAAGAGGATTGTTCCATTAACAACTTTCTTCAGTGCCCAACCACTGTCACGTTCCTGGCATTCCTCCAATTCCTTCATGATGAGGTGGATTATATTCTCATCGAACCATTTGTTGATTTCAGTATTCCTATAGATAGTAGTATTTGAGGTAGTGAAGTATTTATATTCCTTGAGTACGCGATCACCCTTGGTGATCTCAAATTCACCGCAGAACACAGCGTTGACTTTGACCGCTTCATCTTTTTTTGAGGGCATTCTGAACACGTATTTTGGTGAGAGTTTTACAATCGATCGGGAATGCTCCAGGGTCCTTATGTTCCAAGTTAGATATAACCCCCGTTCTGATGCGCGATTTAAACGCAGATATGGAATCGTCCCAGCTCACCCTATCACGTGCAGTTTCCTTCCTGGGTGTTATCCCAGTCCCCTTCTTCTAGAAAACTTTGAACTGATTCCGCAAGCTCTTGAGGTTTCTAAGGCAGGCCTGGAACAATAAGAACAGTAAGTGGTAAACCTTCTTCATTATAAGGTCTTAGCTCAGATTTATTGTAGGGACCATTTCCTTCCTCATCAAACATACTGCTTTGGGTAACATCCTCATATTTACCCGTGGGTTAAGAATTAATTCATTAAATTCAATAAGCAGTACACCAATATTTCATTCTCCAAACCTTTCAAGTTCTCTTCCAGGAAACGTGATAATAGCACATAAAGTGAAACTATCAATCATAGTAGGCTTTACAAGGAGATTTTTCATTGAGGTACCGGATACCAGTCAATTTGATTTTTGATTAACTAAAGAAACTCAGAGAAGTTGCCAGATAGGCTTGGTGGTGTTGTGAGTGTGACAGGTGCTGAAGTTCCCGAGGTTCTTCGTAGAGAACTCCCGAAGCTACTACACCTCCTGAGCCGTCGCAAGGTAAGTGCAATATGTGCGAAGTGTGTCTATCAAACTATGCGTATTCTAGCCTTACTTTATTGGTACATTTTGTTTATATTTTATGAACCTCACTTGCCTGACCTATCACATTGGGTTAGACATTTCAGTAAACTTTATTATTTTTGGAAAACGTGAAGTTTTCTTCTTACAATAATATTTTCAGTTACAAGCAAGTTAGACAAAGCATCTATGAGGGAATGGGAGTCTTATAAGATAACCAATGAATTGCCAACATTAATAGATTTCAATAATTTTATCAAGGGTAGAGCAGATTTATTAGAAACCTTAGAGCTTAGTCAAGGCGTTTCAAGGACGAATGTGAGGGATATCGTGGGGAAAACAAGGTCTTTTGTGTCAGTGTCATCTAATCCAGGTCAGAATGTTGGATCAGTGTCCACTGCACGCCAGTTTTGTCCTCTATGTAAAGGTTCACATAGGATTGGAGATTGTGAGAGATTTTTGAAGATGTCATTGGACACTCGAGTAGGGGAAGTGAAAAAATTGAAGTTGTGTTTCAATTGTCTGAAACCCAATCATTTTACTAGATTCTGTTCTAGTTCAAGGTGTAGGAAATGCAATTTGAAACATAATACTTTATTGCATGGGTATTAATATCAGTGAACTGATGAAGAATCCAAGGTGAGAGAAAGGTCTGGGAGTTTAGTATCTCAGGCTGAGAATAATCAAATAGTGGCTCTAGCTACCCAAGTTAATAATAAAAATTATGATGTCTCATTGGCAACGGCCTTAGTACAGGTTAAGGATACTGCAGGTGAATATCATTCATGTAGAGTTTTGCTAGATTCAGCATCCCAGTCAAATTTCATATCTAGTGAATTTTGTGAGAAATAAGGAGTGCGGAATTCGGAGGTTAGGATGTCAGTAGTAGGAATAAGTGAGGTAGTGGCTGCAATCAAGCATAGATGTCATATTCAAGTTAAATCAACGGTAGGAGGATACAAAACAGATCTTTTCTGTTGTTGTTGTTTTGTTGTTTTGTTGTCGACAAAATCACAGATAAAATGCAAATGCATCATTTTCAGCCTGATGAGCTTCAAATTCCTGACTATTTGAAGTTAGCAGATCCTAAATTTTTTATTCCATCTACTGTTGATGTGTTGATAGGGACAGAGATTTTCTGGCATCTAATAGGCTCAGAAAAAATAAGTTTAGGACCAGATATGCCTGTATTACAAGATACTGCACTAGGATGGATTGTTTCAGGACGAATTAATCAACAAGGAGAAAGAGTAGGAACTATTTGTAATTTTAATAAGCACGAAGAAGTGAATGAACAGTTGATGAAATTCTGGGAAATAGAGGAGGTGAAGGAGAGTGTACAAAGGTGGTCAATAGAGAAAAAACAATGTGAGGAACATTTTGTTCATCTTACGAAGCGTGAAGTAGATGGAAAGTTTACTGTGCGAATTCCTTTCAAACAGTCAGTACTACAGTAAGGAGGGTCGAAACAAAATGCACTTAAGCGATTCTTCTCTTTGGAAAAGAGGTTTTTAAGGAGTGAATTGTTTAGAAAAGATTATGTGAATTTTATGGACGATTATGAGAAATCAGGACATATGACAAGAGTGGTAGAGTTGGGATCGGATGAGGTAGGGTACTTTCTGCCACACCATGGAGTGGTCAACGAAGCCAGTAGCACTACCAAATTGAGAGTGGTGTTTGATGGCTCCGCACCATCAAATACAGGAATTTCTTTAAATGAGCTCCAGTATGTAGGACCGACCATCCAGGATGACCTCATTACAATTCTTTTGCGTTTTAGAATGCATGATATTGTTGTTTATGCAGATATTGCTAGAATGTATCGGCAGGTGTGGGTGGAAAAAACGGATCGTCCTCTCCAACGTATCGTATGGAGAAAAGACCCAGCCAGTGAGATAGGTACGTATGAGTTGAATACCGTTACATTTGGACTTGCGTTTAGTCCCTTTTTGTCAATCAGATGTCTCAAACAGTTAGCTATAGACAATGCTGAGACATATCCAGGAGCGAGTCGAATCATCTCAAATGATTTTTATGTGGATGACCTGCTGACTGGTGAAAGGTCAATTCAGGAAGTATTGTTGTTGTGTAAGAAGGTCTCAGATATTTTGAAGGCTGGCGGGTTTGAACTTAGAAAGTGGCAGTCAAATAGTAGGGAACTTTTCGAGCACCTACGTGGCGAAGAAGAGTCTGGAGATAAATCTCAGGTCAAAACTTTGGGATTATTCTGGAGTAGGGATGAAGATATTCTGAGTTATAGTGTGAAGCAAACTGATTTTGCGGAAAGAATTACTAAGAGAATAATTCTCTCAGAGATTGCACAGATATTCGATCTGTTAGGTCTTAGTGCGTGTATGATAATCCCTAAAATTATCCTACAACAAATATGGTTGTTGAAACTCTCGTGGGATGATGATCTTCCTGAAGAATTATGTCGTGAGTGGATGAGGTTTAAAATAGAGCTTCCTTTACTAAATCAGTTGAACGTAGAACGACATGCAGTATGTAAGAATATGAAAATTGTTGACGTTCATGGATTTGCAGATGCAAGTATGAAGGCATACGGTTGTTGCATTTACTTACGAAGTGTAGATGAGTATGATAATGTACAGGTGAAGTTATTGTGCGCAAAAAGTAAGGTTGCACCGATAAAAACTCTGACAATTCCAAAACTGGAACTCTCTGCAACCCTTTTATTAGCTCAGCTTGTACAAAAGGTCAAATCTTCGATGATGTGTAGGATCAATCAGGTTTTTCTGTGGTCTGATTCGACTGTGGCTCTCAGTTTCAAATATTTGTAGGCAATAGAGTGGCTCAGATCCAAGCTTTAACCGAAGTTGATTCATGGCATTACGTTCGTACTGATGAAAATCCAGCAGATCTGGTTCCCAGAGGAGTTCTTCCTTCAAAATTGAAAGAACATATTGTGGTTTGATGGACCAAGTTGGTTATCTAAACGACCGGAAATGTGGCCTGAAGAATCGTTTCAGGTTCTAAAAGATCTACCTGAATGCAAGAAATCGGTGAAAACTCTGCTGATTACTGAAGTGAAGTGATTTTTTCCATTCGGAAAGTTTTCCAGTCTGCATAAAATGAAAAGAATCGTGGGATATTGTATGAGATTTGTGAATAACTGTAGGTCATCGATGTCGAATGAAACAGGAGCTTTTACAGTCGAGGAATTGGAAAAATCATATAAATGTCTCTTGAGATGGTCTCAAGAGCAGTCTTTTCCAAAGGAATTAGAAATATTAAGGAAGAATAAAGTCATCGAAAAAGGAAAGTTAGTCAACTCGAGTGCATTTCTTGGGGATGATGGATTATTACGAGTAGGCGGTCGATTACAATTATCTAATTTTTTTATATGATGAAAAACACTGTGTAGTGTTGAACTCAGATCATCATTTGACTCGAGTTATCCTTAGATATGAGCATGAAAGACTTTGTCACGCGGGCCCTCAAATGTTATTGTCAGCTATTCGTGAAAGTTTATGGCCGTTACGTGGAAGAAATCTTGCTAAAAAAACAGTTCATAGTTGTATGAGATGTTTTAGGTTTAACCCTAGACAAGGTTCTCAAATCATGGGGATTCTACCAGTAGATAGGGTCACACCACAACCAGCATTCTTCGTGACTGGAATTGATTATGCAGGGCCATTCTTTATAAAAAATCATGTAGGACGTGGTATCAAAACAACGAAATGTTATTTGTGTTTATTCGTATGTTTTTCTACACGAGCCGTACATTTAGAAATTGTTTCCGATTTGACAACACAAGCATTTATCGCAACCTTTCGCAGGTTTACAGCTCGAAGAGGTAAACCTCAAAAGGTATACTCGGACAACGGATCAAATTTTATTGGGGCAAGGAATGAGCTGTTAGAGCTAGGAAATTTCATACAAAGGCAGGAGGATACTTTGAAATATTTGTTTTCTGAAGAAAATATTTCATGGCATTTTATTCCATCTCACGCACCTCACTTTGGAGGATTGTAAGAAGCAGGGTTTAAGTCTTCTAAGTTTCATATAAAACGTGTCTTAGCAAATACCAAATTTACCTATGAAGAGCTGACGACTGTCGTTGCTCAGATAGAATCGGTACTAAACTCCCGTCCTCTAACTCCTTTATCCTCTGACCCAGCCGACATGGGAGTTTTGACACCATCCCATTTTCTGATTGGGCGGACTCTGATTTCATTACCCGACCCAGATACGCGTGATGTAGGATAGAATCGTTTATCTAAGTATCAGAAGCTGCAGCAGATACATCAGTCATTTTGGCACCGTTGGTCAAGAGACTACATCGCAGAGCTCCAGCAACGAGTAAAGTGGCACACCACGGAAGAAACTTTGCAGATTAACACTTTGGTGCTGATCAAGGAAGATAATCTACCTCCATTGCGTTGGTTGTTAGGTAGAGTTCAACAACTCTATCCTGGACCAGATGGTGTAGTAAGGGTTGCCACCATCAGAACACACAAGGGAGTGATGAAACGAGCTGTATCCAAGCTTTGTCCACTACCTATGGAGGAAGCAGCAGAACCACCAGTATCTTCAAGCGGTAAAAGGTCTTTTTGTGAGTGAATGTGAATTTGAATCTTTATATGTGCAAGACATTCTCTGCAGACTGTTATATGGACACATATGAATTTTATAACATGTTGGAAGTGGTCCTTCCAAGGCGGGGGGCATGTTAATGCTTAAATTTGAAATTGTTACATATCAGTAGTAGTTTGAGATTTGCACACTAGCCTTAATAATTTTCACGTCGAGATTTGTAAAACACCTTTAAGGATGACGTCAGACTATGTCGTCTCTAGAAAACATCCGTGGGAATAGGGACTGCGTAGCAACAGAAAAAAAAGGACAGATAGGCATAGATCGCGAACAGAACCAGTTGAGTCCTTGTAATAAACACATGAGTTAATCACGTATTGTTTTATTCAACAGATATAGTCTTGAGATTTGGACGTCCAGGAACTGTCATAAGTGACAATGGCACCCAGTATACCGGTAAAATATTTGAAGCTCTCCTGACCGATCTAGGAATAAAACACCGCCTTACTCCACCGTACACCCCACAAGCTAATCCCGTTGAACGGACGAACAAAACCGTGAAGACAATGATCTCCCAGTATTGCGAAAATGATCACCGGAAATGGGACCAGTACCTGCCAGAACTTCAGTTTGCCATGAACACCGCGAGACATGATTCAACTGGGTTCAGTCCATCGTTCCTTCTTTTTGGAAGAGAGTTAGAACCGCCGAAAGCACTTTACCGCACCCCGACAATCGATATGACCGAAGGAGTTGAGGAAGCTGAAAAGAAACCCTCCCAGAGCTGGATATGACACCTGGAAAAGCTTGAAGAAGTACACGAGCTATTCCGAATAAATCTGACTCGTGCCTTCACCACCCAGAGTCATTATTATAACTTCCGTCGCCGAGACTGGAGATGTCATCTGGGGGACAAAGTTATGAAGAGGGAACACAATCTCTCCTCGGGGATCCGTGGCCATGCAGCTAAGTTAGCTCCAAAATACACAGGTCCCTTAACCGTAGTTCGGGTGATTTCACTAGTAGTATATGATCTGAAAAGCGCCACAGGCAAACGGTATCATCGGATCCATGTCAAAGATCTGAAACCGTTCTTGACAGACGGAGACCAGTAAACCCCTATGCTTTCCCAGATGGCTGACCGAAGCCTGCCCAGTGGTTTTCCTGTCGCCAAGCGCATCCGGGTCCTGCAAGACCTGGTGCTTCGGCCGGCCGACGACGTTCCGGTACTCCACCTTCCGGAGGTCCCGGAATTGGATTTCCCGGTGGGATACGTGACCCCAGAAAGCCTACCGGTAGTGGATATCCGAATTTCGACGCCTCGTATAGACCTGGGTCACGAATATATGGATATTCCCCAGTACTTCGAGCTGGACCACCTGGCGGAGGGCCCTGCGCCCCTCAGCACCTTTTCACCACGGCCGCAATACTCCCCGATCACGCCCGAACCGAGCCTGCCCACCCGCTTCCCGACGCTCTACGCCCACCTGCGGGGCTCGGTGGAAACCCCCCGGGAGGAGATCGCAACCGAGCCCCTTCCGGAACTGATTCAACGGCTTCCCCAAGGATCGGCAGTTCCATGGACGCCAATGTTCCTGACGGAAGAAGGTGGTTATACATCGGGTTATTTTTTTCATGTAGTTTCGCTGTTTGTTATAAGAGTTATGGACGTCATGGATTTAGGGATCGGGCAGCTAGACGCCCTCGAAGAGATCGACGGGTGGGAAATCACCGGTTTCCCTCAGGCTACTCCACCAGACTCCCACCAGGCTACCCCACCAGACAACCGCCAAACTACCCCTCCGGACGCCCGCCAGACCACGCAACCAGACGAATGCCAGGCCACCCCAACAGACAACCGCCAAACTACCCCTCCGGACGCTTGCCAGACCACGCAACCAGACGAATACCAGGCCACCCCACCAGACAACCGCCAACCTACCCCTCCGGACGCTCGCCAGACCACGCAACCAGACGAACGCCAGGCCACCTCACCAGACGACCGCCAGACTACCCATTCGAGTACCCGCCAGACCACTCGAGTAGACAGCCAAGGCTTCGAGATCATCTACCTGCCGGTAGAACGCCGACTCTGCTGGAGGTGCGGAAATCCAGGGCACCAACGGCCCCAGTGTCGATTCCCGTCCCGGATATTCTGCTCCCGCTGCGGACGAGACTGTGTCCGGTCCTGTGACTGTGCCTGTCCTCCTCGACCCCCAATGTACCCGGGGCACTTTCCAGTACTGGTACCGGAAAGCCAACTGTATCGGCGTCCACCAGTTGTCCCCAAAGTGGACAATCGTACCAGCGTCCGAGTGGCATC
The DNA here is from genome assembly GCA_963576655.1 of Gastrophysa polygoni. Lineage (NCBI taxonomy): Eukaryota > Metazoa > Arthropoda > Insecta > Coleoptera > Chrysomelidae > Gastrophysa > Gastrophysa polygoni. The sequence continues at coordinate 19,498,487 of OY755091.1, read as the reverse complement.
TAGGCCGGTAGCTTCCTGGTTGCAGCCCAACCAGGTCAATCGGCAAGTCCAGACGTCCACCCCTACCGTCGCTGACCGCGCCATACAGTGCCAGTTGTGTACTTGTAAGAAGCCCAGAGACGATCACAAGTATTAATCGGGGTCAACTGAACATCTTCCAGACACTCAACCAGATCACCGTGTAAGCCTCCCAGCAGGCCAGCTTCCAGAACTTCGTCATGCCTGTGGTACAGGACAGTTCCAGCCACTCAACCAGATCACCGTGTAGGCCTCCGTGCAGGCCGTCTTCCAAACAATCGACCAGACCCCCGTGTGAACCTCCCAGCAGGAGATCCTCCAGAACATCGTTAAGCCATCCATGAGTATAGTATACAAAAATAAAAATACAGCTGAAGCAATATTTTCTTTTTCCGCAAGTAGGAGGGATGTGTAATGAAGTGTTTTGGAAATATTCATTACTAGAACGGAACATACAGATACCTACCAGAATTATGTCATGAATCAACCAGTATTTTTCATTGAAAGCTGGAAGATGAAACATAGACTAACCTTTAGAATTCATAATGTCAGATTTTCCAGGAATTTATAACCATAGCGGCTTGATTACACCCCTGAATACATCTATGATGACAAATACGGTCCTCTAAGCGTTGGAAGTTTTCTGATCCCTGTTATATCCCATAACAAGCTACTCTGAATGGTTTGGAATGTTTAAAATCTTAGTAATACTGATATCTTTGGATGATTTGGATGATTTGGATGATCTTTGGATTATTTGCATTATTTATCAATGATTTAAATGATGAAATAAATTGTAAACGATTATTCTTTGCGGATGACTTGAAATTATTTTCTATAATACAAAACGTGGATGATTGTGAGGCCCTGCAATTTGAAATAAATAAGGTTCAGCAATGGTGCGAGGAGAATAAGCTTTATTTAAAAGCATCGAAATGTAAAAGCATGATACTGTCTGTAAGTTCTTCGAGGAGGTGGTACATTCATTTTTCAGCTTTTTATGGGATTTTCTCTCCTCGTTTCTAAAAAATAGAGTAGAAGTTATTAAAAATTATTGCAATATATTTGTAGTAAGGACAGATTTAGGATCTGTCCCAAAATGTCACTGCGCTTGAAATTAAACCTTTAGATACCTAAAAGAGAAATTCTCTATTGGTCAGTGACACCTTGTTTGAGACCTGTCGAACATCGCTATACCAAGCATCATTCATCAATAGAACGGCAAAGTTGTGGAATTCTTTGCCTAGTGAAGTCTTTCCTGATGCTTACAACCTCCAAACATTCAAGAAAAATTCCAACACCTTCCTTCTTTCCCAAAATTCCACCGCTGGCTAACACGATGTTCCTCGAACATCATAGGTTTCCCTTTCGTGTTGTCCACAGATGAAAAAAAAAAAAAAAAAAAAATCAATGGCATACTGATGGCATGATTTCTGATGATCGTGACATATATACGTTTGTTGCACTTTAATTGTACTGGTAAAACACTATTGTAGTGGTAGAATGCTGTATTTCAACATGACATCATTTTATCACCAATTAACCATTGATACATCTGTTCCCTTCTTTCGGGACTGCTTTTATTGTATTGGCATAACAGTAACCTGAACTCAGTATTGGAAGGATACCAAAATAACAATGATGAAATTGCAATGGTACGCCAATAGGTCGGTTGTACTCGATTGACACCATTTTAGTGACAATGGTCGATTGGTTACATTGTTACATTTTTGAGAGATCACTTTAAATGCACTATTTCAACGGTCCATGTGAATCACTATTTGAATTAGGTCATAGGCAATCATCGAATATGCAATTATATTGCAATAATATGATGTTGTTGGCATTACGACATTGGAAAATTACTCATACATCAACCCTCAACCCCGTTTTGCGAGTTTGCGCGTTGACATCTGACGAGAGTGAAGCGTTCTGTGTTCCCGTGTATTTTATAACCTCCATCGCATCGTCGTCGAATCATTCAACGCGTGGTAATAGAAGAGAGTATTTTGAAAATAAAGTGTAGTGTTACAGGAGATGGTTATTGTGGTTTGATAAGTATTGATTTTCAGTTTGGAATGCCAAGTGTGTGAAGTGCAAAAGTGTATGAAAAAACCGTTCATTGTGATCGTTGAGATAATGGCGTGTTCAGCGTCTGGTGGACAAAAGTAAATATATTATTGTTTGTTCTTTCTATCGATTTCAACTGATTTCTGTTCAGAAGATTCAGGGACATTTTTCTTAAACATGTTGAAAAGGAAGAGTAAAAGTACTGTAAATAGGCTGATTAAAAAAAAGATGAAAGTTTTGTTAGATCGAATCGAATCGAGCACTCAAGGTGATGATATATCTGTTCAGATCAATCCCCCCCAAGACCCCCAATCATTGTCAACAAAGTCATTCCTTTGGATGTATCTATATGTTCAGTTCCACCGAGATTGTCTGTAGTCGAGTCTACAGCTTCATGCCCTCAGCACAACAGAGATGTTTTAGTAAGAACATCTTCGAATCATCATATGAGTAACAATCTAGAGATTACTCATCTAGAGATTACTCCTACATTATCAGAGTGTGAGTCAAACTCACAGGATAGTAGGTCTTTCATGGCTAATTGGTCTTCCAATCATAATATCAAATCAAATGACATGTACAACAGAATTTCTTAGTTGTCTGTTGGAAAAAAAATGTCGAGCAATTATACATGTTATACATGTAACAAAACTGTCATTCAATGGCTAAAATTTTCATGCCTTTGACTGTTACTTATATAGTTGTGTGCTTTGGAAATTCAGTTCTGTGGTTTTCATCTCATGTTGTATAGGTATAAGCCTGTAATCTTTCACCCGGCGTAATCCGGTATTTATTAATTTGTGCGTTTTATAGCGAATAACGTTCTTTGGAAGTTTTTTTTTCTGTTATTTTCAATTTTGGCAATTTTGTGATATACTTCAGATGCCTAATTTTCCTGCCTAATTTTCAGTGTACTTGAATATGTTGACTGGAGAATAAACCTGTCAAAATTCGAAGTTCTTTTATTTCTGGTTTTCAGGTATTGATTTATTCGACTTTCTTTTTTTTGTATCAATCCGCCTGTCAAATTTCTGTCCTTCTGACACCAGGGTTCCAAGCTGTCAAAATCTGACAGTTGAGACGGAAATAAAATTTTCTTTGATCAATATAGCAACCGGTATTCCAGTCAATGACAGGGTTAGGTAATTAAAGCCTACCTACCCTTGTTAAACTTAACCTGGGTCAAAAGAACCGACCCCTGGGAAACCGTCGCTCCACTGTTGCTACTTGGGCCTCCTGAATATCTTTTTCTGGAGCAAGTGGAGTATACCACTTTTATAAAAAACTGGCGACTCGAGACTCCCGATAGTTTTGATCCTGATAGCGTCCTTGTAAGCCCTTAAGGCAATTAAGGCCCTTACAGTAGTATCCAAAAATCTTCAGAACAATGGTACGTAGATATTTTGGTAAATGACACTGACAAAGTTAGGTTCCTTGTGGACACTGGGGCCGATGTAAAATGTGTCTCAGATACAATGTAGGGGGATAATCTAAAAGGTCAGTTGGTTAGCTGCAAGGATGGTCTTACAGGTCCAGATGGATTAAATTCGAATATTATAGACATAGTTAAAGTCAAATTTTCCTTCAAAGATTGCAGCTTGTCTACTCAGGTTTATAGAATCAAGCATTTGAAGGTTGAATAAACCTGCTTTTTTATGAATGGTGAACAAGGCGTCTATCGAAAAAGCTCATTCAATTGGTAAATCAACAAATACAAATAAATGTTCATGAGTCGTGAACTTGAAACTCGACTAGTTAGGTATAGGTATGATGCACATAGACGAGTGGCAAATTTCATTTTAGTTCGAAATCAGTAATCACATAACGAGATTTCATTTTGAAAAATGGACTTCTTCGGTTACTTTTTCAAGTAAATGAAATTCCTGAATTATTTCACCACCCTGTATTGTAGCGATTCAGATTTGACTATGGTGTATACAGTTATCGTTTATCATCTATCAATTAAATGAAATTCATTGTCCCAACACAGCGCCGTAGCCAGGGGTACGCCAGGGCAGACGCAGCCTGCCCTGGAAAAATATTTGCCTGTCCTAGAATAATCGGAAGATACGAGAAAAATTGAACAAAGTGGCAACACTTCACTACAGGCTCTGCGGTTAATGATTGATAGGCAACGCTGGCAATTGGCAACAGTGGCAACGTGAACGTGGGGGTGGGGCGGTGATGGTGGCGTGATTCAAACGTAAATATTCTTCACCCTCTACTGTTACTAGTCACAATTCATTGGTCAGTTGATAGAGTGAATTCGCCAGCAATCCGGACACTACTAACAGTCGGACAAAACACACTCAAATGATAATAACTTGAATACGAAATAACAATTCACTTTCAAATAGAAAGAAATCTGTAGCTCCAATGTTTCCACACCATTCTCGACATTTAACGATTCATCAGTTGGTGCTACTGAAATTATGAAAGCGCGCCAATTTAGTGCGTTAAACATAGGCAAAGGATATTTCAAAGGTGAGTAAAAATTTTTATTTTTCAATTTATGAACATGAACATGAATTTATGAATTATGAACAATTTTATGTGTCATAAGTAGTCTTAATCTGCATTATGATCATTTTAAAATGATGTTTGATAAAATTTTGAAGGGAAATGTCGGTGGCCGGTACTGGATACTTATTTTGGTGAAATTCCAGTGCCAGACTACTGGCAAGGAAGAACAAGATCTGTTTGATTCTTTCTGGCTCTTTGATATGGCCTATTCAACATGTCTTCCTTGCATCACATAATATGATACATGTTTGAAACTCCTGCCAGTGGTCGGACGATGAAATTGAATTCTAAATATAGATATTACCTATTGAACTCTGTCCGTCTACTGGGAATTATGAATTCAGTTGTACTTCCAATCGTCAGACACAGGTATTTTTTTTTGGCATTTCATGACAAACATCATCGATTTTTTTTGTTTTGTTTCATTCCAGACATGAATGCCAATGAAAAAAAAAGGGAATTTCATCAATACGACGAAATCAAACTGCAAAATGCTGTGCAGGTAGTGAGAATGGGTGGGAAATCGAGAGAAATTTGCAGGCAGTATGGGGTACCAAAGTCGACGTTGCAGGACCGTATCAAAGGCAAAGTTGCCAAAGTTATTACGACAATAGGACCAGATCCGGTTTTGACTTCAACTTATAAGAAAAGAATAGTAAATTGGGTCGAATACTTAGCGAAGTGTGGATTTCCAATAAATAAACAGGAATTCAAAAATGACAGGCCCGGCCAAAAATGATACCAGAGTTTCATTGCTAATATAACCGAACAGTACATTCGATCGTGGTTTAATGATTTAGATTTTTTTTAAGAGACATGAATGCTATTGACATTCTGGACCACCCAAGTCGGTTATTAAATGCAGATGAAAGTGGCTTTCATTTATGCCTGGAGTCTGGTGAAGTATTAGGTCCTAAAGGAAAGGATTCCAATATTCCAGAAAACACTAAAGAAAATTCAACAGCTCTGATTCCTTTCACGGCAGATGGAAGACTGTGTCCACCACTAGTAATATTTCCTTATGTGAAACCCCCTAGAGCTGTAGTAGATAGCATGCCCGATGGTTGAGTTTTGGATAAATCTGATTCTGGGTGGATGAAATCAAATGTCTTCTCTTATCGCATGGTTGGACAAAGAAGAAATTCAGCGACCTGTTTTGTTCTTGGTCGATGGACATAGGTCACACATGTCTTTAGAACTCAGCAACTGTGATCGGAATGAAATAATTTTATGTGCCCTACCCCCAAAAGCAACGCATTTGCTGCAGCCTGCTGATGTTGCAGTTTTCAAACCCCTGAAAGAGTCCATTTTTCAGCTTTTAATGGGATTTTCTCTCCTCGTTTCTGAAAAATAGAGTAGAAGTCATTAAAAATTATTGCAATATATTTGTAGTAAGGACAGATTTAGGATCTGCTTGCATTCTCCTGAACGGAGACAATAATATTGCTTCTTGTTCAGTTGATATAGATAGAACTTGGCATCCACTTCTGAAACTTGAATATGAAAATGGAAAATTCGATATCAATTAATGAAAACACCTTGTAACCAGAATTCCTCCGTCTACCAAATTGTCACTTTTCAGTGTCAAAACCGAAAACATTGAAAAATTTTACGAAGAGAAAAATATTTTAATTGTGTTGAGAACGGGAGCAGATTCGTTCCCGAAACGTCCACCAAGATAAGTAGAGGTTTCATTCTTATTAAATATATTTGTATTTCCAAATTTTTTCAAAAACAAGGTGTCACTGACCAATAGAGAATTTCTCTTTTAGGTATCTAAAGGTTTAATTTCAAGCGCAGTGACATTTTGGGACAGATCCTAAATCTGTCCTTACTACAAATATATTGCAATAATTTTTAATAACTTCTACTCTATTTTTTAGAAACGAGGAGAGAAAATCCCATCAAAAGCTGAAAAATGAATGTACCACCTCCTCGAAGAACTTACAGACAATATTTAACAAATAGTCCCTGAAAGAGTATTGGTGACAAGAAGTGAGAAAATGGCAGACTGAAAATAAGAATAAGGTAGTTACTGAAGCGGATTTTCATACAATTTTTCATAAAGTACTCCAGCATCCTAATAAGTGTGCTAATATAAAGGATGGATTCAAAGCCTGCGGATTATATCCTTTCAACCCCGATACAGTGAACTACAATAAGTGTGTTCAAAATGTTTTGGAAGAATTATCCAATGAGGCCTCGAATAAGGCGGACATAGTTCAAGATGAAATCATAACAATGGCTGATATAGAGAGCGCTGAAAAAGTTATTCTCAAGTTGAGGCCCAAGCTCTCTGAACTTAGAATATGTACAGACTCGATTGTATCAATGATACAATCGCTTCTGCCATCAATTAGTCAAGATAATGAAATCTCATTGTTTACTGAACGGGAAATTAACAATATGGATAAAGTATTTGCCGAAGAAAAAGAAGGAGAAAACCCCAATATAATCATTTCAGATAACTTCCAGTTCCAAAATATAAATTCAATGAAAATTCCATTTTGAATGAATGGACATTCCTACAAACCACAATGTCAATTTTGCCGTGGAACAATTCTACCATAAGTTATTCAATGTGTTTGATAAGCATATACCAATTTATCGTAATTTTACCCATAAATACCCCACGTGGTTTGATGCAGATATAATTAATTCTATAAAAATGAAAGCAAAATACAGAAAAAAATTTAAATTATTCGGGAATAACGAATACCTTCAGTAATTTGAAAGACTTAATCATGTGAAAACCAAAATGAAAATTGCATTCGATAATTATTTAGAAGATATCCAAGCATCAATCAGTCACGATAATAAAAGATTTTGGGCATATGTTCACTCAAAAAATAAAACCTCTAGGATTCCAGGTGAGATGTTTTATGATGACACGGCTCTGGATGATCCTAGAGACATAGTTAATGGCTTTGCCGCATTTTTCAAAACTGTTTACTCAACATCCGAAGATATTGTCATTGACTTCACGAAATCAAACAGCAGTGAAAATATCAACCTGCACCTCATACAGAAGGAGGAGGTTTTGTATGCAATCAAGAAGCTCAAAGACAAGATGACGGCAGGGAAAGATAGTGTACCGTCTTTTCTTATTAAAGATTGTGCGAGTGTATTTAAATAACCACTTACCTTAATATTCAATATATGCTTCTTACAGAAAGAATTTCCTGATTCATGGAAGATTGGCAAAGTTTGTCCCATCTTTAAAAGTGGCAACCTCGACAAACGTTTTACACCTACAAATTTGCTGATCATTACATAATATATAACTGAAACGCTAGACTCTGGTGGCCAGGTCGATGTTATATACACTGACATTTCGAAGGCCTTCGATAAGATAGACCATAATGTGTTGCTCAACAAACTAGTGAACTGTGGTTTCAATCAAGACTCTATACAATTCCTCCAGTCATACTTAATAGGGCGTAGACAATTTGTTGCATATAATAACTATGATTCTGACAGTTATATTACAACATCTGGAGTCCCACAGGGATCAAATTTAGGGCTCTCGATAATTCTGATCTTTATAAATGATCTGTGTGAACAAATTGATGATAGTCTTTTATGTTTTGCAGATGATTTAAAAATATACTCGGAAGTAGAATATATATCAGACTGTCATAGACTCCGGTATAAGTTAAATATAATACAAAATTGGTGTGTGAATAATGAACTGAATTTAAATATTTCGAAATGTAAAATTGTTAGTTATACTAGGAGGAATGAATCACACAGATTCGCATATCATATAGAGAATCAAGTATTGGAACGCTCAAATAATATGAAAGTCCTGGGTATTATATTTGACTCGAAATTAACCTTCATAGATCACATCAATAAGGTAACCTCTGAAGCTATGAGATCCTACGGTTTTATCTATAGAAATTGTAAAAGTTTCACAAATATCGCTGCCTTGAAAACTCTTTACTTTACCTATGTTAGATCTAAGTTGGATTACGCTCTTATCATTTGGTATCCCCTCTACGAATGCCATAAGCTAACAATAGAACGTGTCCAAAGGAAATTTATGAAATTCTTAATATTTAAAACTGATGGAACCTATCCAGAGCGAGAGATAACTAATGATTACTTGTGCAACCGTCTACATTTTCCCAGTATTGAGTCACGTAAAGATTGTGCTGCCCTAATTTTTCTATATAAACTATTACATAATTCCATCGATTCCATGAGCTTACTCGCTCAAATAAATTTCAATATACCAAGTTTTCAAACGAGATCACAAAATGTGTTCAAACACAAGAAAGCTCGAACTTATATTTTATTTAAATCACCCATATTTGTTATGTGTAGCAACTACAACAAGATCTGTAATTACTGCGACTTGAATATCTGTAAGATTTACTTAGGTAACTAGTATACTCTGTATTCCTCCCATTTTGTTTCTTTTTTTTTCACTTGTTTTTCCTCTTCTTTACTCTTTACCTTAATTTTTCGCATACTTTAATGTAACTATTTCATTTATATCTACTGATACTATATTTGTATAATATTGATTGTCCTGTAAATGGTTTCTACTGTTGGACAAATAAAGCTATTATTATTATTATAATTATTATAAGATGAAATACAAGTCAAGGAAAACCCTGTTTTGAATAGAGAAGGTATAGAGCATAAAGAATTTGAAGAAGATATGAATGAAGCCTTCAATAAACTGGTTTTGAATGCAGACTGGGTAGAGAATGATGGAATTTGTGAAGAATTTCCAAAAAACGGATGAGTATTCTAATGAAGTTATACGAAATAAAGAAGAAAATGATCTCGAATCAAAAAATACTAAAGAAGTTGTGATTGAAGAAAACACGGAAAGTAAGAACTCTGATCGAATCACACAAGCCAGTATTGGAACCAGTTCAGGAAAACCGGAAATACAAAGAGCATCTGAAAATTTCGGCGAGGTGTTGAAAAAAAGACCTATAAATGACTCGTTTGAAAAACCTGTAACATATCCGCAACCGCTTCTTAAAAACATTAAAAAACGAAAAGGGGAGAAGACACCTTCAGCAATATCCTTAAATGCTTGGAGGAGGTAAGCTTATCATGGGACCTGCAAATGAAAGAGGTCTGCAACAAACTAAACAAGGCATTCTTCGCTTTAAAGCATATGAAATCATGCATGAACACAGTAGGTCTACTGGAGATTTATTTTGCTATGGAATATTCACATATATCGCTTAACATCATAGCATGGGGTTGCAGTAGTGAATTAAACAGAGTATTCGTAGCACAAAAGCGCATTGTTAGATTAATTTTTAGTATGGAACACAGAGACAGCTGTAAACCAGTTTTCATTAGGGAAAAGTTATTATCGGCTCCCTCCATATATATATTCAAAAGTATAGGTTTTGCTAGATCAAACATCCAAAACCTTGAAACAAATGCAAAGGCGCACAGCTACAACACCCGTCACGGAGATCTTTTGCGTTTTTCAAATCACAGAGCAACAAAATATAAAAAGTCCCCTTTGTATAATGCATCTATTTACTTTATTCGTTTTTTATCTTGTTATTATCATCTTCTATATTTATTTAATATCATTGACATACCATATGTACAAACTGTACCACAGTGGCGAATAAAGATTATTATTATTATTATTAAACAGAAAGAGAATGAAGATAAAAAGATGAAGAAAATGCAAAACAGGAAGAAAAAGGTAGGTTTGACAAAGAACAATAATGAAAATGAAAAATCAAGAAAACCTTCCAAAAAAGAAACAGAAAAACATAAATGATACAGACACACCGAATGAAATTCGAAATGATGAAGTACCTCGTGAAATATTGACTGAAAATAGGGGACTGAAACAAAAATGTGGTGTTTGTGAAGAAGAATTGGAAAATGATACCGAATGTGAAAACGAAAAAAATGTAGGCTGTGATTTGTGTCCCCGATGGTATCATTTAGGGTGTACGAAATTAACGGTGCTTCCCTATAGTGATATCTCCAAGTTAGATTTCAACTGTGATTTTTGCACCGATCTTGATTAGTTATTGTATGACATTATTTCACCATTTTCATTCGGTAGTTCTTTGATTTTATATTGATGTTTAAATTTTTGTTTATAACCAAAATTTTCTCATGGATTGAATTCAATTTTCTGTGTTCTATTTGAATACACATCAATATCTTACAAACTTAATTGATTGCGGGTCTGGACAAAATCAACCAATTACAAGCTGTCCGACTACTAGCTATTGCTTGGTCGACTACTGGAACACGCTGTCCGACTACTACCTGGTAAATCCGAGAAAAATATTAGTGATATTTCTGATATTGGCAAAGCGCCTACAGCAAAATTCATCGTTTTCAACAATGATCAACATGATGTTATTGAACGCCACAGATATTATATTGAGTCCATTGCAGAAGTCGTTCAGTTTCTTGTCATTAATGAAATAGCATTTCGCGGTACTTACAATATTGAGGAACAACAGGAACATACTTAAATTCGCAGTCCATTTGAGTATACACTTCGTAAAGATGAGAAACTTGCTGAATGTGCTTAGCACATCCCAGTCAACGATACATATTCATCACCGGAGATACAAAATGAAATAATAGAAATATTGTCCGATATGGTATCCCATACTATGCTGATGTCCCGTGGTTTAGTATCTGAGAAGATGGAACACATGATAAAAAGAATAGAGAAAACATTTCAATTGGAGTCCGTTATTTTGAAAATGGATAAGTCAGAGAATCTATAGTAGCAATGAAAATTTGTTCGGACCTGGATGCTAATCCCTTTACTGATCTAACATTGGATATTTTGAAGAACCATTATGGCTTAGATACTTCAAAAATACTCAGTGAGTGCTATGATGGAGCAGCTATTATGAGCGAGTCGAAAGGTGGACTTCAAAAACGCTTAAATCGACTCATACCCTACGTTCACTGCTGTAATCACAGATTACACCTAGTACTTCTGAACGCTATTCAGGAAATATCAGAAATCAGACAATTTTTTGAGCAGTGTTTCCTCAAAAGAGGAAGTAATTCCAAATCCTACGGAGGAAATGCACTGTGTCGCCTTCTAGATCAGCAGGAGAAAGCAATGGTTTGTTGAAAGTCGTGAATGAAAGAAATTCTGGAAACCATTCAGCCTACCGATGAATTACTCCAATCAAATCAGGCGAGCTCCAAAGATTCTGTCGTTATTTTGAAGTCCGTGGTGGATTCACTCCGCTCCTTGAGGAATGACGATATTTTTGAAGAAATTGAAGATTAGGTCAATTCAGATTTTGATGTAGTGGAATAAGGAATGCCTAACAATATCAAAAGAAAAAAGAAGATGAATACAGACTTCCTGATCTCAGATGAAATTATTGGAGAGCGATCAGAGCAAGTGGATCAAAATGATCAAAATTTCATAAGAATATTTTATGGAACTCTAGATATAATTCTCTAGACATGACGTAACAATCGACGACTGCAACTATTTCGACTTTGTTGTCTTTATTTTGGAGTTTGTTGTGTTCATTTTATCTAGATTTTAGAGTTTGCTTCTATTTCAGAGTTTGTTGTTTTTATTTCTTCTAGAGTTTGTTTTTATTTAATTTTGTTTTCAGAATTTTTGTTACTTTCTTGTTGAATCATTCAATCAGAATATATGTGTGATATTTGTTTACCAACGAATAATCTTTGAGTTGAGTAAAATTTTAGCCTGTCCAAAAATGTTATTGCCTACCCTAAACATTCACTCTGTCCCAACACATTAGTGTTCAAAATGTCAGCATTTTTTGAAAATTCTGAAATGGAGATTCTGAAAATGATATCAGATACCAGGGGTTCCATTTGAAATATCAAAGGTGCTAGGTACTACTTCCTAGTTGAAGCGGCAACATTGCATTATCGAAAATATTTCAAATTCATTTTCAATATTCGTATGAACTTCGTATTAGTGATTCCCGATATGTAAGTGAGATAGTGTGAGCTAGTCGTGATATATCCAGATGACAGATATTTCAACCGCTATTATATATATCCCACACACCTCAAGACGTCCATTGGACGTCTTTCTCATGTTCATTTCAAGTCCGAACGTCCATGGCAATTGAATGGACGTCTATTGTATGTACAAATATCGATGCTCAGTAGATATCCCAAATTCCACATAACGACCAATTGAAGTTCAAAAATCCATACATAGATATAGGATGGACATCCATTCTATGCACAAAAATGGACGTACAGTGAATATTTCAAATTGAACGTCTATTTGACGTCCAGTTCACAGCCATATAAATTCGTCGTACCGTAGAATGGGGATACTTGGAACTGTGGGGTAAATTGGAACGAAACTTCACATTTTCAAATTACCCGTTGAAATCATCAGCTGATTTCATTTTAAAACATTGTTTCGTGCACAGTTGTTTTTTGTAGTTATATACTCGTCGTTTGAAGGTGAGTGGCATATGAATATTGTTTCAAGAATGTTGTATATTGTATCGACAATATAAGCAGGTAGATGACAGAAAAAAATGACATTAAAAACTTCATGTCAACCGGCATTATGAATTCAACATACGGCGTTCATTTCATATAGGTTATGTGCAGTTACCATTCCTCCAGCGAAATGCCGCTTAATCACTGTTCAACTCTCAACAGTGTTGCCAATACTTTTTTTTGTCACGCAAGTCGAAGTTGGTAAAATTCGCCGAAATCTTGGAACAAGCGTTCCAAGTTTTCGAATACGTTCCAAGTTTTCGGATGTGTTCCATTTTTTCAGATATAGTTGGGTAGGTAGCTATAAAATTCAACTGTTTCAGGGCCGTCATCATCAATACATTAAAAAAATGCCGAGAAACCATAAGCGGAAGCCTGCTACACGAAGATATGCGGATTTTACAGAGGCCACATTAGCGGAAGCACTTAAGAGTGCTAAAATCGAAGTCTATGTCATTGCGTGAAGCCTCTAAAAAATACAAGATATCTTTGGGCACTCTATCCAGGAAGCTCAAGAACAAAAATATGAATAAATATGGACGACCCACAGTCCTGACAGAACAAGAGGAACAGAAAATCCTGGAAGGTTTACAAGTGGCAGGAGAATGGGGCTTTCCTCTTACCACCACAGACCTTCAGCTAGTTGTGCATTCTTATCTAGATAGTTGTGGAAGATCAGAACGACGATTTACTGAGAACCGTCCTGGAAGAGATTGGGTTTTTCATTATCGCGATAGACATCCTGAGTTGTCGAATCGTCGACTAGGTGAAAATATCCAACGAAGCAGGGCAGAGGTATCGGAAGGAACGATCACGAGGTATTTTGAAAATTTGGGCTCAGCATTGGAAGGAATTCCTCCGGATAAAATAATTAATTATGACGAAAGCAATTTGAGCGATGATCCAGGACGATCAAAAGTCCTTGTGAGAAAAGGCACTAAACATTCTGAGAGGTGTTTAGATAGTTCAAAAATGAGCACTTCTATAATGGTTGCATGCAGTGCGAGTGGCATCTTACTGCCACCCTACATTATCTATAAAGCCGAACATCTTTATGATTCATGGACAGAAAGGGGTCCTAAAGGAGCAAGATAAATCTGGATGGATGGATGCAAGAGTGTGCGAAGATTGGTTTGATTCGATTATCATCCCTTATTTTAAAAAACTTGACCCTGGACCGAAAGCACTAATAGGAGATAACCTATCTAGTCATATTTCTCAAAATGTTATCGAAATATGCAGAGAAAATGAGATAAGGTTCATTCTACTCCCACCCAGTAGCACTCATTTGTGTCAGCCGCCCGATGTAGCTTTCTTCAGACCAATGAAGGCTGCTTGGAGGAAACAGTTGCTGCAATGGAAATTATCAAATAAAGGAAGTATACCTGAGGCACAGTTCCCTTCGCTCCTGAAGGAAATCTTGGACAAATTGAGAGATAGTCAAACTCAGATCATACAATCAGGTTTCAGAGCGACCGGGATTTATCCTTTGGATAGAACACAGGTCCTCAAACGACTTCCTGGAGGCAAGGTTTTGAAAGAAAATGTTTTTACTGAGGCACTTACTGAACATTTACGACAAATGAGATATGGCAAAGAGAATAAACAGCCCGACAAGAAGAAAAAGCGACTTATGGTTAAACCTGGACATTTCAGGACATAATGAAAATAGTGATGAGTCTGATGAAAGCGAAACAGAAATTTCGCTTCATGACTCAAATTCTTCCATAGGTAAAGAACAATTCTCTGAGGATTCAGACGAAGGAGAAACTATAGGAGGAACAGAGAATACCAGCGGAGAGGAAGTAGTGGCGGAACCAGAAAATACCAGCTCTGGCGAACCCATAGAAGAAACATCAGAAAATAGTAATGAGCAGAATAACGCTTCTGCAGAATCTATGAAATTTGATGATGAATCAGATGGTGACATTGTGGTAGACAGCTTCGTACTGATTTGTTACAATGGAACATATTTCCCTGGGAAAGTTCTGAACATCAACAATGAAATATATACAGTGAAACATATGACCACTTATGGAAAATATGGTTGGCGCTGGCCAGACAGAGCAGATATCTTAGATTACCAACTGGACGAAATTCACAGAATTCCTCAACCTCGACTGATAAACAAGAGAGGAACGTATGTATGTCCGGCCGTGAGAGAACTGAACGAGCAACAAGACTGACGCGAATTATTGTATCTATACCTGCTTATTGTGATCATATAATAGGTTCCTGATGAGAATCATTTTTTGATTCATTTGATCCTAAAACAAATAAACATGCTCCAAGTATGCCCACAAGTCGATAAATTGACTACAACGGGACTTTTGTATCACTGTTCCAAGTTTCCAGATCAGCGGGTAACTTGGAACAGCTATATATTTTTTAAATATCATCCAAATGAGTGAACATGCGAAATTAAATTCCCTACCATGGTCAATAACTTTACCGCGTATATTTGAATCTGAAAATTGTTCCAAGTAACCCCATTCTACGGTACTTCAAATTGTACGTAAAATGGTAAATGTACATTGGATGTTACGAATTGGACGTACATTTTACGGCAATATGATGTAAGAAAGGCTATGGACGTTGACGTTGAACATCCATATTGTGAATACAAAGATGGACATACATTGGATTTCACAAATCGAACGTAATTACAGAATTTGCATTGTTCTGAGCAATCAATGTACGTCCATGGGTATTTTCTGGATTTTGATTCTATGACCAAAGTAGTGTTCATCACGTTCATTGTTCATCCATTGCAGGTATGTACATGTGCTACATGTGCATTCCCGAGGGTTTCCTTCAGTGTCAGAAGATGAAAGAGAAGAACAAGATAAAACAAGCATCTATTCAATAAATGCACTAAGTTATAACTCATTCAGGATATTTTGACAGCAGCTCGAAGTTTAGCAGATCTACTCCTGGGGTTCATTTCTACTTCATCATGTTTTGGCACCAAAACATGTCCGTGCAGCATTTTCCATTTGCGATCCATCACGTTCCTGACAAATGATTCGTCCATATGAGTGAAATGACTCGTATATTTCAGGGGAAGAGTATTCACAGTGTTTTCCAACATATTGCCCAACAAGTGTCTCTTCACAATTGTGTCTTCGAGCGAATGAAATGTTATTGTTATAAGTCGCCCACCTATTTTCAGGTATTTGTGTGCCAAAATAAGCCCGAAGTTTATTTCATTCAACTCGTTATTGACGAATATACGAAGTGCTTGAAAAGTCTTAGTGGCCACACTTGATTTTCTCTGTAATTTATCTACCCTATGAGAATGCGCACACACCGATTCAACCAAAATCACTAGATCTTCAGTAGTGGTTATTGTCTTGAAGAGATACCTCACTTCGATTAAAGCTCTTGCAATTTTTCTGGCTAAACTTTCTTCACCGTAATACTTTATAATTTTGTATAAGTCTTCTTCCGTCGCTTTCGCTAATACATCTGATGCAGTGGGAGAATCTGAAAAGAAAAAATAAAATAATGATATTCAGTTCCGCATAATAAACAGGATATGAAACCAATTGATTGATCGGCATTGAAACCGTTGATTGATCGGCAACATTGCAAGAAACAGTCTCAAATTAGTGCACTTCAATAAATAGTCAGAAGTCAGTTTCAACAAAAAAGTTATTTAGAAGATCATTGGCAGAGCAATTAAAACACATTCCTGAGTGCAAGTAAGTGAAATCAGCTAATTTCAATTACTTTAAAGCCGAAAATCTAATTGAAGTCGAATGTAAACAACCTGAGTCTCTCAGTTACCAGTAGTAGTCCGCTCGAAATATTAGAGCAGACTTGCCAGATTGTGATAAAAATATGGAAGCCTTGAGAGATGAGATTTTAAACAGTAAAAAAGAATTACAAAACATTATTCAGGCTAGCGAAGTAAAAATAGTGCTAAAAATCGAAACAATTTTAAACGAAAAAATACGCAAATTGAAACGAGAAAATACAGAACTCAGAGAGAATATCGAAAGATTGGAAAGAAACAGCAAACGAAACAATATCGTGATATTTGGTTTACCAGCCGAAGAAAACGAGCCATCTGCAGAAGGAATTTGTCATAAACTGAACACTTTGCTGGGTACAGAAATCAACAAACAGAATATTAATAATATATATAAACTTGGAAGAAGAAATAAAAGCCCATTGAAGGTGGAATTTTGTACAACGCTCACAAAGATAAATGTCCTTCAAAATTGTAAGGAACTGAAGGGTAGCAAAATATCTATAGTTCCTGATTTAACAAAAGTTCAACAAGAAAGGAACAAAGTGCTCAGAAACCATCCAATGGAAATCCGAAAATCTACTGAAGACCAATGCTATATTAAAGGCGATAAACTATATAGGAATGATATAGCATTTACCGTGGAACAACTGCTGGATTCTGAAGAAAGAAGGGAATACAACAACATACAAAGACCGTCTAGTGAACCCCAAACTCCCTCGAAAGAAAATTCACTGTTTTCCGAACCAGAGAAAGACGTGCAGGTACAAGAAGAAGAATCAAAGGAAGAACGAAAGAAAAAAATCGTAGAACGTAAAAAAAACAAAGAAGAGGAGCTGATAATTAAAAATAAGAATAGAAGTACACCATTAGACCAAATTATCAAAGAAAGAAAACCATCCCTCAGATCACAAAATGATAAGTAAAATTGATTACTCATTATAATGTTTCAACCTGAAGAGGATGAAATATTAGAGCAATTAGAGCTTTTAGAACAGGATCTTGATGGCGAATTGGTTGATGAAAATTTACTTAAACAAACGATGGTATTGAATGGCAAAATTTTAAACCTATTACACCTTAATATTAGAAGTATCAACAAAAATTTTGATCAACTTCTTATTTTAATTCAACAGTATGAGCTACATTACTGCGATATAATAGTTTTAAGTGAATGTTTCCAAATCTTGTCAGTAGACCTGTACAATATCCCTGGATATAACACCTATTATAATAATGCAGATATCAACAAAAATGATGGAGTGATTATATTCATAAAGAAGCAACTTGATGTAGAAGTAAGCCATATTAAATTAACGTATAGTCAAACGACGATCAGTAGAATTACTTTTACACAAAACGAGATCTCATTTGGTATCACAGCGGTATATAAGCCTCCACCAATTAAGGAAAATTTATTTAATCAAGATTTAATAACATATTTCGAAAGCCATTTGAATAAAAACATTGAAATATTTACAGGGGACATAAATATTAATATTAGGGATAATACAAACAATAACGTTAATGAATACCTATCTTTAATGGGACGGCATGGATTTATTCCATATACAACATCACCTACTCGTAGTTTAGCATGTCTTGATCACATCTTTGTCAGGAAAAAATTAAAAATGAATACTTTGAACTTAAAATCTTTTAGATTAGATACTGATGTAACTGATCATTTGCCAGTAATGATAAAAACAAAATAGTCTAAGTTACCAAGACAATGAATCACACTCATATGAATACATTGATTACAAAAAATTGAAACAGAAAATCTCACTTACAAATTGGGAAGAAGTCATTCAATGTGATTGTGTTAATTTAGCTACGGAGTATTTTGTTAAAAGTTTTAACGAAATTATAAAATCATGTACAACAAAACGCATAACAAAAAATAACAAACACAAGAAAATTAAAGATTGGATATCAGATGGTCTGATTACTTCTATTAAGCAAAGAGGCAAACTTAAAAAATAACTTTTAAAAAATCATAATCCAGAATTGGAAGCGGAATATAAACGTTACCGTAACTATATCAATAAATCAATAAAAATCCGAAAATTTAAATACTATAAACAGAAAATAGAAAACAACAAAACAAACATTAAAAAAATGTATAAAATAATGGCAGACGCCACAAACGAAAAGAGTAAAAAAAATAAAACAACTCTCAATGTAACAGATAACAACGGACGTAAGTTTAGTAATGATGTTGAAATGGCTAATTACTGTAATAATTACTTTATTAACGTAGGAACTGAAATGGAGAAGAAAATTGAATATGTACAAAATCCTTATAACATTGATACATACTCGAATAAATCAATGCTTTTAAAACCTATCAATGAAAATGAAATAATTGAACAAATTTACAATTTAAAAAATAATTCTGCACCAGGCAAAGATGGAATCAGTGCTGAAATGATCAAGCTTACCCATCTTCACATTGCAAAACCACTAGCTCACATAATCAATCTTGTTTTTACTACAGGGCAAATTCCAACCTACTTTAAACAATCAATAGTAACTCCAATACATAAATCTGGACAAAAAAACAAAATTGAAAATTATCGTCCAATCAGCCTAATAAATAACTTTGCCAAAATATTTGAAAAATGCCTGAAAAACAGATTAACCAACTTTTTAAGTACTAATAACTTATTATCAGAAAATCAATTTAGTTTTATGGAAGGAGAAAGTACAACAGATGCAATATACAATCTTACGTCAGAAATAACACATAATCTCAACAATAACAGAAAAGCAATAGTAATTTTCATAGACCTTGCGAAGGCATTCGATACAGTACCACATGAAAAACTTATAGATGTATTAAACCGCTATGGAGTGAGAGGTACTGTATTAGAACTTTTCAAAGATTACCTTTCAGATAGAGACCAATTCCTAAGAATTAATGAAAGCGTCAGTTTAGCACGAAAAATTAAGATTGGGGTGCCACAAGGTACAATACTAGGGCCAATTCTCTTTTTAACATATATAAATTCCCTACTTAACATTAATATCGAAGGAAAAATACTATCTTATGCAGATGATACAGCTGTTATATTCTCTGGGTAAAACTGGGAAGAAGTCAAAACACGGGTAAAAAACGGTATGAAGGAGGTAAAAAACTGGCTTCAAACTTTCAAGTTGTCACTGAATATATCTAAGACAAATTACATAGCTTTCTCATTAACACAAGCCAACAGACCTATTTATAATAAAATATTAATTGAGGAAAACACACTTTTTGAAATAACTTCAGTATTTAAGACTAAATATTTAGGGGTGATAATTGATCAAAATCTCAAATGGACATACCACGTAGACTATCTGACTGGTAAAATTCGAAAATTAATCAG
The DNA here is from genome assembly GCA_963576655.1 of Gastrophysa polygoni. NCBI lineage: Eukaryota > Metazoa > Arthropoda > Insecta > Coleoptera > Chrysomelidae > Gastrophysa > Gastrophysa polygoni. The sequence continues at coordinate 19,478,267 of OY755091.1, read as the reverse complement.
AAAGTTCTACATTTTACGAGAGTTTTTGAGTACTAAATTAATAGTAACGGTCTAAAAAACATTGGTAGAGTCACTTATTAGGTATGGTATAATAGTATGGGGAAGAACATACAAAAGTAACATAAAGCCAATACAGGTAATACAAAATTATATCCTAAAGGTGATTTTCAACAGAAACAGATTGTATCACACCAGCTTATTATACAATGAGAGTATATGTGATGTGAGTTGTCTTTATATCCTTTTGTCCTGTTATTATTTTCATAAATCACTTAAATTAAAAAAAAATGTAGATCATCAATATTATACCAGATCAAACAGCAACAAACTGTTGAAAATTCCACAAAGCAATACAACTATGAACTTGAAATTTATTTACTACCTAGCACCTAAATTTCATAATTTATTACCCGTTGATATCAGAAGTATAAGCAAATTGAATTCATTTAAGAAACAATGTAGAACATATGTTGTCAGAACCTTGGAAACATTTAAAAACATTCTTATTTAACACCTCGAAACAAACTGTGATGAAAAAGTAATTCAACTTTTCAATTTTTCAATATTGTCAAAAAATCGTACGTTAGATTTTAGTTATTTTAGTTATTTCAGTTTAATAGTGTCATTATTTTAACCGTATAAAATTTAAAGATTTTTTTTTATTAGGCACATACAGAAGCTCCTGCTTCTACGTGCCTTTCAAATAGATTGCTTATGCATTACATGCTCATTTCAAGTATCTCAGTTAAATAGGTTTATCATTATTTGACTGTGTAAAATATATAAAATATATAAAAATATTAAGTTTCTACTTCTAGGTGCCTCTAAAAATTATTACAGGAAATGTATATGTATTGCATGCGCATATTTTATTTATTTACTCATTCATTCTTAACATATTATTGGATATATAATTCAGATGTTTTGTAATTTGATTTTGATGAATAAACTAATTTACTTATGAATTTACTTATAAATTGACAGCTAAATGATCTTGTTAATAAAAAGCTGCAGAGTCCAAAAAAATAGTAATGTTTAAAATATGTTAAATATCACATTAGTACTTATATTATGAGTACTTATATGTAACCTAACCCCTAACCCTGTATATGCAGCCTGTACAGTGTTTCTCACGGTAGACGATCGTTTGAAAGAGAATTCTGAATTTTTGAACATCAGGATTATTCAATATTCTCTTCAATTTCGAAATATTCTCAAGTTCATACCACTTGGCTTTTGATTTCGTGCGAAGTGGTATGGTATTTCACACATTTCGAATATTTCAAAAGATGTAAAGCCTTCAATGTTGTGCCTTTCACCTATTTTCCATTGGTGGTTAGCGCTTCTGGGGTGGATTGAAGTACAGTTATGATACTTTCGCAATCCACATTACCAATTGATTCAATATCGCGTACAGGGTATTCAAAATTTTGAGATATTTTCATTCATCAAATCATTATCAATTACATCATCATTTTCAAAGTTGGAAAAAAAATCTTTTTTCTGAGTTTTTGGGAACTCTCTTCGCCTTGTTTCTGAAAATAATTATTTCAATATATTTGTAGAAAGTAGAAATTTTGATATTTCTTACAAAAATATTTCTGCTGAACATTTTTTCAATCACAAGGTGTCACTGACAAATAGAGAATTTCACTATTACAATGTTTTGAAAACGGGAGTAGATTTGTTTCCCAAAACGTCCACTAAGATAAGAAGCAATTTTTAGATTTATTTAAAATATATTTGTCTACCAAACATTCTTTAAAAAACAAGATGAAGCTGACAAATACAGAATTCCTCTTATAGGTATTACCCTAAAATGTGGAAATGAAAAGGATTATTGTAGCATTTAGAATCAAATACAGAGAGAAAAATTGGAGATAGATATAGTATTGAAGTACCAAAGAATATAAAAATTACACGTAATAGTAAAATTGAAAATAATTTATTTTCTATGGTATTAGGTGTTGTAGATATGGTCATGTCGTGAATGAGTGTGAAGAAAATAAAGTGTGTGCTAAATGTAGTGGTAGCCGTGATTTCAAAGAGTGAGATGTCAATATTATCAAGTGTAATAACTGTGTTGTGTCTAACCAAGAATATAGTCTTAATAATTTGGATGTTAATCATGTAATTTGGGATGGTAACAAATTTGAGTCGTATATTAGAATTGAAGAATTTCAAAGGAGTAAGTACATAAAGTAGCAACTAGATTCAAATATTGTCATGAACCACAGCATTGTATATTTCAATTGCCAGGGCTTTCTGAATAATGAAGGCAATTGATAAATGATTGGCAGATATTCTTGAGCGACATGTATCACCTGAAATAGAGCCAGGTGAATTGAATATAGATGGATATAAGTTAGAGCAATCTACTACGAACAACAAGAGAACAGGAGCAGTAATAGCTCTCATTAGATGTGGTATTCAATGTGTTGGTAATTATGTGTGGTTATTGTCTCTTGGATTTTCTATGTCCAGAGTTAAGTATTTATGTTCTGTATTATACCATCTCCCACAAAAAAATGATGCCAAATTTATAGAATTTTTTAATGAATATTCAGATTCAGCCAATGATTCTTATGGTACAAATATCATAATGGGAGACTTTAATTTTGACTTGCTCAAAAACAGTTTCTATGGAAATAAAATGAAAAATGATATTTATACACATGGATTCATCCAAATAGTGAAAATGCCACCTAGAATAGCATCTATAAGCCAGACGCTGATTGACTATAACAAATAACAGAGATCCGTATGGGGACGGATCAAGAATTTCCCCATGGTAAATCCTGCCTGTCGTAAGGGGCGACTAAATGGATACCCATAGATGGAAGATGATGGTTCCCATCATCGACCGGTGCGACACCACCACATCGACAGAAGTGCTGTGAAATGGGTATCTCCCATGTTTAAGTATTTGGTCGATGCTTCCGATCATATCCTCATACCCTATCTCCTTCTTCTCAACTCAAACCGCCCATTTCAGCTGAAGAAAAATCTAGATGATGAATTCTCCTAGAGTAAAACACTCCGGGAGTAAAATACCTCTCCATTCGGATTTCCGAGCAAGAGGTGCTCGAGGGGGTTCACCATCGAAACATCGGAATTTAAAAATAGACCTTTGTAACATCCGAAGTCTGAACAGAAACATGAACGATGTTCATTACCATCTACAGGCTGAGAGACCAGATATACTGGCTTTAACTGAGACGCAGGTCAAATCATCTACTAACACGACCTATATGCTCTGCCCTGGATATGAGCTCCATACCCGTTTCAAATTCAGACGAGGTTTATGTCTCTTTTCCAGAAATGATCTCTCATGCCATCGTGAGGAGGAACCGGAACCAAAAGAATTCGATGTAATGTGGCTCAAGATCGATAATCACAAACAGACAAAGTTCATCTGCTGCCTTTATCTATCTATCACCAAACGAACACATTCCTGGTGACCTCTTCGAATCCCTTTCTCTGAAACTCGATTTCATCCAACAGAATCACCCAGCAGCTGTAATCATCATCATGGGGGATTTCAATGTCCACAACTCCACCTGGCTCAAATTCTCGAACAAAACAGACGACGCAGGACGTCTGGCTGAGGCTTTTGCTATCACCTATTGTGATGAAATGTTCATCTCCCTGTATTGTGATAGATATTGATGATGTTAGTGTCATGAATGTCATGAATATGTTTGTTAATGTCATGTTGTAATCTTGTTGATCAAAGCCTTATTTCTGGAGGTAATTCATTACAATTTAATCAACAAGATAAATAAACTCCTGAGACATGAAAGATTCGATCCCCAATGCGACTCTCCGAACATTGCTAAAGAATGGACACACTGGATAACCACCTTTGAAAACTTCATATCCTCGGTAGAAGAAACCAATGAACAAGGAAAATTGAAATTACTTATAAACTATGTTGGCTTTTCCATATATGAAAACATTGTTGACTGCAAGACTTATTCTGAAGCTAAAAAGGTACTGAATGAGATGTTTGTAAAACCCAAGAATGAAATGTTCGCGAGATACTGTCTAACCTCAAGAAGACAACAGCCAGGTGAAACTATCGACCACTTCATACATGCACTGAGACAATTAGGCAAGGACTGTAACTTCAAGCCTGTTAGTGCCGATGAAAATCGAGACGATTACATACGCGATTCTTTCATAAGTGGACTTAGTTCTGTTCAAATAAGACAAAGACTTTTAGAAGATAATATTATGAAACTCCATGAGGCTATCAGTCAGGCACAGTCTCTTGAATCTGCTCAAAAACATTCAGAAGACTATGTAAGTCCAACCACATTCCTAAATGCCACTCCGTCGTCAAGTGAAAATGATCAACCAAAATTCGATGAACAAACAGCTGCCTCTGCTATCAATAGGTGGCCTAAATGTTACTTTTGCGGAAACCAGAAACATGACAGAAAAGTGTGTCCTGCGCGTAACTCCAATTGCCAAAATTGTGGGAAAATGGGTCATTACTCTAAAGTATGCCAAAGTAGGAAAACTACAGGTAGATCTACAACTGCGTCAATTGTACCGACATCTAATCTCATTGCTGCTGCTCCTAGAAGTTTATCCAAATCATTGATCAAAGTCAACGTTAATAATCATACTGCTGATGCACTAGTTGATACTGGAAGTTCTGAAACATATATTAATAAAAGGTTCCTTTTGGTTACCCAGATTGCCTTGATTCCGAGTAGTGGTTACATATCCATGGCATCTACTTCTTTGCATTCTGAAATTGTTGGACACTGTTTCGTGGATCTAAACATTTTGGGACATCAATACTCCAATGTTAAGCTGTCTGTGATACCCTGCGCGGATATAATCATTGGCCACGACATTTTGAAACAACATTCTTATTTAAAAGTCAACTTCGGAGGATCAAAACTAGCTTTGGAAATGTGTAGTCTAGCTTACGTAAAAGTAGAGCCTCCGACGCTATTTGCAAATCTCATTCCCAACTGCAGACCTATTACAATCAAGTCAATAATCTTTTCCACTGATGATGCAAAATTTATATCTGAGGAGGTAACAAAATTACTTTCCGAAGGTATAATAATAGAAGAAAGTAAGTCTCCTTGGCGTGCTCAGGTACTAGTAACTAAGAATGAAAATCATAGAAAAAGGATGGTAGTGGATTACTCGCAAACGATAAATCGTTTCACTCATTTAGATGCATTTCCTCTACCAAATATTGAGAATACGGTGCGGAATATTTCCGAATATTCATTCTTCAGTATAATCGATCTCAAAAGTGCATACCATCAAATATCAATAAGAGAAGATGAGAAACAATATACTGCCTTCGAAGCTGCTGGCAACATATATCAATTCACTAGAATTCCATTCGGGGTAACAAATGGAGTAGCTTGTTTTCAACGCATACTTGACAATATTATCAAAACGGAAAGATTATCAGGAGTTTATGCCTATCTCGATGATATTACTATATGTGGTCACACACAAGAACAACACAACAAAAATCTAGAGCACTTTTTGACTGTTGTTGAGAAATATAATCTCACTATGAATGAAAGTAAAAGTTCCTTCAACCAGAGAAGTATTAGGCTTCTTGGCTACCTCATAGAAAATAAAACAATAAAACCGGATCCGGAGAGGCTTGAAAAACTTATTAATTTTCCACCACCTACAGATTCACCAGCATTGCGACGAGCAATTGGGATGTTTGCCCATTATTCAAAATGGATGGACAATTTTTCTGGCAAAATCCATGGACTTGCAAATTGTAATTATTTCCCTCTCACGAAACAACTTCTCCTAGACTTCGAAAATCTGAAGAAGAAAATAATCAAATCAGCTGTTACTACAATCGATAATTCTATAGCTTTTGTGGTAGAAACTGATGCTTCAGAACATTCTATTGCTGCTATTCTGAGCCAATCAGGACGACCAGTAGCTTTTTATTCCAGAATGCTGACGAACAGCGAGCAGAGACATACTGCAATAGAAAAAGAAGCTTACGCAATTGTCGAAGCTCTCAAGAAATGGCGCCATTTCCTGATAGGAAGACATTTCAAACTCATAACTGATCAGAAATCTGTTTCCTTTATGTTCAACAATGAACAAACGAGTAAAATCAAGAATGAAAAAATACTCAGATGGCGATTGGAGCTTGCTTGCTACAGTTATGATATAGTATATAGACCAGGGAGAGAAAATACCGTAGCTGATACCTTTTCAAGAATTTGTGGGACTACTGAACGGAAACTTGAGCAGTTATTTGAATTACATCAAGCACTGTGCCATCCAGGTATTACGAGAATGTTCCACTGGGTACGTTCTCGGAATATGCCTTTTTCAATAGAAGATGTACGCAAAATCACTGCATCATGTAAAGTTTGCGCTGAGTTGAAGCCACGATTTTTCAAAAACAGTGGGACACTCATAAAGGCTACTTCTTCTTTCGAAAGGCTTAACATCGACTTCAAAGGACCTCTCCCATCTGTTTCCAAGAACAAATATCTACTCGTAATCGTCGATGAATATTCGAGATTTCCTTTTGCCTATCCATGTGCTGATATGACTTCTGGAACAGTCATTCAATGTCTTAGTAATCTATTCTCTACATTTGGTATGCCATCTTACATTCATTCAGATCGGGGACCTTCCTTTATGTCTTCTGAAATAACATCTCATTTACATTCTCGGGGAATAGCTACTAGTAGAACGACTCCATTCAATCCTGAAGGCAATGGACAGAACGATATAATGGGATCATTTGGAAGACTATCATGCTAGCCACGAAGACACGAGATCTAAAGACTCAAAACTGGGAGGTTGTGTTGGAAGACGCTCTGCACTCTATTCGATCTCTTTTGTGTACAGCAACAAATTGTACACCGCATGAAAGAATGTTTACCCACAAAAGGAAATCCTCCAATGGAACAGCTCTGCCAACATGGCTAACCACACCAGGAATGATTTTTATGAAGAAACATGTGAGGAGAAGTAAATATGATCCTCTTGTTGAAGAAGTACAATTATTAGAAGCTAATCCAGAATACGCACTAGTTCGTCATGCTGACGGAAGAGAAACAAATGTATCCCTAAAACATTTAGCGTCACGAGGAAATACGGATATAGAACAGACCTGCAAAGAGCCTTCAGGGGAAGAAAATCATGATGATGGTACTAACGTTTCAGAAGACAACCGTATTTCCAATAATGATCATGTGGAAACTTCAAACGATTATCGTGAACCAAGATTACCAGAAATCCCAAAAGGTTCAGGAGAAACTTCAAACGATTATCATGAACCAAGATCACCAGAAATCCCAAGCTGTTCACGAAGAACTGAAAGTGATCAAAATCGTTCTTCTCGTATCAGGAATCAACCGAAATATCTAAAGGATTATGTTTTGTAATTTAACCTGGGGAGAATGTGATGAAATGTTCATCTCCCTGTATTGTGATAGATATTGATGATGTTAGTGTGATGAATGTCATGAATATGTTTGTTAATGTCATGTTGTAATCTTGTTGATTAAAGCCTTATTTCTGGAGGTAATTCATTACACCTATGGTCTTGAGCAACTGATAAATGAACCCACTCGGATCCCATATATCAGCAATCATTATGCCAATACGCTCGAACTGTTCCTCATTAACAATCCGGAACCGTATGAAGTGAAAGTCCGTGCACCACTAGGAAACTCAGACCACACACTCATCTCCACGATATGTCCTTACATCACTTCGCGAACCAGTCCAACACCCCCACGCACTGTTTGGCATTACAATTCATCCGACTGGGATGGCCTTCGCATGTTTTTTCTGAGTTTCCTTGGAGGAGAATGTGTTTTGAAACGGGAGATCCTACGCAATGTGCTGAAGAGATTTCGGAAATCATCTTGCTGGGAATGGAAACTTACATACCACATAGCACCAAATCACGAACCACTGGTGAAACATGGTTCAATAGAACTTGTTCTAGGGTCGAAGCAAGCAGCATTCCGTCGTTGGCGCAGAAACCCATGCCCGCAAACTAGAGCTGAATATGTTGAAGCTAGGAATACATGCAATCGAACGATAGATGAGTCTAAAGAGGCATACAACACGAAGATAAGATCAAGAGAGTGTCCAAATGGTTCCTGTTCATTTTGGACCTTTGCCTAGGCAATCGGGTGAAATTTCACTTCTAGCTCATTTCCTCCCCTCACAAAGGATGATAATACATTGGCTATAACACCTCACCAATACCACCTTCGCCAAAATGTTTGCAGACAAATCAACCTTGGATCCACGGGACCAGGAACTTCTCAAAATCGCTACCATCGATAACCGTATGCCAGAAATTGTCTTCCGGCAACGCACAATCAGACACATTCTGCTTAGCCTCAACGTCAAGAAGGCTATGGGGCCTGACGGAATACCGCCTATTGTTCTCAAAAAATGTGCCCCAGAACTAACACCAGTTCTTTGCAGGTTGTTCACCATTTCGTACAAACTCGGCGTATTTCCTTCTAACTGGAAGAAAGTTAGGGTCCAACCGATTCCAAAGAAGGGCAAGAAAACCCTCCCTAACAACTATAGACCGATTGCACTACTATCTGTGATCTCTAAAGTAATGGAAAAAGCAATCCGTGAGCTCAAGGATCATGAACGACCGGCAATATGGCTTTCGTCACCAGAGGTCAACATGAGACCTGCTTGCCTATGTGACACACAAGTGGCAGGTGTCAATCGAGAAACATGGGGAGTCTCTGGCTGTAGCCTTGGATATATCCAAAGCATTTGACCGAGTTTAGCACCAAGGCCTCCTAGCGAAACATCCGTCATATGGTTTGTCGCCCCAACTGTGTCTTTTACTTTCGAGTTTTCTTGCAGATAGATCACTGTACGTGGTGGTAGACGGGGTCTCGTCTGATACAATGACGATCAATGCTGGTGTTCCACAAGGCTCTGTCTTGGCACTAACTTTGTTCTTGCTCCACATCAACGATTTGTTGAATGTGACCTCCAGCCCAGTTCATAGGTTTGCGGATGATAGTACACTTCATTCCGTCTTTTCCTCTAAAGCCCCTATATCATCCAACGAGGCCAGAGGTGCAAGACGAAGGTTGATGCTTTGAATGAGGATCTGACAAGAATTCTGAAATGGGGATCTGAGAATCTAGTACAGTTTAATGCAACCAAAACTCAAGCTTGTATGTTCACCAAGAAGGCTGATCACACAATGGCCAATTTGATGACGTCGGGTACCACTGTCCTATGAGGTCGTCAATATCCATGCTGGGTGTCACCACCAACAGTGCTCTCTCATGGGACGATCATGTGAGGTCCATTGCGAAAACTGCCTTGGTTTTCTATTCCGTGCGAAGAGATACTTCACATCCCAGCAACTGCTCATGATCTACAAAGCACAAATTCGACCTGCCCTGGAGTACTGTACACATGTTTGGAGCTCAGCCCCCAAACATACGCTAAAGCTCTTAGATTCAATTCAGAAGAGAGCTATTCGCCTAGTCGATGATACAACACTCACCAAATCATTGACCTCTCTAGATCATCGTAGAAAGGTCGGCGATCTCTGCCTTTTTTATAGGTACTTTCACGGTCGGTGCTCAAAGGAAATATCATCTACTAAGCCACCACGCGCGATTCCTAGTAGACAAACCAGACGAGCTCAGGCTGGTCACCCATACACTGTCAGGCTCGAGACCAGTCGAACATCGCTTTACCAAGCATTATTCATCAATAGAACGGCAAAGTTGTAGAATTATTTGCCTAGTGAAGTCTTTCCTGATGCTTACAACCTCCAAACTTTCAAGAACAATTCCAACACCTTCCTTCTCTCCCAAAATTCCACCGCTGGCTAACACGATGTTTCCCGAACATTATGGGTTTTCCTTTCGTGTTGTCCACAGATAAAAAAAAATATTTCTCATAAAGTACACCTCACACCTAAAACTAGTGAGCACTCCATTCTATCTATAACATTTCAACAACATAAGGAAAGATCTATCGATATTATGAACTTTTGATAGATAATACTCATGATATGATGAATAAGGAAAATGATGCAGGATAGGGACATACTATATAAAAGAGCTATTATGGATGAAAATATGAAAGCGAGGAATGACTATTAGGCTAAAAGAAATGACATTGTCAATAAAAACAGAATAGAAAAGGAAAAATAGCATGCTGAAACTATGGATTTGAGCAGAAAAAAATCCTAGATAACTCTGGAATAATTTGAAGACAACAGAATTGGGTCCCTTATTGTTCATGTTGTATATTGATGGTGTAGTGAAGGTAACATAGACACAATGATCTATATAATAGGAGAAAACTCACATCAAATGCAGGTGAATTTGATCAATGAACTCAATAATATATTCAATAGGCTTTGTAGCAATAAATTGAGTTCGAATGCTGATGAATGAAAGTTTTGTATATTAATTATAAATTATAAAATGAAGAATAAACCCCACAGATATAAATAATGTACAAATCACTATGAATGGGAAAAGAATTCAGTATAAAAATTAAATTAAATATCTGGGTTTAATCTTGGATTCGAATCTTGCTCATGCTGACTATATCTTGAAAAAGTATACGGAAAAACTTGAATCCATAACAAGAATTGGAAAGAATTTGTCTATGCAGACCAAAATTTCACTTTGTACTGCAATGGCACTTCCGCATTTACAGTTTTATTCAACACTTTTATTCTCATTGCCATAATATGAATTGAATCGTTTTGAAACAATACAAAACAGAGCAATGAAACTCATTGTGGAATGTAATTATTATACACCTATTGATTCCATGTTGAGTGTTTTGAATATGTTATCTGTCGAGCAAAGGGTTATGTTTTATGTATAAGTACTTGTGTTTGAACTGAAACATAGCCTTCTTCCAGAGTATATCTATGATAGATCGAAATCATTTGAAGATATTCAAAATCATAATACAAGACACTGGTCGGATTCCATTTTACAAAATAGATGTTACACTACCCAAATGTTAAACTCAGTTTTGTATGAAGGCTTGAGTGAACTGAAAAAACTACCTGGGAAAATCAAAACCTATGACAATCTTAAGCAGTTCAGTTAGGTTTTTATAGTGTATCATATTGTGTTTATTTCATCTATTATTGTGATTGATCTAATACAAACTATTGTTTGTTGGCACATGGTCTCTGAATAATGAAATGTCACATATGTTTCGATGTATGTAGCAACGATGCTAAATAAAGATAATTATTATTATCTGAAGGTTGAATTCCAATCACAGTGATATTTTCGGAGAAATCATAAACCTGTTCTTTCTACAAATATATTGAAATAATTATTAAAATTCTATCGTTACTATCAGAAACAAGGAGAGAAGATCCCAAAAAAATCTAGGAAAATAAATATACAACCTCCTCGCTTAAATTACAATAGTATGGATCTATCAAAATTTACATTCGATAGGTGAACAACAAAAATGGCGCCAGTTCCTGTCATTCCCGATTGCCTCGTGAATATGGTTATATATGTTATAGTACATATAGTAATGTACATATAGTACATTTCTTCAAATATTCGAACGATTAAATTTATGAAAACGGATGGATGAAATGAAGTATATATTTTTTGAAATCTGAAAGAATAGCTCGTGTTGATTACAAAATGATATTCAAGGTATTCCATTGAAAATAAATCATATGTGAAAATATGACATTTTCCGAAACAATTTTGAAATGTTGACACTATATTGTGATGTGTGTGTGATTGTGATGACTCAGAAACAAATATGAAACTTTCATTTCCATTACTGTTCAATTCCTTCCAAAATAACCCCTGTAGGTGGGCTGAAAAATTACTAGCTTGAAGCTACCCAGTTTCAAATGAAGCAATTAGAAAGGCATAGTTCCAGTCCTCTGAGAAAAAAATTATCGAGAAATGTATACAAGAATGAATGCCTTTCCATGTTTCATAATATTCATGAAATTGAATGTCGTATGCCACCGGACCCCCGTTTCCATTTAAGATTCTAAGAGTGACATCTACTCCTAGGGAGTCTAACCATGAGGGCTAAGGATATTCAATTCAAGTGTCACCCTCGAACATAAAATTGACCTGTCTTTTTGATATCATTTACTGGAAGGATAAGGAAGATATACAGTCTGTCCAAGATAAGGTTGCACAGCAAGGGGATCTCGAAAACGGTAGGAGATACGAAGTCGGTTAAATGGGGAAAAAGTTGCGCATTTGGAGGCTCATACCAACAGCCTTTGAAAATTTTCAAATTTTTTTTTTAGTTTTTCAGTTATATCGAAAAAAGTGAATTTTTGGAATATCTATTTTATTTTTCTTTCTCCGTTGTTATTAGAGATACAGAAAAACTGAGAATACTTTTTCATAGCAACTTTTGGTGACGTTTAACGTGGTGATACCGATTTTTCTATGCTACGTTTCGTATTCGTCGAACCATAATCAACTTTTGTTTTTTAAATGATTTTAAATAATTTTTTTTATTCAGAATTTAATCATGTATTATACAAGGTGTTTTGAATGTGTTTCGGCCTATTTTCAGCTATCATCAATGTTTTTTTTTTTCGAGGTTCCAAAGGAAAAATGCCATCAGTTCCGCTTATTTTGAAGGAAACTCAGTCGACACACTAATAACTCATAAACTAGTTCCAATTGATAGACTTATAGGGATAATTAAATCGAAAAAGCTAATGACAAGATCCTTCGGGAAATTACGAATACAATTTTTTCTCCATGTTTTTCACTGGAGTATAATTTCTTTATCACTCACTATTCTGCAAAAATTGAATTTTCGTTGTTTCAATAATTTTTTAAATTGAAATCATGAAATAATTCGCTTCATCCAATCGATCAATGAAGAATACGACGATATTATGCTATGTCCTTAGTAAAGTAGGTGTTGAAAATTGTTTGAGTTTTCGGAATTTGTAATAATTAGTCGTGTCACTACAAATTCTATTTAGATGTTTGACAATGGAAAATTCACTGATGAGGTAAAATACGATACGCTGACATGCTACATTCGGTGCCAACGAAATTGTGTTGAAGCGGAACGTTGGTATCTCAATAGGTACCCAGAAGAAAACCTGAAAAAACAATGTTTAGAAGGTTAGTGACAAATTTGAAAGAACATGTTTCATTCAAAAAACCCTTTCGTTATCGTCAGAAACTATGTGATGAAGATTAGGTGAATACTGTATCACTTGCAGTTGCTGAGAATCCGACGATATGAATCCAACGAACTATTGGAATCGCGAAATCAACAACCCATTTTATTTTGCGAAAACAAAACAAATTCAGAATATGTCAAGTGCTAAGACCAGGCGATGACGAAAGGAGCAGGACAGTGGAGAGTGGTATACCAGGAAATGTAAAAATTTTGAAGTTTTCCCTCAAAAAATCATCTCGCCTGATGAAAGGATGGTCACTAATAATGGTATCTTCAATAGAAAAAATACACATTATTGGTCACGAGAATATGAACATCTATACAAAACAGCAAGACACCAACAAATGGCGCAATGTCCAGTCATTCCCATTGTCTCTTGAGCATGGCTTATTTTATAATATTTCAGTGCACATTGTTGTACATTTCAGATAAGAAATAAAATACAGGGTGTTCCAAGGAAGTTGACGAAATGTCGAAATATAACATTTAGAGAAATAATTTTTACTTCTTCACAAGAAATTCTGATGACTGATGGGAGTATATTATCTATTGTATTCACTATTTCCTGATAACTTCTTTGGATGGGGTGAAAAAATATATCGGAAATCCCTGTACTTCAACACCATGTACATTCTGAACTATTGAATTTAAAGCGTTGGTGCAATAGAGACATTTGATCAGCATCATAAGTTCCACAAAATACCGAAAATTCGAGCAAATTCACCAAAAGCTCATTTCCCATTGATGGTGAAGTGAAGGATCCTTTGGCGCCAATTTATGGGCACTCTATAGAAAGGTTTTGGAAATTGTACAAATATTTAGGAAGCTGTAGGTCCTAATTAGGCCAATGCCAAAAAGTATTGGTTTCAATCATTCGGATCTCGGAATATATTTTTTTTTTGTGTAAATCTACATCTTTTTTTAAGAACTCTATTCAAACAATACAATACATAATTCAAACAAGAACCTCATTTCCAAATCGGCAAACACAGAGCCGGTCACGGAACGAATTATATACAAATTATATACTAAAATCTAACAAATTTAATGTGAATCAAACATCACTCCTATGAGTTCATTTCCCAAACTCCTCTTGAAAATATAGCTTCAATTTATATTTGTATTGGTCTAAATTTGCTTTGTTCACTCTTTAATATTTCTGCTACTTGAAGAAGACCAGTTTCTTTGAAAACCAAAACTGTTGATGTTCTATAACTAAAGTTGAATAACCTTCACAACCTCATTTTCAATTCATTGTGTTTCATTTATTAATGTTTTCCCACAAGTGCCCCAGACAGGAATTAGGTTACTGAAAATTGGTAAAAAATAAGCATTATAGATTAGTTTCAATGTCGAATTGTATAGGTAGTCCCTACATTGGTGTAGTGCACCAATCATTGCTACAACTTATGTTCTCATCCTTGATATGTCTCCAAGTCATTGTTCACTCCTTCGATCATTGAACAGACTAGATAAGTAATCCACACCCCTGGCAATACAGTTTGTTTGGAAGCAACATCTATAGTATCTATCTTTGTCTAAACAAGGATAGCAGATTTGTTAAATACTGTCTGTAAGTTCTTCGAGGAGGTGGTACATTCATTTTTCAGCTTTTGATGGGATTTTCTCTCCTCGTTTTTAAAAAATAGAGTAGAAGTTATTAAAAATTATTGCAATATATTTGTAGTAAGGACAGATTTAGGATCTGTCCCAAAATGTCACTGCGCTTGAAATTAAACCTTTAGATACCTAAAAGAGAAATTCTCTATTGGTCAGTGACACCTTGTTTTTGAAAAAATTTGGAAATACAAATATATTTAATAATAATAAAACCTCTACTTATCTTGGTGGACGTTTCGGGAACGAATCTGCTCCCGTTCTCAACACAATTGAAATATTTTTCTTCGTAAACTTTTTTCGATGTTTCCGATTTTGACACTGAAAAGTGACAATTTGGCAGACGGAGAAATTCTGGTTACAAGGTGTTTTCATTAATTGATATCGAATTTTCCATTTTCATATTCAAGTTTCAGAAGTGGATGCCAAGTTCTATCTATATCAACTGAACAAGAAGCAATATTATTGTCTCCGTTCAGGAGAATGCAAGCAGACTCTTTGATTTTCCGTTTTTGGTTGTTGTCTTCTTTTCTTAATATTATTCCAATCGGCCATATGTTGTCCATTCTCAGTAAGGATATGCTCAGCTAATTTTGACTTGTCAGTATATCTTCTCTTTATATTGTTCTTATGCTCTTTCATCCTTACTGATAGAGGCCTGCTGGTTTCACCGGTATAATATTTTCCACAAACACATGGTATACTGTCTCTACAATTTTTTGATGACTGTTTTTCATTTCTCGGTTTTGTATGAGTCAAAATCGATCTCATTGTATTTTCTGTCTTGAACACTGTTTTCACTCGAAACTTGTCACCAACACGTTTAATTTTTTCAGATATTCCGGGAATGTATGGGATTACATTTGTTATCAGTGTTGGTTGTCTTTGTGTTTGTTGTATATTCTGTCTGTTCTCAATTTGGTGTATTGTTTTGTCAATGAAATGTTTCGGATAAGTGTTGAGTTGTAGAACATCTTTTATATGGTTCATTTCGGCATTGAAAATTTGGTGGTTCGATGATATGGATTTGGCTCTATCATGAAGTGATTTGATTATTCCTTTCTTTATACTTGTATGATGATTCGAATGAAAATTGAGGTATCTGTCGGTGTGTGTATTTTTACGCTATACACTTGTTATCAAATTGTTATCTGATTTTTTAATGAGGACATCTAAGAATGGTAATTGATTATTACATTCGATTTCTAAAGTGAATTTGATTGTTGGTTCGAAATTGTTTATAAAATTATCATTATTATATTATAATATCATATATATTATATTATAATATCATCCACATATCTCCACCAAGTCTTTGGTTGTTTACTGAATTTTTTCACAATATTCTCTTCAAAATCTTCCATGAATGTATTACTTAGAATAGGAGATAATGGTGAACCCATGGCCATACCAAAATTTTGTTGATAAAAATCATGATCTAATTGAAAGTAAGTTGTTTTGAGACATAGTTCCAAAAATTCTAAAATGCCTTCTACACTCAGCTTAGTTCTTTCAATGAGTTTTTCATCATCTTCCAGTTTCTTTTTCACTATTTGTAAAGTTTTTTCTATAGGAACATTAGTAAATAAACTCACTACATCGAAACTTACTAAAATATCATCTGTATCGAGATGGATGATATTTAGTTTCTCCAAGAAATAAGCAGTATTTCTAATGAAACTTTCACTATTTCCTGATAAAGGTTTTATTATATCTAAAAGAAATCGTGATAAATTTTGACAAGGAGATCCCATCGAACTCACGATTGGTCTTAATGGATTGTTTGGTTTATGTAATTTTGGAAGTCCATAAAAATGTGGTGGTGTGCTATGGTATCTGGATATATGTTTCCTATCTGTTAGTGTAAGTTCATTTTCGTGTTTTTATGTTTCTCTCTATGTTTGCTGTTGGATCTCTATTCAATTTTGTGTAATTGCCTTCATTTATAATTTGTATTATTTTATCATTATATTCATTTTTGTTCATAATGACTGTAGCGTTGCCTTTATCAGCTGGAAGTATTTTGATTGTATCATCATGTTTAAGATTATTAAGTGTGTTTTTCTCTTCTCTTGTGATGTTTGGTGTTATTTCATGTTTTTTCTCAATAATTATTTTATTTCTGATTCTATATTCATTAGAAAATTCATCAGGAAGTCTTTGTGCAGTTTGTTCAATAGCTGTTATCAAATCTAATTTTGGAATATGATTCGGAGTGATTGGAAAATTCATACCTTTTGACAGTATTAATTTTTCAGAATCTGTTAATGTCCTTACTACAAATATATTGCAATAATTTTTAATAACTTCTACTCTATTTTTTAGAAACGAGGAGAGAAAATCCCATCAGAAGCTGAAAAATGAAGGATAGCAGAACCTGATTCTCCCAGCACCAGTGCCGTGTTGTCAGAGGGGGTCGAATTTATTATTAATTCATGATGAAACCAAATTGAAATTTCAGTGGTACTTTATAGCATTTCTTGGTGGGAAAATGAACATCTTTATACTTCCTTCACATTGTTACGAGAAATTCGAATACATACAATCCTATGGTGATTTTTGTAACTTGCTTGTAATCAATAAACTTATTATGAACACGTCACAAGAAAAGTTCAATTCTCAACGCCATATGGAACAATATACCTACTATTCAGTATACAGTTGTCTATTTATACTCTATCATTATTTACGTTCAATTTCAATAATGAACATTTATATCTTTGGCGATCAGTGACAGTGCATGTAAGTATATTTACGATTTCAGTACCTACTAGTGGAAATAATTTTCAAAAAGTGAAAAACTCGTTTTCAAGGCAAATAGATATGATTGCATATTTGAATGTAATTTTCAAATCTGAAGATGAAACTTGTTTATATCATTTCACAATATCGTCAAAAATGAAGGAGGTTTCATCTTGAGCAGAACTTCATCTTGACGCAAAAAATTGATGTCTGATTATTTCATTTCATGTAGATAGATGAGAATCGATAATGAATATGTGTTGACAAGTATTATGACGAAATGTTATATCAACAATAAAATCATGAATCATGTGAAGATGTAGCAAATAGCTGTGTTTCTTATTTAAAACAGGAATGAAATGAAAAACAACCATGGATAATCACACAAATAATTTATTGATTTTTGAATAGGATTGTTTTTGTTAACATACTTCTTACTCTAACTTCCATTGAATCTTTCAATTTATTTGCCTCATGATGAAGTCTTACAGTGAAATATTTCTCCAAATTAGTTTGACTAGTTCCAAAAACAGTCAACGGCAACTTTCTCATTGTTGTGTGTAGAAGAAGTATAGAAATATCCTTATACTTTTTATCAAAAATATTAATTGAGTTCATCATTATTCTCAGCGATTTTTCAGCAGCTTCGCATATTTTGACTACAAATAAGGAAGCATTCATCAGTGCTACATATTTTACCACAAGACACTGTCGCAGCTGACCTATGGGTATAATCAATATAATCTATATATTCAATTTAAATTCATTTCTATCCATTCCATTTGGGAAAATGCTTCAAAATCTCGAATGATACGACAATGGTGACTCACCTATGAAATTACGTGTTTTGATCGCCGGTTCAAATTGTCTTCAACACACCTCACAACCTCTCACCATTATATCAAATCACCAAAACAGGAAATAAACTGAGTTTCTGATGAATTCTGAGTACACAAAACTGAACACAAGTTGAATAATATCGATAAATCAAAACGTAAATAATGACAGATACCGAACAAAGCAATAATCGCCGTTGACTGTCAATATCAAATTGCGGTGTTGCAACGTTGAGCAAAAAGTATTCACGATACCCATGCTGGTCCTCAAGCCCCCCAAGAAAGTAAAATTGCTAAGTCTCAGAATAATGTAGCAATCTTCTTTTAATCAGAACTGATTCATAATCGTCATGACCCAAATTTATTATTATATTTTTGCATTGAACTACATGAATTCATAAAGGACTTTAAATATTATGGACTATCCATCACTTTTTGATTATTGGATATGACAACACTGGCGACGATTGGGTACTAATATTATGATAATTCTGGGAATTCATGTTAGCATCAGAATATTTGTTTTGTGATCCTTCTAGTGGGTTTGTTGTTCGGAGGTTCACTCATATTTTCAGTTTTCTCTTGAGCCTGTACTTGTGTAGACCAGAATAGTATCATCCGCAAAAGTGAAATATTTTGCGACCAGTTTTGCTTTATCCAAACTCCTCACAAGTAATGTATACAAAAAAGGGCCCAAGTCCGATCCTTGAGGCACTCCATAATTAGTTTGTTGAATGTCACTACAGTTATTCCCTTTACATACATATTGATCTCTCTGGCCAAAAAAAATTAAAATAGTTCAACTGAAAAGAGCTGTTTGGAAACCCCTGTATACGACTTTTCAGATGAATAGTCCTATTAGTTTCCTATATATATATATATATATATATATATATAACTAGTAATGAAGAACCCTCTAGATTAATATGGAAAAAAAGAGTATACATCTTACAAACAGAAAACAGGACCAAACAAACAAAATTCTATGAATATTCGACAAGATGTAATAGAAAAAAAATATAAGGTTGTATATTCTCTTGAAAATTGGTGCACATACTTCTCTATCCTGTAGAATCAATTAAACCATCAAATAAAAAGAAGAATCCAGGTTCAGCTTCACTTAAAATCTTCAAATTCTCTCTGCCCAAAAACAACACCCTATTCTAAATTTTCAAAAATAACCTTAGTTGAAGACCCATCAACTCAGTGACCCCTATCTTCAGTTGAAGAATTTACCATTCCCAATGAAACAAACTTTATATTATTTTCAAAGTTCTGATATTAATTCATCAATTGAAATAACACCCTGTGGAGTGAGTCAGGCATAGAATCAAACCATTCTTACATACCTATATTCAATATTCTATTTATCACACAAGCACTATGCTGAACTATTCATATATCTGAACCAGAAATATAATGAGTGAAAAATGAAATATCCTTTAGTTTATCATTATTTATTATTATTATTATTATTATTATTATTATTATTATTTAATTGTTGATATGGCAAAATTAGATAGAGGTAGATATGAAAGAAAACCTTTTATGAGCTTTATTTCTAATTCATTTCGGACTTTTGACAGTAGGGCAACAAATCAATCCAGATCTACTGAGTTTGACATACTCAGTCATTTTCATTCTATGCTGATACCAAATTGACAAAAAAAAGTTGTATGATAATATTGGTAGTCCACAGAAGGTACAATGTTATGATCTTCATCAAAATGAAATTGGAATTGAATTGAACCTATAAAATTATAAAAACCTACTTCATAAGTGCCAGTAGTGGAATATTTATTTTTGAAATACTGATATATATTCATCAGAATCGGGATATTTACTTGAGAAATAGTGACACACATTCACACAATACAAGGAAAAAAGAAAATTATCATGTAGATACCCTTCAAACACCTAGAAATATCCAAAAGATCTCCTAATACTTTTGGTGTCCATTCATGCAACTTGCTTCCAAAGGAGTTGAAAAATATGACGTCTCGGAAATTCAAACATAACTTGAAGAAGTTCCTAATAGATCTATGTCCATACACCATAAATTTTATTTGTGAATTGTCCTCCTATATAGGCTCTTTATATTACATGTTCCTTCTGATTAGTTCTGTACATACTATTTATATTATAGAAATGTTCTTTTGACCTGTCCTATAACTTATATATTCCAAAGGTTCAATAAAAAGATTGATTGATTGATTGATTCATTGAGAAGACAAGTCCCTGATGTTAATGAATGACCTGCTCATTTGAATATGATCCTATAATGCCAAACCTCAAAATATTGTGGATTTTTCATTTATTTATTATGAATACTGAAATTTCTTTTTCCATTTATGTTACATACCTGGATATCTATTGCCGTCCATTCTCATATCAAGTGGTCCATTCTTTGATACAGAAAAACCTCTGCTAGCCTCATCAAATTGCATAGATGAACAGCCAAAATCAAACAATATACCATCAAGTGTATTCTGTTTGATGCCATTCAATTGAAGTAGTGTAGGTAATTCAGAAAACCGTCCTAGGAGTGGTATAACTTGAGATGGAAACTCCTCTGCTAATTTTTTTGCATACCCTAAAGCCAAGGGATCTCTGTCTAATGCAATAAGTTTGATATCCTGTGCAGAACTTAATAACTTGCGACTATGTCCTCCAGAACCAAAAGTCATATCCAGTATAGTTTGTCCTTCTACAGGTTTCATTAAGCTAACTACTTCTTCAGCCATAACAGGAACGTGATATAATCGTTTTTCAAATGGATTAACTATGTGTTTTGTAAAAAATTGAAACAATGATTGTTTACTAACCATTCTGAGAATTATTTCTCTGCAGGTTTCAGTGAAACCAATCTTTTGAAGAATGATTCCTCTTTCTTTCTCAAATGTTCTAAAAAGTCATTTGACAGTGCTATATTACACTGTTCAGCAGTGAGCCCTGTTGCAGATGATGCTAGTGACCTCTGATTCTTATTCTTACTTATATTATTGACCAACTTCTGGATGGCAATATACTGCTTATCCCAGTATTTAGTTTCAGTTTGGAACTTGTTTTCACTATAGGCTTCATTAATGACGCATCTCAAATATTCCCCCAAATCCCTGAAAACATATGTTCATGTAATAACATTAGCATTCGCACATCAATAAGTTCATACTAATACCTTCCACCGGATTTATTATGATCTACTGGCCATTTTTCAAGTAATTTCATAATACGTTTGAAACTTCCAGAAGAATTTCCATTGGGTAACATTTGAAAACGTGTATCTAATTTCTATGTGAATGAAGCTGCATACGCTATCGTAATGTTAGCTGCATGCGTGCTGCATGCACGATGTTGGGAAGAATAAAAAAAGGGTCAAAAAAAGAATTCCAATAAAGAACCTCACCAAATGGTGCAATTCAGGTGAAATCATGTGAAATCACAAATTAACCCCACTTTATAGTTGGGTTATCTTGGAAGTTGGCCTCTTCCTCTCAGGCATAGGATGGTGAAATAACTCTTCAATTGTTTCTTTCCAAAACATGTAGACCTGTCAAACGACCTCACTAAGGCCGCACCGTTTGAGTATAGATGGCGTTACGATCGTCGATCCGGTGAAGTGAAATCCGCTTTTACTGATAATGACGGATACCTGACAGTGATGGATAGCTAACAGTTCAGTTTTTACATTTATGTTGATTTTCAAATTCACATCGTGTTTCCAGCATTTCCAAGATACCCTTCGAGATCGGCATAGGTGACGCCACCTAGTTTCGATCTTGGGAAGCCTTAGTAAGGTATTGAAATCCGACAAAATCAAGTAGGCGAAGGTCTACAACTTTTTCTAGTGGCTGGGTATAGGGAGTTGAGACACCAGTCTTTATTTACATCATGCTCTCAGGAAATTGCAGTTTGGTTATCTGCCGTTGACGTTTCAGATTCTCAGTTTGTACTAGATTTTATTCCGAAGATGTACTGAAGTAAAAGAAATGGTACTGAATCGAAAGAAACCTGAGAGCAATAAAAAGGCTTTTTCGGAAACCTACTCCGGGTCTCCAACTCGATCCAGTGAGGTCACGGGACAAATAACTCGGAACACTTATTCTTATTCAACGTTTACGATCGTGTCAGGTCAGGAACACAGAATATTATGATTTTTCTCTTGTTGTTCTGTAAATTCGACAGATGTGTGATTTTTGGTACTCATAACTTCTTTGCTTTTGTTTATTCTACAATTTTTCATGGATGGATGAATATGATAAGTATTGCTTCGCTGCTTGGTGTGCAACTCGTATAATATTCAGTTTACATTCAATGGCCGGAATCGTATGAAAATTAGAAGGATCCAAAAAAATGAGGAGGCATCGATATTTGACAGTATATATGTATCAACTACGAATATTGATAATAAGGACAGCCTATCTGATCAAAATAAAAGAGTACAATTGGCAAGGATTTATTTATGCGCATGCGCCAAAATGAATTCTGGATGAAATTTTAATTTTGCGCATGCGCCCTCGATCATCGTTGCCAATCAGACAAGGAAAGACGTATATAATGAAGCATCAGTTTTCTAACATTGCTCTTATGGCGTTTGGTCAATATTGTAGTTAATACATATATGATATTCACAGATTGCTATGCAGGTAATTGATGAATACAATGATATAGGAATATATGTCTGGATTGCTGTTTTTCAAAATGGTGTGTGGAGAGACTAAATTTTAGTTTTGATATTTCTAGGACGTCCAGGGTGTGTCCATGATACTCGTGCCTACAGAGTACAGGATGTCACCATTGTATAGACTTATAGATAAATAATGCCGCATGTTGATGATGAATGCCATGTATTCGGTGATTGTGCCTGTCCTAGCTAATGCTTCCAACCCGATAACTCTATATGATGATGTTTTTTTGTCTACACAATTAGGATAATTCAATTATTTGCTCTCTGCTTTCCAAAGTTTATGGACGGAATAAATGAATAAATAAAACTGAAACTATACCATACATAATATGTCCATATTGTGTCGTACACAATGTATGAATGCAGGATGATTCCAAATGATCCCTCATAGCAAGAGAGATGAAATATGTGTAATCAAATACCTACATGAATTTCGTTCTATCACAGTGTTTCTGTTTCATTATCATCCTCATAACAATCCGAGTTTTTAAAAATATAATGGAAATATAATAATTTTTCTGACGGTTTTTGGAATCCACGTGTTCTTCTTATTTTAATCAGGACAACATTAGCAACTTATTTATCGAAAAAAACTCTTGCGTTATAATATCTGGAAGACTTGGATATCTTCCTTTTTCAGTAGTTATACCTCACTTAATAATTTCTTGTTCCATAGAAGATCCACTCCTTTAGAAAAAGTCTATTTTTTTCCTCTTCCTGTGCCATTATTATCGCACATTATCTACTTTCTTGGATAATAAGACCAGAAACATCACACCTACCCGATTGAATCAGGTATATTGGAAAAGAAAAATCATATTGATATGTATCTAACAGCCAAAATCTACACAATATGTGAACTGATTGTTGAGTGGTAAAATCCCGCGTTTTTCGATTGAAGTACAAATTTCTAATAAATTGGTAATGCGCATGCGGTGTCTTTTCCGACTCTGGCGACCCTGCTTTTGAGTAGGGTCACGAAAAATCAACCAGAGTCAGTGAACGAGTTAGCAACACTAAAGTTTCCGAACAGAGGTAGATAACTCGGTTAAGGTAAACGAACGTTCAGGATAGGAATCCGACCAACCCGTGTAAGTTTCCGAAAACGCCTAAAGATATCTCTTATGTCACTCATTAGACATTTCATACAGCATAGATTATAACGCATCTCAGACATAGAATATTAGCAAAAAGCATTCATATACTATAAAGAGTACTCACTCGGCGTATTTATGAATGGAAGTGGAAAAATCGACCAATGGCTTTGGGAGCTCGATCGGGGCAAAGATTGATTAATGCATTTGATTGGCTGAAAAATGACATCACGGAAGATCTCTGTTATTAGAAATTGACATTGCTGATCAAGTTCGGTTCACAAGGGGCAGTGAGCTCGAGATGACGTATCAGATTCTGATTGGATTCTCTGACAGATTGTTGAATTTTTAGCCAATCCCAACATTCCTAAGACCGTCGCATGAATTCTGGAGAATCATATTTGACTTCACCTTTAGAATTTTCTGTTTACTCTCCTATTGAATGATACTTGATAACTTGATTCATTTTCTATAAATGGGTTGAATATTGAGCTTGTGAACTGCATTTTCCCATACAGCGATACTGTTTCACATAATTCATAACCATGGTAGCTTCAATTCCATGCTACTTTCCATGTCATCATTAGATGGGATTGGGGTGGTTATAAGATGGTGTGAAAACTGATGCGCTTTTGTTTCAAAAATTTTTCTAGAGATGAACAAATGAATGCGGGTTCGAGGACAATGTTTCAATGATTTTCTGAGAGAGGGCGAGTATGATGGAGTCAGAATTATTTTGCGATCTGCGATCATGAAATAAGAAATACACAATGTGTATCGTGTTTTGTGTCATTTGTGCGATTGACAAATCTGTCAATCAATTTTCAAATTAATTGGCGCAAATCAAATTACAATTGAAAGATAAATAACTAATTACATTATATTTCGTATTCAATCAGTTCCCATATCTTCTCGTTTGTGTTAAGTTATAATATTAGTACTTTTGATATGGACCCATATCGGTTGTCATTTGTGTGGTATTTCAAGGGCTCAAAACTCTAATCTACACAGTGAGTATATGTGAAACATTCGAATCATCATCTCATACAATATACGAAACAAAATATTCCAAGACATTTTTTGCTCATTTCAGGATGAGATAATGCGTCAAAAGTAGATATCTACAAAAAAAAATATACCACCTAACGTATATATTTGTTCCCAACATTTTCGCAAGAATCATATTGGCTTGAAAAGATTGATGAAGGGGGCTCTTCCACTGCCCTACTGGTTAGTATAGTATATCATCTCAAACCTTGAGATGGAAATATTTCTAAATATCAATAATTGTAGATATACATATACGATGTTTCTAGATCTAATCTAGACTATTCAATACTCGTCCCCAATCTATTTGTTTATCAGTTCAATAATTACATCTTTTGTAATCATTTATATTTAATGAATGTAAGTATTTTTGTGTGTTCTACACGAGAAAAATCAATTTCAAATTATGATTGGTCCTGTATTTTTTCTATTTTCAGAAATGATATCCATTAGAAATAGATGGAACTGATTAGTATATTTGGAATACTAATGGTGCCTGCTGAAAATAGTAGTCATACACGTAACACACACATGTTCAAAAATTTATTTCGAAACAAATAAACATGTATTATTATTCAAACTGAAATAGATGAAAACAATAATCTGACTAAGTAATACAATACCCTGACAAAGGGAATAATTTTCAACTGTAAACCTAGTTGGGAAGTTAAATCAACAGAACAATAAGGTCAGTAAACAATCTGGTTGTAAATAAAATTAATGTTTTTATCCAGCACGCACATTCCTGCTCCTCAGTCCTCCAAATCCGTTAGCACGTTTGTTCAGGATACACCTCCAAGTACTTCCCACCCTAAAAACAACCCCAATATAAGTCCAGTTCATTCCATTCCTGTTTCTGAAATGAATCTCTGCCCGACTGAACCTAGTCAAGAAATATTTGAGCCGGACAACAATCATGGTTCGATGTTTGAAACAATTCAACTGCGTTTACATGAGATGAATTTACCAAACGATTGGAGTTTTTATAAATTGAGAAATCATTTGATATTCATGAAACTTGAAATTCAGGAAAATGAAGAGATTGTAATAGATAGTATCATGCAAATTTTCAGATTAGGTGAAAATATAAACACAAATTAGCAATTCACTATTCACTACAACTCAAAAACAACACAAATTGTATGTACTAATCGCTTTTTGATGTAATAATCGTTCTTATCGCAAGCGAAAAAGTTCGCTACAGCTCTCTTTCGAAATCAGTATGCAAACAGCACAAACAGCTGTTGTCCTTCTTTATTTCTAGAACGACTTCTACAGTCATTAGCTGCACAATTAACTCCTCCTGACTCACGTATCATTGGAATTTGTAGCAAGCTCTCCAAACGTAACAAGCAAAGGAGCAAAACCCCACAAACACTTTCACCCATGCAGTTTCTAGGTTATGTACATTATGCGATGCACAAACATATACACGCTTTTGGATGCAGGAGAATCGCTTCTTATCGCTTACAATCGCAGTTGCTATGATCACCAAGTGTCTCATTTATAATATTATTTATTGGTCTGCAAGACAGATCATACCCGTAGCGTAGTTCGTAGTAAATTTTCAAGGCCGATGTGAAATTTCCCGCTCTTTTGCAAATGATTGAAAATATAGTTTGGTTTGAGCTCCTAATGTCATTGGTCGATTTTTCCACGTTCATTCATCATTACGTTGAGTGAGTACTCTTTATATAGTATATATATATATATATATATACTCTTTGTCTTAAGATATCACCATCTTACATTGAACAACGATGTATAGAAGACTGGTGCAGTTACTGATAGTGTTTTGTACTCTTTGGTTCTGTCATAGAATATACAGGGTGTTTCCAATTTTTGTAGCAGCTTGAAGGAGACATTTTTTCAAGATGAAAATCTCATATATATATATATATATATGCGTGGGATGCGTGTCAAATTTTCTGTTTTTTTGTGGTTTTTGAATTTTCTCCTACAATTTTCGGAATTTATTGAAATTTGATGAACCTAATATACTTCAAAAACTCAATATTTACCTAAAGCTATTCAGTGTTTGATAGACTTGGGGGTCGTACCTAATTTAACCCTGTAGAACTTTTTTGTGTACCGTCTCTGCTCTTAATATTTTGGAGGTGCCTGTACATAAGCGGGGATTGACTGCCTACTTCTGAAACTCTGTCTAGATGGCGTTTGCGATGACCGATTGTAATAAAATATGATAATTTTCCTAAAGCTGGTGCCGTATTGTAGTTTCCTTCTTTTTGGTCAGTTCGGGCATGTTCTCAATAGGTGTCGGTATACTAGCATCGCATCGAAGTATAAGTTTTATATCATTTGGTTGCTGTTACTGTCCGAGCAAGCTTATTAAATGTATGTAGTTTTTATAGGTCTCGAGTCTCGATCCAGACAATGTGTGTATTTATTTATGTCGCGGGTCGCGGAGCGTGGTAGAACCGAGCCGACTACTTTGACGATATTCATCTTTCTCAGAGATAAATCTCGATGGCTTTGGCAGAACGCGGGTATTTCGCACTGAATTTTCATCCATGAGATGAGGGGTATTCCCGATCTCGTATTCCACCTCGTATGTTCACGAATTTGACATTTCTTACACAATCCAGACAGGTGATTGGTTGACATACTTACGAAACGTCAATTTTGTGAGTATACGAAGAAGAATACGAAGATCAGGAATACCCCTAATATCAATATCAAAAATGGTTACATGTGGTCTTTGTTTTACAAGCTTTCATTTAGTTTCATCACCCACTTCTAATCGTCCGAATGATTCAAAATTTAGCAGGTGGACATAATTTTTGTGAATGAAATTATGAAATTATGAAATGGAAAAAATGGCGGACGAGTTTTGTGGTTACCGTTAGATTTCATTCAAAATTGATGTCTGGTGGTCTTTGGAGACAGAAATTTAAAGTTTTTGTCAAAAATAAAAAATTCATCATGGCGGCTCCAAAATGGCGGAACACTTATTTTGGTCTGATTCTATTGATAATTTGTAATTTTTTTTGAGATTCTCGGGGTCATATCGATGTTATGATTATTTGTCAAAATCCAAAAATTCAACATGGCGGCCCCGAAATGACGGACCATTTTTTTTCATAATGGTCTCAGTCTATTCGGTATCTGAGGTATTCCGAGGAGATTATAATTTTTTGTCAAAATTAAAAATTCAACATCACTGCTCCAAAATGGCAGAACAGTTTTGTGATTATATCTAGTCAGATTCTTTTCAAAATTTTCATTTGGGGGTTTTTAGGGTCGGACATGATGTTTTTTTGTCAAAATTCAAAAATTCAACATGATTGCTCCAAGAAGTTTCGTGAGTATAGTCAGATTCTATTCATATGGGGGTTCCTATGGTCGAATACTATGATTTTTTGTCCAAATTCAAAAATTCAACATGACTCCAAAATGACGGAACCGAGGGCAGAACAGTTTAGTGATTTTGGTCAGATTCGATTAGGAATTTTTGTAGTGATGTCGGAGATTGTGATTTTTTGTCAAAATTCAAAAATTCAACATGGCGGCTCCAAAATTACAGATATTTTCTTTGATTTTGATCCAATCCTATACAAAATTGCTTAGTTTATGTGCAGGTTTTTGGGATCATATCATGCGAGTTAAATGAATGAACAAAATAACAAGAACAAAACAAGCTTTCATTTGTTGTAACAAGATGAAGAACTGGAAACTGGCACGCTGACCGGCCGCTGTTTATACAGGGTATTTTATTATTGTTGCACGAAACTTCGAGGTCAGATTTGTTGGGTCAAAATATGAAAAAAGTCAAAATGAAAACCAAACTCATGCATAGCTGTTGGAAGAAAATCTGTGATACTCGAGAGATCTATTTAGCTATAGAGCCGATCGATCAGCGAACTAATAGGATAACTAGGTATGCCAAAACAAAAATCCACCTAAAACATTTCTGAAACGAATCGTTTCCAGACATATAATCATCTGAACTTTGTTCATATTTTGGCCCATGAAATTTGACCTTCAATTTTCGTGCAACATTGATGACACACCCTGTATAGGTATTGCAGAACCGAATCTACGATCATTCTCAGATCAGATTGAAGTGAATGTTTTTCAATCGTTTCTACTGACCTGTCGAACTATATGTATATAATATATCGCGACGGCTCTGATCGAATTCGAAGGAACAAACGAATTGAATATCCCTTTTCGCATATTTATTTTGGATTGGCTCTAAACCCATTCTGAATTACTTCATCGATATCGATATCTGCTTGCAAGATGATTGTATATGAACATGGTTATTGCAACGATCACCTTTGTGTACTTACCATAGTAAACACCAAATTTGTGTCTGGCATTTGAAGAGTTTGAAATGTATTATTTTTGAATAGTACAATATTATAACAGGTATTTGATCTCTCCTCGTCAGGTGTTTGACAGATTCTTTGTTCAGAACCAAGCCGCGAACACGTGTGTGTTCTTGTGACAAAGTCGCTGTAGGTGGGGAGGAGATAATAATAATGATAATGATATTGATAATAATTTATTCACCTGAATGAGGAAATACACAATGGGTAACAAGTGCGTTTACATGAATAACAAGCGAACAAAAAATAATATAATATAATATGCGCGGTAAGCAAAATGAACATTCAATCGATAAGCAAACAAAGGTAATTGGTAGAATGAACAATACACTCATGAATATGTAGGTGACTTTATGTTTTTGTTATGTCATTTCGAACTATGGCAACAGGAAAATGTGAAATGAAACGTACTAGTATGGAAATTTTTCACAAACGCACACTTACGATACGATGATGAATGTAATGATATTTCAATTGAAAATTTGACTGAAGGTATGAACACATATACATGGTGCCTATGCCTACTTATCATATATCTAGATTCATTCCACATCCCAATCTTTCGAAATATGAATCCACTACAATTCAAGAAGATCAAGTTTATCGATTCTATCGTTTCATGGATAATATCGATGATACCAATAATATCGATAACAACGATATAATAGCGATAATATCGATAATTTTGTTAGTGTGAATTTTTATCGACATCATCGAGAATTATCGATAAATTTGACCATCCCTAGACATATAACACAGTTGAGTCATTAGCATTGAGCACTGAAAACTGTCCGAGGTATATATGGCTATAAGCATATTCAATCACTTACCCAATTCTTTCAGAGAGTATTCACCGACTGAATTTAAGAGACAGGTAAAATCAGTTTCGACACAAAAACTCTATTTGACGTTTTTTATATATATTCACGATTTTAACAATTTCAAAATATAGTTTTTAAGTTTAAAATATCTGTCTATGATATGTGACAAAGGTACTGCGTATACCTGTATTTTCGTTTCTGTTATATTAATTTTTCATTTCATTTATCATCAATTTTATGGTGATCATCAGATTCATTGTTGTATTTTTGTTTTTTGAAATTTATCATGTTGAGCTACTTTTTACAGGATTACTATGACTTGTTCTATATCATGCATGTAGGATCTTTGAAAAAACCAATAAAATATCATACCATATCAGTTACTACTTCCTGCATCAACGTGTTCATAACACTGATTGTCAATCATCGGTGATGCTGATTTTGTTCTCTTTTTTGTAACGCCATCTGAAAACTAACATATGAGTGATTTTCCGCTATAATGAATGAAATGCTGTTATCAACTTGCCTGTACGTAAAAGTAGCCATGATACAAGAAAAGAAGTATCATGCAGAGTAAATGCACCAGTGTTCCCTACATTGTTCATGCAACCAAGGTGGATGAAGGATGATGAACCAACTCTTCAATCAAAGAGTATATGCGTCTCTTTCCAAAACATGTAGACCTGTCTACAATCTATATATCTATGGTTACACCATATAAATCATAAAATATATGCCCTATATGAGTCTCATGTATATTATGATTTCTATGAGTTACACTAGCAACACCAAAGGTGAGTCGACAACTGTAAAATGATGAAATAAGACTGGTGCACGCATTCCCATTCAATGCAATGTTGAAAAATCAAACCAAATCGCGTCACCTAGGGCACTATTATTGAATGGCAGAACTGGAAACAGTAAGAACCGCATTTCTACCAAACTTGCAAAAAAAACAAGAATTCAATTGTTTATTTGATGGAATCATGATTCAAAAATGAGTGAAATCAAAACATTTCTTAGGCACCATGGAATCTTAAACGCAAAATAGTTGTAAAATAATGGATCTTCAGGAAAACTCACGATGACTCTCTCATCAGCTGAGATGGAGCGGATTATGGTTGCAACAAATGCACATCAGTGCATTCACTTTTGGTATTTCATCATTCTGGTAACCTATCTCTGGCAACACTAGCAAAACCGACGACATATTTTCAAATGAAAGAGTGAGATGTTTTACTAGATGATATGAGTACTAAATTCGAGTTTCGAATGTATTTCATTGCATCATTTCTGTTCGTATTACTGAATTTCTAGTAGGATATATAATACTGAGAGCAATAGTGGGGTATTCATCCACATATAATTTTGATTCACAAATCTGAGATTGCATAGACAGCCAATATACCGGTAAATCAACACTATTTTCATTGCATTCCATCTCAGATCAAAGAAAATACTGAACAATTGTTGTGATTATATCATGTACAGAAGGCAAAAATTCTATTCAGGCAATTCATCGTCTCTCCTAATTTTAACCGTACTGACACTTTTCCGGACATGGGACCCACTATACTCAATTTTTTTCTACTGTTGCACTGAATAACCCCTAGAAGTTTGATCCCATAGTTCTGTAGCACCCTGTAGTGCGATGGTTTTGAAATCCAATAACTCTGTTTACACTTTTCTAAACATGGTACATCTCTGTTGAATATTATATCCAAGAGTATAATTATATATATATATAAACGATTTTCCCATGATCATATCATCTCTCAACCGCCGTATATAATCATTCCCTTTACGGTATTTGTCGATTTGCCGATTTCACCCACGGTTTATGGAAAGATACATACAGCAGAGATAAGTTAATGGTTAACTTATCTCTACCGACAGACTCCGTCTGTATTGGACAGCCGGCAGCGCTACTTTAGTCATTTTGTAAAGAATGGATCTTTGGATTGAGTGGTGCTCGCTTGACTAGCACGTATGTGAGTTTCACAGGATTTCAGGACTTTCAGCCTTAAGTACTTACGGCTTCGAATTGGTTCAGTGGTCAAAAGCTACTAAAAAATAGATTTTTCTCATTACGCTTTAATCCATCGTGAATAAGATACTTTTTTCCAATGTTAAATGTGCCTAAAATGAATGAAAACATTAGAAGGGTATGAAAATCAATTGATTTGAAGCATTCGGTGCATGAATAACCAGCTGACGGCGGGTGAAAATGCCTGGATTCACTTGGCAGTTTTGTGCTCCTAACATTTCGTTGACATAATATCAAATGTTTTAAGTGATTTTTTATTGTGAAATTAAGATATTTATTTGCTCCTTGGAGAGTTTGCTTACGAAAACGTAAAATTTGGAGTGATTCCTGGCGTA
Source organism: Gastrophysa polygoni (assembly GCA_963576655.1). Lineage (NCBI taxonomy): Eukaryota > Metazoa > Arthropoda > Insecta > Coleoptera > Chrysomelidae > Gastrophysa > Gastrophysa polygoni. The sequence continues at coordinate 19,445,486 of OY755091.1, read as the reverse complement.
CGAGCATTGGGCGTGCTCTGATTTAAAAGCACACACCTTGTTAGCAGTCATTCATAAATTTCAAAATTGAAGAACTATAAATATAATCAAATGTTGGATTTATAAACTGTGCTGTTCAATTTTGGAAATTGAAAAGAAGTAAAATGCAGTGTAATCAGTGTACCACATTGTAAATAGAGTTAGATCATTGTTATTGTATACCACTTATTGGGCACCAGGATGTCGACGACTGCATTCGTTGATAGAATTGATCCTTTCGCCAAACGGTCTCTCAAAAAGAAGACCAAAAAGTCACAAGGGAGTTCCAGGTATCGCAATTCTGCAGATGTTGAGCTTCAGCCTCTGCCACTTCTCAAAGGTTTGTGTTATTCATATTTACCATCTGAGTACTTACTAATGAATGATTCCATTTATTTAGACTTTTGAGTTTTGTGTGAATACATCGATATTGTTGTGTCAACAACAATATACCTTTGATTTGATTTGATTTGCACCCTATTAATCTAGAGTTACCTTAGTACAGTTCAGCTTTTCAAAGGAGTCTGATGGGGAAGATTCGTCTGTAGAACACTCATTGACTGAATGTCAATTTGATAGGGCCTAAGTCTTTGCCATTTGTTGCATGTTGTCCACGATGTATACCCAATTATCTGCAAAAAAAAGGTTGGTTCTTTTAATGTTGCTCTAGGAGGTAATATTTCAAACAGTGTATGTGGAAAGCCAACTTGTAGCCAGGCAAGAGAAATAATTCATGTGTATATATTTCCCTACTTAATACACTGCACTGCTAGGACATGTTCTTATACAAGACTCATGAACAAACAATACATTGAATCCTCGATTGAATTAAATAGGTAATATCAAAAATAATCTTTGGATGTCCATAGGTTAGGTATACTATCCTGGCCCTGAACATTCATCCTCAGACTTCTCTGGTTGGTGGCACTGCTAATAAGATTCAACATTTTGACCATCATTCAGTACACCTGGGTCAATGCTTTTTATTTTCATTCAGTTTTTCAATTGATTGGTAATTATACCAGTATTTTTGGATTTATCACTTCAACTAGGGTTGCCAGATCCAACTTCTCAATAAAGTGAGACATTTTTAACCCAAGGTCAAATGCTCAAATTAAAAGGTAGATTTTCACATAATCCATAAATACACACTTGTGTTCAGGAAATTTGTTTCCCAATAGAAAATGATATAATAATGAAAATCAGGTACTGCCCAAAGTCTTCAATAATATGATCTTGAATTTTATAATATACAGTGTTACCCACTTATGATGGAGCACTATCAGTAATCCTCATTTTCCAACTTATCTAAATTTTTATTGTGGGCTATGATTTTGAAATTTTGACCACACCACTGAATTCAGCATCCTTAATACAGGTTAATACCAAATTTGCATTCATTCATTGGCAATAAGTACTTAAATAAAGTACTCACATTTGGAAATCCTAACATTGTTTATAAATATTTCAGACAAATTTTTAAAAATCATAAATATTTCTAACACAAAAGTAAAAGAATGTTGAGGTTTCTGGAAGAAAATTGAAGCAATAACAAGAATTATTCTCTACTTATAACATCTGCAATGGTACACTTTTGGAATAGATTAAAGTTGAAAAAATAGTTTCTATTGATCTGTTATTTCCTAATGGCAACCAACAACTTTCAGACTTGGAATATCCGGGTCCTGGTATCATTACCCTGAAGGCTATCAGTATTATTCCGAAAAATCATTTTGTTTCCTTTATTGTTCAGAGAATTCAAAATATGCCAGATTGAACATTTAAATTGAATCATGCCACCCTATTAGCGGTAGGCCAGTGTATAGAATGATGAAATTTTCCAATGAAATAACCAATTGCAGACCTTCCTTCTTCTAGTTTATAACCTTGATTTATTACAAAAAGGCTCATATTTTCTTCTACATTCATGACGACAATGTAATTGCCCATTTTTTCGAATTTTTTTGATAACAAATGTTATATCTTTTTTGCCGACTAATATTTTCTGATAAAATTTGTTAAGATTCCATGGGAAGTTATCCCCTTATCATGAGGTCCTGATGCAAGACTCTCTTATTTCAAGTATGACAGATATTGAGTGGTGGATGTCAACATTTTTACTAACAGATTCAGATCCTGCAGCAAAAAGTATAATTAAACAACTTATGACAGCAGAAGCTTGATCTGCAGGAGTGGAAAGAATATTTTCATCCTTCAAATTGTTACATTCGGATCTACGCAACCCACTAGGAGTAGCAAAATCCCGAAAACTGACCTCTCTAATGAGGATTCTGAATAAGTAATAAGTTGCATTTGTATTTATCATTTGTTATTCAATCAATAGTTTCAGATTGTTTTGCAGAAATAGAAATTGAGATTTTTTTATTTGAGTAAATGAAAGTGAATTAATTCAAAAAAGTCCGAATTATATCAAAAAGTGTGACTTTCTTGACATTTTTATAAAAGTCATGACTTATTCCAACCGTGATTTTTGATGACAATCTCAACTTTGAGGAGCATGTTACAAAGAAAATTTGCTTGATCTATATGAAACTAAAATCCTTTTATACGTTTGAATTCATATTATCCAAAAAAATTAAATACAAGCTAATAGAATCACTTTCATTGCCACATTCAGATTACTTTTTGCAAGTTTACTATAGCTATTTGTCCAACGAGTATAGAGGTGAACTGCAATTAGCCCAAAACTCCTGTATTAGGTTTGAAAATAGAAAATAAGATCACATAACATATATTTTTGATTAAAACTCACATCTCAAAATTGAATTTAGATACATATTGTTGTTTGGCGTTTTCATATATAAAATATTTACACTCAAAAAGCCAGAATATATCTTTAACTTAATAATACCTAGACAAGACCTTCATAACTTGAATCTAAGGAATTCAATACGATTCAGCATTCCACAACATGCAACTAAGAAATTCGAAAACTTTTTTGATTATACGTCTGCAAAGTTCTTGAACACAAACATATATTTTCAAATGATCCAAGGCAAATCTTTATCCACTTCCAAAGTGATACTCAAGAAATATGTAGCTACATTGCTGACAAATGATAGGTAATTCTACAAGTACATTTTGTTTATTTCAGTCACGTTGGTATAGGTCTTTGTTTTTATCATATTTATGTAATTATATATTTTTATACAGATTATTTAAAGTTAAAGTTCTGGTGGCATGGAAGAATGTTAATACGAATGTCACCATTTGCGCCATATACTATATCGTACTTATATGAACGCAATAAATATTTTTTCTATTCTATTCTATTCTATATCATTGATGGGTTATCATCCTCATTATGAAGTTTTCAAAAATGTAATAATATACAGGTATAAATCAGATTTTCATATTTACTTCAATGTGATATCTGGATGTTTAATCTTGTGTGAGTTTTTATTCTGGATGATCTTGAGTTCTTCCTGATATGTTCTGTATATTTAGTAAGCTGCCCCACATATGAAGTGAGACAAGCGAAAATGTCTTCTGTTTTTGAACCATTTTAACTTTGTGAAGGAATCGATTCTTGCTGTCTTCCAAGATTTTGATAGCTCAGTTCATTGTCTACAATTATCTATCATTTCGAAACAATGAACTACAGGGTGATATCTGAGACTGAAATTTTCCAAAAAGTTTGGAGTCGTCCCGTTAGCATAATTTTACTTATTAGTATATCCTGAGGGCAAAAAGATGAAGCTCAATGTAATTTCTTGAAATAGTTTTAAAATAATCCGTATCCATACAGGTTGTATTGAAATATGCAATTTTATACAATATACTGCAGTTTCGTTGTGATCTCAAATTCAATAAAACATCATTTAAACTTTTATGTTGCCAAAATTTCGAATATCGTATAATTGATAAAGCCGCGAGGGAAGTTCTTGTTCTGGTTGCCGAAAGCTTCGGTGACAATTTCATACTGGTCGATGATAATGCTAGACCACATCGTGAGAGAATTTGTCACTGAAGTTTTGAGACAACATAACATTGTTAGAATTGAATGGCCACCCTTGTCTCCAGACAGGAATCCTATAGAACATGTATGTGAGATTTCATGTTTGATAGCCGGTTTGCCTACAAGAATAAAGGCACTCATAGCTGCTGGGGAGGTGCAACAAAATATCGACAGCTGATGATGATTTACAAAAAGCATCAAATTATTATTATGATTGTATGGTGATGTGGATTTTTTTATATCCATTAAAATATTGTGTTAAATATTGTCTGAATTCTTGTGGAATCTCAAATCTCAGATGACTATAGGAAACACCCGTGGTGTTTTTGAAGGAGTTTTATACACAAGGTGATCCAGTGGCAAGTACCATGAACTGAAGGGCTCATAGGCTAAGCTAAATTATCCAGAAAGTTCAAATTATTTCTTCTCTAAGAAAGAATTTTGACCATAATATAGGGTGTTTAAGTGTCGGCTAAGGTAACAGTTCTTTTGTTATATATTTTTAAAGAATGAACCAATCATTCCTATCTTTTCTGTATATGTTGTTTATGAAATGAGCTGAAATTGAAAGAAATCCAGTTACAACGGAAGCACCCAGTGGCGTAGATTTCAGGGTTATGAAAAACTTTTTGTCCCTCAAAAAAAATATGAATATGTTTCTTAAATTTCCTTCTGATTATCAGACTAAATTGCTACAAAAGTGGCGAAGCTGACAAATGTCGATAGGAGTGAATAACGAAAAAGAAGAAATAAACATACTGATAAATATTTTCTCAAAAACAATGCATCTTATCCAAATTTGACAAGTATACATCATGTTTTATTGAATTACATTTCATGGGCATTGGACATATCAAACTGCAAAATGTTGATAGAATTGCATATTTCAATACATCAAACAAAAGACATTGTTGCTTGTCTCATTTCAAATTTGGGGCAGTTTAGTTTCATTTTTATTGATTTGGAATATTCTTCGGAATATTCATTGAGTACATCAAACCTAGTATAACTTTATTATTCAGAAACTGAAAATGTACCAATTTTCATGTATCTTGAAATTAGATGATTTGAGTTATTGAGAATGCTGGTATTCTATCAGAGATAATTTTTTTTTGTTTTAGTAGTTTCTATTTCCTTTCAATTGTAGATTTTCGAATTCCTAGTGAGATTTCCATCTCTTCTCATAGCTACTGATTTCAGTGATTGAATAGTTTCAGTTTATTCTCAACATATTCATTAATCATGTACAAGTTTTATTACAAAATGCATCACAAAAGCAGAGAGATAACACACCAAGCACAATTAAGTGCTCTTTCCCTAATCAAGGCTTGATTTAATAATCACACAAGTGCTTTAATGATATAAGTATTACTTATAATGTTGAAGATAAAATAGAAAATTAATCAAATTATGAAGAGTAATATCCAAAAACTAAGGCATACAAGTAGAGAGATAATCCAAGAAAAGTAAAAAATGTGAAACAACGAGCACTGATGGAGGGAGAGAAGGTCTAGCAAGATTAGTCTACAAGAAGCAATTTGAGAATGCTCTGCTTATTTTTATATTGATTGTGACTTTATATCAACACTTGATTCCATATTGGCAATGAATTTTCTGTACAATTATAATGAAAAGGTCCACTCAAAAGAAATGCAAGACTTTCATCTCATTTCAGTTATATATTTCAAAACTCAACCTGGAACCTAAGTACCTTAATTTTTTAGCAGGATCTTTTAATCATCTATATAATATGATTCAATTCTGTAATTGTTTCTGTTCTTATACCAAATTTTCTTTCACTAGTAGTATCGAGAGTTATTTGGCATTTCATAATTTCGTTTTTTTTTTAAGATGTACCAGCTTCTGAACAGGAGGAACTGTTCATGCGAAAACTCAGACAATGTTGTGTTGCTTTCGATTTCATGGATCCAGTTGCAGATCTGAAAGGAAAAGAAGTGAAGAGATGTACTCTCAATGAACTAGTTGATTACATCACTGGAGGAAGAGGTGTCCTTACTGAACCTGTGTACCCAGAAATTATCAAAATGGTTGGTTAGCATAATATTCATATACATTATTGAGTTATCTAATAAAATAGGATAGGCATACCATCAACAATAGGACATGATAGCTAGATATAGCTGCTTTTTAGTATCAATACAGGTTTGAAACAGACAGACAAGTCACTAACATTTCAAATAGCAACCCTCACCAAGGTCGAAAAGTATCGAAGCTCCACAAATTTCACCACTACAAGATACAAATTACTCAAGGATGGTGACCAGCAGGGACATATTGAGTTTTTCATCAGGATTATGGCTTAGCCGCAGTTGTTAAAAAATGTCTGGTGATAACTATCAATAATCAAATTTATGCAAATGTTAGACAGAAAAATAGAGCTTCGTAAAATTCATGACGGACAAAATCAATCGGACGTCGATGGTAATTTTGTGTAATAATCGTCCAGTAAGAAAGTGGTTGGATGATCATCATCTGGTGCAGTGGTTTGGTAGAAGAGGACTACCTGGGTCACCAGATCTGACACTTCTCGATTTATTTTATGAGGTCACTTGAAATCCGCAATATTTAAAACGTATTGAGACTCAATAGAAGAACTCCAGAATCAAAAAACAAAGGAACAATTTGTACAAGAATGTAGGACTATTTCACCAGAAACCCTCTAAAAGGTCCGCGTTTGAATATTGGCTTTACTTGTGCTTACAATTCAATGGGAACCATTTTGAACAATTCATAATGTGATTAGTTAGGTCAGTATGTCACTACTTTCATTTCCATAATGAATTACAATTCATACATTTTTAAGGTTAAGTACTCAATCAGTACGTAATTCTGAGGAAAATAATATAAAATAGTTGTGACTTACGTAGAATAACATAAGAATTTTAAAAATAGCAAAATGAGTTGAGGTTGCTATTTGAAATATCATTTAGAAGTGTAGGTGCCCTGGGGATAAAGGGGTTGAAAATGATACAACAACAAATATCTCAAAAGTCCCCTGAAAATTGACGTGTTTCATCAAGTTATCAAGTTCATCAGTTGGAAGAACATTGTGTGCTGTTTGATCCAAATTTCTCCCCGTATCATACAAAAAACTATTGTTGATGGATATTTTGCTTTTGTGGAGCGGAAAAAATTCAGTACAAGCAGATCTTTAACTCCAATCATGATAGCAGATTCTCCTAAATGAAATGGAATTGAATTAGCCTATACACATCATTCAAATTCAAGATTATTTCAGTTAATTTTTCGAAAAATCTGTAAACCAATTGAAAATACCAAGGAGTGTTCATTTGACTATCTAAGCCTGCTCTGGAAATCGTGAAGATCACATGTGACGTAACTAGTTTTGATGTTCATCATCCATCAGAACCAATGATCTGTTGCTCAACTCCTTCAACTCCTAATGTACACAAAAGGTTGATCTATTGCTCAAGTCAAACCATTTCATTGATTTGAGTCTGATATGATTTTGATATGATTTTATTGCTCCCTGAAAATTGGCAGAGGAAATAGTCAAAAGAACACTCATGGATCAATTGCTCAGAAAAAACGAAAATTCAAATATTGCTCAGATTGGAGCAGCCTGAGCTGGAGACTTTTCATGTGACTAAAAATGTCTTATGTTGCCCCACTCCAATAGAATTTATTGCACTGCTCCACACTGCCAAAAATCAATTTTTATAGTTGAAAAAGTACATTTTGGAAGGTTTTATGCTATCAGGAATTCCTTGCACCAGCTCACATGAAAGGTAATCGATTTTGTTTTCTTGTTCAATTTGGAGTCTATTACATTGCTCCACATTGTCAAAACTCTATTTTTATAGTTGAAAAAGTGCATTTCAAGAGGTTTTCATAATTAGGAATATCACTAGGAATACAATAGTCTCAATAAATCAATCAAGTTATTGGAATTCGAAAAATCAAAAGGTTTCTTCTTGCAAATTGTTTTCACAGTATATTGGGAGACCTTCAAACAGCAAACTCTCTTAGAGCCTAGCATATACATATACTATTTATAGATATAGTGTTCACTATTGAAATTTTCATCCATGACATATTTTTGCTCAAATTTCAAATATTTCTTTAATATAATATGAGAATTTCCATCATTGTGTCATGTCATGTTGTACAATTATTATTATTACTATTGATATTTTAATATGTTGCATATTATCACTACTGTGTTGATATTCTATTGTATTGTTCTAACCTGCCATGAACGTACTTTTATGTCATTGAAATATTTTATTCATATAAGATGAAGTTTCCTCAATGATATGATATGATATGATATATTGGGGGTAATAGAGTGTCATAGTTTTTGTTAAAAAAACACTTCAGTTGCTTTAGAAAGTTTTAACATTTCTAACTAGATTAATACTTGACGGTAATATTGATAATTTTCGGCCCTATCCCAGATATAAATCTTCGGTTTCCATCATACTTACAGAAAGGTATCTCCAACATTTTTTTGATTCGTTGTCTTGTGGAAAACAAGTGATATGATAGTTTCAATTTTTCAGTTTGAAATAGAACGCACGACTTGCGTGAAAATATAGGGGATGTATACTTGTTGTACAAAAGTGTTGTGGAGTACAATATGATTTTGTATTACATCTACCATTGAATTACATACAAAGCCCTCCCCGTACAGTCTTTACCAGTCCCTTGTTAAATTGTAAGTAATAGTTTGTTGGTTAGAATGCGTATAATGAGGTAGAATTTATATATCAATTTTTTTATTTTATTGATCATATAATTCATATAATGAAATCAGCATCGTCAATGTGTATCTGGTCAAAATCTGACCTATTTGCTTCAGTCAGAGTACAAGCTACATAATGAGTTTTTGTTATGTTCAAGGATAATTTTTTGAAATCTAACCAGTTTTTGATTGTTTTCATTCCTTTCATAACTGCTTGTTTGGCCATATGCCATGTATTTATGAAAAACAGTATAGGGCTCCGTTGAGAGACATCTATTTTCATTGTTTTAGTGTCACTATACTTGTTTCTGATTCGCATGTTGTCTAATCGAATAAAACTTCTTGAACTGTACTTTTTCGATTATGAAAATCGATTTTCAGCAGTGTAATTAATCAAAATAAATTGAACAAGAATAACATAAAACAAAAATCAGTGAACTGTCATGTGGGCTGGCGTAAGAAATTCCTAATCACGAGGGAAATAACATAAAATGAGTGAAATAATGATAATTATATTAATAATTCGACTTTATTCATGAAGAAAAGGTGAAGTGTTAGCAGTAGCTGTTTTTCAACTCAACCCTGAGGGTTCTCCTCTAGGGGATCTTTACAAATTTATTTATTTATTTATTTATTTATTTATTAATTTATTTATTTATTTACTGATTACAAACAGACTATGTCTAATAAAATGTATCAGTTATGGAGGTAGGTTAAGAGAATGGAATTAACTAAAGCTAAAACTAAGAACTATATACATCATACATTTGAGAGACTCTCAAGTCACATCACAATTTGTTTTACCAAGTTTAGTATTACATATTAGAATTACTAAAATAGTTAACTTGAATATATCACTGGTGAGAGAGAAGTGAATTTTTGGAGATGGTCCAGATATCCATTTCACATGTTTTTAGGAAGTTGTTGAAAGTTGTTGAGCAACTGTTGATAGGAGAACTCACAGTACATATTTTTAAAACAGTATTTTTGGATCTCAGTCTTATATCAGATACATTTATGTGAATATTCATCAATAAGTCAGGTACATTAATCAAATTATGTAAGATATCAAAAACAAACAAGATCTCAATTTTCTCACGCCGTTTACTCAAAGTCTTTATGTTGAAATCAATCCTTTGGTGTTCATATGATACTCGCATTGGATATACACCATATTTTTTTAAATGCATAGACCTCAGAAGTTTCTTCTGAATATTTTCAAGCATATTAGAATATAATTCTGTCTCAGGATTCCATATAATACAACAGTACTCCAACTTTGGTCTGATATGTGAGTTAAAAAGCATTATGCAAGTTTGATACTGAAAATCCTGACTGGATCTCATTATGAAACCTAGTTTTCTATAGCACTCCCTGCTAAGGCATTTGACATGTTCATTGAATGAAAAATTCCTTGTAAAAAGTACTCGCAGATCTTTGATTTCATCTAATATTTCCAGATCAACATCGTTTACAAGGAATTCTTTTTTCCTTCTAGTATATGAGACTATTTAACATTTCGATTCATTTAGTGAAAGGTCATTATCATCGCAATACTCAGTGATCTCATTAATAATACATTGAAATGTTCTTGTATCCTCTACTGAGGTTATTTTCATAAAAACTTTTGAGTCATCTGCATATGGAAGAAATTTTGAATCTTTGAGGTAATCATCAATATCATTGACAAACATAACAAAGAGCAGCGGTCCCAAAATCGAGCCTTGGAGAACACCTGAGGTACTGATGAAGCTATCTGACTGTGAGCTGTTCAATTTCACAAAGTTTAGACGATTTGTCAAATATGATTTAATGAATGCAACCAGATTTTCATCAAATGAGAATGAAGTCAACAACTTATTTAGTAGAACATTGTGATTTACCCTATCAAAGGCCTTTGCCAGGTCAGTGTAAATGGTATCAATTTGACAGTTGGATATTTCTTTGGAAATGTACTCACTAAAGACACAAAGATTTGTTGCAGTTGATTTTTTGTTTATAAACCCGTGTTGTTCCTCTAATAATACAGTGGATATGTTATTATAAATCTTAATATGCAGAATTTTTTCAAATATTTTTGAGAGTGAGGGCAATATAGTGATTGGTCTGTAGTTTGTGATTTGGTTTGTTTTGCCAGATTTGTGAATCGAAATTATACGCCCAACTTTGAAACTATCAGGAAATGTATTAGATTCCATATTAGATTCCGTATTAGATTAACGTGAAAATAAAGTAAAGATGTGAAAGTGAATGTAAATATAAATATAAAACTATAACAAACATCGTAAAATAGCGGAAATAGTATATGATATAAAAAACTTGTATATTGAATTCGCAGATATCTGCAAATCTGTTTCGTACATTGCCTCCGAGCGAAAATCCAGATTTCGATCCGGAAGAAGACGACCCAACACTGGAGGCGAGTTGGCCGCATCTTCAGCTGGTTTACGAGTTCTTCTTGAGGTTCTTGGAGAGCTCGGACTTCCAGCCTACAATAGGAAAACGGGTTATCGACCAGAAATTCGTCCTTCAATTACTCGAGCTATTCGATTCTGAAGATCCTAGAGAACGTGACTTCCTCAAAACAGTTTTGCATCGTATCTATGGAAAATTTTTGGGCCTCAGAGCTTTCATTCGGAAACAGATAAACAATATATTTTTGAGGTGAGTAGCTCAATTTATCTATCTTTACCTGTTGAGATATTAGAGTGTTTTCGGAAGATAGCGGCTGATCTGTCATAGACTGTGAGTTCAGGAGAAATCATTTTCCGTTGTGCAGGACGATTGAGAAGACAGTGGCATAATAAAGTCATTTTTTTTAATGGAACTCATATATATTTATTCATTCTGTGATGATTTTTCATTTTTGAAAGTCCATCACGGCTTTGCCAAGTTATATCAATCCACGACATCGACTCATGAAATTTCCTGAAAATATACGGGGTGGTCGTAGTCACATTCCAATTCTGCTGAGATACAAACTCGCCAAACTCCCTTTTTTCAAACGGAACACCTTATATTTCTTCATGTAGTTAGATTGGGGTGTTGATAGTTTCATTTTTCCGTTCATAATTGTACCCAAATATAATATATTTCGAAATAACCAAAGTTATTTCAAGTCCATGGTGTGAATAGGCTGGTTTTTCATTTCCCTATCCCCAGCCACTAGAAATAGTTGCCTACTTGATTATGTCGGATTTTAGTACCTTACTAAGGCTTCCGAAGATCGAAACTAGATCGCGTCTCCTCTGCTGATCTCTCGATGGTTATCTTGGAGACTCTGGAAGACACAATTTGAATTTGAAACTCTACACGAATACAAAAATTGAACCGTTAGCTGTCCTTCACTATCAGATATCTGTCATTGTCAGTTGAAGCGGATTGAACTTTACAGGATCTAATCGACATCTATGCTCAAGCAGTGCATCCTCAGTAAGGTTATTTGACAAGTCTACATGTTCTGAAAATAAACAATCAAAGAATGGTTTCACCACCCTATATCCAAATCATTGCTCAAATCTCCTGATCATAGTGAAAATTAATTTGATTTTTATCAAGATTGCTTTGGAAATAAACATTGTGTTATTAGACTGATATTTTGAAGCTTGACTAAATGATTCATCATAGTTATTCCCAGTTGATTGAATAGTTATTGCTAAAATATGAATTTTTCACAATTCATTTGGTATACAGGGTTTCTCACGGTAACTCCTATATTAGGTTTGTGTACTGTATAAGAAAATACAAGCACATAGCATATACAGGGTGTTACAGAACTATGGGATCAAACTTCTAGGGGCTATTCAGTGCAACAGTAGGAAACATTTGAGTTGTGGGGAACCCATGTCCAGAAAATTGTCACTACGGCCCTAAGACGCGTTAAAATTTAGAAAGACGATGAATTGCCTAAATAGGATTTAATGCATTTAATTTTTGCCTATTGTACATGTGCATTCAGGTTGGAGGAAGACATTTCAAACAATTGTTGTGATAATATCATGTAAAAAAGGCAAAAATTGAATGCATTGAACCTATTTAGGCAATTTATCGTCTTTCTAAATTTTAACGCGTCTTAGGGCCGTAGTGACACTTTTTCGGACATGGGTTCCACTACTCAAATGTTTTCTACTGTTGCACTGAATAACCCCTAGCAGTTTGATCCCATAGTTCCTTAAACACCCTGTATTTATGATCAATCAGAATTGAATTCAGATACATAATGCTGTTTGGCGTTTTCATAAAATATTCACACTCAAAAAGCCAGACTATCTCTCTAACTTGATAATGCCTAGACAATATCTTCATGACTTGATTTTAAGGAACTCAGTCCGAATCAACATTCCACAACATCTAACTAGGAAATTCGAAAACACAAACATATATTTTCAAATGATCCAAGGAAAATCTCTATCCACTTTCAAAGTGATAATCACGAATGTAACCACATTGCATATAATAGGTTATTCTATAAGTACGTTTGTTCATTTAAGTCAGGTTGGTAAATGTCATTTTCTGTCATATTTATACAATTATATATTTTTATACAGGCTATTTAAAATTGAAGTTTTGGAGGCATGGAAGAACGTCACCATTTGCGAAATATATTGTATCGTAATTATATGAACGCAATAAATATTTTTTCTTTTCTATTCTATAATTACATCATTTTCAAAGTTGGGAAAGTTTGTTCTTTCAAACTTGACACCCTGTATTCATCAGATGGTCAAATGCAGAATTTGATTCTGTATCGATTCGCTATAATTTCCAATAAAAATTACAGGTCCGTATTTGAATATGGAAAGTTGAGAGTGGCCCAATTTGTGCGATACTTTGTATAAAATGTTTATTCACATATTTGGATGGTCTACAGAAAGTTGTTACGACAAAGTGCCAAAAAGAAAAATCTTGAAGTAGAATTTCTAAATTTTCAATATTGCCTTGTATAACTCCAAAACTAAAGGAGCTAGATCAGCTTTAATTTTTCCGAAATACGCTACATCGCCCCCACTTAACCAAAATCTTACTGTTATTAAGATACCAGTACATTTTTTTATCTGTTGACAACACGAAATGAAAAGTTCGAGGAACATCATGTTAGCCAGCGGAGAAATTTCGGGGGAGAAAGAAGGTGTTGGAATTTGTCTTGGAAGTTTGAAGGTTGTAAGCATCGGGAAAGACTTCATTAGACAAAGAACTCCACAACTTTGCCGTTCTATTGATGAATGATTCTTGGTATAGCGATGTTCGACAGGTCTCGAGCCTGACAGTGTACGGGTGACCAGCCTGAGCTCGTCTGGTTTGTCATCTGAGAATCGCACGTGGTGGCATAATAGATGATATTTCCGTTGACCGTGAAGTATCTTTTGAAAAATATAATAAATATAATTGAATATATATATAAAGTATTGTGCGATCTGCCTTCTTGCAAGCTTGAGTTTTTGTTGCATTGAACTCTACGAGATTTTCAGCTCCCCATTTCAGAATTCTTGTCAGATCCTCTGTCTTTGTCTTGCACCTCTGGTCTCATTGGATGATATAGGGGCTGCTCCAGAGGAAAAGTGTACTATCACCCGCAAAGCTATGAACTGGGTTGGAGGTCACATCCAACAAATCCATTGATGTGGAGCAAGAACAGAGTTGGTGCCAAGACAGAGCCTTGTGGAACACTAGCATTGATCGTCATTGTAACAGACGTGACCCCATCTAGCACCACTTAGAGTGATCTATCTACAAGGAAACTCGATAATATAAGACACAGTTGGGGCGGCAAACCATATGACGGAAGTTTCGCTAGGAGGCCTTGGTGCCAAACTCGGTCAAATGCTTTGGAGATATCCAAGGCTACAGCCAGAGACTCCCCATGTTTCTCGATTGACACCTGCCACTTATATGTCACATAGGCAAGCAGGTCTCCAGTTGACCTCTGGTGACAAAAGCCATATTGCCGGTCTCCCACGATTCTTGAGCTCTCTAGACATCAGATGAGATCGATGTTGATTGCTTTTTCCATTACTTGAGAGATCACTGATAGCAGTGCAATCGGTCTATAGTTGTTAGGGAGGGTTTTCTTGATCTTCTTTGGAATCGGTTGGACTCTAACTTTCTTCCAGTTGAAAGGAAATACGCCTAGTTTGTATGAAAAGGTAAACGACCTGCAAAGAACTGGTGTTAGTTCTGATGCACATTTCTTGAGAACAATAGGCGGTATTCCGTCTGGCCCTTCAGCCTTCTTGACGTTGAGGCTAAGCAGAATGTGTCTGATTGTGCGTTGCCGGGAGACAATTTCTGGCATATGGATTTCGATGGTACCGATTTTGGGAAGGTCCTGGCCTCGTGGATCCAAAGTTGAATTGTCTGCAAATATTTTGGCGAAGGTATCGGCCTTTTCTTGTGGTGTTGTAGCCAATGTACTATCATCCTTAGTGAGGGGAAGAAATGATCTAGAAGTGAAATTTCTTCCGATTGCCTTGGCAAGGTCCAACATGAACGGGAACTATTTGGGCACTTTATGAACTTTGATTTTATCTTGGTGTTGTATGCCTCTTTAGACTTTAGCCTCGAATTTGAATAGCTCAGTATAAACTTTATACTATATATTATATAAAACTGAAAACTATATGAATACTGTGTAATATTGTGCGTTATTGGCTACCAACCGAGGTTCTTCAGTCCGATATATTTTTATATTTTAAATGAAACCAAAACTCCTACTTATCTTACTGGACCTTTTGGGAACCAATCTGCTCCTGTTTTCAACACAATTGAAATAATATTTTACTCCGGAATATTCGTGATGTTTGTCGTTTTTCACACTAAACAATGACCCTATTGAGATCTCATTAATACCTATTGAATGTGAATTTTGATAGATCTATATGTTTCTGATAACTTCTCAAATATCCACTGTACAGGGTGTGCCAAATTGGACACCTATAGGGAATATCCTTTTTCCCTAGATAGATGAGAACTGATGGCGGTGTCTGAGGATCAATTTTCATGACAAACTTTATAGTGAAAACCGCATATCGCTATTATCATTTCTGAGTCACAGCATGTGACAGCACAACTTTTTTCCTGTCAAAAAATCTTTTTTTTTTCAAATCATTCCCATGTAGAATTCAATGATGTAAATAACTTATATTCTTTTATAATTACATAATCATAGTTCCTAACCAAAAAAAATATTTGTTTCAAATGAGAAAAAATAACCTGAAGATGAATTCAGCAAAATAACAAGTATGCTATATTTTTGAAATGGGAATTTGAAGATCTATAGAAATATGCAAGAATATATATTTATAAGCAATATATTTTTTTTGCTCTATTTTGTGTATTAGGTGATTATTTTACATTGCTTAGTATAATTCAATACAAAATCTTTTTTATCTCAATCTGACCTGCTACAGATCTGATGTATTTACACAGAACGTTGAATGAATTCTTTTCTATACAGGTTGTCCCATTTGAAAAAAAATAATGTTATTAAAAGAAGTTAGTTATTCACATTGAAATCTACGTAGAAAGTGCTTTGGAAAGATTTCCATAGAAACAAAGAATTTTTGACAGAAAAAAAGTAACGGCATTTTTTCGGAAATGCACATTTTCGAAAAACATGCTATATTTCAGGAACGATGATAGATATTGATAAGCGCTTTTCACCATAAAGTTTGTCATAAAAATTCAGACACCACCATCAGTTTTGATTTTTCTGGTTAAAAAATAGGAATTTCCCTTTGGAAGTGTCGAATTTCGCTCACCCTGTACAGTGGTTATTTGAAATGTTGCAATGCGTTGTTGCCACTTCTATCAGAAAGTAATAGCAACTTTGATATTTAAAATGGAACAATCTGAATATATTTTAATTTTTAGAATCTCCAATAATTTCTCAATATTATTTCTTGATATTTCCGTACGGGAATCCCCCAAGTGTCACCTAAGTCCAAATCACATTTCGATATAGTGTTCCTCAATTCATAGATATCAGCATTTTCAGAGGTCATGATTTCCGAAGAATAAAATGGAAATTAATTTTCATTTACGTTAACAGGGAAATATATATATAAAATTTCATGATCCCCCATTCGATCAAGGAACCTTTAATTGAGAAAAACAAAAATTGAATATGATACTGATTTATGGAAAATGCGATAATAATCGTCGGGTTGCCCTACGTGCATACAGAGAGAAAAACCCTGATAGACGAATGCTAACCGCTATGTATTTCACACGCTTGGCTTCGAATTTGGCAACAAGTGGATCATTTTATAGAAAGCGTACTGTCTTTAAAAAAAAAATGCTACGGACGATGAGCATACCGTTGCAGTTTTAGGAAGAGTGGTTGTTGATCCCCATATCTCTGTTATCAATTCAGCGCATTCTCAAAATTGCTAAATTCAAACCATTTAAAATTCATCTGCATCAAGGATTACTACCCACAGATTACGAGAGGAGACTTGCGTTTCTTACTTGGTTAGCTACGGCACGTGAAGATGGTATTTTCAGCTCGATATTGTGGTCAGATGAGAGTCGTTTCCATAATAATGCAACTGTAAATCGACATAATTGTCATTATTGGTCGCAAAATAATCCACACTGGCTAAGACAAACTAATGTTCAAAGTTATCTGGGGAGTCAATGTATGGTGCAGCATGATTGATGGATTCATTTTAGGACCAAAATTTTACGATGGTACGTTAACTGGTCCAATGTACCTAGAATTCCTTCGGGATGAACTTCCTCATTTTCTTGAAAACATTCCTTTACATATGCGTAGAAACATTGATTTTCAACAGGATGGTGCACCCCCCCCCCCCCCCCCCCCCACAATGCTATAGCGGTAAGGAATCATTTAAATGAAACATTTGGAGATAGATGGATCGGCACACACGGACTGATAAGATGGCCTGCAAGATCTCCAGATTTAACACCGCTGGATTTCTTGCTTTGGGGGTAGTTGAAAGATCGTGTGTACCAGACTCCTCCTATTGATTTAAAAGATCAAAAAACAAAATAAGGAATGAATGTAGAGTCCTTAATGCTGAGGTGTTGAGAAGTGTTACTTCGCGTGAACTACTCCACCGAGCTGAAAGATGTGTAGAAGCAGTTGGCCAACATTTCGAACATATGCTTTAGTTATTATATTCTTGAGCCCCCTTTCTTTGTAATTTTGAAGATTAAACAAAATATCGTAGCCTACTGCAATTCTTTCAATTTGAAATTTCAATTGACGTTTTCTCCATCAAATCAAATCTAGAATACAAAGTGTGATGCATCGTTGGAAAGGTAATTTTGAGTAGAAAGCAAAAATTGAAAAAAATATAAAGGGTGCTATTTGAAATAAAAGTCAGAGTCACTTTCGGTCAAACCGGAAGTGACTTTCAATTTTTATTCTTCTCAGTTGAAGGTTCCTTGGACGAATTGGAGATCATGAAATTTTCAAATTTTTATCTTTCAAAATAGCTGAGATAATCCATTGGAACAGGTATACTGGGACACCCGGTATATATATATATATATATATATATATATATATATATATATATATATATATATATATATATATATATACTACTTTCTAATAGAAGTAGCAGTACCGCATTGTCGAAAATATTTTAGTTCCGTAGAGAATGCCACAATATGGTCTCCACCAAATTTCCAAAGTGATCCGTTGTCTGGTTCACAAGGAACGTCTAATGTGCCATCCACCTTGAATCAGCCTGTATATGTTTGGAATGAGAAAAACTAGCTCTTTCTAGAGATGAGATAATATACAGGGTGCTCTATTGAAAAAAAAATCACAATAAGTCAAAATATGACATTTTCCATGATGATTCAGAAGTAAATATAAAACTTTTGTGTGCACTTTTTTTTTGATAACTTTCGAAATATCCCCTGTAGGTGGGGTACTGAAATATACGGGAAAACTATGTACATCTTGTATTTTCCAAATAATAAAGATCATTATTATTTTCAGGTTTGTCTATGAGACTGAACATTTTAACGGAGTGGGAGAACTCCTAGAAATTCTAGGATCCATTATAAATGGTTTCGCCCTGCCTCTGAAGGCTGAACACAAACAGTTCCTCGTGAAGGTACTCATCCCTTTGCACAAGGTCAAGTGCCTATCTCTTTATCATGCGCAGCTAGCCTATTGCGTCGTGCAGTTCTTGGAAAAGGACCCGAATTTGACTGAGCCCGTCGTCAGAGGACTGCTCAAATATTGGCCCAAGACTTGCAGCCAGAAGGAGGTGATGTTTCTAGGAGAGATCGAAGAAGTTCTGGATGTCATAGAACCTTCTCAATTCACGAGGATTCAGGAACCGTTATTCAGGCAGATTTCCAAGTGCGTTTCCAGCCCTCATTTCCAGGTGAGACTTAGAAATAGAAATAGAAAATCTTTATTAAATAGGAAATCCTAATATACAAATACGTTACATAAATAAATTGAATACAAAATATATATTTAATTACCTAACTTAACCTATCCTAATGATAAAACACACACACACCATTCACTATGACATACATCCTTTTCTATTAGTACATGAATATAATAATAATAAAAAATACCTTTGATTATTTACCTAGATGATATTATTCCTAATATAATCAAGTAGCATTGATTTAAATGAATTGAGTGTTGAACATTCTTTTATGTGGTTTGGAAGTTTGTTGTATTTCAAAAGCCCAAGGTGAAATAAAGAATTCATGGTTTTACTATAATTGGTTCTCATTACATAGAAATCTCTATTGTTCCTAGTAGCATAGTTGTGTATTTGATAACAAAATGTTATATATTTTCCAAAGTAAGCAGGACATAAATTATGCAATATTTTAAAAATAAATACCATTGAAAAATAGAACAGTCTATCCTTTACAGATAACCAATTCAGTACATTCAGCATCAGTTGAGTAGGTGTATACCTGTTACATCTGAGAACAATACGCATACCTCTATTCTGAAGTTTTTGGAGAGTAGCAATATTATTATTATTACTCATTAAGTAGAGCAGGCTAGCACAGTATTCATAATGCGGTTGGATGATTGTTCTATAAACTGTTATAGACGCTTGTATACTTAAATGAGATGTCACTCTAGACAGGAAAAAAAGTTTTTTACTGTTTTTTTTGTAGCATAATTAAAATGATTATTTAATGACAGGGTATTATCAACCATGAATCTTAGGTATTTTATCTCTGTCACGACTTCAATTTTCTCATTATATATTTCTATATTAATCTGGTCTAAGTCAATTTGGTTATATTTATATTTAGATGTCATTATCATTGCTTTAGTTTTTTGCACATTCAGTTTTAATTTATTAATATTCAAATATTCTGATATGTTGTTCAAAGAGTTATTAATCTTTTCAACTGCCATATTTAGATTTTGGTCACTTGCAACTATTATAGTATCATCTGCAAAAAGACTTATAAACTCACATTCTTTGACGTAAATAATATCGTTCAAGTAGAGAATAGATAACAATGGTCCCAATACGCTACCCTGCGGTACTCCAGAGATTACTGATTTCTTTTGTGATATTACATCGTTTACCTTTGTTGATTGAAAGCGATTAGTAAGATAGTCTGTAAACCATTTCAAAACATAACCGTCAAATCCATAATATTGCAGTTTCTTTATTAAAATTGAAATATCTATAGTTTCAAATGCCCTTTTGAAATCCAAAAAAACTATTACAATATATTTATCTTCATCCATCAATAATTTCCATTTCGAAATTGTTGCTTGTAAGGCTGTTTCACAAGAGTGGTTTGCTCTAAATCCCGACTGATAATCCATTAGTAAATTATTATTCTTTATATAGTTATTAATTTGTGAGTATACTGCCATTTCAAGTAGTTTTTCCATACAGGGCAACGTATTGACTGGTCTAAAATTTTGAGCCTCTGTAGTGTTAATAATTTTTGGAATTGGTATAACTGTACTAGTTTTAAGTTGTTCTGGAAATTTACCAGTTTCAAGTGAAGTATTGATGAAATTCAAAATGACATGACCAATTACTTGAAATATACTTTTCAGAACCCTACCATTGATTACATCAGAATTGCATTTATCCTCTATTTCACATACCAAACTTTTCAGGTTGTTGAGAGTTAGTTTTTCAAAATGTGATATCCTACTTTCTATCTGAGGAAGTTCTGTAGCTGACCAAATTGCTGTGGGAATAATAGAAGATTTAATTTCTGTAATGCTATCAAGGAAATATATGTTGAAGTTCTCAGCCTTATCTACATCATCTTTTATTGAGATATTGTTACCATCTATATTAAATGTTATAATACTTGGAATTTCAGGATTATTAGGATGTATCAGTTTTTTCAATGTTTTCCACATTTTTTTTGGATTACTTATATTTGAATCTATTTTGTTTTCATAGTATAGTTTTTTCTTTCTCTCAAGGGTATTCACTACTGCATTTTTACATTTCTTATAGTTCTCCCAATGTACTGTTTTTTCGTTAATATCAGTACTATTTCGAAAAGTGCGGTATGCTTCATTTCTATCATTGGTTAGATTAATTACCTCATAGTCAAACCATGGCAGATTATTGTATTTGCAGTTAGTGGTTTTTTGTGGCGATATTATATTCACATTTTGTTCCAGATTTTCTATGAAGTTCTTATAAATACAATCAACATCATAAGAACTAAGTGCCCAATCACATAATATTAGTTTATTATTCAATTCATCTAGATTATTCTGAGAGTAATTTCTGAAAGTTATTTTATTTATATTTCTGAATTGATTTTGGTTCTTGATAGTTATTGTTATTATAGAATGATCTGTAATTTTTGGTGTTTCTTGAACTGTGCAGCTTATATTGGATGTATTTGTTAGAACATAATCAATTGTTGTGCTACTTGAGTTTGTTACTCTTGTCGGTTTCTCAATCAATTGTTCAACGCCTATAGAATTTATGAATGCTCTGAATTGTTTAACATACCTGTTATTTATTTCAAGGTATTGCATGTTGAAATCACCTACTAATATGCATTTATTTTGTGAGTCGAAAATATCCTCACTCCAATTTTCAAAATCATCTAAAAATACATCGCTATCAGAGCTTGGAGAGCGATATGAACCACCTATAAACCAATTCTCACCATGCATTTTCACCTTGAGAAATATTGACCAGTACACCCTATCAATTACAAGCTTTTTTGAAATCTTGAAACTAATGTCTTTTCTTACATATATAATAACTCCTTCTGTATATCTACTAGTTGAGTCACATCTTACTGTTTTGTAGTTGTTGATTTTAATCTCCATATCCTCAATATCTGTTGTGGTTCTTGCTTCACTAAGTATAATAATTGTCGGATTGTAGCATACTATTTCGGTAATTAGTTGATCCAAGTTAGCTATTATGCTTTGAATATTTAAGTATATTATATCGCAGCCATATGGATATCAGGATACTCATTCAGTTTTTTTTGTTTGTTTCGATGTTCTGTAATGTCTACGATTGTAGGAATATTGTTGATAAATCTTATCGTTTTACTTTTATCACCTTGATCAATAATTTCATTAAGTTTCTTCTTCACTGCAAAATAGTAATCCCTCTGCATCTTCGTTTGATCATTGTATATGCTTATTCCAGTAACAGTAACCTGCGACTTCTTTTTATTCTTGAGAATTTTCATGGCCTCCTCAGCATTATCTAAAATCACTTTTAGCGGCCTATTTCTTCCTTCAGAGAATTTTCCAAGACGAAAGACTTTTTTAATTTTCACCTCACTGCTGATACCTTGTAGAACACTTTCGACGTTGGTTGTATCTTCTTTGGCTCTATCTTGTTTATCCTGTCTTCTTGATTCTTGAATGTTCTCTACAATTACATTGAATGCCCTTATCTGTCTTTCCTGTATTTCTTGAATCATCTCAAAGTGGTCCACTTCCTGAGAGTTATTTTGATCACTCAATTTTTGTTTGAGTTGATTATTCTCATTTGTGAGCCTTTTTATGGTTTCCATCATTTCGTTCAATTTTCTGACCAGACTAGGTAATTGCTTGAAAGCATCCTTACAAGTCTGGCAAAAGTAAAATAATGTTCTCTTTTTTATTACTACAGCTCGGACTTCCGATGGAGCAAGACTCGTGCACTTTTCATGTGTTATATCACTACATCCATTACATACTACATAGTCTTTATCGCCAATTGGATCATCACATTTAGTACAAGTTTCATCCATTTCAAAATTTTATATCAATTATTATTTCTAAATTCTTTAAGCCGGACCTGTACCTTTAAATTCTTATCTTCACTTATCATATCATGAATAAAACTAAATGACATCTCCAGGTGGTGCTGTGATACCTCACTGGAAATTTACATTGATAAATTGAAAAAGTTCATAGTGGTTGGCAAAGTGAATATAACTCTGAAAGTGAACATGATTCTATTGTAGAGGAACTTACTGAATATAAATATTCAGGCATTATCGTAGACTGAGCAAAACAGATTTACAGGCCGAGCCCCATGCGACAATCAGAACCGATTCTGCAAAGGCCTTGTAAACATTCATTAGGTTTTTCTTTGCAACCAATCTCTAATTTGATAAAAATTTCTAATACATTTGTCTTAATTTTGTAATTTTATAATCAACGTGATACTGCCACTTCATGTGCGAATCAAAGAAAAAACAGTCTAGAAACAGCTATATAGGAACATAAACTAGGCATTTAGATTTAGATACTGAGATTTTTTGAGTGCAGTTGCAATTTGCAAAGTCGTGGCAGTAAGTGGTATGAATCTTTATTGTCTTATTACAGGGATAGGTTCGTGTATTTTAGGTGAAACACATTAATTTGGATTTATTTGCCCACATTGGTAGTCAGTAAATTAATATCAAGCCATTTTTTACAAAATTAAGAATGATTTTCTATCAGTTTATCTCCAAAATGAGATCAACTTCAATCATTCTCACAATGAATATAGAAAATTTCTCATAATCAAAAAAATATTCAAATACCTATATTTTTTTTTCGGACATCCTGTGTTCCTGAATGAAGGAAATTGTTGTGAATTCGTTCAAATGGATCCTCAATGATAAACTATCATTAATTTTTTTGCAAAATGCCACAGTACATGATTTGTACTCATCCAAAGAAAGTGAAAATAATTTTCTTGTTCTTCTTGTCGTTTATGATAATGAAAATGTGACAGGTATGTTTCAAGTGATTCTGATTGACAAAATGTCATTATTTTCCTCGAAAAAATATAGTACATTCTGAAATTTGGGTCCATAAAAATACTCATAGTTGGCCTCTTGTTGGGTAAACTCTTTCGAACACTTACCCAACAAACGAGAGTTTTGAGAAATGTATTGAATAAGAATGATGTGACATGGGAGGTAAGTCCTCGAGGTGGACACACTGTATAGATAAATTGATATTTCAAAATTATCTTATCAAGGAAAAATTCATTTCAATAATTGCTCAGAGGTATGACTGTTGATGATTGAACGTGTATTGTTTTTTGTGTTTTTTGTGTATTGACCCATTACGATTTTTCCATTTCATTGCAGGTTGCAGAGCGGGCTCTGTATTTCTGGAACAACGAGTATATAATGTCATTGATGGAGGAGAATAATCACGTTATCATGCCAATTATGTTTCCAGCACTTTACCGAATATCTAAGGAACACTGGAACCAAACCATAGTTGCACTTGTTTACAATGTGCTCAAAACATTCATGGAGATGAATTCTAAATTATTCGATGAATTGACTGTCAGTTACAAGGCAGAAAGACAAAAGTAAGTTGTGATTTCATCAATATACATTACCATTTATGATTATTAATTTTTCAAGGTTTTTTGGGATTTCCTTCCCTCATTTCATGAAATTGAAATAGAAATTATAATGCCATTTGTGAAATATTGATAGTTTTGAAATATTGACAGTTTTATGAATTTCGTGAAAGTCGACACCTTTGATCAGTTTATTGAGTGACAAACATTAGAGAATATCATGCTATTCCAAAAAACACTGAATGAGCAATTTTTCAAAACAATTTGTAATTTTGTTGACGACAGTATAGTCGTAAGTTAACCAATAAAAAAAATCATGAATCTGAAAAAATATGTTGTATCCTGCAATAATAATTTCTTGAAATATGTGATCTTGTGGCTGTGGCACTCAAAAAACTGATCAAAGTTATTGATTTTCAGAAAATTCATAAAATTGCCAATTTCCTCAAAACTATTGTAGACTGTAGGCTTGACGAATCAGTTCTGCAGATAAAGTTGAATTATCAAAAAATACTTTTCATTCATCAAATGTTTCATTAACACTAAAACAAAACTTTCGAATAAATTCATGAGGAAATTTCATTTATTGACATGTTTCAAAATATGTGTTAGAACACGTCTCCACTTCTACTCAGACAAATACGTGATCTCTTTAAAATATGCCATTTGTAGCGGTTCTAATTGAGTCAGGAGTTGAGCTATTGAAAGCAGTCCTAACTCTTGATTTCTCATTTTCCACTCTTTTAACTGGGGTGGAGCGAACCATATTTTAAATGAACACCATTGGACTATTTCTTGTGGGTTTCATTGAGAATCAGTCAAAAAAAAATTATGAAAATGGGTATGCTCATATTAAAGATAATGCTCTATGTATTCAAAATATTTTCGACAATGCAGTGTGGCCACTTCAACTAGAAAGTTGTAGCAATTTTCATATTTCAATATCTTATATTCATTTTCAGAATTTTCATCAAATTGTTGATATATCTACCTGATATTTGAAATATCAAAGTCGCTACATCTTGATAGTTGAAGCGGCAACATTGTATTGTCAAAAATATTATAAATCAATGGTGCATCATCTTCAATTTATGCATAAATATTTTCATGAACATTTTATGAGTCATTCTTGATGAACAGGTAGTGTAAGCTCGTCGTGACATACCTTGTTTTATCTATGAATCGAAATTCCTAAAAAACAATCTGCTTCAATCAAAAACTCTGACATTCATCACCACAGCCAAGCAATTCCGATTATTTTAGTCAGAAGCATCACTGCTTCTATTCTGGTGATGAATTATTCGAGCAATTGAGTAACAACAGAATATATGTGTCAGGAAAATTGAAAATAGCTGAAAAATACTCATTGACACTGAATTTTTTTAAGTTGATGTATATTTCTATAGTAATACTGTGTTTGGGTTAATCTAGAAGGTAGTGAATTAATTTTTTCTGTTTTCTGGGATTTTCTCCTATTGTTTTTAAAAATAAAAATAGAAATTATAATATAGAATTCAATTTATTTTTAGAAAGGACAGATTTATAATCTGCCACAAAATGTCACTGGGCTCGAAATTCAACCTTCAGATACAAAAAGAAGAAATTGTCTATTTGTCAGTGACACTTTGTTCTTAAAAATATGGAAATACAAGGATATTTTCAATAAAAATCAAAAGTCCTACGTTAACATTTTGGAAAAACTGTGTGTAAGGAGGAGCTTTCTGCGATTGTTTTTCGTTTGTAATCAAACACTTATACTAATGGTGGTAGAAAAAATTTATTATAGCCCTTCTTTATTCTTCCCACACAGAGAGAAGAAACGCGAGAAAGAACGCGACGAGTTGTGGAAGAAGCTGGCCGAACTTGAGATATCTCATAAGAATACTTCTACTCCCCAACAAAACAGTAACCCCTCCAGTAAAAAGTGATGAAGTAAATTCGAACCCGACGCCGCTTTTCTGTCGCGCTAACCGTTTCTCTGGTAAGTAAGACACACAGGTGACTCGTTTCTCCTTCCTCGTCTCTAAGACGGAGCCGAGCTTCACAACACCAGGCAAAATGTCATTGATAACTCCACGTCGGTTTTTGCAGTTTTCGCACTGTTCACGTGTTGAACAATTCATGTAGCATATTTTTAAGTTACTAAAACCGCTAGTCTATTTTTTTGTGAATTGTACATATTGATATCAATTTAATGAGAGTTTGTTTTTGTAAAATTTTACCACACGAAATAGATCGACTCAATGTTTCTGAATATCTGCACTCGGTTTTATTTCAGTAACTGTGAGTTTGTATGAAACTTTATTAATGTAGTCGAGGCACAAAACTGTTCTACTTTTTTCCCATGGAATGGTAGTCTGAATTCATTTCCATT
The DNA here is from genome assembly GCA_963576655.1 of Gastrophysa polygoni. Taxonomy (NCBI): domain Eukaryota; kingdom Metazoa; phylum Arthropoda; class Insecta; order Coleoptera; family Chrysomelidae; genus Gastrophysa; species Gastrophysa polygoni. The sequence goes on along the minus strand of OY755091.1, from coordinate 19,418,613 downwards.
CAATAAAATTCAAAAGAAAATCTAAAAGTCTGTACATGATGGTGAAACTTCAAAACATGTGTGACCCTTTTGTTTTTGAGACATCTTGTAAAATCTTGAAAGCGCCACATTCCAACAAAATCCAAGGCCTACTATGTCTATTTTCAGGAGTAAAATTGTAGGATTTCATATGAGTCATTTTAAACAAATCATACACTCTATGGGATTCACTACCTCTCTAAAACGAGCCTGAACAACTTCTGAGTAATAATGATTTTGTAGCCAAATAAAAAATGCACTATACCTTTCATTAATTTATTCTTCGTCGTTCATTTTGCCTGGTTCTGAGCAAATTTGTAGAAACACAAAATGTTTCCATGAATACTTTACAGTACTATGATGTACTTTATTTTACTCTATTTTATTTCACTAATGATCTGGGTGTCTCTTTGATATCAGCTTTTCTTCTTTCATTTGAAGTAAATTTTTTCATTATTATCATCTCGACTGGAACTGTTATATCTCAATAAGGCAACCCAAAAAGCATAGTAGATTTTTGATCTGGATGTGAAATCATTATTACTCCAAAGTTTTCTTAGAAATTTGGTACAGGCTTGTTTTTTTAAATTGCTTGAAATTTCACTCCTGAATATTGACCAAATGGGTCTTGAATTTTGATGGAATGTGGCGCATTTTGGTCACATGGTCAAGATCAAGCTCTACAATTTGAAAGAGTCCAGTCGAAATCGCACATTTAATAGACATGGTTACTCAAAAAAAGTGGGTCACACTGTATAATGCAGAAATTGGCATCACATCTGACGCCAAGCAATATTGAGATATTTATATCTTGTGAACTGGAGATGAATCCATTTGAATTTAATTAATAGCATTAAATCATATCCATAAATGGAACGTGAACTGAGTGTGAAATTGATCAAATGATGGAGTGAAGTCCTTTTATTTTCCATCAAGTATTTTACACTTACTTTGTCATTATTCGAATGTCATATTTTTCATGTTTTTTGATGGTTTTCTCATTTCGATATGTATCGGATAATTGTAAAATTTTTCACATTTATCTAAGACTCAAGCGGTCAACGTTGATATCTAATATTCGGGTATTTTCCACATTTATCCAGGTTATGTCATTGGGATATCACACATTCTGTGGATATAACACATTAACTTACTATCATTATGTTTTATTGAATCTGTGCTCTGATAATAATGTTGAAAATGTTAGGTCTTCCTAAATTTTTCTGTCAAAAGGATTTTACCAGCTCAATTCATCTGTTTATAATTTTTCTTGTGGATTTCATTCATGTAAACAGTTTAACATCCAATATGAATTTCCAAATGGAATACCCCACATATTTTGTTCTTGCCAAATAGAGTACATTTTCATAATTATATTTATATATTGCTGCTATTATCTCTCCTCAGTTTTCGAGATATTTGACGATTAGTAATTTGTGATTATGGGCTTCAGTGGCTGGGAAAATATGATATTATATATACTTTCTGTAGAGTTCAGAAAAAATTTGAATAATAAAAATGTTGAACCCGTGCAGTTGGAATATACCCAAGAGAATGTGAACTCCAACGTTAAATATCACAAAAACGTAAGTATTTTCAATATGAACTTATTTGAAAACACAAAATATAACTGGAGCAAAATATATAGGATTTCCATTTGAAAATTGCCATAAGAGGCCAACTATCACAAAGAGAAGGTACTTGGCTGCTATTGTGGAGAGAATGTAAGCTTGAAATAATTAAAATATAATTTAATTTTCCAGCTTTTCGTGGGATTTTCTCTCCTCGTTTATAAAAAATAAAGTAGAAGTTATTGAAAATTATTTTAATATATTTGTAGTAAGGACAGATTTCGTGATCTGCCCCAAAATGTCTCTTCACTTGAAATTAAACCTTTAGATACCTAAAAGAAAAATTCTCTATTTGTCACTGACACCTTGTTTTTGAAAATTTTGGAAATACAAATATATTTAATAAAAATTAAACTTCTACTTATCTTGGTGGACGTTTCGGGAACGAATCTGCAACCGTTCTCAACACAATTAAAATTCTTTTCTTCACAAAATTTCATTAAAATACTTTTCTTCGCATTGAAAAAATTTTGCGAAGAAAAGTATTTTAATTGTGTTGGGAACGGGAGCGAATTCGTTCCCGAAACGTTCACCAAGATAAGTAGAAGTTCTATTCTTATTGAATATAATTGTGTTTTAAAATTTTTCGAAAACAAATGAAAAATTTCTCTTTCAGGTATCTAGAGGTTTAATTTCAAGTGCAGTGACATTTTGGGGCAGATCACAAAGTCTGTCCTTACTACAAATATATTAAAATATTTTTCAATAACTTCTACTAAATTTTATAGAAACGGGGAGAAAAAATCCCACAAAGAGCTGGAAAATGAATGTAGAATAATTTCTTTACAATTAAACAGAAATATGACATAAATATGCGCAAAGCCACTTGTTATGAGATTTAGATCTCAAGTTTACTAACTTATTTCACAACTCGAAACTCTTTACTAAAATTGGAAACTCATGACGAGTGTATAAATGTTCCAATACAAAGTAAATAATTTACCTTCTTATTCCTTACTTCACTCAAAACTTACGACTCAAAACTTGAAATTACTGCATAAATCTACCATTGAAGTCTGATTTCTACGAATTTATATATTTTTTTGTATAATTTCGTATTATATAATCTCTATATATATTGATTGTCTTTTATCAGTTGGGTAGATTGAATGACCTTGTGTAAATATGGGTTGATTTGTCATTTTTCACGATTGGTTATCACTTATACAAATCTCACAGGGTTCTATTCTTGCATAATTTTTGGATATTCTCGAATAGAAAGTAAAACATACACAGATAGGTAATATCTCTTCTCTCCAGCTAACTTTTCGATTATTTTTATTTCAGTAACGGTCAATTCACGTGTGTTATTGTTCCTCTAAATTTCGACGTGGAGTGGAATAGAAACTAAATGGACTTCAAAATTCACATTTCTTCTGAAATGAAGTAATAGTGAAACAAATATATCATCTCCATATAGAGGGATGTTAATGAATCGTATGTAGCTGAACAATGTATGAATGAACAATGAAAAATATATGAAGGGAGCAAAAACTTGTGCAAATTTTGCAAGTTTCTATGTGTGATGTTTTTCAATTGATCAATTTATAGAAAATGTTATTCCAACAATACTTGTGCTCCAGAAATCATTCGAAATTCTTCAGAGCATTTTCTTGAAAAATTTGCCTAATAGTAGGAGTTCCATAATTTCAAAACTTATTGAAATAAAATTTTGTTTAGTTTTCAATTTCTTGTGTCCTTGTGTTAGTGTTTGCGCAAGGATTGTATTAATATGAGAAAACAAATTTATTCTGATTTTGTTATATCCTCAATTTCTCTCAATTTGGTATGCAAAATAAAATTGAGTGAGAAATAACTTATATCATGTATGATATTGTTTAAAATTTCGCAAAATATAGTTTCTCACTTTTTGTGTCACATTTGTAGCAAGTAATAGCTCCAAAAAGGAAGTTTGTATTAATTGGTCAAATGAAAAAATGATCATATGAAGTGGACCTAACTGGTGACACTGTATATAGGAAGCATGCTCAGTAATGGTATATTTCTTACTTGAAAATATTGATATCTATTCGAAATGAGACAACCTAGTACTTTGATGAAATATGAAAGTGTGATGTTCATGTCATGAAATTGTGTGTGGTTTCCTATTTTCTAAAAATTCAAAGGAAAAATATGTTATCATTTGACATTTTTCAGCTCTTTATATACTATTGATCAAAAGTCATTTTCATTCATGACATTTCTTTCTTGAAGTAATATTTTTACATAAGACACTTCAATATTTGATTCGTACACTTGAGTTGAGTGAGTTCAGTAGTTGAAAAGTCTGATGATTTGAAATGATCACTCTTCTGTAGTGTCAAACGCAGCAAAATTGCGTTGTTATATATTCATTTAGAACATAAGATGAACGATCTTTTATGATCAGGGACTTTTTTTTTATGTATTACTTCCCATCTCAGTTTGAGTGAATTATTTGCATCACGTTGAACTACCCTTCCTAAAGTTGTATATTCTTACAGTTTTCAAAATTTGGAAGATTTGTGTTGATTTGTGCTTCGAAATAAGGGTTCAGAAAGTGTCATAGTACTATGAAAATGTTGAATAGTGCATAAGGATATATATTTGGACATTAGCCAAATTGTCCTCAGAATGAAGTTGAGGTTGAGTGGTAATGGTGTTCATATACTAAACTGAATAACTAAAGAGAACAAGTTCAGAAACTCCGAGAAATGATATTCATGTCATTTTTACAGAAGGCTGAAAAAACGGTTTGACGATATATCTCATGTGCTCAGGTATTTCGAGAACATATCTCAATACGTATCATCGAGAACGAAATATGGAATTATTTCACTCTTCAATATGCATTTTGTTTTGGTTTCTCAGTATTCATGGTTTTTCACTATACTCACATGGAAACCAATTTTTAATGCAGAGTTTGTTTCTCAAGTACTTATTGACATTAAAATAAGAAGGAAAGTTCCCTCGAACGTGTGTTTGTAGGTTCGTCGATATCGAGATACATGGCGATGAACTAGAAAAATCGTAGAGTTAATGATTTGAAGATTGGGCAAACTTTTATAGGAACTTTCTATCTTGTTTTGTTGTCAGGAATATGCCCAGTCAGTTTTCTCCACATACTTGAAGAACACGCTGTATAATGAGGGCTGCAATGATCTTGGAACTGAGGAGATTGATCACTTGGTTTGGAACTTACAAATTATATATTAACTGCTTTGGTTACAATGGAGTCCTGAAATCAATGTGCAATATTCTAATAACATATACCAGCTCTATTCAGAGCAGAAATTTCATTTGTGAACATGTTCTAATATTGGCATGCTGCTGCTCAAAAATTAGAAGGTGTGAACACAGAAATTATTCATTTATTTTCACTCTATACATGGAAGGGCCCTGAATATATTTCCATATCATTTCTTGTTTATTCGAAAAATAAATGTAACAGTTCATAATCAATATGTATAGATTCAAATTTCTTCTACCTTCCTGCAGTATAGTATCATTCAGTTGTAGATTAGAATGAACCCATTAATCATGACATTTTAATTGTATTCATGAAGTGAAAGGGTGTATCAAAAAAAAATAACGCTTTCTTGAATTTATCGTGAAGATGAAAATTTACCTGATACACTAATTCCACTATGAACAGATGAAATTTATATTTAAATGTTTCTGAGATAAGATATCACTTGAAAATAAATGAACTCACCAACGTTAATAATCTCTTTATGATTTCTAAACCAAAAATAAGAACAATTTGCAGCTATCAATTCATTATGGCCTACTTACCATCGGTAATAATAGATATTTGTAATATAAATAAGTATCTCCTCTGAGTCTTTTCTATTTTTTTCCAACTCATATAATTGAATGAGGCTCAGTTCATTCAACATTTCTCTAGATTTTCTGGGAATTTCTCCCCTTTCTTCTAAAAATGGAAATAAAAGTTATAATTTATCATCTCAATATATTCGTAGTAGAGCCAGATTTATGATCTGGTCCAAAATGTCGCTTGGCTTGAAATTCAACCTTCAAATACTTGAAAGAGGAATCATATATTTGTCAATGATACCTTGGTTTCAATTGAAATTTGGAAGACAAATATATTTATTAAATATCAAAATTTCTACTAATCTGAATGTATTGGGCGTTTCGCCTAAAAACATGTTTCTGAATCAACACAATGGAAAGGTTGTTCTTTGCAATTGTTGTTAGACAAACAAAAAGTGTCAAAAACATCACTATCGGGTTGAAAACAGGAGCAGAATCGTTCTCGAAACGTCCACTAAGATAATTAGAAATTTTTTGTTTATTAGAAATATATTTGTTTTTCATTTTTTTTTTGATGAAACTGACAAAAAGAGAATTCCTCTCATAGGTATCTGAGGGTTAAATTTCAGGTGCAGTGTCATAAATATGTCCTCCCTACAAATAAATTGAAGTAATAATTATTACAATTTCTATTTTTATTTTCAGAAACAGGAAGGGAAAATCTATAAAAGTGAATATTCCACCTCCTTGATTAACCTACAGACATTATTTTGTTCATAACGTCTACTTGATAATGAAAACTGTAGTGAATTGTCAAATTTTCGAAATGTCATCAAATGTTATGTTAGTTGCTGGCAACTAATCCCATTCACTCTTTACATTGGGAATAGATGATATAGATCGAATGATAGTATGAATTTATATTATTTAGTGTTGGAAATGAGTACTGAGTTGCTGTATTTAATCAATGTTGGGTCCTGTAGTTTCAATATCCATGATTTATTGCTACAGATTTTGTTCATTAACTTGGCTTTCTTCTATAAAATCTGCGTGGTGGTTGATTGACACATTTAACTCTTCTACTTATCACTTCTCGGATTTTCTGTGCGATTCCCAAATCTGTATATAATCAAGGTATGAGTAAATGTATAAAATGAATTTTTGTGAGCACACTTATTGTATTAATAAAATTCTGTATCGGTAAAGTACTGCTAGCATAGAAAAGTATTGTTAATGTTGATGCCTTTATCCTCCTTTACCCAGAGTACTGACCTGGGCATAGACTTTCATAAAGCTTGCTTATTTAATTTGAGTATTTTTTCAAAGACCCTCTATAGCAGTTCATATTGTAATAATATTTGGTTGAGTGAACAATCGTACTAAATGGAATCTGCTACTCGTATCATGAATTTCGGGGCTGACAAAAATTAGCATAATCATTAAAGAAATGTTTAAAATATTATTTGACATTGAGCAGTGACTGAAGACTCAGATTGAATAGGGTGGTTGATGGTAATTCATCGATAGAAATTACATCTAAAGACAATGGATATCATTCTGAATTTGATATTTGTCCAAGCTACTGCATAGAATCACTGACAACACTACTAATTTCTTCAAAGGTGATAGAGAAAGTTATGGATTATGCTGTATACGTGTATACAGATGATATGTCTGTTGATGTGAAACTGTTCTTGTTCTGATGTTTTCAAACATATTTTTTTAAGCGAAACCATTGAGTGTTTGACATTTCAATATTTTGTCAGCAAATTTTCATTTGTTCATCAGTTGAACATACATTTGTCATCCTCGGATAATAAGTTGTATCTGTTCAACCTGAATTGAATGATCAAAATCATCCACTTCAGTTGGTCCGTTTTCAAGTATTTGCTCATATCAAATTTATTTGGTTCATTACACCAATTTTATGATGTTGGATCGCTGAAAGTTAACTCCGGATTGAAGCTCATCTTATTAATATCATTATACTTGGAATAAACTGGGCAAGTACTGGGTTTTCTGATATATTGGTTATTTCGAGAGTTATCAGAAAATTGTGAATACTTTTCATGTTTTTTCTTCTAAATCATTCTAGCCGAAGATTCAAAATTCAAAATTTTCAATGGAACATCCTGTACAATATCTCATCTAAAAAGAGCAATTCTTTCGGATTACAAAAATATATACATGTGGCTGATATCTGAAAAGAGCCATTCTTTCGGTTTCCAGAAATATATACATGTGGTTTATTTCATTCATATATTTCGAAATGTAAGCGTTCAACTTATTTTAATATTGTAAATTGATGTGCACTAAAACATAGTAATCCATGCTCAAGAGGCAAAGGGAATGATAGGACCTGGCGCCTTTTTTGTTATTTACCTATTAAATGTTAGTTTCGATATGTTTATAATTTTTAAGTTTTTTTGCTCCTTACCAACGGGGGACATCTGAAAAGTTACCAAAAAATTATCCATGAAAACATACATTTGATGGGCGAATAAAAAGAATGGCATACTTTTCAGGTATGAGGTAATGTACAAGGTGTTTCATGGAAAAATCATAACGAAATGTCAAAATATGACATTTGACCAAATGATTTTGAGCTTGTGACGAACAATTTCTTACGATTCAGAAAAAGTATAATACTTCACTATTATCTGACAACTTCCGAATAAATCTCTACAGGTGCAGTGCGGGAAAACCCTGTAGAAATTTGCTATGGAAATCCTACTGATGAATGAAAATCAGTACCTGAATATTCAATAAATCTGTCAGAAACAAGATGAGCACCCTGATTTGTTTATATGCTGAAATTTATATCTAATCAATGGTTCATATTCGTGTTTTGTTGGTAACTTACACTATTTCCGATAATCACAAACTAACACAAGGTGTTGATTGAACGTCGACTTTCAAAATAGAGGTGAACAACAAACATGTTCTGTATGTATTCAAATACATCGAAAATGTATGTAATAATATGTTATACCTGATCGTCGATTCGGCCAGTGTCCGAAATTTATACTCGCAACGTGTCATAGAATATGCTACTTGCTGAGAACTCGTGGGTATTCTTCTGTCATTATTTCGGCCACTGAGTGAATTATTTTCACGTTTTATACTCACATTCATTCATTGAACATATACGAAGCTTTATGGGTAACAGTTTACATACCTACCCACAATGCGATTTCATTTATTCTAACTTAAACATATAATGAGAGTATTTTTTTCTGTGTCTTATCTCAAAATTTATGAAGACATCAAGAATATTCTGAGAAATGTTCGAATAAACTTTATGCTGTGTCAAGTAACACATCTACATTTCTTTTGGAAGGTGACTACGATGTAATGAAAAAGTGAGATAAAAGAACCGCAAAGATTGCGGGAATTTTGAGAACCACTTTCATAAAAACAATACAGAAGATTGTACAAATATGGCTCACTAATTTTAGACAAGACAGTGTTGATATTAGTTACTATGATCACCTTGAGTAGATAATGTTCTGACAACAAATATTCTGACAAAAATACTGATTTTCATCTCGACTCATAAATGTGACCACCCAAAGCATCATCAACATAGGTATGTAGTGATAATCAGATTTATTTTTCAAAACATTAAGTGATACATAATTTTCAAGTAATGTTTATGGAACATAGGTCAACCTACAGTGGCTTTATAAATGACTATTATTTGCCTCCTAATGGCGGGTGGGCGGAGCTAATGAGATGCCAATATTTGAATCGTACCTTCATCATCAGAAATCTTTTTTTGGCTGCATTCAAACAGACCCCCTGCTGTTGTACAACCAGTATTAGAAGAGGAATACAATATAAAACAAGTTCATATGCACACATAAATATGTGAGTTGAAAATACGAATAGAAAATCTGGATACCCATCGCTCGATTTTAAGAAAGCAACTCTAAGTTATATAAAATGAATTATTTGACGGAGGGAATTCATGAATATAAAAAAAAAACACGATATAATTGAATGAATATTCACAAGTTCAATGTAAACTTGATTTAAGCTCACGGGAAATTTGCCTCCTAATGGCGTCATCCAATCAAAACGCTGAAAATCATTGTCGCCACTGTCTTGTATAAAGCCACTGTAATTCAACCTATATAAAATCTAATATTGTCATGAAATTCCTTGTGTAAAATTTGGGTGTGAACCAAAATTAACCTTATCATCTGTTCAGTTATTATTGAAAGAAGGAAAACTTGGTTTTCAATTCCATCGTCATAGATTCAGAGCAATATTTCTTATCAAACTTTGTCATATATTTATGTTCAGCCTCGAAACCAGATATTTTTTTCTCCTTTGACCAACCCTGTATCTCTACAGAGAAGCACTGAAGAACTGCACAATACTGCCTAGATTTCTTTCTTTGGTTGTGTCATTGCTACATGAAAAACCAAGGCAAAAATGATGCTCAAAAAGATTCAAATGAATCTAAATTCACTTAAGAGAACTCTTGAACTGAAATGGTTTGTCGTTCACCTTTATTTCAGTACCCAGTTCCGACACCAGAGGCCACTTTCTGATTGTCTCGAATAGCTGATGACTTCAAATAAGTTTACTTCTTATCTTCCTCATCATCCTGATCATTTAGTTATTCCAAACTTGGTACGGTTCAACTTGGTTTCAAATTACGATTTAGGATAAAATTACCTTTCTTAAGATATAAAGACCAGAAACTTTCAAGCATCTCAATGTTTTCGCAAACACAAATTGAGATTTCATTGAATTCAAACTGTTCACAATCCCCACCTCACAGATTTTCTCATGAAAACTAATGACAATGATTCCATGTTCAAGATTTGATGCAATGATTCATACGGCAACAGATTCCGTTTTAGATTTAGATAACCTTCGAACCTACTAATTTGTTTCGAATATTCAATATCTCAGTGACCCATGAATTATATCTATTGAGTGGTTATGTCAGTTAGTTTCAATGAAAAGTTGATATTGATATATGGCAAAACGAAGGACATTATTATAAAGCTCAGTATATTTCAAAACAACAAAAAATACACTATATTCAATAATTTTATGTTTAGGGTGGGTACTTGGCATCAGTTCAGCTATTTTGATTATTATTTTCTACATTATCAAAATTTTTTTTTCATAGTTGTATAAATATAGAAAATGTTATTCAATAGCTACTTGAAATTATTCAGTTCAATATACCGGGAGTAACAGGATCATGGTACGCCCTATTTTCTCTTAATTCCAGAGATAAATGATTGAACTCTCAAATCACCTATATATTTGATGAACGTCACGTAATGAGATTCTTTTTTTTTTCAATTCCGGTCAAAAACTTCCGATTCTCAAATTTGATACCCTGTGTAGAGATACCCACTTCAGTCCCTAGGAATCAGATGAACCACTCGAGTAAAGGAAATATTTATATCAGTAATTTGTAGTTCATTGAAAGTGTTCTTGTGATATATCGTTGGAAAGGTAATTTTGTACTGAAATTTAATTCATCAAAAAAATCCCATTCGAAATATCACATCGATGTATCAAATTTCTTTTCAATTCTAGGTAACACGACTATCAATAATGAACAATGACATTTGTATGACAATGTTTGTATGACAGAAGAATGGTGAAGAGGAACGAATGTATTTTAAACTGTTCACGAAGTTGTGTATGTTCATGTGTGTATCCTGAGTGAATGAATTTAATATAATTGAAAACATTTATTCAATATGAAAATACGTTATTCAAAGCTGACTAGCTACTGGCCACTAGATTCACTAAGATTCTTCACTCACTTCAAATCTGTTTCTACTGGTTTCTTCTTTTCCTGCATCAGTTTTATCACGACATGCATAGTTAATATTTTCATGCTCTAGGGCTAATAATTGTTTTTGACTTTGATTTCAGTTACTTTAAAGAAGATAATTGAACCAGTTGTGATATGTGGATTGAAAAAATATAGTTTTTCTTTGTTGAATATAAAATCGTTTTATTTTCAATTGCAGTGTATTTTATTTTGTATATTATATCATCTAAATATTTATCTTGATATATATTCTAATAAAAAGATGATAGCTGAAATTGACAAACATTTAGCTGAACTATAATTCAGATGGGATAGATTATAACATATTATTGTTTGAAATTTCAATGTATTTATTTAAAATTTTAATATAAGTTATTTAGTATACTGATGACTTATTATATTCAACCATTACCAAAAAAGTTCTCCATCTGTGACAAAATTTTCAGATTTATGATGTATCACCACATATTACCGCTACAGAAATACTGTAATATTTTTTTAATCTACTGGTGTATCATATGGTTCTCAATGGAAACAATGAAGGATGACCAAGGTAGAGTGTGGATATCATTTCTGATTAGGCATGCTATAAAAATGTAGACTCTTCGAAACTTCTACTAATTATCACATTGGACTACTGTATACTCAAAACGTGGGAGTTAATATTGTGTAAGTTACAACAAACTTAAAATTAAATAATCCATATTTGGTGATCGAAACAGGATGTGAAAAAACAAAAGAAGTAATTGGATTACACATGTAAAGATTGAATCGTTACGTTATACACAGGTAGCTTTGTAGTAGATCAGAAAGTACATTAACTCAATTATATGACTTTCAAAATTATGCTATAGAAATGATTTTGGTTGTTGAAGTAGTTGAAAATGCACTGTGGTTATGAAAAATTGTGTTTCAACTGTTGGTTAGGTTACATTATTTGTATAATTTTCATCAAAAATTATAAAATTCTCCGTGCCACTGTATTTAACAAGTTACGGTTTATTTGTTTGTTGACAATAAAGTGAAAAGTTATTCAGGAACAAATAGATGTTTCATTGCTGTGAAATTGTTTTATATGAGTATGGTACCCAAATTATCTAACGATCAAATAATGGATGCTTATGGAATTTATTTGAAATTATTTTCTTGAAAAAACATCGAACACAAGAATAAACTATCAAAATATGTGATCCAATAACATATCCAATCTCTGACAAGGAATTTCTTCAAAATATTCTTTTGTATATTTCTTTCACTGATTCAAAGCATAAATGAATACAAAAATTTATTCTATCTACGATATCCTACATAGTATTCACTACAACTATATTACCATAGAGGTAAGAATGAGTATAATGCCGAGATTAACCTAAAGAGAAATATTCTAATAGTGATAGAGCGATTATCGAGGTGGGTGTGAGTATACCATATTCAGTATGTATGAAAGAATCTATCAGAAGTATAGAAATATCACAAAATCACCCTGTACTTGATGATCTTCATTACTTCTTCTCTAAGATATGTACCTACTTCTTGATATATCAAAATCATCTAACTGGTTTTTAATAAATTCAAAATATCGTCACCCACAATCTTTATGGATAACCATAAAAATACTTTCCTGAACATTTTTACTGACTGAAGATTTTTCAATCACATAGCAGATAAATAGGTAATGAAAGTGAGCTAGTTTTGATCAGTAACTAGTTATATATATTCAGGGTATCTGGAAATTGTGCGCAAAAATCAAGATGGTAATAGTATTCTTACAGTTCCTACAAGATTTTTTGATAACTCACTAATAAGGAAGTTATAGGCCTTCAAAGTTGACTTTCTTGAATGAATATTTTTTATAACTTTCTTTCTACTAGATAATTTTTTTCAAATTTGGCACAATTAGTACTCTGTTGCTCTGCATCCTTGGACCAAATGAGACTCCTCAAAGGCAAAGGGCCTCAACCGTCAAGAAAATTCACATAACCACATAACTTTTGTCTCGAAATCGTGGGAAAAAGATTTTTTTTGAAAATCTGTCATTTTTTCAACGTTATTGTGAGAGATAGAGAAGAACTGGAACTTCACTTCTACTTCTTCATAGCTACTTGTGATATGATTCTACGTGGCGATATCGATTTCTTTCTCTGAGGTTCCTTATTCCGATTTTTTCCATATTCTTTGTTTCAAAACTGTAAAAGAGGATTCATAAAACATTCATTATCATTACATCATTATAAAAGATAAAAGCATGCAGACTTGTTATGGTAATATAAATGTATTAATTTATTCAACGAACTCTGTTATAATTTTGTAGGGTTTCATCTTCTATAATTATGATATAATGTTTAATGTAATGATAATGAATGATTTATGAACTCACCTTGAATAGAAAATATCACCAATTCCACTTGTCTTGAGGAGAATGAGTCATCACAATATTTCTGATCTTTTTGTGTCAATTATTGATCTACTAGAAAGCTGATAATAAATAGTGACAGGACGAATAATTCTACTCATTATGTCAGTTATTTCGTGAAATCTTCCATTATTTAGAATCCAAACAGAATAGTAAGACTAAATCCCGAAACATCATACACTTTTCAACGCTTACTTCTTACACATTCATAACTTTACTACCAACATAATACATATCTCAATGACGCCGTACTGTTTCTTGATCGATTTGGAAAACATCATTTCAAAATTACAATCGGAAGAAATGTAGAAACCATAAAAAATCAATTTTTACAAAATTGTAAGCGAGTAGGTGATACTTTACAAGAAAATCGTACATTTGTATTCCTCGTGTTGTCCTGAACTTGTCATAATTAGATCTTTCAAGGGAAACTTTCATTAAATCGCCTCAATTTTTTTCGTCCATTTATCGCTGTCGCTTTACTGCCGGCCGCGGAGTAGGGGTAAAGCGAAAGGCGGTCGGCTGCTGGTGGCGCCCATGTCTCATCAGCTAACCGTGCAGCATCTGTGTTTTCATCAGTGTATTCCCATACAACATATGGACATCAGACGTTCAGAGGATGTTATTAGTCCGCCAACCTGGACGTCAAGATATCCTTCATGGACGTCAGAAAAACAAACTGGTATCACGGGAAATCCAACCGGCGACCTTTCGATTATCAGGCTAATGCCTTTACCACTCAGGCTTTCTCACTTGTTGAATATATTATATCCTAACAAGCAAGCAATTGAGATATTAACCTAATTTCGGATATGTGCTAGTTCAATAATCCAAAGAACGCTGATCAAAACCTTTTTCAATGTTTTATCTCTCTTTCAGTAATTCTCCTTATTACATATGAATTTGAACGTCTATCCTTTTGATTCACATATTTCTGACTTCTAGATTTCTTTATCCCCTTTGGATAATTTCTGTCCAAAAGTGGTCGAAGGATATTACGACAGGACAGGATTTGGATGTCCATAGGATATCGGGTGTTGTATGGGTTGATGTAAATGTTGTTTGACAACACAAATCTACATTAACAATTGTAAAATATTATGTATCGCGAATACGCAGATTGAAATCAAAAGTTTGATATCTTGTCTACTATTGATTTCACATTGTCATTACCATTTTCCAATTATCAAGTTAAGATTCAAAACGCGATTTTCATACCATAAACCGAATAAATAATTTCCCGAAAATTTTCAGTTGAATGTCTACGATTCGAGAAAAAAGTTACACTTACATACAATCACAGAATGTTTTTCAAATAATCATACTGATTAATCCATCAAATGAATCAAATCAGATATTGTTGATGTTCTGACTCATTTTTGTTCAAATCAAGTGGACTTGAAATTTTTCGATTTAGAGTTTCGAAACACTCGAATCACTATGAATGGCTGTATTCAGAATGAAACCTTGCAGAATCTTTGGAAGCATATTGAGAATCGTATTTGAATTAACAATAAGTTGATGATGGTTCATGAATATGGAACGTCGGAGAAAGAAATCAATAACAGCACGTTGAATCATATGAAAAGTTGCAATATGAAGATGTATTTTCAGTTTTTCACAATCTCCTATACTAACGGCAAAAAATTACATAATAAACTGAATGCTTAACTTTCCTCCTATTTAACCAAATTTGTATCTCCCACCGTTTCCGAGATCCCCACGTTGTGCATCCTCATCTTGGACAAAGTCTATATTTCAAAATTACAAATATGTTAATATGCGATAATTCAACACTACCAAAGTAGAGTGAAATAAGTTTCAGTTATAAGCTCATCGGGTTGAGATCGCAGCGCTTCGGACGGTGACAGTTGAAAGCTAACCTACAATTGAACAATGTGTAATTTATAAGCAATGATAGCCGCCTGGCAATCGCCAGGTTGCTCCGGCTAAACGAGTGACGTCCGAAGGCGCACTGCTATTAGCCAGGAAAAAAATGAGACAACCTTGTGTATACGGACCTTGGTAGGGGAGTACGATAGCACAAATCACCATAGGTCACAGATCGTCTATCTAGATAGGTAATAGGTATAGTGACTTTCATCAGTGACGTCGTAATTTATAAAAAGGTAACTGTTTGAGTGCCCGCAACTGTGAGCATGGTTGCTGGCGGTAATAACATAAATTGAGAAGCAATATTTCATCTTCCTACTATTTCTCCGACTGAGATTTTCTTACGAAGTAGTCTACTCTGGCTACCTATTGAATCTATCAGAGACTCAAAATGGTGCAAAGTGTTATTTTTGTATTCGAAAATACTGATACTCGTTCATGGGGATCTGAGAATCTAGTACAGTTCAATGCAACTAAAACTCAAGCTTGTATGTTCACCAAGAAGGCTGATCACACAATGCCCAATTTGATGATGTCGGGTACCACTGTTCCTATGAGGTCGTCAATATCCATGCTAGGTGTCACCAACAACAGTGCTCTCTCATGGGACGATCACGTGAGGTCCATTGCAAAAACTGCTCCACAAAAACTTGGTTGTCTATTCCGTGCGAAGAGATACTTCACATCCCAGCAACTGCTTATGATCTACAAAGCACAAATTCGACCTGTCCTGGAGTACTGTTCACATGTTTGGAGCTCAGCCCCCAAACATACGCTTAAGCTCTTAGATTCAATTCAATTCGCCTAGTCGATGACACAACACTCACCAAATCATTGACCTCTCTAGATCATCGTAGAAAGGTCGGCGATCTTTGCCTTTTTTATAGGTACTTTCACGGTCGGTGCTCAACGGAAATATCATCTATTATGCCACCACGCGTGATTCCTAGTAGACAAACCAGACGAGCTCAAGCTGGTCACCCCTACACTGTCAGGCTCGAGACCTGTCGAACATCGCTATACCAAGCATCATTCATCAATAGAACGGCAAAGTTGTGGAATTCTTTGCCTAGTGAAGTCTTTCCTGATGCTTACAACCTCCAAACATTCAAGAAAAATTCCAACACCTTACTACTCTCCCAAAATTTCACCGCTGGCTAACACGATGTTCCTCGAACATCATAGGTTTCCCTTTCGTGTTGTCCACAGATAAAAAAAAATTGAATTATGTCTATTCAGTTAATATGATTCATCCTGGGGTAAAAATAATTATTTGGAACGTTAAATAATGCGATAAAATATAAATACGGAGTTGTTCAAAGAATTCAATCAATTTACTCAAATATGAATCAGCGAAAGCTGAACTTTAATCGTCACCATCAACAACGACAATGTGAACATTTTCATGAGAGACCGTTAACGATATACTCTATTTTAATTTGGTGGGATATAACCGCTCCATCACCGCGGTATCATATCAACGGTGATTCGCGAAAATCAACAAACTATCATAAATGATAAATGCATACTCAGTATTTTTGAGTTTGGGATCATCATTTATCCATAGGGATCAAAATCTCAAAGAAGTAAGGAAGGAATCAAGTGGATTCGTTCATCCAAAGACTAGGATGCGAAATCGATCTGAATACAAGTACCACATGAGATGATGCCATTCATCAATCACTGTGAGCGTGAATATACCCACACTTGTGCGTTTTCCTTTCTACTTTCCTGTTGCCACAGTGAAATAATCTACTTTCTGAATAACAAAATGTCAAAAGCGCTGAAATTTCGAAAGTGTATATAGAAGATGGCGAAACAATTCTTCATATGTTATTTTCTTCCAAAACATGGTAGACTTATAGACCGGGAGATAGTGACACTGAATCATCCCGACTCATTTTTATGGCACCCCGTCAGCGGTCGAATTGAATGATTTATGAAAAGAAAATGATGGTCATAATAGCGCTGGTGATGAAGTATCAAACTTATCGGTTTTGACGGATTTTTAACACATTCTCACACATCTATTTCTCCTGAACTACTTTGTACATGCTCATTTTCGTTTTAATTATTCATTTTCCAGTAGACATTCACGGAAATCATCACGCCATAACGGATTTGCAGCTTTAAAATAGTCACCATACTGTCGACATGATTTCAATTATTCTTCTTATATCTATGGATAAGACTTTCCTTTTCATTCTTATGTATTAAAGAAATCTTGCACTTGCACAAAAAATCATTGAGAAGGTGAGTGTGGATTTATGCAGCCACATTTAACAATTATCAAGTAACAGTTATCAATCAGTAACAGTTAGAATTAACCATTTTGAGTTAAACTTCTTGTTTTCGATGGCTGTGTTTATGCAGACAATTAACAATTATCAATCAACAAGTAATAAGTAAGAAGATGGCCAATTTTTAACTATTCACTTCAATTGAACCAGGTTTTCTTCTAGTACGCAACTAGTACGCAGATGACCACCAATTGGTTCTGAGACTGGTAGAGAAACCTTGTGATTGGTCTGACAGATGATGAATCTAACCTTACTTTTCATAGGTTGGATTATTTTAGGGTAGAAAATCATTTTATAAAACATAATATCTGAATTATACTATGCTGAGTCGATCTCGTTCGTAATTTCATGTGATTTACGATATAGAAAATGATAAATTCGAAGGCTTGGGACTGACTTGTGCGTCTATACGTATCATTTATTTCTAATCGTTAATTTGATCTGCATAAACGGTAATGTTACATGTTACATGTTAATTCCTTATTGATTAATGTTACTTGATAATTGTTAAATGTGGCCGCATAAATTCTATTGAAATTGAATTCTAACAAGATGATGTGCCCAGATCCATATCCTTTCTTCTTGCAAATTGGCGCAGTCGGTAATAAGATTATTTGAAACAAATAACTCAAATTGTATGATTCTTCCAAATTCTGGAATTTTGCAATATGTAAACATTTGTAAGGATACGCAGAGATCGTGTCATCATCTCAACGCTAGAATGAATCAATGTCAGAAAATAAGATTAATAAGTTAGGCAAATTCAATTCATTCAAATGTGATTCAAAAAGAAGAATTGAGATTGATTCAAAACCTATATGGAATGAAAAGAAACTTCGATGCTTTGCATTGGAAAAAATAGTATATTACATGACAAGAATTGTACATCACATATTACGCAGGAAGTGCAGAGTTGCACACGTGGCCGCGGCGCGTAGCAGAAAGTCTAAACATGTGAACAGTTCTCCGAGCACAGTAAGGAGCGACTGGAAGTGTACTCAGGTGGATACACAGAGGAAAAATACATCAATCAAGAAAGAAAACTCACTAGAAGGGGGGACAATTGAATCATTCATCATCTCCAAAGTCCGAATCTTTTGCCATCGAAAACGTACCGCTAGGCATTACAGGCTGGGAAAGAACTTTTAGATGAAATCCGAAAACAGGTGAAGTTTGTTTGTCAGGGGGATACATTTTGACGTAACAAGCATAGTAAAACCTTCAACCCCCTAAGTAGGGGTGTCATCCCAACATTTTTTTTCAAATGGGAAGGGGGGTCAACCGATACCTCTTTAGAAGGGGCTTGTCATTCCCTATACAGTGCTGCTCACATTTTCAAAATCGATCGACTCGTTCAGAAAATATGGAGCGTTGAAACTCCAACGATAAAATGTGTGGCGAAAAATGCAAAAATTGATTCAATTGTACTTCGAAACTCATTTATTAGTCAAGTAAATGTTCGAATTGCTGTCCGTCAACCTGCATACAGTGGTATAAGTTATTTTCGAACCGTTGTCATACATTCTGGAACATTTGGGGTGTCACTTCGCGACATACGTTAATGATTTATCGTTGCAAATGTTCTAATGTGTCTGGTGGTGTTTTGTAAACAACGCTTTCGATGTGTCCCCACAAAAAAACTTTGTAGATCGTAAGAAGTTGATAGGGTATGAAGTACCTCTTTGCACTGAACAGAAAGCCAAGTTTTGTGGAACAGTTCTCGCAAATGTACCTCACATGATCGTCCCATGAGAGAGCGCTGTTGTTGGTGATACCGAGCATGGATGATGCTGTTTTCTTAGAAACAGTGGTACTTGACATCATCATATTGGGCATTGTATGATCTGTCTTCATGGTGAAGTTACAAGCTTGTATTTTTGTGTTATTGAACACTACTAGATTTTCAGATCCCTATTTCATGTATGAATATCTTACGAATCAAGCTATGTGAACATTTGAGACTACATTGAAAGCATAGAATACATACATAAATGAAATAAAAAAGATACTAAGTATCACAATGAGCTGTTAAATTGATTTATTTCCTGTCCGAGATATTGAAAGCTTATATCTTTTAAGTTACGCTATCAATAGAGAGGGTCTCAAAATTGAACGAAATTTTATTGAAATCGGTCAGGAATATAATAATCTATGTACCACTGGAATTGATGAATTATTAAACTCATGCAATCGCTGTTCCTCGAACCAGAGACTATCGGGACACAAACTTTGCCATCGTAAATCAAGGCCCTTAATAACTCCATTGATACATAAATAACTATTACTGAATTGAATTCTTCCACAAATTGTGGTATACTGAGTACACAGTGTGGCGACGTAACTAACTATAAACTAACCTGTAAATGTAATCGTAACTGTAAAGTAATTGGATAGCAATCCTTTTTTCAGATAATTATATTTAAAGATCATAGTCTTAAACAATATTCGTTCTTCTGAAAACCAGTTTAGACACTCTGACATTGCTGTGTAACGGCTATATCCCAGTATCAACCTCATACCTTGATTTTGAAGCTTTTGCAATTGTGCTATTTTATTTTTATCAAAATAAAGAAGGAGTAATGTAAATAGATTCTCGATAGAAGGAACTATAGGTAACCAATATAAATTAGGAAAATGCTGACGCGAGATAACATCGAGCCATTAGTATATTTGGGTAAGTTTATACTTTAATTTCATTGAAAAAGTCTTTGGGCAGTTGCATCGAAAAAGCAATCAAAAAGTAAGACTTGCTCTTGAAAGTGTTTATGTTTTAACATGACAAAGCATTTCCCATTGTTCATATCAAGCATCCATTGAGTCTCCAAGTTTTTTCCCATTAGAAATTTTGTATAAATATGAAAATTGCATTCAAAGTCAGTCCAGAGACAGAGTTCACAACAGATAGTTCGCAGTTGGTAGCTGAAGTTAGTTATTACAAATCTCTAGATACAAAGAAAGTTCTGTTTTTGTTCGAGTTGAGTGGAAAGTCATTCAAAAGCGTCGGTATTCATCACTCAGAGAAACATGTAGCTGAAGAGGCAAATACGTGCACGCCAGAACAACTTGATATTTTCATGAATGAAGCTCTAGGCAAGAAATATCTGGTGACAAAGGAAGTAGATCTCACAATGATTCAATCGTTCTTATCATCTAGTCAAATACATGATTTATTTCAGGTTGATTAAATAATGGGTATTATGAGTGCTGGTCGCGCAGCAGAATTGCACTCTATGAAAATCAACAACAGATTCAGAAGATCATGGAACTACTTTTATGGTCCATGTACAAGATAAGACAGATACAGATACTAGATAAAATATGCATTTCTGTAACACTTCAACCAATTAGTACACCAACAATGTATCGACGCGTCCATGCCGGCATAAACGCCAAAATTATTTGTTAATGATATCTATAACAAATCTATTGCAGGTCCAGTCAGTTCATTTTTATTATATGTAATTATTTATCAGTACCTGCTCAAAAAGTAGTTCAAGCTGAAGTACTCTACAATCTAGGGAGAGAATAGCAAAAGCTTCTCAGCAATAAGAGAATAGCGACAGATTCTAACATTTCATGGAATACTCTACAGGTACTGTGATACATATGAATTTCCCCTACCAACGAGATTTTTGTACTTTTACATTTCCGCATTCAGTGCGGAAGAGTGTATGTTTGTGCTCCGAAAAGTGCGGAAAAGTATTAGATTTTTATATATTTAGAAGATCAATAATGCGAAAAAATATAGTGAAGTTATTTGTATGAAATGAGGATATATTGTTATGTTAATAAAATTTCAGATATCTTCAATCACTACTACTATAAAATATTAACTAACCGTTGAGCTAACTAGTTTTTCTCAGGGTGTATTCAGCCCCTTAGTCTCTTAGTAACGGTTATAGTTTGATCAATATCCAAGTATCTGCTGAATTCACCAAACAAGAGCTCTAGATCGTCACATCATCACGAACTATACAGGTTCAGGCGAATGGATGAAATTATTTTCCTATACTTGAATACTCATTATCTCTTCATGGTCATTAATTAGTTCTCATGCAATGGAAGAAGATGCTGTATGGTCGGGTCTTGTGAATAATCTGACGGAAGAGAGATTAGAGCTGATAAAAAACAACTTCCATGAGCATATCGAAGGAAGGCATGGACATGGATTGACAAGGGATGCATTTTTGAATGTAATTCGTTCTACTTTTGGTGAGCCAGATTTACTATCCTTTCTACTAATTTGAGGAATTGTGCCTCAGGTAACTCCGAATACTCCATACAAAGCAATTCACTTTTTGATGCCATCGTCGATAAGAAAAAATCATTCATAACGTGGAATGAATTTTTGGACTTCCTTATCGAAAACGCTGAAACTGAAATACATCAATCTGTTTATCTGAACATACAAAAGATCGAGTGTCCACCGCATATGAACGTAAGTTTGACGAGTAGAATACATTATGGTTCTCAAGTTATTGTACGTAGAAATATCGTAGATTTTTGACTTTTGAATATTACGATTTGGGACAACGCTAGGGCGTTGAAAGTCCAAGAAATGTCGCTAATGACCAAAAGAACTCATTGAAGGCTCTCATCACCAATGTCACTGCAAATAACCGTACCATCTCATTTGTCACCGCCAAACCCGATTAAAGTTGTACCAGATCTGATCAGGCCTGACTCAGAGCTGATCAAGACCTGTTAGAGACTTAATTTAAGCTCATCTCAGTTCCGAGAGATGGATGTCACAAAACTTGTGTGAGATCCATGTGGTGTAGTCAGGAATCAGGTCTGGATCAGCATTTGATCAGCTTTGATCAGAACACGAACAAGTCTGGGCCTATCGACACCTCAGTTATACAATACTAAAGAGTCATTGAAATATAGTTACCTTATTATATAACTCGAGATATTGAAATGATTTTGCTTGAATAATTTCCAGAGTAGGGTACATAATCATTATTTTATCAATATGTTCATCGATAAATTGAAGCCATCGTTCTTTCATTTCCTCAACTTCTTTCTATCATGATATTGTTGATGATATATCGACTAGAGATTTTATTTTTATACACGAAGAGCAGGAGGCCAAGGTGATGACCTTGAGGCACTCCCGACGTCACTGAAAATTCATTGAAGATTGAATGATCTTCAGATCTTCCCAAGATGGAAATTTTAGTGTTTTGAGTGATACGTTGTATATAATTAAAAAAGGTGACAGCAAGATAATGCAGCAAATCTTAATGAAGAGAGGTGGTACTTTTTTGTGTCCAGCGAATGTGTTACAAAGATACATTACATACAGCCAGAGTATCTTATGCATTATTCTCATAGTATCATACATTTATTCTCGGGGAAAATTTCTCCAACAATTCGGGATACATTTCTTGATACTATTAGATTTGAGGAATTTTCTGCGTTTTTCTCATTCAAATCACTACGAGACATCATAGGCGTTGATAGTAGGATTTTCGTATAGATCTTGGTTATAATAAGATTGTAACCTGCAGACGACTCGAAAATCTACAAACCAATTGCCATTCAAGACGATCATAACCTTCAACAGGACTCGAATTCTTTCTCAGTATATTGAAAATGCAACAAACTTCATTTGAACGTGAATAAATGTCACAAAATATTTTTCACTCGGAGTCCGTCCCCACAAGTTCTTCTAGGTAATAAACTCGGCTTTCACAGCCACGTTGAAAGTATAGTTCAGATGAGTCGTAGAAATCTTGGCTTCGTTCTAAGAGCAACAAGAAGCTTCTCAAGACCTGAAGGTGTAATTACTTTATAGAACTTACTGGTGAAATCTATCCTGGATCACGGTTCCATTATTTGGAACCCTATGAAATTGAAAAACTTGATATGAGACGTCTATTTCTAGATATAAGTATGTATAATATATACAATATTCAATAACTCACTCGATTGAGCAAACATTCTCAGTAGTCTCAACTTCAACTGTACGCAGTATGTTAGAAATAGACCTTTGTTCGTGGCAGGCAACAAATGTACACTTGAACTCACCATTCATTTGATCCTGCAATTCTGTTGTTGGTGATCTGCCTGTATTAGATTTCCCCTTCTTCCCTAAGCTTCAAAAAGCGTTTAACAGTTATGTTTTGAATCCTCGATGGAATTTTCGGTAAGCAGTTTTTCCTCCCACAATACTCAGGCTGATCACCCCTACACTGCCGAGCTCGAGACCTGTCGAACATCGCTATACCAAGCATCATTCATCAATAGAACGGCAGAGTTGTGGAATTCTTTGCCTAGTGAAGTTTTTCCTGATGCTCACAACCACCAAACTTTCAAGAAAAATTCCAACACCTTCCTTCTCTCCCAAAATTCCACCGCTGGCTAACACGATGTTCCTCGAACATCTACTTTATTTTTTAGAAACGAGGAGAGAAAATCCCACACACACACAACAACGCTGAAAAATGAAAGTACCACCTCCTCGAAGAACTTACAGACACTATTTGAGTAATTCCTTCTTTGCATTATTTCTTCTTTTATACCCTACATGAATACTTTATCAACTCTCACAACTATATATATTATATTGCTTTGTTTCGTGCTACTTTGTAACTGAATGGGTGGAAATTTCTTCTGAGTAGCCTATTCATATAAATAAATGAATAAATAAATAAGCTGAACGTTTGTCGAACAGCTATCGAACACTTTTTCTGATTTTATTGAATTTGGAATGCTATTTAGCTCAGTTATTCAAGGAACCCTGTCTATTACGTATGTAATTTTTTTTCAGACTTCATTGGACTTCATTCTCTCCTGGAAAAGAAAATAAAAAATATAATAATCATTTGAATATATTTTTTAGTGAAGACATGTTAATGATCAGCCCCAAAATGTTACTATGCTTTCGAACGGAGACAGTAATAAATAGCTACCTGTTTGGTTGAGAAGCAATATTATTTTCTTCTATTAAGAAATAAATAGAACTTGGTGAACATTTTTTAAATCTGAGCATGAGAATATTAAATTCAAGACAAATTGAAGAAGAAACACATGTAGCTAATGCTGCATCAGCCTTCGTAGCCCACTTCCGAAAAATCACTCTCAGAATTTATCTAACACATTACTTACCTACTGTCTGTTAGTTATTCGAGGAGGTGGTTTATTCATTTTTCTAGTTCTTATGCGCGATATTATACAGGGTATACTTCCGAAAAATCACTCTCAGAATTCATGTGATGTAAAATTGCAACACGAACATCTTTTGATTCGACACCCATATCGATATTTATTACCATTTTTCAATTATTGAACTTTGGAAATTATAGCCTGGCCATTCTGATCATTTTATTGAATATTATGCTTGAATATACTTTTGTCTGTATGGATTGAATGAAGTACCTCACTGTTTCTGAGGACCAATATGTCACTATATAGATTATGTAACATTTCAATCGATCGGCTAGAGACATTGGTTTTCAGAGAGAAACTATTGTGAATATAGTTCCCATCGAATCGGATCAATATTTTTGCTACACCGTGATATCGAAGCACGGCAGAATCGGTTTGTATGATGGAAATCTGAACTTCTTGACATCATATCAAATGATCATGACTCGTGAGGATATAAACAGATCTGATGATGAAAGAAGAAGAAGAAACAGATGGGTAACAGATGCAGTTTATTGCTCAGACGTTTTGATGTTGATTGTCACCAATTCTGCTAGGAGCATTATGATTTATGAAGCGTCTGGTCTGAAACACGTTCCTTATTGGTTGATCATCGGAGTTCCAGATATCATAGAGGTAAATATCCAAAATAAGGCAAATCATGCACTTACTGTACTAAAACTAAATTAATTGAGACAAATGTACCACATTACAAACAACTCACATTCCACATTCTCTCATTTTCCTGCATGTATATCTCAGAAACTACTTAAAATTTTACAATGCCGTGAATGCATTTCCAATGAGCTTCAGAAGAAGAAACTTTTTTATAAATAAAGGAATATAATAAAGCATTGGAACGTATTTCATCGGGCAGTAATATGTAGAAACGTAAAATGTAGGACTGTATTTATCCGGACCATCAGTATATAGGAATCATATGAATGGTATGAGATGGCGCAGCATTTTGCTTGCTAGACTTCTTAACTGAAAATAAATTCTGTTGTTATTGTTGTTCGATTTTCCCTCCACCCATCCATTGATGTGTTCATTATCATTATGCCAATACGCTCGACCTGTTCCTCACCAACAATCCGGAACCGTATGAAGTGAAAGTCCGTGCACCACTAGGAAACTCAGACCACACACTCATCTCCACGATATGTCCTTACATCACTCCGCGAACACGTCCAACACCCCCACGCACCGTTTGGCATTACAATTCAGCCAACTGGGATGGGCTTCGCATGTTATTTTCTGAGTTTCCTCGGAGGAGAATGTGTTTTGAATCGGGAGATCCTACGCAATGTGCTGAAGAGATTTCGGAAATCATCACGCTGGGAATGGAAACTTACATACCACATAGCACCAAATCACCAACCACTGGTGAACCATGGTTCGATAGAACCTGTTCTAGGGTCGTTGCTCTGAATCAAGCTGCATACCGTCGTTGGCGCTGAAACCCAGGCCCGCAAACTAGAGCTGGATATGTTGAAGCTAGGAACACATGCAATCGAACGATAGATGAGTCTAAAGAGGCATACAACACGAAGATAAGATCAAAGCTCATAGAGTGTCCAAATGGTTCCCGTTCATTTTGGACCTTCGCCAAGGCAATCGGGAGGAATTTCACTTCTAGCTCATTTCCTTCCCTCACAAAGGATGATAATACATTGGATATAACACCTCATGACCTCATGAAAAAACAACACCTTCGTCAAAATGTTTGCAGACAATTCTACCTTGGATCCACGAGGCCAGGAACTTCCCAAAATCGCTACCATCGATAACCGTATGCCAGAAATTGTCTTCCGGCAACGCACAATCAGACACATTCTGCTTAGCCTCAACGTCAAGAAGGCTATGGGGCCTGACGGAATACCGCCTATTGTTCTCAAGAAATGTGCCCCAGAACTAACACCAGTTCTTTGCAGGTTATTCACCCTTTCGTACAAACTCGGCGTATTTCCTCCTAACTGGAAGAAAGCTAGGGACCAACCGATTCCAAAGAAGGACAAGAAAACCCTCCCTAACAACTACAGGCCGATTGCACTACTATCTGTGATCTCTAAAGTAATTGAAAAAGCAATCAACATCGAGCTCATCTGATATCTAGAGAGCTCAAGAATCGTGAACGACCGGCAATATGGCTTTCGTCACCAGAGGTCAACAGGAGACCTGCTTGCCTATGTGACACATCTCTGGCTGTAGCCTTGGATATCTCCAAAGCATTTGACCGAGTTTGGCACTAAGGCCTCCTAGCGAAACTTCCGTCATATGGTTTGCCACCACAACGTGTCTTTTACTATCGAGTTTTCTTGCAGATAGATCACTCTACGTGGTGGTAGACGGGGTCTGGTGGTGTTCCACAAGGCTCTGTCTTGGCACCAACTTTGTTCTTGCTCCACATCAATGACATGTTGAATGTGACCTCCAGCCCAGTTCATAGCTTTGCGGATGATAGTACACTTCATTCCGCCTTTTCCTCTAGAGCCCCCATATCATCCAACGAGACCAGAGGTGCAAGGCGAAGACAGGTCGATGCTTTAAATGAGGATCTGACAAGAATTCTGAAATGGGGATCTGAGAATCTAGTACAGTTCAATGCAACTAAAACTCAAGCTTGTATGTTCACCAAGAAGGCTGATCACACAATGCCCAATTTGATGATGTCGGGTACCACTGGTCCTATGAGGTCGTCAATATCCATGCTAGGTGTCACCAACAACAGTGCTCTCTCATGGGACGATCACGTGAGGTCCATTGCAAAAACTGCTCCACAAAAACTTGGTTTTCTATTCCGTGCGAAGAGATACTTCACATCCCAGCAACTGCTTATGATCTGCAAAGCACAAATTCGACCTGTCCTGGAGTACTGTTCACATGTTTGGAGCTCAGCCCCCAAACATACGCTAAAGCTCTTAGATTCAATTCAGAAGAGAGCTATTCGCCTAGTCGAGGATAAAACACTCACCAAATCATTGACCTCTCTAGATCATCGTAGAAAGGTCGGCGATCTATGCCTTTTTTATAGGTACTTTCACAGTCGATGCTCAACGGAAATATCATCTATTATGCCACCACGCGCGATTCCTAGTAGACAAACCAGACGAGCTCAAGCTGGTCACCTCTACACTGTCAGGCTCGAGACCTATCGAACATCGCTATACCAAGCATCATTCATCAATAGAACGGCAAAGTTGTGGAATTCTTTGCCTAGTGAAGTCTTTCCTGATGCTTACAACCTCCAAACTTTCAAGAAAAATTTAAACACCTTCCTTCTCTCCCAAAATTCCACCTCTGGCTTACACGATGTTCCTCGAACATTATAGGTTTCCCTTTCGTGTTGTCCACAGATAAAAAATATTCCAGAACAGGTAGAGAGAAACTGACCTTTTGGTCTAGAGTTAAATTTGCAAAAATTGACATTCGAACGACTTCGAAACAATATGAATATTTTTCCAAACAGTAAAAACTTTCTATCGGCACATTTCAGCGTGGGATAAGAAACACCTACAAAGGAAAAATTTATCGCTTATCAGTTGTTTGATATCAAAGCCAACTTTTTCATTTCAAATAGTTACCATGGTTGGCGTTGACTTTGACTTCGAATAATAGTCACTGATGGCCAACATTCGAGTTTTCCATATACGATGAGTGTCGGAAATCGTGAAAAAAAAACACGTACAATTTCGAATATCTCGAAAACTTCAAATATCAATAAAGTGTGAAATAAATACCCTCTTCATTTTTTAAAAATAGATTGCCATTGGAAAAATTCGAGTTGGGTCTCGCTTAGGAAGTGACATACCATATATGATTCCACTTATGTTTATTTCGTTCTCATCGACCAATCAGACGACGAGGTGGAAAATCATCCATCTGAATATTCTTCAAAATGAGCTATGAAAACCGCGCCACTGTCTCCCTGCCCTATTCTTGATTCATGAATAGAAGAAATTCAGTTTTCATTTGAAAAACAAAAGATTCATTCATGAATGATAGGTAAATAATAATATAATGTAATAATACATTTTTTAAAATAATTTTAAAAATAATTAATCAAAATATTTCTTGTCGTTGATAGATCAGATCCACATTTTTGCATACGCTGTGAATTATTCAGTAGATTTATGGAGATCATGAATCATTCACTCAACCGCACTCAATATTCTTATCATGAAAAATTGTTATCCGGTATGTCTTCGAGAGGCAAAATCTGTATTCTTGGAAGTGGTTCATTTTGATATGGTACATGGAAGTGAATCAAAATCATGGAATGAATCTAAAAACGAAACGAAATACAGGGTGCCAAATTCAGAAACGAAGAGAGTTACGTACTTATCAGTTGGAACAGAAGTGTCACATCAACAAAAATCATTCAGGAGAATTTCTTATACGTTCTATCCCTTCCTTGTCAAATCCAAAATCCAATTTTTGAATTCCGCTACGCTCAGTAATCAGTAAACTCTTCATCAAGATACTCCCTGTATTATTGTATATTATTTTATGAATGTATACAATTCGACAATAAGAAAAACGAGCTGTTAGTCGAGAAGTTCACAACAATTTTGAATTTTGTCCGAAAAATATGCAAATCTTGAATTAGAATATCTCCTTTTCGATCCACTGAAACAATGACATCAATTACATAAAATTATTTTCGAAATTTTTCCGATGAGAATCTCTCAGAATGTGGAATATTCAAAATTGACGCCACTGGTGTTCTAATCGTTCACAAGCATCACACAACGTTTCGCTGAAACTTGAAAAACAATTATTTTTATTCTGAAATGCAACGCGGGGGAAATGCGCGGTTTCGTGTCGAAATGATGCATTTACGGATTTTTTCTAATGCGACTATTCAAGTAAGTGGAAAAATTGAAAAATCATTCTCTCAATAGGCGACGGCATAGATGGGATAGTTTTACTGGAATATTTGCAAGAATAAACCAATTAGAGAATTTAGTGTGATCATTTTCGAAATATAAAGAATTGAATTGAAAGAATCGTTGACTTTGATTTCAACTTATCTCCATGTAATCGAATGAAAATCATTCCTATAATATCAGAGATAAAAAAAAAATCAATCAACCGCGCATATGGTCTAATGCTATCCTTGCGACAATAGATTACGCCCATTTTGATCAAAACCTACTATCAATTTTATGTATTACTGACTGACATGGAGTGAAATTATTCATCTTATGCATTGTAATTCCTTTGGATCAATTAGTTTTGTTGAAACAATATTGTGTAAGTGTTCAGTCCTCGGGCACCATCTGTGTACGGCTTCTACTAGCCCAACTGGACTGATTGTCCTGCTGCAATGCAGATTTCTGCTCTGTTTCGAATCTTTTGAATTGTCAATCCGATTCCTACAGAATACGGTTCCTACGTTTCACCATGCCTACAAATTACTGTCCTACGTTTTAGATTCCTCTAAATTACCGTTCCTATGTTTGACGTTCCTACTAAATACGGTTCCTATAGATTATCGATCTGATGAAATATGTTCGTAGAGAATACGAATCCTACACTTCAAGTTCGTATAGCGTGTCCCAGTGCAATAGTATATTAGCACAATTTTGTGTATTTCTGCAATTAAATTTTAAGATTAACCATGTTCATTTTCGATGCCAAAGCGGTTGCTAAATTAGAATTCCTGTGAATTTTCATTACTACGCCACTTGAAAAAAACAGTTTTTAGAGTGGGGATAACAGAAATTCGAGTGAACATACGTGGAAAACAGGTGTTTAGGTGAATATCATCATAATACTTCATAGTATTGAATATTGAATCAAGCTGGTCACTGTATTTGTTGCATACATAGGACATAGATTGAATCATGGGATATCTATAAATTCACCAACACATCAGTTTATGGGGTTGATAGATAGAAGATATTATTAATGCGGGATGAAAAGCGAGGAATATAAATGTTGAAGTTCCCAAGTAGAGCAGGCACAAATTATTTTGTTCAATACTTTATATGTGAAGATAGCAGCAGAAAATTCCTGACGGGCACTCAGACCGTCAACTTTATATATTTGAAGAAGTAGCTCTTGTGAGGTACGAATGGGATAGGTAGATTGAGCATGATCAGATTAGAATTATACGTGACATCATTTTTAAATGGAAATTATTTCAAAAAACCTCTTTCATTCCATCGAGTTACTATGTACCATGTTAGATGGTGACTACATGGAAGCATATTCAACTTTATATCTAATGAGTGATCGATTCATGTTGGAAATCTGTACAGTTACTCATCACGAAGCCATACCATCGATTCGTCGCCATATTCTCTACATGAGTATCAAAAGAGTTCCTGATGGAAAGTTACTCATGAATCCTTGAGAGTTGTAGGTATTTCCAATGTCACTATGTCATTCCTATTTTCATAACATATTTGCCTATAATCTGATCATTGATGAAGATTGATTTTTCAGTGTTTGGCTTACAAGGAACATGGAGAGTCGAATGATTCTGAGAACAGTGAAATAAGTGTACTATTTTGCGGTGATAATGATGGAAATTATACATTCTTGAAGTTTATGCAGCCCTCCGAAGGACTATTGAGAAGAAAACATAGAGATGATATCACCTTGTTTTACTGGGATGTGAGTCATAGTATACATTAGGGTTGGTCCAAAGTATCCTCCCTCTGTCACATTGATGAATTAATGAAATTGGTATAATAAATGACTAGGAATATAGGAATGCGGTCATACTTTATTTTCAGGTCATACTTTATTTTCGGATTGAAATTACAGCACCATCCAAAACCCATTGAAACTGGTAACGTAATTGTCTTCTGCCTGGTTAATTGGCGGATGGAGGTTGGGTAAATTTTCGTATTCTGATGTTCATTTCAGTCAACGCTTCTAGCCAGCCTGGTTCATACAAGAGTATTGTTATCTCTGTCAGAAACTATACAATTGAAGTCGATACATATGTCGTGATGAATGAGGATTTTGAGCATTACATTTTATTGGTTACTCTAGGTACTCAAGCTGTTTGAGGGTGACGGCTGGATGGCATGAATGTTGACGTCTCTAGATCTTCTCGTTCTCAATAGAGATTTAAAGAAACGTAGGGACTTCTTATAGAGAAACGGTTCATGCCAGGAAGCTACTTTGGGCGGAATGGATAAAATTCAATTTTCTTGCTGAAAATGCCATATAAATCTATTGTGATCGGTCGACAATGCCAACATAGATTCAACTAAAATAATCTATCTGATTCAGGCGCTTGATCGAGACTGTTAGCGATTTTCTGTTGCTTTGCCAACTGATATCAAAAAGGTAACGACAATAGGTTACTTCATCTCATTGATTTCATCAGATTTCAATACCGGAACTCTGCTGTGTAATAATAAATTTGCTGTATTTGAATGGCTTGTGCCGAATAAATTATTCATCTCGTTCTTTATATATATTATTAATAGAGTACTACTGTAGATGATTCAGTACCATACATAATTATGAATTTCACAATGATGCAAACTTGTCCACACTGCAACACTGTTGAACACTGCATTAATGGAAAATCATGGAATTTATTATCAAATTTCATAATATATCAACAGATGTTCAAGCTGTAATGATATAGATTGACGAATAAATTATGGTTCACAAAAATTTTTCAAGATGTTCAGAATGTAAATGACCAGTTTCTTCAATCCAAAGATTGCGACTCGCGAATACATTGGAATGTTCTGGGAATAGCTTTTACATGTTTACAACCCGCCATTATCCTCGCTAACAGATCTTCCTCATTATGAACAGGTGTTTCGTAGACTGAAATTTTCAGATATCCCCAAAGAAAAAATCTATAAGGTTGAAATCAGGAGAACTCGCGGGCTCTGCAACCCAAACGGCTCATTTGCGGATATATGTTGACATAAACAAAAATGCTAGTTTTGATGTCTCCTTTCACCCCTTGAAGTTTGTCGGTATCTTCTTGGGTATTTTTCTCAATATATGTTCCAGGCATTGAAGTATGAAAAGCTCTTTGTCAATATTGAAAAATGGAGAAATATCCATGGAAGTGTCATCAGGCAATTTCAATACAGGCAGGCAAAAAATACGATTATCTCGTGTAGTAATGATCCCAATGCATCTGTTGTCATGAACACTTTCTCACATAATAGGAAATCACTTATTTTCAAGATGGAAAAGGTGAGTGTTAACTAGTAACTGCTCAACATGAAATTTTTAGTTCATTTTTCATCTTTTCAAACGCATGGAAATCCTATAATTTTCGTGCTAGTCAGTTGTTAGTGTTGGGAGAGAAGGAATGTTTTGGTTTTTTTCTCGGAAGTTTGGAGGTGGTGAGCATCAGGAAAGAATTCACTAGGCAAATAATTCCATAACTTGAAGTGCGGCATGTTTCGAGCTTGACAATGTATGGATAACCAGCCTGAACTCGTGTAGTTTGTATATTTGAAATCGCTCGTGGTGGCCTGATAGACAAGAATTCCGTTGAGCGGAAACAATAAGAACTCTCGCATACTCAGGTTTCTCTTCAAAGAAATATTCGAAAATAACGTAAAGAAAATATGCACATTAATAAAATTCATGAAACTTCATGTGTGGTTAGGTGAGTTACTGCCTGAGTTCGAGATATTTGTCTGGATGGAAATATTCGTCAATTATTAATGATTTATTCTATTTCTTCTGTTGAGATAACCAGCAAAATAAGAATAACATGAAGTATAACATATGCTCTCGAATTAACTGATGGACTCAGAAGTTCTAAAATAATTTTTTTTCTTAAATATTTTTCTATGCATTTCTTGAAAAATCATTATGAACTACATCAGCAGTTTTTATTTTTCAGGGATGCAATTGTTTTTCTATAGATGACATGAGAAAATTGCTTATTACTGGCAGCGACAATGGAATTGTTCGATTATGGAATGCAGTTATTGTCTCGAAACCAATAGCAATCATTCCAGGACATCAAGAACATATCGTGGATATTTCAATCATGTCGAGTCAACAGTACGCCTTATCCCTTTCACGCGATGGAGTAAGATATGGGTTTGAAAAGTCATGTGTGTATTTCATCCAAATATTATTCTCATCAGATCTTGAAACTATGGGATATTGAAACGAATAAATGTCTTCAAACGTTGAAGATTGGATATCCTTCATTTGGCATCCAAGGTAAAAGTATCGAATTTGGCAGTAAAAGTATTCATCCAGGACCGAAAAGAAAATCTTTAGATCCTACTCAGCTCGACGATAGAAGCGAGTTTAACGACTATTTTGGTATTTCCGACATTGTGGAAAAATATGACTCTTCTACTCCTGAGTCTATGAGGTAATTGAATGTGAAGATGATGTTAATTATTCGGATTGTGCTTTTTGTCAAAGTGATGTGGTTGTATTGCTGATGAAATTGCGCATTTCATTTATTCATTTTTTCCTGGGATCTTCAATCTACACAATTGAATTTCAGACACCATTTCTGTTTGAAATTTGTATCGTTCATTACACAAGAGTGTTGTAACCCAAATTATGAGCAGGAAGTTATTATAATCAGTAAGGTGGTGTGTGTTGAATATTTTGTTGTTACTCCTGAAACGATATAGAGTGATGAGCAACAAGTGCTCAACCAAGTGAATGTCTGAATTTGCTAAAGATGCTGAACCAGCACAAGAATGTATAATGATATATTTCTTTCTTTGAGTAATCAGATGTGTTTGATAGCTTTTCGAAACGGTAGCCACACTGTCATCATGAATCAGATATTTATAAATTTATGACTGGACGTACAAGCTCGTCAAGACGATGGAGTTTATATTGTCATCACATCATAAAAGGCTTACTTGAGAGAGGTTCATGGTTATAGTAGATCGTGGTCAGTCGACGATGGTTATTCGATCATGATGAGATGATCATGTTAGTAGGTTGGAAGAAGTCAGAAATGATGTCTTACATTTTAAAATAGTACTTACAAACTGAGTTCAAGTCTAGTCATTTATAGAATGATTGACACTGTGGGTTAGTGAAAGCAGTTAGCAGAAAAGCAGAGTGAGTTGATGAAGGCAGGTTGTAAAAAGCGATCAGTGTTAGAATGTCCACACAATGCGTAAGGTGTGATCAAGCGTCAGTGATCAGATTATATTATAAAAGTATACCTAATGGTAACTAGTGAAATGGTAATGAGTATTCGATATGTAGATATCAGAAAGTGAACGTAAACAGTGAAAGTGAATAGTATCAAACCACCGACATTAATAAATCACAGATTAACCAGATAGATGGTAGAGATTATACAAGGTGTAACTAAATAAGTGTGAAACATTTGAGGGGGTGATTCCTCATCGAAAACAGATGGGATCTTTCATATGAAACTTTATTGGAGCATCCCATGTTAAGATATAGCCTGTTGAAGGAGTTACATAAAATTTGTTCAACAATTTTTTTTCATAAGCACTAAAAAAGTTATAGTATTGAAATCAACCTGACATTTTCTACTACCAAAAAGACACTTAGCCAGTTATTTATTTGGCTCACCCCATGATTGTGAGGGGTGGAAAACGCAAAATTTATCTCCAATGTAACTTTTTGTCTTATTGTTTGTTCACCATTCAAAAATTCATTTCCGATAGCCTGTTCCATTCTTAACAAAAAACCTCCCTTGAATTTTCTGCCGGAAATAAACCAGTTCGCAGCAAAAAATTATTTTACGAACAACTACAGAGATACATTGTCATAAATGCAAACTGGATTTATCGTTATTTTGTAGTTACTACTTGCATCAAATGATCAAAAGGGGATGAACAGAACTCAAACTTCCCCTTCAAGGGTCTGTATCTTAACATGCGATGCTCTAATGGAGTTTCTCCATATAAAAGATACTATCTTTTTTTTTGATGAGGAATAACCCCCTCAAATATTTTACACTTATTTAGTTACACAGTGTATAACGCTCTTGAAACTTATCCCTGTGAATACACAGCACATGCCATTGATTCATGACCTTTCATCTTCAAGTGCATAGAGAAGATCAATTGTCTACGTGAAATCATACTCAATTTTGTTCTCGCCATACTTTGACACTCAGTAGGTTTACTTATTTTCAGATAGTTCGCGATTGAGTTCAGTCTTGAGTACTTATTATTATAATGAAGTTTAACCATAAAATGAATGTTCTACGTGACCTAACGACGTTGATTGTGTTTTTTTTCTCATTTTACTATGGAATTCATAGTTCATTCTTATGTTATTACCTAAGACCACAAGACCCAAATCAAAATAACATCTTTTGATAGATACAATGATATGGAGATGAAGACGACATTGGCAAATATGAATTCGAATTTTACACCACAATTTTAATTTTGTAAAAATCATGTGTCCCTCTTCTACCCAATCCAATGAATACAGTGAGATTAAAAATATCTGAGTGCAAACGTCGATGTATGTCGATATCTTAGTTGTTTGCTGATTTTGCAAGATCCCTCCTCGGCAGTGATGTAAGGTATCATTTTTTTCATTGTTTCATAATATAAATCTCAAAATTGACTTCCACAGTAGGAACAGGTACTCTTCAGTTTTGCCTGGGATGACTATCCAATATAAAACCTAACAAACCTACTAGCCAGCTGTTTCTTGGAGAAGGATGATCCATCAATATCCATAAATGTCCGCGCGCAATTGCAAGGAAGATTGCGAATAGCTCAAAATATTCCAGAAGCTACCACTAAACATGATATCGAATAGTTAAGCAAGCAATGCGCGATATGGCTGGGGAAACCACGATCAAACTAAGGAATATTATTCAGTCTTCTATGAGTTGTGTATCGACAGAAAGGTCGATACTCCTGCCAAGTTATGAAGCTGCGAGAAAAACTATCAAGAGGCAACGAGAAAGCTCCACTTCGAGTCGAAATGACTGTAGTTTCAGAGAATTGGATATTCCCGAAGACTGTAAGATCACTGATCATTAAGAAAATTTTCTATTGTGAGATTCCCGGTCTGAAGATTCGAGCAGAATTTTCGTATTTGGAACCCGTACAAATCTTTCTGTTATGAGCGAGTTCAAGTATTGGTGTATAAATGGGACTTTCAAAATTGCACCCAGTTTGTTATCCCAAGTTCATGTATTGATGGATGATATAGTTTTACCAGTGATTTATTGCCTCTTATGCAATAAGCAGCAAGAGTCATAGAAGCGTGTTTTTGAAAAACTCAGAGAAATGGAGCCAATTTTGAACGCATTATCTATATTAGCAGACTTCGAACTGGCATCTATGACTGCGGCTAGGAATATTTTTCAAAATGTAAGAATAATTGGCTGCTTGTTTCACCTGCCACAGAATTTATTGAGAAAAATTCAACAGTCCAATCTAACAGCTTCATAGAGATAAGAAGAATCTGTAATGATCGAGTCGAAAATGCTTCTTGCTCTATGTTTCGTTCCAGAATATGACGTTCAAAGGGCCTTTGGAATCGTCATCCAGAAGTTTCTAGCAGAATTATGGACTCTAGTGGAATATTGAGAAAATACATATGTGGGAAGGAGCATTTTGAAAATTACCTCGAGGTTCGAAATATCAAGATGGAATTTATTTGTTAGAGTCCATCGCAGATTGCCAAGGACAAATAATTCGATTGAGTGTCATCATCTATCATTACCAAATTTCATAAATTTTCTGAAAGAGGAACAGAGTAGAACACCAGATATCGCAGTAAATATTTCCAGCTCAACGAGCGATTGACAGTATTCGTTAGAGATTACAACTACGATAAGATTCAAGACTACTTGGAAGCAGTTTGAGTTTGTAAATTTTGAGTTCGTGTAACGTGAAGTTTCAATTGTATCTTTCTTGTTGATGATATAATATTTGTTCATATAAACATTGTGTTTTATCGCATTCGTTGTCTGATATCTGATATTATCCTGAAATATGCATGTATTCATTCATTAATCCATCCACTGAATTGTCCGAGCGCTGAATTGACCCGCGCTGAATTGTCCCGCGCTCAAATGTCCGGCGCTGAATGGTACCAGAGCCCGATATTATCTACAAATTACTCTATATTACTCTATATTCTCTTCAAGCCACTTTGTTACATGTTAGTTTTCGCCAAAAAGTTATGGTGACCTATGGTTTCAAAAGTTTTTTTGTTTATAATATGTTCACTAATAATTTACAAATGTTTTCAGAAACCATATGATTTAAATAATGGATCAAATGATCGATTTTCATCCGATCGATTTTGAAAAAATATTTTTCAAACACTTTCGAATTCCTTATATTCATTCAAAAAATGGCTCACTATATCTATAGACTTCAACTACAAATCAATTGCAACATATTCAATATGTATAGTATTCCTAGCATTGAAATAAGCGATAGAAACATTTTCATATTATATCATCAAAATACTCACAGTATCAAAAACAATATTGATGAATTGAGATTATGTCTCAATCAGTCTGTAGGGGTCCGAGATTCCAAAGCATACGTAAGTATCAGAAAGCAAACTGCTATTTTCAAGCAAATAGTACCTACTAGATGGTCGGTTTTCCAATTCCGTCGTCAGTTATCTCATCATATTCATAGTTTTCTAGTGGATCATAAATAGGTCTGAGAAGTTTAGGGGTGATTCAATATTATAGAGGTACCTACTAATATCTAATGAAATTTGATGATTATATATAGATCTGATCAGGATGATAACATGTTGTTTTAACACAGTATTCTCAACAATAAAATCATTGACAATAATATTCGTTGCTTTTGAAAATCGTTCATCAAGTATTCATTGTGACGTGGTATAATGCGATATCTCTGAAAAATATGATTTGATGTTATCATTTATATTTTGCAGGACAATGACGGATATATGGGAGAGATCCTGTATCCTGATAACTTGCTGCAATTATATAGCAACTATTAAGCTTACTTTCGATAATGTCCAAATAGAGAAGTCTTCAGGAATGTCTCTATTGCCACCACCTCCCCTACAGAACTCTGTTCTCATCCCATCAAACTGGAAGATTTCTGAAACAGCTGAGAATCGTACACGGTGAGCATGCCGAGATTGAAATAAATCTGTGCACCAGATCATGAATTCTGTGTGATTTTATTCATCGTGATCTGAAATACCTGATACCCAGTCTCACGAAACTGAAGAAGTATTTCATCTAGTTTTTATAATTGACATAATATTCATTTATTGTTGATTTATATTTTTATATCTATAGTCATATCACTGTATGTATCACTTGGAATGTCTAATATATATGTATCTTACGGATTAGTAATTTCTTAACTTAATAAAAAATATACAGGGTGTCCCTAAAAGGTGCGGGAAGAAAGCTACCACAAGTTCCTGAGGCGTGAATATGACGATCTAACTCAACTTACCTCAGTCCAAAAGTGGATGATTTCAGAGATACAGGAGTGTCAAAAGTCCAATTTGATTTTCATTTTTTATAAATATTTTTTTTAATAATTGGTGTATTGTCACAATATTCGGCTTGGGGAGGTTTTGCTGGATGAGAAATTAGAATTTGCTATCATTTTTATTGTAAAGTTGAGAGGGCGCCACCTGCGGAACCTTGCACACATTTAAAACGAAATAACTTCTTTGAGCCACCCCATATTTAATTTTTGAATGAAAATTCGGATTGTCCAACGTCTTTCACATAAAAAATGTATACGTGGTAAGAGTTGATTTGAACAGCTGTTTTCGAGATATCTGGATTTTAAAAATTCACTTCGTAAATGGCCAGATCTAAATTATTGTAATAATAAAATTGAACACATTTGAAGCGTAGTCGGTGAATTAAAATAACGTCACTAAAAACTGACTTGGGTCAAATCGAATCTAAAAAACAAGTCAAGACAATTGTCAAAGAAATAATAAAGTTCTTTTTGTCATGGCCGCAATGTATACCAACGAGGAAATGACCGATATGTTATTGGTTTTTGGATATTGCCATGGAAATGGTTTAGAATCTTGCAGAGTATACAGTGAAAGATTTCCTAATCGTCGCTTACCAAACCATAAAACCTTCGCGGCAGTTAAAACACGTCTTCGTGAAACGGGTAGGTTTGCGCCTGTTTCTGTTAATTATGGCCGTGCACGTACGGCAAGAACTCCAGAGGTTGAGGAAGAAATTTTAAATAGGATTGAAGAAAATCCTAAACTCAGCAGCAGACGATTGGGTTTAGAGCTAGGGGTATGTGAAAATACTGTAAATAGGACGACCAGAGAACAACTACTGCACCCATTTCATGTTCAACGGGTACAAGATCTTTTACCCCATGATTTTGAAGCACGCCTAGTTTTCTGCGGGTTCATCCAAGAACACAGAAATCGAGATAGGAACTTTACACGAAGAATTTTATTCACAGATGAAGCCTGTTTCACGCAGAGTGGCATTACTAATTTGCACAATGAACATGTCTATGCTGAAGAAAATCCCCATGCGACTAAAGTAACCCATTATCAGCATGAGTTCAAGGTCAATGTGTGGGCAGGAATCATAGGCACTTTCATGCTTGGTCCTGTCATTCTACCACCTCGACTAAATGGCGAAAATTATTTGGAACTTCTGCGAAACGAATTACCAAACCTATTAGATCCCCTACCCTTGGAACTTCGCAGGGTAATGTGGTTTATGCATGACGGTGCTCCTCCGCATTTTTCAATTAACGTACGTAATCATTTGAATGAACAGTATTCAAATAGATGGATAGGTAGAGGCAATGACGCACATGGAAAATGGCCAGCTCGGTCCCCTGATTTGACATCGATGGATTATTTTTTATGGGGAGCTTTGAAAACCCTTGTGTATACTAGGCCAGTGAATACAGAAGATGGTTTAAGGAGACGTATTCAAACTGGAATTGACGCTTTGAGAAATGATGACGGAATGCTCCAAAGTGTTCGATTTAACTTTTCTAAACGTATTATTCTTTGTACACACGAAAATGGAGGTCATTTTGAACATTTGTTGAAATCATTTTTGTTAATAAAATTAAATTAAACTTTTGTTGTTGATAAATCTCCTATTCCTATTCTTAATGACTATTTTTACTAGAGAATAAAATTACCAACACATTCATGTACCTATTTCTTTTTGTCTAAGTTTTTAGTGACGTTATTTTAATTTACCGCCTACGCTTCAAATGTGTTCAATTTTATTATTACAATAATTTAGACCTGGCCATTTAAGAAGAGAATTTCTAAAATCCATATATCTCAAAAACAGCTGCTCAAATCAACTCTTACATTTTTTATGTAAAAGATGTTGGACAATCTGAATTTTCATTTAAAAATCAAATATGGGGTGGCTCAAAAAAGTTATTTCGTTTTGAATGTGTGCAAAGTTCCGCAGGTGGCGCCCTCTTATTTTTATAATAAAAATGATAGCAAATTCTTTTTTCTCAACCAGCAAAACCCCCCCAAGCCGATATTGTGACAATATTGTGACAATACAGCAATCAATAAAAAAAAATATTTAGAAAAAATGAAAATCAAATTGAACTTTTGACACTCTGTAGCTCTGTAATCATCCACTTTTGGACTGAGGTAAGTTGAGTTAGATCGTCATATTTACGCCTCAGGAACTTGTGGTAGCTTTTTTTCCGCACCTTTTAGGGACACCCTGTATATTCAGGATTTGAAGACAATAGCATAGATTTATATAGATACTCATACCAATAGTATAAACAAAATTTTTGAGACTACTCCAACAGAAAAACGTTTTGCAGGGTCGATTTTCAGGATAGTAAAGTGTCGAAGAATTTCGAGGATTTTCAGTTCGTGATAAATAAGGATTTACTAGAAGAAATATATACTGGATATGATATAAACTACAAAATCGCCAAACTCGAATGCAAAAAGCTCCAAGTTAGTGGAATGATATATTCATGTGAATACCTAATAGTTCGGTTTTTCAGATGCAGCATCTTGTGAAGAAAAATGCTCCATATTCAGCTCTAGATATACCAGAGATCACAGAACTGACATTATCTTTACATTCACCTTCTCCAGAGAAAAAGAATATCAAAGATATCATAGATAGAACTGAGAGGATATTGACTAATGCATCTCGGAAAGACCAAATATTTTCAGAGTCATCTTCAAGCAGGTCGAAATCATCAAAAAGTAGTATTGTCGAATTCTCTCACTGAATTATAACAATATATCAATATGGTATACCAAATTGTATATCCTCCATGGACATAATAACAAAATCTTCCGACATTTCGACATGATAAAAAATGAATCATTTTGTTGTGGAATATTTACTCAAATTGTGAAAACTTTAGGTTATTTCAGTTCTCAAGGATGAAAATGAAGAGAGCCCAAACAAAACCGTCAAGATTATTTACAAATGCCCAAATATATTCATGATAGACTCGCAAATCAGCAGAGTTTCACGACAGAAGAGTCAATAAATTCAGCTATTTATTCAATATCATAAACAAATGACAAACGTAGATCGAAATGTTTCTGTGATGGGTACAACAAATGATTTTCACGAGGCTTCTGATGGTGCTAATTGTTTGCCAAGTTTTCTTACAGAAACTGGATAACTATGAAGTTAGAGATATCAAACTGAATTCGTTCGATTTTCCACATGTTGGAATTATATATATATATATATATATATGTATATATATTTATATATATATATACATATATATACATATATATATATACATATACATATATATACATATATATATATATATATATATATACATATATATATATATATATATATATATATATATATATATATATATATATATATATATATATGATTGGGGCAATAATTTATCAGAAGTGCCACAAGTACTTCATGTCATTATGATGATATTATCATTATGGTGAAATGAAAATAAATCAAGATGCATTCCGTCATCGAAGAACTAACACAAAATGATGATTTGAAATGTAATGATGGAGATTTTGATGATGTGATGTCATTTGCAACAAATTAGAGATGTATTCGTTATGAAATGATTCTCGAATTTTCATTGATTTGCTAAAAGTCTATAGTCAATTCGAACTCATCGAGGAATTAGGGCTCACGACGATCGTTCTTGAGTTTGATATGCACGGAGTTGGAAGTTGAGGTTCTGAAGACATTTCATCGCGATATTTTCAGTACAATTTTTTCCAAATGTAAAATTTTTGAGATAGGGTTCAACTTGGCTCTCTATTAGCGCCATCTTGAATTTCGACAGATTTCAAATCACAATGGAATCAGAATTGTTAAATACTTATGGTATTTTTCTCCACTCAGAATATTTACGTGAATATCAATTTAGTTTTGATGTCAAGTAGACTATGCTGTGTCCCTTTTGTTATTGAATTCTCTATATTCTCTACTAGATGCACTCTGATCACTGATGGTTGTCTCTTTCTCATTTGCTGTTTTCATTGGTTGGATTCTCCTGCCTTTTTCTAGGCGCGAACTAGTGTCTATTTGAAATTCCTTCGATACTTCTCAATAACTTACCCTATGTAATGATGTATTCTGATCTTCTCCATTCTATTGGTACAGCCATAGGCTGAACAGAACAACAGCATCTCGGACAAAGTTTCAAAATCGTTCCTTGTCTTAATGAGCTGAACTTACTAATTATTTACCAATTTTCATTATTCACTTATAGATACATAAAATTCGCTAAACAATAGATTTGAGTGAATAAGTTCACACTTCATTGACTCGATTCGAATTAAAATAACTGAAAATGTCTCAGACGAACCCTCCCTCTCTGGTCACAGAATTATTATGTTCAACGTAAAAAGAATTGTGGCAGAAACAACCTCCGCTAGGAATCGTAGAAATACAGATTGGGTTGAATATACCACCAACCTCAAATG
The DNA here is from genome assembly GCA_963576655.1 of Gastrophysa polygoni. Lineage (NCBI taxonomy): Eukaryota > Metazoa > Arthropoda > Insecta > Coleoptera > Chrysomelidae > Gastrophysa > Gastrophysa polygoni. Next base: position 19,374,762 of record OY755091.1, on the reverse strand, counting down.
TAACCAAGAACAAAGTTCAAGTTCAAAGACAAACGTCACGTTGAACCTGAGCAGACCCTACAGGAAGTCAATGGGTCAATTATGGATGCATACGAATCCAGCTGTCCCCTCAGAGGAAAGAAGTCACAAAAGGTACCGTTTGATGGAACGAACACCTGTCAAAACTGAGATCCGAAGTCGCTGACAATTCAACAAATCCAAGCGGAATGGAGCCTGCAGGGCTATACCAAAAGACTGACAAACTACAACAAGGAAATAAGGGAAGCAAAAAGAAACAGCTTCAGAAGCTTCTGCGAATCAATCACCTTAAGATCACCTCAAGACCTTCAATGTCACTCAGAAGAACTGATGATAGCTACACAGAAGACGGAGAGCAGCGAGCTCTTCTCCTATTGGAGTCACACTTTCCAGACAGCACACCATGCCAACCCGTTGGAAGACTGGCAGAGCGAAGGAAAGCCAGACGAGAAGACTGGGAGGTATCAAAAACCATTTGCACTAGAAACTATTGCCGTTCATCATCAAAGCGACCAGATTCAGTATAGCAGTCGTGTATACACCCAGCAGCTGGAGGTGGCCAGGAGTGACCTTCATCCCTAAAGTGGTAAGAAAGGACCCTACCCTTCCGAAGTTATTCAGACCGATCTGTCTCGCATCCTTCCCATTGAAGACACTGAAAAAGATGGTAGACAACAGTGGTAAATGTACTCCTGCTCTGGTTTCTAGTATTCACCTCGGTATCAACCAGATCAACGCTGAAATTGATGTTATAGAACCAGTTCTGCATTACTTTCGATATTTAAAAATAGTAAGAAGCATGTGTTGGCAAGAACTATCATTGTTCGAGGTTGGCTATCACAAATACAGTAATATAAAATTTTTATATTTTATCTTGGTATATTGACCAACATGAATATAATATTATTTGTACTATTAATACCACTGGAGCTTTTTACACTGACATAATACCATATACGACTACAAAATATTTTATATTCACAAAATCGATAACATGAACTCTTCTTGATTCGTTTCTTGACAAACTCAAAGGATTGATAAATAATTATTTCATTACTGAATATTCCCCGTTGTAGTGTGAAGAGTTCATGTGAGGCCAGAGGTGCAAGACAGAGTCAGGTATCACCACCATATGAGATGATCATGTGAGGTCCATTGCGAAAACTGCTCCACAAAAAATTGATAAGTTGAGAACAATTGAGACTGAATACAAGTTTAACTATAGTGGAACTATAAATATGTAACTTGAGATTCCATGAATGAATATGTGAATTATCTACTTTATTTCATGTCAGAGATCGGAGAGAAAGTTCTGGAATATTGTGAGAGTCATTTTTAGCGCTTCTTTCGGATACCTCAAATCTAATCAAAGTTTGTGAGTATGTTACCTGGAAACTGATATTTCACAAGAGTTTACTCATACTCTGCTATTCATCTTCAGAAACTACATTATAACAACTCATTGTGATTAGTGAATAATTCAATGAAGAATATTCTCTTCATTTCGTCCCATGTTATTTCTCTCTACGACATGAAATATGTGTTCTGTCACTGACACTACAGTTTGAACAAGAAGTAAAACAGTAACTCGAAGATTGTATTTGAATTCCACCATATTTCGGAAATAAACCTTGTGTCTACATTATTCCGCGCCAAACGTTTTGAAAATTCATCACAAGGTGACGTCATACGCGAACTCCGCCGAGTTTAGCACGCTTCATTATCATATCTTGTTTTATGGTATCATGGGACGGAGTCACTTGTTTCGGATATGCAGATGACATAGTTATCATGGCCAAAGGTGCCTCCCGACAGCATTGAGAACTAACTCGATAAAAACCACAGTGTCAGTCAGTGTTGAAAGAAAGAGACTCACTTTCACTTGTTGTTTCAATATTAAGAATTTGTACAAATAGATTGTTGAAGAAATTTCAAATATACCCTAGTTCGCGCTCAGAAGAACGCGAAGATATCCAACCAATGGAAACAGCAAACGAGAGAAAGGCAACCAGCAGTGATCAGCTAATTAATGTATCCAGATATCCATCTCTTTCTTATGATCGTTTCAATCTCCTCATAAGTCGATGGGGCAATAAATACATATCATATCCTTCGTTACAATGCTCCTCATGAGGATATATGTAATAATACCTGTATGGATACCGCCTATCGTTTTCTTCATGCGATAGTGACGCCGAAACAAACGAATGTTAAGGCGATCGCAAACAGGGATATGCGCATGTGTAGATTCAAAGCTTGTCGGATGTCGCTTCTTATGCGGATGTCGCTTCTCATTTTAGACTGGCGCATGCGCATATAGGAGCTGTGAACTGCTGTCTTCTGTATTTTCTGGTTTCAGCTTCCATGTCGTCGTTATCCATGTAGTTATTATGAGATGTCGGGTAGATTATATATAGCTATCAGGTAGTTTAACTGCTGGATTAAAATGATAACTGACAATTAGGCATTATCTTACGGTTAATTTCAGAACGATCAACCGGCCCTCAAACGAATGACTGCGGGATGAAAAACAAGCGTTCATGTCAATGTACAGAGTGATTGGTTTCAAATTGCTGCAATGAATCAATGTTTTTTGAATGAGGGCACCCTCCATTTTTCACTTCATTGTTCAGTTGATATACAGAGTGAATTTCAACAAGAATGTTCACCAAAAACTACAAGAATTCAAGGATTCAGATTACTCATGGAAAGGACATATAATTAATCACCAAACATATCTAATGGTCTATTCATCATCATTCACAGGGTGTATCAAAATACCGAGTACGCAGATTCCAAGAGAGCATTATATGTGAAAATGTGTCTCAATATTCAAATCATTCGAGCTATCATAGCCATCGTAAAATTACGCGAAAATCTTCAACTATTTTGAACATGCTCTCATTCGATTGAAAATTTGCAAGTACTTTTGTTCTCAATCGACGATATAAGTGGTCATTTTCGATCTCAAATATAATTTTGTTTCCGTTTTTTGTGATGGAAAGCTCAGGTCCCCAAGTTTTAAATCCTTGAATGTCGTTGTTGAAATCGACTCCGAATTTGAAATATATTATTTTCCTGAAAGTCATCTCTGTCTTTTTTTCCAAAAAGACAGAGAAAGAGAAAAATAATGTACATTTTGGAAAAGCATTGATTTGTTGTGGCAATTTGAAACTAATAACATTGAGAAGAAACTCATTTTGTAGCCTGCAGTGAACGATTGGAGGCCCATATAACATTTTCAATTCAAATTCAAAAAACGGGGTGATAAAGTGATGAGTCTCCCGATCCTATCCAACACCTTCAGAGCTTGATGAACTTGATTCATATGACCGAAAAGTGTCAAATTCTAACAGAATCTAGTGCCAACTACGTCTATTTTGAGGAGTGAACTTTTCATATCATCGATTTAAAAAAATGTATGCACGCTATTGGATTCACCTCCAATCGAATTGGCCTTTGAGTAATAATGATTTTGTCGCCGAATGAACTATACTCTTTCATTTTCCAGCTTTTTGTGGGATTTTCTCTCCTCTTTTCTAAAAAATAGAGTAGAAAATTAATATATTGAAAATTATTTCAATATATTAGTAGTAAGGACAGATTTTGTGATCTACCCCAAAATGTCACTGCGCTCGAAATTAAACCTTTAGATACCTAAAAGAGAAACTCTCTATTTGTCAGTGACAACTTGTTCTTGAAAAATTTGGAAATACAAATATATTTAATGAGAACAAAACCTCTGCTCATCTCGGTGGACGTTTCGGGAACGAATCTGCTCCCGTTCTCAACACAACTAAAATATTTTTCTCTTCGTAAAATTTTTCGATATGTTATCGGTTTTGCCACTTCTGAGTTGTTTGCTGGTTTCTATTCATTTATTTCATTCCTGTATGAATTCTGTATGAATTCTGTCAAGTTTTAATGGAATTGAAAAATTTTCGAACTCATTTAATTCAAAATATAAATCATAAAACATCAACTGAAATGAAAAACAAAAAATGAAGTCAACAAATAAACAGAAAATGCATTGCATAAAACAGAAATTCACTTCCGAAGCAAACATCAAGAAAATCAACTGAAAATAACAGGAAAGAGAATTTTGTCACATCAAGTGATATTATTTAGAAGATACATGTCCATAAAATCTTCAGGAATAGTGCCCTTTTGAACTCTATTTAATTGACATGGTACAAAACCTGAGGGGACATCAAAGTATCCCTCCAAGAGTATCCCTCAATTATTTGACCCTATCCTCCCAATGCTCGGTAAATTTTTCCCTCCCAATACACCCTGTGAATTCCCTATATTTCCAGTAGGGCAATAATGTCTTTCACTTTCCGGAATCTCTTATTCCCTCCTCTGTAGCTCTGTATAAAATTGTGGAGCAAAATTCTGTCAAGGATTCCAAATGTGTGTTTAATGGTTCTCCTGGATCTAGAGGGGCAGTAATTGAATATTTTCTTATCAACACTCAAGGCTTCTCCTGGGTATGGCCGCAGAATATTTTCTCCCAAAAGGAATGCAGTCTGCATTTGAAAAATGTCGAAACTTGATGTTTGTATTTGGTAAGTTTTTTGAGCTGAGATTTCCAATTTCTTCGAAAGAGTTGCATTTCTAAACCCAGACGTACTGAATACAGCACCATCATGGTTACCTCCAGCAGCACCAATATCAACCAGGGTTAACCTGTGAAAAGCATCGCAGCTTGCCATCAAAACAATGCTTACTATAGTTATAAAATATTGTCCCTGAATGTTTGGGTACTTGAATTCAAATATGTTCCTCAACAGAGCCAACACAATTTGGAAGATTCCATTTCTCAAGAAATCCATCAGCGATTGCTTCCAATTCCTCTTCTGAAGGAACTTGTGAAACTTGGGGAGCTCAATACACCTCAGAGAGCCTTGGTAGTTTCTCTCATGATAAATGATACAGTGGTATGGCCCAAATAGTTGCCACAAGCAATTTTTTCCATGAAACATCCTTCTGAAAGATAACTAAAATGAAAAATTATTGACACATCTAGGGCCGGTTGCATAAATATTCATCATATACTTGATGGTGTGTTAACTTAATCACCTGATTAACTCATGAAAATGCCCGATTAGGTAGAAAAGCAGTTGCACAAAGGCGAATACTTTAAACGTCACATCAAATCGCCTTAATCCTGGCATTAACTTAATCAGTGCTCGATGACTGATTATGTATCCCGTTTTTCTTTCAAAGATATTGTATCGGACTGCATTCTATTATATTTTTATATCTGTGAAGGAATGAATTGCATGTATGAGTTCCAATCGAAAGATAGGTACCAAATTTTAGATATTGTGGTAAACTATACGTACTTTTTAACAATCTCCAGCAGTGTTGTTTTTTCTGATTCCGTATAGTTTGCCACCCGTTTTTTCTTCAAGCTATCCATATCAATACCCATACTGCCACAGATCTGTGAAACTGCTTCGTCAAATCAAATAATTAAACCTAACCTATAAATGCGCAAAGCATCATCACTTACAATGCACGGAACGTTAGAAGCAGGCAAATTATCGCTGTTGCCACGCATTTTTCGTCGTTAGATAATGGAACGATAATCATAACTTACAACGCAAATTGGATTTAGCGTAACATCACCGCTAAAGTGGCATCAGATAATCAGATGATTAATTTTTCTTTATGCAACCGACCCATAGTCTACTGATAACAAAGTGAGTACATAGTTACTGCAGAGTGAAGAGCAGTCTGTGCACTGGTGGTATGGGCACAGTTTGTATTTTCTATACTGTGGTATGGGATTCTTTGATGGATCCTTTTTGAGTAATGGCCCTACTTGGGATAACAATATTTCAAAAAGCTTTGGCGACATTCGTGTATACGAAAAAAATCCGTCATGATCTTGTAAAATTGTATGAGATTATCAAATATTTCTCTTACTTTTCTGTCCCTATTTATCGGCTTAACAGCCCATCTCGTTTTTCTCCCCCATTTTAAAAGGAAAGAACTTGCTGTTAAGAGCATCAGTGAGACAGAATGCTTCAATCTCTTCCATTTCACTGAAAATTTCGACTTTAGAATTTGAAATTAGAAGTTCATATATTCAAAAAAAAGTAAGGTTAGGTTTAAGGGCTTGGAACGGACTTGTGCGCCTGCATTTCATTTCGTTCTAATTGTTAATTCGGTCTGCATAAACGGCACCATTTTCACTACTTGTTACTCGTTCATTGTATATTGATGAGTTTTACTTGTTACTTGTTAATTGATGCTGCATAAATCCATCTGAATCCACACTAACTCTTCAATTGTTAATTTCCAAAACATTTGGCCCTTTCAAAAAACCTCAGTAAGGCCGCACCGCTTGAGTATAGATAACGTTATTTATGGAATTCGGTTGCATGAACATTCATCATATACTTGATGGTATGTTAACTTAATCACCTAATTAACTCATGAAAATGCCGATTAAGTAAAAAAGCAGTTGCACAAAAGCGAATCAACTTCAAACGCCACATAAAATCGCCTTAATCCTGGCATTAACTTAATCAGTGCTCGATGACTGATTATGTATCCCGTTTTTCTTTCAAAGATATGGTATCGGACTGTTTGCGTTCTATTATATTTTTATATCTGTGAAGGAATGAATTGGATTTATGAGTTCCAATCGAAAGATAGGTACCAAATTTTAGATATTATGGTAAACTATACGTACTTTTCAACAGTCTCCAGCAGTGTTGTTTTTTCTGATACCTACAAATGCGCGAAGCATCATCATTTACAAGCACGGAACGTGTCGATCCAGCAAATTAGCCCTGCTGCCACGCATTTTTAGTCGTTAGTTAATGGAACGATAATCATAACATACGAGAGTTTTATGCAACGCAAATTGGATTTAACGTAACATCACCGCTAATGTGGCATCAGATGATCACATGATTAATTTTTCTTTATGCAACCGACCCTATAACTTTTTCTAGTGGCTGGGTATAGGAAGTTGGAGCACCATATCTATATTTACATCACGGTTCCTAGATTTTTTTGCAGAAAAGTGGCGTCAAAAATGGTCTGTTAATTACAGGGGTACTTCTAAAGTTTAAAAAAAATACAGAAATACAAAATCATTCCGGCAAACGTCCTATTTTCACATATTGAATTTTTGATGAACATTCTGTATCTTATGATATCTTTTCTGATTTCATGTGCATCATTTGATCCATCCGTTTTCGAAATATAAGCGTTCAAATAAATTTCAAGAAGTATAATTTCATGAACACTAAACATTGTTTCCTATCCATCAAGTTGAAGTTTTGAAGGATTTATAATTTTTGGATGAATCCTCAAATATACGCTGTGGGTAGGGTGCAAAAGTATGCGGAAAAACCCTGTTACAACCAATCTTCTGCTTCAACAACGAAAAAAAGATTGTTGAAACCGTCCAAAGGTTAGAATTGGTCAGTGGGTATTCCATTCCACACGCAATGCATCAGAGTTTCAATAACAATTTAATTACAAAATCGAACAAGCATTAGTATTAAAAATTTTTCACAGATTTGAACAAACTGAATGAAAATAGAACAAAAAAACATGTCGGTTGGTACTTCATAGGATAGTTCAGTCGAATACAATAGTTCAGTCAATTATAATTCAATCCTAATGTCATTTGACAGTTGCTCATCATCAATTAACCATTATCATAATCGACATGCATCAAGATATTCATACGATAAAGTACAAGGTGTTGGAGAAAACTGTGGGTATGAAAATATAATAAACTAAATAACAATCAAAACCAGTCTATTTACAGGTGAATGAACAATATACATAAGGTTAGTGATTCAAAATATTTGTCAGTACTAGGTCCCTTACATATTGAATTAATGAAGATAATATTTGTTATGGCAACATCATGTATATCTGACCATTTTATTTAAAGTTTGGTCGTTGCTTCTAGCTTGACGTATTTGTTATGTTGAACATGATCTTCACATTCAGGTGGAAGGAAATATTGATGGGTTTCAATTTTTGGTTTCAGAAAAGTTCTTCGAACACCCCATATCAGAACAATAACCATCAAGCACAACACCAAGAATATAGATACGAAAGCTATGTCTAGGTGTGTGAATCCCCTGATTTCTTTCTTGAAAACAGTCACGCACCTTGACCGATTGAAGTTTATAGCCAGTCCAGATTCCACCACGTTGGCACACACACGGTAAGGTCCCTCATCGAGTCCAAAGAAATCATAAGAAGGGGTTTCGCAATCGATAGTTCTCTGGGATAAGACAACATTTTGTTGTAGTATGGCAAGATTTAATTGACATTCGGTATCAGGATATACATGTACATTTATTGAAAGAACGCCATGTATTGATAAATTGGCCCTGATAGAAATCACTTTCGGAAGTTTCACTGAGTAATTGGTGGTTTGTTGAACTTTAACATTCTGTATCAAAGGAAGTACATCTGAGCATCCTAAGATCAGTGATACGTCATGTGTCTGACCAGATTCCAATAACACGACACAATATCTGTACCTATGTTCTTGTTGTAATTCGAACGTATCAGGAACACTCAGATTCAATATCTTCGGATTCATCATCTCCGAAGAATTACATTTTATTGGAAAAGACTCCACAAGTACTTCATTCGGACCTTGCTCTTCGTACACAAAAATTGCATCACATGTGTATTGGGAAGCCTCATCCTCGATGCTCCATTTCAATTGAATATCGGTTCCATCATATTTGAATTCTTTCAAGTTGATCTTAGCTTGAAATGGTGCTGACAGAGGTGCCATCATCGTATCTTGTTCGTCATCGCCACAAAGAAGATTGTCTGATGGTACTTCTATGAGTAGACCATTTTCCAGTGAAGGAGGTGTTGTACAGACAGCTGAAGATTTATCCTCGTAGTTCAGAGTGGAATTATTGAGCCATGTAGCAAATTCACTCAGGCTGCAGTCACAATTCAAAGGGTTTTCTGATAGAGTGAATGAATGCAGAACAGTCGAAGATTTGAAAGCATCGCTGGCTACAATAGAAATATCATTTTCATCCAGATTGAGATTCCTTAGACTCTTCAGAGGAATGATCAAATCGGCGGTTAAAGCTCTGAGAAAATTGTGTCGTACATCTAGATCAGTTAAATTGATCAGGTGTGCCAGAGAGGCTCCTGAAACAGCAACAATTCTGTTATGGGCCAGGTCTAGGACGACTAGGAATGTCAGATGACTGAAGGCATGATCTTCGATAACGTCAATTTGGTTGTGAGAGAGCCTCAATGAAGTTAAATTTGTCAGTCCTTTCAGAGCTCCCATTTTGATGCTGCTAAACGAGTTATGTGACAATTGAAGATATTTCAAGCTATCCATTCTCGGTAGAGTATCGGGTCCCAAAGGACCTACGAATGCATTTTCCGACACATCCAACTCTTCAACTGTACGTATGGAGATGAGTTTGGTAATAATTGGAACTGTCAGTCGATTTCCTCTGAGTCGTAGAATCTTCAATTGTGGAAGATTTTCGAAGGTGGTAGGAGATATTCTTGATAGGACGTTTTCGCTCAGGTCGATGAAGGAGAGATTCATTAGACCCTGCAACAAATGATGGATTCATAAATACATTCATTGATCAATATTCGCCATCGGTTCAAATGAGTCATGAAACGAAAAAAATTAATACAAAAATTTCAAATAGACACATTCAAAATATTTGTTCTAGTTCACTCAACAATTTTTATTTATCAGGTGATATATTATACAGCCTAGGTCCAATTGTTTGGTGAAATTGTTTACAGAGTGACAAACGTTTCCTCGGAATGAGGAGATATTTCTTTATCCTGGTATAATGGATATGTATGGGTGAATTGAATTATAACCTCCACATGAGTTACCCCATATCAAAATGCTGTAAATCAAAACAGACATAATTTTACTATGGTGAAATAATGATAGAGCCTCTTTGTTTGAGTAGAACAGTTATCAAAACCTATTATTCAAATTTTTCATGATACAATATCATAATAACTTCAAGTATCTATCAAAGGTGAGGAATAGAGAATGTCTCAATAACCAGCAAGAGAGATTCTAGAGTGGAGTGTATGAAGATTTGTAGACTATACTTATCTTTTCGTGTGAACGAGGCAAAACTACAGGTAAGCTGATATAAGTATGCGAAGAATGAACAAAACTGGCCCCAATACAAGAACCTTGTGCTACGCCAATTTCATTATTTAATTGGGACGATATGTATTAATTTTGATCATTTCCTATTTTATGGATTATATCTCCGAACAACAAACCCACTAGAAGGATCACAAAACAAATATTCTGATGCTAACATGAATTCCCAGAATTATCATGATATTAGTACCCAATCGTCGCCAGTGTAGTCATATCCAATCATCAAAAAGTGATGAATAGTCCATAATATTTAAAGTCCTTTATGAATTCATGTAGTTCAATGCACAAATATAATGATAAATTTGGGTCATGACGATTATGAATCAGTTCTGATTGATAGAAGATTGCTACATTATTCTGAGACTTAGCAATTTTACTTTCTTGGGGGCTCGAGGACCAGCATGGGTATCATGTATACTTTTTGCTCAACGTTGCAACACCGCAATTTGATATTGACAGTCGACGGCGATTATTGCTTTGTTTGGTATCTGTCATTATTTACGTTTTGATTTATCGATATTATTCAACTTGTGTTCAGTTTTGTGTACTCAGAATTCCTCAGAAACTCAGTTTATTTCCTTTTTTGGAGATTTGATATAATGATGAGACGTTGTGAGGTGTGTTAAAGACAATTTGAACCGGCGATCAAAACACGTCATTTCATAGGTGAGTTACCAGTTAGGTGAGTATCATTCGAGATTTTGAAGCATTTTCCCAAATGGAATGGATAAAAATGAATTTAAATTGAAATGATTAGATTATATTGATTATACCCATAGGTCAGCTGCGACAGTGTCTTGTGGTAAAATATGTAGCACTGATAAATGCTTCCTTGTTTGTAGTCAAACTATGCGAAGCTGTTGAAAAATCACTGGAAATAATGATGAACTCAATTAATATTTTTGATAAAAAATATAAGAATATTGCTTTACTTCTTGTACACACAACAATGAGAAATTTACCGTTGACTGTTTTTGGAACTAGTCAAACTAATTTGGAGAAATATTTCACTGTAAGACTCCATCATGCGGCAAATAAATTGAAAGATTCAACGGAAGTTAGAGTAAGAAGTATGTTAACAAAAACAATCCTATTCAAAAATCAATAATTATTTGTGTGATTATCCATGGTTGTTTTTAATTTCAGTCCTGTTTTGAATAAGAAACACTGCTATTTGCTACATCTTCACATGATTCATGATTTTATTGTTGATATAACATTTCGTCATAATACTTGTCAACACATATTCATTATCGATTTTCATCTATCTACATGAAATGAAATAATCAGACATCAATTTTTTGCATCAAAATATATTATTCTGCTCAAGATGAAACCTCCTTCATTTTTGACGATATCGTGAAATGATATAAAGAAGTTCCATCTTCAGATTTGAAAATTACATTCAAATATGCAATCATATCTATTTGCCTTGAAAACGAGTTTTTCACTTTTTTGAAAATTATTTCCACTAGTAGGTACTGAACTTTGAAATCGTAAATATACTTACATGCACTGTCACTGATCGCCAAAGATTTAAATGTTCATTATTGAAATTGAACGTTATTTATGATAAAGTATAAGTAGACAACTGTATACTGAATAGTAAGTATATTGTTTCATATGGCGTTGAGAATTGAACTTTTCTTGTGACGTGGTCATAATAAGTTTATTGATTACAAGCAAGCTACAAAAATCACCGAAGGATGTTCATTTTCCCACCAAGAAATGCTGAAAAGTACCACTGAAATTGTTACGGATTTTCAATTCGGTTTCATCATGAATTAATAATAAATTCGACCCCCTCTGACAACACGGCACTGGTGCTGGGAAAATCAGCTCCTGCTATCCTTGTTTAGACAAAGATAGATGTTGCTTCCAAACAAACTGTATTGCCAGGGCTGTGGATTACTTATCTAGTCTGTTCAATGATCGAAGGATTATATAGAGGGGAACCGTAGCGCAATGGTCGAGGTGTTTGAACCATGATCGAGCTGCCGGAACGGTAGTGAGTTCGAACCCGGCCACGGCTGTTAATTTTTCATTGAAATTAAATAGGTTCAGCGATTTCAATCCTGTCATCGATCTAGTAGTGTCGATACACACGGTCCCCCAGGAGTGGTTGGCGGAGCCCACTATAAAAAATCCTCCCGCTCGTCTCAACCCGTTGAAGCTTCGGCTTATGGTACGTTGGATTACGATCAAGAAGAAGCGGATAATAAAAGGAAAAAATTAAACATTCATGCTTTGCGTGCGATCTTTGAGGTAAGAGTCATTATCCGTGAAGATAATTCCACGGCACAGTGTAATAAACCTTTACAATTTCTAGGCTTCATTTCACAAAACTTTGACAGGATCATGAATATAAAACTGACTGACAAGAACTGTCGAATAGCGACAAACAATAACAAAACGAAGTATTTTACAGGATGATAATTATCACATTCTCCCCCATTCAGTTTTCTGGAGATGCATCAAAATACTGAGGAGGTTGACGAAAACGTGTGGATCGACGAGGCTCAGGTTGTGTCGACGAATTGATATCTTCTTCTGACGTTGAATGAGGATTCAGACGTTCTTCAGATATCAAGTCAAGATTACCTCTCGGAGCTAAATGTTTCAACGATTTTCATGACGAATCAAAGCATATTTAGGATTAACCTCAATAACTTCCACTTCTTCGACCAATGGATCATACTTGCTCTGGCGGACATGTTTCTTCAAGAAAACTCTCTCAGAAGGTGACAACCATGATGGTATAGAAGTTCCATTTGTGGATCGACGAGGATGATAGAACATTCGTTCATGTGGACTACAATTTATAGATGTGCAAATTAGAGAGCGTATTGAATGCAACGCGTCTGGCAGAACTGTTTCCCATTGAGACGTTTTCAAATGTCTGCTTCTGAGTGCTAAGTTCACAGACTTCCAGATTATACCATTGTACCTCTCCACCAGTCCATTACCTTGAGGGTTATAAGGAGTCGTTCTACTTGAAGCTATGCCTCTTGAATTTAGAAAAGTGACTAATTCTCGAGAAATGAATGATGATCCTCTATCTGCATGCAAATATGATGGCATTCCGAAAATGGAAAATAATTGATTCAGACAGCTTATCACCGTAGAAGTATCGGTGTTGGGACAGGGAAACGCAAATGGAAAACGAGAATATTCATCCACAATGGTCAAAATATATCGATTATGTGATACGGAAGGTATTGGACCTTTGAAATCGATATTCAAGCGTTCAAAGGGAGATGTAGCTTTTATCAGATGATTTGCAGAATTTTTGAGAAATTGGGGTTTGATTTCGGCACAAATAGGACAGGCAGAACTCATGTGTTTCACATCTTCAAGGGAATATGGAAGATTTCGTGTCCGAACAAAATGATACATTCTTGTGACTCCTGGATGACACAGGGATTCATGTAATTCGAACAATTTCCTGTCACTGGTAGCACTACAAATTCTTGAGAATGTATCTGCAACAACATTGTCGATCCCAGGACGATGAATGATATCATAGCTATAGCAGGATAATTCAGGTCTCCATCTCATGATTTTATCGTTCTTGATCTGCTTTGCATGTTTTACATCGAACATAATTGATACAGATTGTTGGTCTGTTATAAGTTTGAAATGCCGCCCGATTAAATAATGTCGCCACTTTCTAAGAGCTTCAACAATCGCTTGTGCTTCTTTTTCAATTGCGGAATATATGAGTTCTGAATCTGATAACGTTTTTGAATAAAATGCAACAGGTCTATCAGCTTGGCTAAGAGTTGCAGCAATAGCGAAATCAGAAGCATCTGTCTCAACTGTTAATGGTTCATTATCGGTTATTGTATGCAGAAGAGAGTTGGCTATATCAGTTTTTAAATTTTCGCAATCAGCAACAACATTAGGTTGCAAGGGGAAAGATTTCGAGCTGACCAAACCTCGAATTTTCTCAGAGAACCTGGGAATCCACTTCGAATAATGAGCAAACATTCCCAGTACTCGCCGTAGTGATGCAGTATTGTTGGGCGGTGGCAACTCAAGCAACGGTTTTAATCTCTCAGGATCAGGCTTCAACTTTTGATTTTGAATAGTGTATCCAAGCAGATTTATTGATTTTTTAGAGAATTGACATTTGTTTTCATTGAGCGTGAACCTATATTTGTTTACTATTGATAATAATTCTTGAAGATTTTCATCGTGCATTTCTTGGTTCTCACCACATACGGTAATGTCATCCAGATAAGTATACACACCTTTCAATTCTTCTTTCTCAATTATACCATCCAGTGTTCTTTGAAAACAAGAGACTCCATTGGTGACACCAAAAGGAATGCGTCGGAATTGATACAAATGACCTCCTGCTTCAAATGCTGTATACAGTTTTTCGTTATCTCGTATCGGTATTTGATGATAAGCACTTTTCAAGTCAATTGTACTGAAGATTCCATATTTGGCAACTTTGGAGACCAAATTTTCCATATTAGGCAAGGGATAAGCGTCCAACAATGTGAATTTATTTATGGTTTGGGAATAATCTATAACCATTCGTCGTTTATGATGTTCAGTTTTCGTTACTAATACTTGAGCGCGCCAAGGAGAATCACTTTCTTCTATGATATTTGCTTCTAATAGTTTTTTCACTTCCAGTTGAATCAATTGTTCATCTTGTTCTGAATGACGACGTGACTTTGTTACTATTGGTTTACAGTCAGAAGATAAGTTACCAAATAGTTGTGGAGGATTGACGTTTGCTTCCGTGAGACAACATATAGACAGAGGAGGCTTGGAACCACCAAAATGCACTTCCACTCGGCTATGTTGTTTCATAATATCATGACCGATGATTGTATCAGTGCACAAATTTGGAAGGACCGCAATTTTCAAGTTCTCGTATCTATTTCCAAGAAATTCGAAGTTTATGACACAGTAGCCTTTGAGATTGGACAAAAGAGTAATAGAGGCCATTGAAACTTGACCACTGCTAGGAAAAATCTTGAAATTTTTATCTCTTGCGAAATCATAGTTCAGGAAACTATCAGAACTTCCAGTATCGACAAGACAATTCGCATTTTTATTGTTTATCCAGCTTCTATCAGACTTTTATGCAAACAATATGGAAACGTTGGATTTGTCGATGCAATAAGAGATATTGATGACAACCTTGCTTTTGATCTGGCGTTCTTACTTCTCATGCATACTTTAGCAAAATGCCCAAGTTTCTTACAGTAGCTACATACTTCGTCTCGAGCAGGACATACAGCACGTGAATGTTTAGTACCTCCACAAAAATAACATTTTTGAACAGCAGATGAGACAGTCATAAGTTCAGATTGAATTTGGGTGGTATTGTCTTTGGCAGATGTAGCATTCAAAACGCTATGGCTAGAAGTAAATGCTTCAGAGTGCTTTCGTGCATCTTCTAGCGAACGCGATTGAGAAATAGCATTATCCAGATTCAAAGTATTGCTCTCAAGCAACCTTTGGCGAATCTCGCTTGATAATAATCCGTTAATGAATGCATCTCGAATACAGTCATTTTTATTTTGTTCCATGCTAACCTTTTTAAAGTTGCAGTCTTTGCTTAGAAGTTTCAATTGTTGTACATACTGATCAATAGTTTCGTTGACTTGTTGTCTTCTAGTTGCTAATAGATGTCTTGCAAACACTTCATTTGATTGCTTGATGAAGACGCCATCCAGTGTTTCGATAGCTTTACTGTATTCTTTGATTTCGCTTATGTATTCGTACACAGCATGCGAAATAAAATTAGTGAGCAGTTTCAATTTATCATCCTCTTTGAGTTTCTTTCCATCTTGAGCTTCGATGGTGTTCAGAAAATTGTCAAATGTTTTGAGCCAGTAAATCCACAGTTTAGTAGCGTTAGTAGAACTCGGATCAGCGTCAAATTTCTCAGGCCGTAGATATTTATCCATTCTCCAAATATTTGTGAAATTAATTGTAATAAACCTTTACAATTTCTAGGCTTTATTTCACAAAACTTTGACAGGATCATGAATATAAAACTGACTGACAAGAACTGTCGAATAGCGACAAACAATAACAAAACGAAGTATTTTACAGGATGATAATTATCACCCACAGGAAGTTCATTATCATTTCAATATCAATTCAGTAGTATATCTTGGGAGGTTCTTGCGTATCTGAAGGTCATGTGATGTTCAGTTGTTTTTTATGAGAATCTTAGAATGAAAATAGACACTAGAGAAAACTTGAAACTCTAATTTATTTATTACTTACTTGTAGTTGTTGTCGGAAATGCAAAAAGCATATTCTGATGTCCTTATTGGAAAAAAAACTCCAATATCATTCAAAAACATCTTGGTTATGTTCATTTGTCAACGCTTGTCAGGTTTCCGTACTCGTATGATGAAAAAAAACTGTAAAATCCATGCCTTCAGGCACTCTGATATAGGTATGATATGAATTACACAACAACCAGAATCTCAATGCCCGATTTCAGATAACAACTCGACTTTGAACTTTATAAAATTTTGAATTGTTATCTGAGTTAGCCGAATATCATACTACATTCAATTAATCAATTCATGTTTCATATATAAGAAGTAGGTTGAACTATCAAAAATATAGATTCTGGTTCACTATAATAGCGTCCACAGTTTTTCAACACTCAATCACCACAAAATTACAACAAGCTTCACTCTTTCATAATAAATGAACAAAGTATCAATACGTTGCATATGTGCGACGATATAGGGCGTGATATAATTGAGAGTTGGGCGTAATATTATCAATCAAAATATTGATGTTATGCAAGGTTGGCGTATTCGGAGGTCGCAAGGTGGTGTGAAATAGGACACTCGAATAAGATGTGTCCAATTGTTTCTCACTCGTTCTAATTGCACTCTGAACATAGTGCTCAACCACGATATGTGGATTCTATTGCGAAGGTGCTGCATAGCCTGAGTGCGCGATAGATCTGGTGACTTGAAGCAAAACCTCCATGCAAGTAGTTCTGTGTTTGATTCGTTAGTGTGAAGCACTCGATGAATGAGAGGAATGTAATAATAATGATTTGTCTTCATCTTTCAATTGAGACATATATTGATATAGCATCAATTTCTCATTTTGCCTAAGTGGAGTTCATTCAAAGGTAAATTTAAATTCACATATTCCAGCTGCTGTTTGATTTGAAGGGTCCAATTATATCTCATATTGGGATTTAATTGAGGCTAATTAATCTTTTGAAACATATTTTGGGTGATCGTCTCTCATTTCTAGTATTCCAATAAGTCAATTCACAACTAGCTCGAAAATGTTGGTCAGAATTTTTACACTACCTACTTCTATCGATAGGGACAGGATTTTCTTGAAGAAGTTGAGCTGTATCCTCTCCAGAATATCCCTGGAATGTAATCCCCAGACACGAACAAAGTGTGTGATAACGCTATAAGAACAAGGGTTTACAATAATTTCTCTCCAGTGCCCACCCCCAAAGAATTCATTCAGTTTTCACCATAACAGAAAAAACAATGATGAAATCTCAAGTAATGAAAATCACATTGAGCCAAGTGATCCGCAAGTAACTGTGTATAAAAGTATGGTAGATTTTTGACATCAACATAATGAAGTTTCGAGCCAACCGGGTCCTAGATAAGATATACATATAGTATATATATATAGTATAGTGAGAAACATACTTTGGCACCAACGTAGGAATTCCAAAATTCATTTTCCGCAATAACTTCAATTATTCTTCAAGCTAATGCATAAAAAGTTTTAAGCTTTGGGTTATTGGGTATAAGAAATATTATCTTGAGTCTGTCTACTTCCATGCATACAATGAGTATCGGGGTATAGCAGGAATTGACGTCAAAAAATGTTTCTTGTTTCATTCAACCAATTTTGATGATTATGCCAATAAGATACAAAAACAAGCAGATAAATGTGGATGATATTGATAACGAGCAAATTGGAATCGTAATAGCTGACGAGTATCTTGGTTTCCAGTTAGACTACCTATTTGATTTTAATCTTCATGTACGTTACCAATAAACTTTCGAAAATACTATACTTTTTTTCAGGAATATTCAAGCACGTAACTGAATAAAATGGCACAGCTACAAAACAATGGTTTTGTTTGAAAACAACTTTTCGTCCTAGTGATGATATTCATTGACTAAATACTGCATTTATTCTCGATATGTTGATTTTCAACATCATTTCACCCGTCATCTGAATGATATCCATATATCAAGTGTAACCTGTGTGTCCTTGACACATAATAGAGAACCACATTAGGTTAATCTTATTATGTTTCTCTTATTCTTATTATTTTTGTTATTACCTGATTTACTGTTCATTCTGAGGTTTTATTTATTACCGTGTCTTAGTAATGTTTCATTATCCGAGATACGGATTGGTACTGTTTTTCTTAAGAACTGACTATTTATTCATTGATCTGAAACTGGTCGAGATATGCAGAGGAAATTTGGTGGATTTCAAGAGGTAGTCATTGGACATATTTTGACATGCAATCGAGAATTTTAAGTTCATTATTGGCACGCATAAATTCTTGATTCGTCGTTCAATTTGTGCCTTTTTTTCGTATGGGGCGCCGTTTTTATGCGGAAAAATATCAATCGCCGGATTCAAATCCTCTAGATTTTTGCATTTTAGGTTTTCTCAAGTCAGTAGTTACTCCATCTGTTCTAGCTTGGCGCTCATTTATTCGTTAGTATATTCTGTTACTGTTCTGGTATATTGTTATCGTATTATATAGTTCTTGATGGACATAAAAATACGCGTTGAGATGTTTCATTTTTTTTTATTGATACGGCACCCCATACGAAAAAAAGGCAGGAGGCATTTTCCCAGTGGCGTATCATTTTTTCTTCAGAAAAATTGAGATCATTACCCGTAAGCGCGCCAATGATGAATGTGAAATTCACAACTGCATTTAGAAAAATGCACAATAACTACATCTGCTAACCCACCAGATTCCATTCGCATAACTCGACCGGTTCCAGAGCAATAAATGAATAGTAAATTTTTTACAAAATCTTCAACATCCCGTATCTCCCGTATTTGTGG
The DNA here is from genome assembly GCA_963576655.1 of Gastrophysa polygoni. Classification (NCBI taxonomy): domain Eukaryota; kingdom Metazoa; phylum Arthropoda; class Insecta; order Coleoptera; family Chrysomelidae; genus Gastrophysa; species Gastrophysa polygoni. The sequence goes on along the minus strand of OY755091.1, from coordinate 19,355,498 downwards.
GCAGAAGCTATGAAGCAAACTGTCTGAAACAGAAAAAAATCATTTGCTTACCGTTGAAGCAGAAAATCATGTTATCATTGAAAAACTTGCAACATTATTACATTTCACTACCTACTGAATATCACTGAAATATCTTAAGAGGTTTCATCAATTGATTTATATTTTTTTCCTCAAATTATAACACCCCGCATTTTCGTGACATAACTCTTCAGAGCTTTCATTGATTCTCTAACCTTAAATATTAGCATATAAATGGGAAACAAACTGTACAATCTTAGATGAGTGATATCAATTCCTCTTCTTATTAGAGTGCCCTACCTTTATATAGCAATATTTCTTACCTTGAATGAATTTTTATCGAGCGATTTCAATCTGTTTCCTGACAAGTCCAATCTATCTAATTCTGGGAGAAATGTCAGAGCATCTGTCGGAACAGAAAACAATTGATTATTCGGCAATCCTAGTGCTTGCAATGGTGCTGCCAGTTTCTGGAAAGCAGTCCGATGGATTTGTCTGATTTCTCCCGAAGATACCACCAAACCATGCAGAGCAACTCCTTCCAGTATGGGTCCTGAGATCACAGACACATTTTGTACGGTACAGTCTAAGAGTGATATGGATGCGGCTTTCAACGATCGTAAAGTACGAGCTAGAATAGGAAGAAGAAAATGGTTGATAAAAAAAACATTACCATGATGATAATGTTCATTTCGCCGCTGATGGAAGGCTTTCACGAACATTAATTAGTAGACAATTGATTTCTTGTAAACTGTCAAGAAAATTTCACATTTGTGCATCTCTATTGCTGGGTAAATAGGTATATACTTTTTTCAGTGCCAAAATAATTCACAAAATAAACATGAAATGAAGGATCGATTTTCAACAGAATGAATAATCAATTGATTATTCATCATAAAACAATTTCATTTATTGGAATGATTGATAATTGATAGTAAAGTTTGAACAATTATTTCCAACAAATATTCCCGAAGATGTTCCATGTTGTTGCTGATCAGAGACGTTAGATATTTCATGAAGAGTTGCTTATTTGGGAGAAAATGGACAATTCAATATTTCGTTAGAAATCTCAATTTTGTTATTTCCATTTCACGCACTTAATATACAAAAATAACTATTTTCGTAACATTTATCAATATCAGTGAGCGTGCGCTCTTATAATATTATAATACCTACGTGTTCACTTCACTTTCCATTTTCCTGTTGCCATAAGTTTAATAGACTACTATCTAAATAACGAAACAGTGTGCTTGCTATTCGGTATTTTCATAGGATTTTAGGTAAAAGAATTTTCAGCGCGATGCGAGAGTGAGCGGACTTATTAGGATATCTATTGACGATGGCTGATGTGAGATTTATCACATACCTTAGATGTTACATTTGAATTCAAATCTTTATCAATTCCTTACTAGAAATGATATGATGTTTATGGGTATCTATTTTGTATTCGAGTATTCAACCACAGACTCCGAACCGATCTTTCCAAAGTTCGATGTATAGTCTGACGGAGGATAGAGGGAAGTTCATTCGGATTCCATTGAGAAAAACATACCCCAGTATAAAGTCTCATAGTTTTCGAATTAATCGAAAATATACTGATTTTTTTATCTCTTTTCCCCACATATACACCTTGATAACAAGCCAATGGAACATGACACTTGGTTAATTATATGGAATATTCAAATTACATGTGTTTCCTCAAGCATTATGGTATCCATAATTCACTAGTGAATTATAAGATCATTATTTACTGACCTTGGAACGCGAGCTATCTGTAGATTTAATGAGATACGAAGAAAGAGAAAAGGACCTTTTTTGTAGAACTCGACGTCGCCTAACCCACAGACGTGCCAAATATTTTTCGAAGGGGTAACGTGTACGGAAAAATAGCGAAAATATAAAGTTCAAAAATCTAGGAGATTCCTTCTGCATGGGGGAAGGATTTTTTGCAAGGAACAACATGGACGCATCGAAAAGTTTTTGTAGGGTTGAAAAATATCAATATGTGTCGGAAAATGTGGTTAAATTTTTTCGGAAGAATGGTCAGACAGGAGAAAGAAAAATAGTTACTGTATAAGTGGAAGAATATTTTTTGTTGTGCAGTAATGTACAACTGAAAATAAACTCCGCCTTTTATTTTCAAAAGTATTTGAGTTCAAGTTAAATTATTTGTTTTTGTGCTTTTATTGAAAATAATAAAGACGTTCATTATTATTATTATGATTATTATAAATAATATTGAATAATTGACTGTTCAATGTAAATATTGGAAAATTTATTCGTATGATGATAAAAGTTCACGTTTTTGATGAAATATCATCGAAGCCTCGAAATTGTCCTGGAATTTAGAATACTCCTAAAAATATCAGTGGTTAAAATGCCTTTTCGGAAGGCGTATACGGCCATTCTGGCTGTTTTGTGTGTCGACAAATGAACTCTATTGGAAAAAATGTTCATCCAAGGTGTCATGTTCAATTGGTGTGTTATCAGGGTAGAAATGTGAGAGGAAGTAATTTGAGAAAAAAAAAACGATATTTTCGAATAACTTGAGAATGGGAGACTTCATATCGGGGTATGTTCAGTTCAAAGAACTCGAAATGAACTACCCTCTCACCTCCGTTGACATTGAAATCGAGCTTTGGAACACCCTGTATGTTAAGAGTCGAAATTATAATTTGGAAGTGCCAGTATTCATAACAATTATGCGATGAAAATGAAGATTCAATTACCCTTCGGGATGATAATTTGATGATAGTTCCAAAAATATCAAGGAATTGGTCCTTACTTTACGATGTTTTTGATAATATTGAGACACTCACCTATGACAGCCAAAGCTGATCTATCGCCAGTACATCTTAAAGTGTGTGGAATGTCACAACTGCATTCCAATACTGGCTGCTCTGCTATTTCAGGACATTTCCATTCATCTGTACCAGGAGAAGGAATGGCTGAGCATCCACACCACCATAGTAATGAAAATACTAGCCACCACATCCTGGAAGAAGATAGTTGGACTCAATTATCATCCTTCAGCAAGTACCTACTATTTACTGATATGAAAATATAAGTCGTATTTTGCCGTGGAAATATTTATATTCGATCGTCACCATTGATGGATTTGAAATTGATTCTACAATGGTCACTGACAATTGGTGAAGATGCCACTATACAGTCAGTTGCATTATTGTCTGATAAATTGGTAGTATAAAACTGTACTGAGAACTACAATTCAATGCCCACAAAAACTATCCGACAAACACCCTGAAATTGAACGTTATCATGTAATGTGAAGGGTTTCCCCGTATATTTTTCCACCACACCTACAGGCATTCTTTCGGAAGTTACCAAAAAATTATGAGAGCGGAAGTGTTATATTTTTTCTGACCAATCTGAATTTGCACTCCAAATTCTGAATAACACACGGTATATTGTCTCATATCTGAACAGAGCTATTTTTTTCTCATTTCCAAAATATATGCATGTGGTTCATTTCAAATATTCGAAGAAATGTGAATATGCCTTGAAACATAGTAAGCCATGCCCAAGAGGTGAAGGGAACGACAGAACCTGGTCCTATTTCGAATATTGATCTATAAAATGTAAGTTATGATGAATTTATAATTTTTTGATATCCATTTTTGCTCCCTACCAACGGGGGATATTTTGAAATATATCACAAAAACATAAATCCATGAAACAGCCTCCTTCCTCCGTCGCGAATGTTCGTGAGATGTGTCCTTCTATCGTGTGGAGACTTCTGAAGAGGAATAAGTATCATCCATACAAAATCAAAATGATACACAAGTTAATTGGAGATGCCCCTGATCAAAGAACGAAATTCTGCGAAATTATGACGAGAACCAATATTTGTTTCAGTGACGAATGTACATTTTTTCTCAACGGTAATGTTCAGAGTTAAAATTGCCGATATTGAAGCGACACCAACCCTCACGATTTCCGGAATACTCATATCCAGAAAATTCAGAAAAAGTCATCATTTGGATAGGAATATTGGGAGATCATTTTGTAGGACCTCCATTCATTGAACAAAATTCAACAGGGGAACTGTTGAAAGATACTGTTGTCCCTCTGATCACCGAAATCGTCGGAGCGAATCCTAATGAATTCGGTATGGATATTGTATTCCAACTAGATGGAGCAATACCACATCACTCCAGACAAGTGAGAAACTATTCGGATGATACTTTCTCCTTTATTGTTTCATTTTGTTCTTCATCAGCCCATATTTATATTTTTTTCGATTTTGTGATTCGAGAGTTTATAGAGTTCATATAGAAGTGACGTGTGTTTAAGTTTCTACTGCTGATACATATTCTGGTTGTGAGTACTTTATACCCATCCATTTTCATGATCCCATAATGAATGTCAGTTTCAGTGAATTCAATCTATGAGTAACCTTATTTTATTATCGGTGAAATAGTGCATTTCTGCCAGTTTGATCGTTCAGTTTGATGTGAAGGAAACGATAATTTGATTGAGGGTTTTATAAATCACTCATATTATACCGAATGCCAAAGAACGGAACATTAAAAATTTCGTTGCAGCTTTTAGTCTCGTTTGATCAACATGGCTGGAATGTATTGCACATTGCTTGATTGCTAGTATGGTATGATTATAGTGTAGTATTTTCACATTTATTTTCTGATTTGTTGGGAGTTGATTACTTCATACAGGAACCTATTTTTTCTCATATCAATTCATTTGTTCTAAGATGTTCTTTGTTACAGATGAAGAACAAAACCAATTGAATCTGTCTCAGTCTGGGATAGTTGTTACTCATCTAGGTTTATCAGAATACGATCAGTTGGTTCATTTACTTGTGATCTCTCATGTATGCTTCAGGTCTACAATCGATCAGCAAGATGTGACTCGTCAACAAACTCCAGCTAAAAGACGTACAAATTATTTTCATAATATTCAATACTATTCCAATGATTGAATTGATTTCAACAATGTTCAAATGAGAATAACAAACTTTGAGTTAGTGAAATTCTTCGATTATTGTATGATCCCAATAGGTTCGAACAATCAAGATTCACTTTCATTTGAATACTCTGCTGCATGACTTATATTATCCTGACCTGAAAATGATTCTCAACACTTTTTTGCTATAAATAATTTGTAATATTTCGAATCGTCAGATCACGAGCGATTACTGAAGCTATGGCAAATATATCATATTATTCATTCTCTACTACATGCACCCTTACCCCATCGACTTATGAGGAGCATGGAAACGAACGTAAGGAAAAGAAACAGCTATACATCAATTCCTCTGGATGTATAACAGAAAAAGGTACAATTTTGCCAGATCATTGCTGGTTGTCTCTCTCTCTCTCTCTCTCTCTCTCTCGTTTGCAGTTTTTACTGGTTGAATTCAACCGCTTATCTCTAGGCGTGAACTAGGGTCCATTAGAAATTTGTTCAACATTATTCAATCAATTACTAATGGAATGATTTATTCTCTTATTCCTTTAATCTATTAGTACAGCCATGGGCCAACCAACCAACCAACTAGGATTATCTATAATTTTTTTTTATATTTAAACTACAAGTAACACTGAGTCTCTTTGTTTCAACAAGAACTTCAAGAAACGATAGATTCAACTCGATTCGAATGAACTGATGAGATCGGATTTCTCAATAGAACGTCATGGTACATTAAAATGATTTTCCAACAGTCAGCTGATTTTTGATCGCTGCATATTTTTTATGGTCGTTTCAATTCCTTCCTCTCTCGAAAGCTGAAGTGGTATTCGGTAAGAAAATTCTACACCGAATAAACTGATTTCAATACATATTAACTCATTTTAACGTCAAAAAATTTCAGTGTAATTTTATGCTCCTTTCTCCAAAAGGAAAAAATTTCCGGAAATTTATCTTATTATTATGATACAAAATACAGTTTTTTATTTGGTAGACAATGTCAGGTGTGTATATGACTGAGGTACCATCGAATAATAATTAAAAATCGTTTATTGTTTATTACCCCTTCTGGTCTCGATTTCAGTAGTATCTTCGCTGGCCTTACAACTCCTTAGAAAATGCAATTCATTTGGGCAAACTCATTTATTGGTTACTTTGATAATGATGTTACTTATTCATTATTCAAAAATCGCTTCCAAACATATTCATATTTTTCTGGGCGCAGTTATCACATCTCAGTTCATATCTTGACGGCCTCCATTTGCTTGGCTATAATATCGATAATTTTCTTCCACGATAAACAGTCAAGATAGACGTATTTAATATAATATAGCTGTAAAGGTTAAGTTAAGCAAGGTCAAGGCTGGCACTGCACTTCCCTATCTGTAATAGTCAACAACAATATTCATCAGTTAGTAGCAATTTTGGGAATGGTTAATTATATTTTGGATCAAATTAAGACTTGAATGTCGGGAAATATGAAAATCAGGTGTTTTTTTCTCGTATTTGTTCATTTGATGGGAGTGGTGATTGTTGATTCCAGAGTGTACACAAAATGTGGACTGGCTCAGGAACTTGTGAGATGTGGATTTGAAAAGTCGTATGTAGGAAATTGTGAGTATCTTCGCCAACATTTGTAGCCGATTTACGAAAAATTACTCTGAAAATTTCTGACATATTAATTAGAACTCATCACAAAACCCGCTAGAATTTTATTACAGCGGTAGTTATGCTTCAGCCTAAAGCGCACCACACCGACCATATTTTCAAAAACTGCCAAACTATTGATTTATTTCACAGGCAAGAATTTCTTTCAACAGCTCACACGAATGATCATCGAATAATATAATAGCAACAACAGATTTTGGAGTTCTTGTACAGTTCGAAATTCATTTTACTGTTTCACACTACCGATAATCGATTTCCTTAGTTCAAAAAAGGTATTTCTTACACCAGCCCACATTATATTATAGAACAGATTTCGAATTGTATCTTCTTCAAATGATAATTAAATAGATCAATAATAATTAGAATAATAATAATGATTATGATTCGAATGATAACTATAGGAGTTTATTTTTTAATTGATTTTTACCTCGAATAGTGTTGGGAATTTTTGCGTGTGGAATATGTCGACAGTTCGTGTATTTTCGGAAATATTTCTTCGTATTCCCGAGAAACAATCACTGTGATAGAATTCGAGTGGAGGTGTAATGTATTGTGTTCAATGTGTTAGAAATTATGAAAGCCATTTTCCGAAGTGGGTTATAAAGGATGGTACAGGATTAGCTACATCTTTATGATGGCTCTAGCAGGACTGGCAAGTCAATATTTCAACATTCAACAATTATCAGTTAGGCGCAAATAGAAGAAAAAAAATCATATCTTCAGGAGGCACTACTTTTGCTAATATTATCAGATATAATTAGGAGTTTCATATAAAACTATTCAAAATTCTATTGTTGTTGTCCAGATGATGAATTATTGTGCCTCTTGTTGTTTTCGTAAGTTTCGATTTCATCATGATTTCATAGCCGAGCGAGTGACCTAATATTGACTAATATATTATGATTTTAAATGAAAACCTATAGTATACTATAAAGTACACAAAATTCCTTCGGATATTGTGGAGAAACTTAGGTTTCTTGAGATGTATGAGATTCCCATGATTCTTATCAATACAAGATCAGTTCGATGCTTTGGAGCTACCAGCATATTCACCGCCATATTTTCAGATGATGCATGTAATTGCACACCGAATTATTTGTAGTACTTTTTCCAAACCTAACATCGTATATTGTCTTCTCACGGTAGAGGTTCGTAAGAGGGTTTCCTGGTTTGAAAAAGAAAATGGAATTCTGATTTTTTTGACTCCTGGGTTGTTCAGCATTATCTTTCGGTATGAAATATTTTCGGGGTAATACCACTACCAGTTATACCGGATGTCACTATCAATGGAACAACTGGTATATCATTCCATTTTTAGATCAACTGTTTCTTAGATATCTTAATTCTTCTGAAAATTTTGTGAGATTAAGTCTTTATTTTCAACACTGCGCTTTCTACCCATTTTTGACTGGTGGTGAACTCATCTGGGGTAGACGGAAGCACAGGAATAATAGTTTTGAAATCCTCCTCACCGGTTCATTTCTCGCATACAAGGTATCCAAAATTTGATGACCAATAACATACTGCACATAGTTGAACAAGTTCATGCTTTCATGCCTGTATTCATGGGATGTTCGGATACAGAATTTATTCCTGCATCGATTCGCTATAACTTCTCCTATACCTATTTCCGATCGTTTTTCATATACATATTTCTATTTTGATGATTTTTGGCCGACACCGAAACTTTGTCGGTATATCGAAACAAACAAGGAAAGCGTTGGGAGTAGGTACAAGGAAATTTGTAGCAGATCGTTGCATAATCAAATTCTGCATACGACCATCCGATGAATACAAGGTGTCACAATTGAAAAGACGAACTCTTTCAACTTTGAAAATGATGTATTCGGTCGTCCAATTTTGGATAACCTGTATTCGACGTATCGATTGGTAATGTGAATTTTGAAAGTACCATTCCTGTGGTTCCGTCTGTATACTCCAGAAGCGCTTACCGCTAGTGGAGAATGGGTTGAAGGTGCAGTATTGGAAATAAGGCTACATCTTTTGAAATTTTCGAAAGAATCGAGATATCTAAGAAACAGTTGAAAATAGGTATAGGGTCACCTAATGGAACTCATCCTGAAATTTTCTCGAGGAACTTAAAATGGGATAATATACGATGACATCCGGTATGTCCCTTGGAAATATTTTTGAATGAAAGACAATGTTGAATAACCCAGGAGTTAAAAAATTCGGAATTCTAATGAGATATTTCTGACCACGAAAACTTCTATCGAATGGTTACCGTGAGAAACCCTGTATATTCAGTAGGAACCAAGAATCTATATAGATAGCATCATTCATTCAGGTTGATTCAAGATTGACTTGAGAGCTCTCAACCAAAGTTCAGAAATTCAATGCATTCAGAAATGGAAGTTAGGTGACAGTAACTAAACAAGGGATTTGCATTCACCTCTAGGATTATTATAAAATATTTTCAACTTTCATTGTTGACTATAGACAAAAACTATTTCTAATCATCCATTGTGACGAATAATTGATTGATATTCAGTTCTGGGATAATTTTCAATCCTCATTGATATGGAATTGTATTGATTCTTATTTAATTTCATTATTCATGTAAAAAGTTTCACAGGTCTTTCGTCCGTTTTCATTTTAGCATCAGATTTATTCTTCCAGGGGTTTGTCTGATAGAAAGCGAGAGTGGAAGAGATACTTCAAAGCAAACAACTAGAGCCAACGGCGGAAAAGGACTTGGATTATTTCAGGTAAAGATTTTCAAAATGGATGATTCCATCATAAGATAATCGTCGAATAAATGAACTGAGAAATTCTGATGAACAGCTAATAAAGACTCGGAAGCTTGAACAGAATCAAGGGAATACTTTGTTCTGCTGTGTATATTCGAAGGAATACAATGTTTTTCCCGATGGATCATCGATATTATTTCATCAGGATATCGATATTTCTGCACACCATTTGGGTAGACCGATGCTGATAGACCAGAATATTACATTTTCAATTCTTGGTGATAAATCACTGGCATTTTCTTGTTTGGTTTCATACCAAGCTTTCACCTATACACTTAGGAATACAGAATATTTCTTGAATTCTTAAGAATACCTCTGCTCAAAGCATCTGTCAGAATTAGGTTAGTTAGGGTAGTGAGTCAACGAACCTCGGGCATGGGGTTTGTTGCATGAATGATGGGTCAGTTGTAGTATATGCTTGTGAGAAAATTATTACAATCAGTTGTAATCAGTGATCAGGTCAGAATAGGACTATCCAGGCCTACATATCATCATCTGCGACTCACAGTTGATGCATACATGAAACGCTCTAATAGAGCCTATTATTTTTTCGCGAGCACATATTTTGGTTGGTGGGAAAGAAGTCTAAAAGTGAGTGCAAGAAATGGAGTTGCAGAGACATATTACAACCAAGTTTCCTATAATTCTCAATCAGCTTACTAACATGTTCTTGATAGTTACCAGCATTATGGTTTCCCAAGAACGTCACTAAACCTAAGGAACTTAGTTTCGAGGATACCAGACCTTTTGCTAGCCCGATCCATCGCTTTGGCAGAATTCTGGATCGAGCCCATCTTGATGTGGTGTCGTGAAAGATAACGTTCCGACTTCACGAGTGGTTGATAAAATATATTTTCTTTTCCAACAGTTCTTCGAAACCATTGTTTCTTGAGGAAGTGGTTCCTCCTGACCTTGCTGTTGGAGCTCAATAGAGCCATTCTAACAGAATTATTCAGAATGATCACAACAAACGCGATATGTACAAGAAATTGGAACCCCACTAGAGCAATTGTAACTTCATATTCAGAATCAGCGGACTTGACAAATATGAATATCAATGAAAATTATTTATTTGACAAAATCAAACGACACATCTAGCCCGACTATACAAACATTCTATGTATACAACCGTGTATCGTCGCTCTGATGGTCACTTCGCAAACAATTAGATCATTGATTGTTTTTCATCATTCCCAATTTTAATTTCTCATTATGTTGAACGATCAAGGACCAATCTTCAATTTAATGTATCTCATTTTGATCATGTCAAGTTCATGGAAAGAATGTCGGAAGCTTCATCTTCTCGTGAATACACATAAGATTTTAATGAGTAAAATGCCGGAACACCTCCACTTGAGATATACTACCTTTAAATCCTAAAGTAACTCGACCACACGGAATAGAAATATTTTCGTCATACCTAGACACTCATCAGCTGGCTTCACACGTAGCTTTCTATACAATTCTATCAAGCACTATAACTCTCTCCCAAATTATTTTAAGCCCTACACCATTCTCAACTTTAAGAAAGAGTTGAAAGGTTATCTGAGATCTGATGGTTAGGTCAAAGGAATAAGGACATGTTATACCCACCTGGTTTTGCTCACCTAGTTATTATTGTATTAAGTTACTGCTACTCTCTGAATAGCTTGAATAGTCAGATTTCATGTGATCTTATCTTTACTTTGATATTATATTTCAAAATTCCAAAATTATAAAATTTCATCATTGAATTATATGTTAATAATACCCAAAGGTTAAGTTGTAGAACAGCGTAAGCTGAACTTCGCCTATTCATCGATAAGATCATTTCCATATATGTATACATCTCTTTTTTTAATCTCGATGAATAAAGACCATTTATTATTATTATTATTATGAATGTTAGCACAAAGAGAATTTTACAGGCCTTCTTTGACGTATTTCGAAAGAGAACACTGTGATTACCATATAACTGTTGAATTATGTAATATTCAAGAATATGCATGCGAATGGTGACAATAAGTCGATCATGTTCCAGTTTGTGGTGTATTTCCAGGACTATAACAGTCCCAGATTCAGTTATCCCTGAGGATTCAATAGACTATTGCTAAGATTTGTTCTATTGCTAGATTCATTATTCATGGTTCATAAGTAACTCCTGGGCTTTTCCTCCGATTCCATAATTCTTCGTCAACATTTTCTAATGGCACTCGATATCGAAGGCAAGATCGCCGGATATGCAAGAAGACGGTTGCTTTTACCCAGTGAGCTATATATGAATATTACTCATTAGATCTACGATGGCGTCTTTAGTAGATTTTCCTTGTAGAATCAATAATGATTGTCTGATAAAATATTATATTCATACAATGAACTTGAAAGCTAGTCTCAATTATTACCGCGATATTCGATAATAGGCCTATCGATCGAAATATTTCTTTAGGATCTTAGGCACTTGAACAGCAACTTTTTGCTTTCTACTTCTCCAAATGATATTTACATCTCAAAATGATACCTCTAGGTGAGATTATTATCATCTGATGATTTCACTTCCAGATTTTCATTCGCTTGGAATCGTTCAATTTTGAAAAAAACTATCACGTTTATTTTGGGAAAATTCACTATTTCTGAGCCACATGTTCCATCAGTTGTCAACGCTGAAGTATGAAATTCAGTTTTGTAATTGGAATCCAAATTAGAATGGAAACTCATAGAATTCGCATCCTTTTGAGCCCCTCGTTCATCCTCGCGAGCTGACGTCATTTTATACTTTTTACTTTTCGATATTTTTTTATCTATTGGGAGAACCCTCTTATGAAACCTCCTATTTAGTGCTGCGAGACATACTCAATTCGATGATAATAAAAATGATAGTATAATTTCTTTATGTTCCAGATTAATAGTAAAGAATGGTGTCGTTTTGGAAGTCCTGGAGGCAAATGTAATGCAAAATGTGAAGGTGAGCAGTCATAACTCCTAAATGACATTTCCCCCTCATTCAAAAGAATTCAATAATATGGCCACATATTGTATGCTGACACCTCAGGGCAGTGTATTATTTTGGACCGAAGGATATTACTGGCCAATACAAATCATTTTAGAGAGCATCATGAGATATTCTATTTGCAGTTTTCTAGTAGAATTTCATCGAAGCATCATTCATGAACAAATTGAACATTGATTGTCTTTAATTTTATCCAATATCCAATATCAATGAAAGCTCGACTATATTTGGTGAATCGTTCTCGAGTATATGCCACTCAATCAACTGAGTGATTATTTTGTGTGGAAAATACCTCACAAATTGAAAAAGGGTACTGAATATCCAACAGAACGAGGAACAAAAACTCTGTTGTCTTTTCAAAATAAATGAATTTTGTCACTTGGAACATTTTGACTATCCTATTTATCTACCTAGTGCCTTCATGAATATTTGTACCCAATGAGTAAATCATTTCGATTGGAGAAGTTGATCAATCATCGGTAAATCATTTGATACCTTTCCTTTATCTGTTGACACATTATTCAGAATTCAAGACGAAATAAATCCATGAATTATCCAAATACATATTGATTGATTTTATTTTTCTGTCCAGAATTCCTTGATGAGGATATTGCTAAAGACGCAGTCTGTGCCAAGAAAATACAAGCCGAACTAGGTTTCCGGTATTGGGAAGGATGGAACAGGAGTTGCTACGGTCGAAGTTATCCATCGACAATTGTAAATGCTTGTTTCCCTCCTCAGTCTGGATAAACGCAATGATATGACTGATATATTTGAGAACTATTTTATATCCTATCTCATCTCGTTACTACTTGAGTTTGGTGTGAAAGTATAAATATTGAAAAAAAAAATTATTTTTGATCTATAGATTAAATGACTCGAGCAAGTATGAAGATGTACTCGAATACAAGATGAATATATGAGAAGTTGGTTATACTGTATCATAGTAGTTATTCATTCTGATTCGAGGGTAAGGTTCCAGGCATCTCAGAACATATTATTCAATTGTTGAAGACCAATAACGAACATAGCATTGATAGAAACTCACGATCTATGGCCAATAGTGATGCTGCTTACTATTCGAATAATTCTGCATTTATCATGCAGTGGGTTTTTTCGAATCCATTTTTTTTGGTACTCACGGAGTTCGACTTCAGGAACTCGAATTCTGAAATAAATGCTTGAGCAAACCTATTGTTTTCTTGATAATCCAGGAAGAATTCACCTCATTTTTTCGGCACGTTTTGGTTGATATCATAGCCAATTGGAGTTTCATTTCTCACACAGGATACTTTCTATACCTTCATTCAGGTTTATCAGGAATCAGGCATTCCATATTCATGGAATTTCATATTCTGTTCCGGCAAGTCAAACTCAAACATAAAAAACCATTCCTGAGTCTACAGAGAAAAAAAAATATATTTCAGTTTACATCGGCACCTCTGCTTAACATTTGTCGCGGAAGATACGGATGTCCTCAACTCTTGAGTTTTCATGCCTGGGAGCTATATACCTAAAGTGAATTACCAAAGTCATGAATATAAATGATCGAATTTGGCGCATTTCATGAGTGGTAGTTTTCATTCATATTATCGCCTCGCAAGTGCAGATTTCGAGGGTTGGGGTATAATAACTAACCCTCATGGTTGTAACATAGGTATAACTAACACATTTTCTCCTACCTCTCATGATTTTGATCTCTATGGATATTATGAATCCACTATATTATTCAAGAACAAAAGTTCAACAATGACAATGACAAACAACGAAACAACGTTGACGTTGACTCGGTCGAATGAAGTTGGTCTACAAAGATTTGTATTTGGAATGAACTTGAAATAATAATGTTTCGTAGAGGAAATAGTGTTCTTTGGAAAGTGTGTATTTCGAGTGTATTTCGTTATATTTCCAAACTCGTCGCTACATGGATCGTGCTGAATTTCTACTCGCACGAAATATGTTTGGTTTGTATAGTTGGGTTCCCAATGTTTCTCATTCTAAAGTATCAACAAATTTTCAGATTTATGCTTCTTTCAGTTATCTTCAGATAGATCACATCAGCTCATGAAGCTATACCCTCTCTAGTAATTTGATTGGTTTCGCTGACATGAATGAAAAAGTCACCTGAAATTCTGATTGATGCATAAGGTCCGAGATGTATGAATGAATGATTCCGAAATGAGACCTCATGAAACGGCATCTCTGAAAGCAACCAGAAGTCATTACCGATCGAAAATTGACGATCGATAATTCGACAAAACTGAAAAAATGCTAAAATCTCATATAAACTTTTGGAAGCCGACGAGTCCTTTTGGAAGCCGACGAGTATACTCGATCAGTATCTATAAAAAAAACAGATTTCATTATCCATAGAGATTTATACGCCATTTCTGACAATATTCTTGTGCTATGTTACCTTGCAAAACGAACTATTATTTCGCAAATCTTGCCAGCATCTTATACGTCCATCCAAGTTAATTCACGAATCGTGGTTATAAATCCCGTCCCAACCAGTGCAATAAATATCTTTTTAATTCAATTTAGCTGCCGATCAACACAAATAAAATAAATTCTTCGGAATACAATACATAATCTATAATTCATATGGTCAGACAAAAACTAACAGATAGCTTGTTACTATAAATTTATACTTGGTTCTCTTCACCCACCACAGACACAATGAAGACAAAGGTCCAATACAGAATATCGTTCAGCATAAAATTTCATCAGTATTGAATTGAATTAGGAATAACAACATAACTGTCGCCCGAATACAATTCGGATTTTTTATTATTAATGCGCTCTTGGCATTTGTGGTACTCAGTTTCGATATGAGAATGATGCAGGATAAAAGAGAACTTGGCAGCTGAACAACTCCAGGTATCATGCATATAATAGTTGCCAAATACCTAACGAATACCTAACTAGAATAGGTCTACTGATAGAATAGTATAACTAGAATACCTAGAATACCTAACTAGAATGAGGTCTTACCACTGATTTATGATAAGGAGATCTGTAATAACAGTTATCTTCACTTCAAGTTGATATTCCATCAATAAGGAATTACATCGAAAGTATAGATTGTGATTGATGATGAAGACGAAATAACAGAAAATCACTAATTTCCTGTGGACGTTCTATTCCCCATTCAGCAATTCGATCAAACATAAGTCTTGTAGGAAGAAGTATTATTCTTTGTCGATGATATGGTCGATACTCGACTTCCGAAAATTTGCTACGAGAGGTTATAGTTTAGAGACCGTGACATTCCAAATAATTTACTTCTCCACACATATGATTGCTCTGATACTCTTCAATGTCCTTGTCAAACAATAATGATGACAAATTCGCAAATCAACATTTACGTTGGGAAGCTCTCATCAGCAACACAGTTGGAAGACTTGAAATCAGTATGTAAATTCTACCAGCTGAGGAATATTTTTGATAAAAAATGTTGATAACGGTACATAATTGTTTGGAGAAGAACATTCAAAATATCAGTGCGCAATCTGGAGGTTATACAAAACACTATACTGGAAATAGTTCTCAAAAGAAAACAGACGTTTCTCTACACAAATTTTATTTGAAGAGTCAGAAGTATTCATTTTACAAAAATTATACGTTTATCAATCGCTTCTATGGATGACAAATATGCCTCAATTGACAGTTATTCACGTTTATGAAACTCGTAACCTGCTTTGCAAGTACTTTCTGTCCCTTGCTCCAGACTTACTTAGAATCAAACATTCTTAACCTTTTTTGGGCCGGAACTTTACAATCTGCTTCCAGCTGACATATAAAACATTAGAAATATGAATTTCTGTGGAAAATACATAAAAACATATTTGGAAACTCACCCTCAACCATTTCTGAAAATTTTCGGAATTTAATGAATTCGAAAAAATATAAACATGAATACTCACTTGAATAATGTTCCTTTCCTCTTTCTTCTGTAATTCAATATTTGCATAGTCGAATATAGATATCTTGCAGAAGAATGCTCCACAACTCAAGCCGTGCTCAGGTGGCTCCATGATGAATTTTTCTTGAATATAGATATATGTTTTGTTTTATGTTCACACACATATACTAAAATTACTATAGGTATACCTTTTCATGAGTTCCGTAATTAATCTATCGAACATACCAGTACGATCTAACTCTGTACATTCAAACTCTAACTAAATATAGTAACTTACTCACTTACTTCCTTACTTACAGACTATTCTGAGATGGTGGAAGTATATTATTTATGCAATAACTTTTTGCTTATCTCTACACAAAGGAAACAAGAACGTTTTCAGATTCTTACTGAACTTATTTACAAAGAGAGGATATTCTTCGGTTAGGACAGTCCATCTTCTCACTATTCTACAATGTATTTACCAGAACTATTGGATTATTCAAAGCTCAGTACTCTGATGGCCATTACAAGAGTATTCGCCCAATTGTGTTATTGTGCTGATATAACTGCAACATTTTTCTTTGGTAAGTACTACTATGTATTATCGATAGACGTAATATGCTTGATATGCAACTTCCTAGACTGTGCACCACTTAATATCTGAATCTCCTATCTACGATGAGGTGAGAGGGGTACTGAGGTTGTTTCCAAAATGAAATTTCGAACCTTTCCAGGGCAGATTCATTATTTGCCCCAAAAAGTCCGTGTGCTAGAAATTCAACCTTCAGATACCTGAAATTCTATTCGTCAGCGACACCTTGTTTCACATAAATGTTGAAAATACAGATGATTGATTCGGAATTAAATTACTTCTTGTTTTCAACACGATTTATATACTCCTTCTTCGTGAAATTTTCAATGTTTTTTTCCTTTTACGAAGAAACAGTATAGAAATTGTGTTGAGAAGCAGATTCGTTGCCTATCTTGCCAACCTGCTTCCATCTAAGTCTGAGTCTACAACCACCATTCTCTCTCCATAGATACTCACGAACCCTGTGTTGCACTCCTGTATAGAGGCCACCGCTCGGACCTACAAATATATACAGAGAGAAAAAGGGGTGGAATTACAATTTACATATTTAAGAATGAACATACAAGTTGATGTCGGAATGTTTTCCACAAAAATCATTGCTAACACATGGCTTTCCCACTATCTTTTCATATAGATATCTCACTGCTCGCTTTTGCAAGATAAAAACTGAATGAAAAAGTTGTTGATTGATGGATCCACGACACGTGATACCTTCACCTCGGGTGTGACGCGATCTGAGAATGATAAACCATTTTTGAATCGCTTTTTGTTCATTAACATCCTGATGCCAATTCATATTTCAATTCTTCATGCTGATCAAATTACAATTTGCTAAATACTGTCTGTAAGTTTTCAATCGAATTACAATTTGTTGTCTATGAATATACCTAGGAACATGAGATATATTTTGCTGATTATCCAAATTGAGAGTGAGTATTTTGTTTTTTGTGTAATGCATTCGTGATAATTAGAATCGCTTCATCGCCTCACAATTCCCTGGTCTCTGTATAGTGATAATTTCTTTCAAATCAGCATCATTTCCATGCCGAAAGAGAAGGATTTCGTCCGCAGAAAAATATTATTTTGATCTCACGGACTCGACTCAAACATAATACACGATTATGTATAGGGGATACAAGTTTAGAATACTCAACATCTAAAGACTCAGGGCTCATCATAGATGTAAATTTGAGATTTGCAATGCATTTCTTTCATGATATTCTTTTGTGGATCAAAGGACCACTTACAGAAAGATCCAAATATATGTTACATGTAATACATGTAATACAAAATTAATCAACTTCAGTGGTTGATTCAGGTGATGACTTACAGCCCTATATCACTTAGAAAAGAACTGATTTTCAGACACAATGTCCATGATATTCATATTCGACAGAGCAAATTACTGGCTCAGTACTCTATTCTATTGAGGAAATAAAGGCGAATTGTAGTTATCATTATTATTATCGGTAGTATTATTATTATCAAGATTAAAATTATCATTATTGTTATAGGTTTCTAATCAATTCCACCTGCTCAGCTGTTTTCTATATCTCATGTAAGATCTGAATCAATCATAAAATAAAGAATCAGTTGAAACAAATAAATTCCTTGTAACCTACGATATGGAGAAGCATTAAACTATTCCAATTTCCCCTGTATCTCTGAAATCAATGAATGTATCAGAATTCCATACTTTCTTACAGTTTTTTACAGTACAATGTTTCTTTGGACTCAAGCCCGTAACGAATTATATCGGTTTTTCAAAATTGCTTGATGTAACCAATTTTAATCATCGTGTACACAAAAACTGTGGACACATTATCCAACTTGAATGCATTTAATGTCGTTTCGGAATTGTGTTATATAAAAAGAAATGGTTTATTCATGCGTAAGTACTCCCAATGTGAAGTTTAGTGCATCTTCCAGTACCTACCAAGATCCCGACGGGAGCTGAATCAAATATACGATTGTTTCACCCTTTTTTCATGATCTGCGGTGCCCAGGTTTCGAATAGTCGCTGAATTGTACACGAGACAATTGATCCGTTGGTGGTCTTCACTTTATAATTCGTCTCAAATTGAACACTTCACAGCAGGACTCCTACTTCACTTTTTCGTCCATTTGTGTTAACAACTCTTTCAAATGTTTTTAATCGATTCTAACTCAGCCCAAATCTAAGGGTTTCTCACGGTAGTCGTTCGTTTGAATTTTTCATGGTTCTGAATTCTGAGAATTTTGAATTTCTGGACTACTGGGTCATTCAACATTCTCTTTCATTGGAACTCTCGATATATCATTCAATTCTTTGATTCCCGAGGAAATTTCACGATGAGTTCCATCTAGTTCCTCTGAACCTATCTTCAACTGTTGCCCAGACTTATATCTGGATTTTTTTGTAAATTCTGAAAGATGTAGCATCATTCTCAAAACTGCGTCTCTTGCTTCATTGATTTAATGATATTGACTAGCCAGGGTTCCAAAGCCCAAACACTGCAGCCTTATGGCTTATTGGTTTATCATTCCTATGTATTCTCCCAGAAGGCCGAATCTCCAGCGTAATAGTGCCTCGCACTCCAGTATGATCTGAGAGGATGTTTCCTCCTCTTTATTGCATGGCCTACGAAGAGGTTCTTCTGTGTTTATGCCGATTCGATGTAGGTGTAACCTCAGACGGCTGTGACCGGTTATCAATCCCGTCTCATCAGTCCAATCCGACTTCTGATTTTTCGTCTTTTTTTCATACTTCATACTGTAATATCGTTATAGGTGTTTGGTATTTTCCTTGTACCCATGCATCTTGATAATCAGCTTCGTACCAAGATCTTCGGTATAGGCTCTGGCCTCATGCACTTCATCCCTAGTCCATCTCTTCAGAGGGTATCTGCTGCTTCGTTTCCTTGCTTCGTTTCGTTGCCTTTGTTCCCTGAGACCCACGCAAGTATAACCTTGTTGTGGCTTATCAGGACTTTTAGGCTTTGTAGGCAGTCCCAGATCGATTTTAGAGCATACTAGAGATTAGATAGCCGCCTGACTATCAGAGTAGATGAGAACTTTCGTGATACTTTCTTGCCTCAATATAGCGTGTACGTCTGTCTGGAATGGCAAGGCATAAAATCCCGATGGTACAGAAGCACTGAACCTTGAAATTTCTCCTTCAATTCCGGCGCCAGTGTCTTCATCTGTTTTGACCTTTTGGACTAGACTTGTGGTAGTTCTGGAGTACACGAAAGCAAATGAAACTTTCAAAATCCACATTACTAATTGATAAAACGCATACAGTGTATCCAAAATTGGGCGACCACTTACATCACTTTCAAAGGTGAAAAAGTTGGTTCCTTCAAATGTGACACCATGTATTCAAAACTCGAAACGAAAAAAAAACTCAGTACATCATTCAATTTTTGGATTCCTTATACAGGGTGTTCCAGTGATCATGTTACAAACTTCTAGGGTAGATAAAACACACGAAAGTAAAAAAAAAGTTCATGTGAACATGGGCTCGGAAACGCTTCTTCAGGGAGCTAGGGCCCTTCGAAGATGACCTTCAAAACATACTTTTCGTTTAATAGCTTCGGTACGACTGCAGCTATCGCAACCAATTTTGGGACATGAAATCTAGTTCGAAGGTTCATCAATTCGAGCCTTCCGGATTTTGTCACCTCTAACCAGGGGCGTACAAACCAGGGGGGTATTTGGGCAAATTTGACCCTACTCCTTTTAGGCTTCAATTTCTTACTGATCTTCCTTTTTTACTGCTCACACGCTGTGAGCAGGTACACGCCTCCAAGGAAACCGCTCCTGATACAATCTTGAAGCGGCTCTTCCATTGCAATGAACTTCGCCATAAATTAATAGCATATCGGCATATTCGGCGGAAGTATAATCCATGATTCACTGGCGACACAATATTTTATTGACAGATTTTTGACAACTATCTGTACTGAACCTCATTTTCATATTTAAACGTGATAATTGGTTTAAGACCAATAATTTATTATTGATTGGATTTAGCCATTTTCGGAGGAAACGGTGACAGATAGCGATTTTAACAAGAGTACCTTTTTTATGTAAAAGGCATTGGAGAATCATAATCAGATATAACAATACCCCCCTGGTTTGTACGCCCCTGATTAAAGGTGACAAAATCCGGATGGCTTAAATTGATGAACCTATAAACTAGATTTCATGTCCCAAAATTGGTTGCGACAGCTGCAGTAGTACCGAAGCTATGAAACGAAAAGTAGTTTTTGAAGGTCATCTTCGAAGGGCCCTAGCTCCCTGAAGAAGCGTTTCCGGACCCATGTTCACATGAACTTTTTTTCTTATTTTCGTGTGTTTTATCTACCCTAGAAGTTTGTAACATGATCACTGTAACACCCTGTATGATGTTATGATATCGTTTGAAAATTTTGTAAATGTAGCGATGTAGCGATGTATTTTCAACATTGCACTTTTTACCCGTTTTCAACTGTTCCAAAGCGCTTATGGGATAGATGAAAGCACATAAATGTTTCCCCTGAAATCCGCATTGACAATTGATTCATCGCATACAATGTAACTGAAATTTGATGATCAATTACAACATTTTCAAACTTCATGCTTCAGGCCATATATCAAAAACATTCTCGGAAATATAAATTGTCCGAGAAATGCCTCATGATCATCCCACTCTCTATCGACATATAGCGAGAAAATTCAGAAATTCTGAGATTTTCAATTATGCAGATCCCTAAAAAAAGTGTGGATTTGCCATATTTGTCGTTGGAGAAATGCAAGGCAATGATATAATAACGATAAAACGATTCCACCCTCTCATCCTGTCAGGTCTTGACAGGTCAGGTCAAAACACATCAGAAAGTTTAGATTTCATGAGATTTTAAAATGATAAAAAAGATCCACCTAGCCCAAGTGAAATTTGCAGAAATTCGCAAAAACTGCGAAATTTCTAAGCATTAAGTACAGAAATTGCTATCGGACCCAAATATACCATTACGCATTCAAAAGGTTATGATACAGTTTCAATGTTAAAATTATGTAGGTCAAGATTACTTTTCTGTCAGAATTTGACAGTCCCTGTGGTAATAACGCTTGTGCGCATCGCATATCCATTTACTCATTCAAATCAATATTTCTTATATCTCAGTCAAACATGAATCATTCATCCATTTATGTCCATTGACCAAATTCCCCTGTTACCAAAAAACTCACAGTAGAATCTACATCTCACGAGAATCGATTGTCGAGAGTGATGGAACATATGATAATGTTTCGAGAAAACAGATGTTGTACGGTTGAAGAAACAATAGAATCGAAATCGAAGCTTTATGTTGCTCTTTTTCATCGAGAAACGAGAGAAATGATTTGTGTCTTGATTGGCAAACATGGGACGCTTCTTGGAATCTTGTTTACAGCATATATAAATCATGTTTTGAGATGTTACAGAAAACTCAAGAATTCAAAAGTACATGGACACGATCTTCTGTTGCTTGTCTACTAAAACCTTAACAATGCGCTCTTGAATAATACAAAAACGCATCAAACGTATATCGCTTGCGAATCATTGCCAGCAAACCAAATTTTTTTTATAAAATGAGTTTTTCCGATCCACCACATTGAGGCAAGCATCAGAGACACTCTAAACAGAATTAAAATAGAATAACTCATTCCCAATGACAAAACACTACTCCATGACAAAAAATATGCCCCAAAACTGTGAATATGTTCTATATCTTTTGACAACACGAAAGGAACATCGTGTTATCTTCGGATAGAGGCGACTGAATTCCGCCCATTCATATTGTTGATTTTGATTGATCATATTTTTCATTATCATGTTAAATATTTAAAAATATGAATGAAGGCATAAAATTATTATTATTATCATTATTATTAGCTAGGGGCGGAGTATTGGGAAAAGGGGAAGGTATTGGAATCTTTCTTGAAAGTTTGGGGGTCATGAGCATCAGAAAATATGCCGTTTGTCTATTGATGAATGATGCTTGGTAGAGCAAAATTCGGTAGAACTAGAGCCTGACAAAGTAGGGATGACCAACCTGAGCTCGTCTAATTCGCCTACTTGGAATTGCTTTTGTGGTGGTACAATCCCCAGATCCCATTTTAGTATTATTGCCAATCTTGCACCTCTGGCCTCATTGGATGATATATGAGCTCTAGATGAAAAGGCTTAATGAAAAGTACAATCATCCGCAAAGCTATGGACTGCATGAGGTAATTGTATCTACCGGAAGATAGAGTGACCGATCTGCGAGGGAATCCTCCGTTACATAGTCAATGGTAAGAAAGTTAAGTTTTGCTATAAGAGGCCTTGGTGCCAAATTTGATCAAATGCTTTGGAGATATTCATGCTATAGCTAGAGACCCCCATAATTCTTGATTGACACCTGCCACTCATGAGTCACGTAGTGCAGTCGGTCTATAGTTGATACGGTGGGTTTTGTTACCCTTTTTTGAAGACGATTGGACTAGCTTTCTTCAACTCAAACGGAAATACACCAAGTTTATATGAAAGGGTGAACAGCCTGCATATGGAAAATATTGAAGAACATATAATCAGCAAAAGGTATGTTCATTACATGATTTATAACTCTTATAGAAGTATTACTGTTTGTTCAATAATATTATCGAATCCACATTACTTCCAAAACTATACAAAATATCACCTACGCACAGAGAAGAATTTCGTTAATGACTTCTGAAGAGATTCCGATTCATTTTTGTGAGTGACGATTTTCCAACCATCTCCAGAACTAGCAATTCACAGAATCATACCGCGAGGTCGGACAATATTTTTTACAATTTATGAATTCACAATATTTCACAATACCTTCTCTGAATCCACGATTGTTTATCGTAGATTTTATATCAATCAGTAATTATCGTAATTCAAATCTGTGCATTCCAATCCCTCACATGGGCAGCGCGATCTCTCCAAAGTTCTATAGTTGGCTATATCGCAGTACCCTGTGAGCAATTGTAAAACTAAAATGTGGTTCATACATGTATGCATCAGAATCAATGGCTAGTTGTATCTGACAATTTAGATCTAAATTTTGTTGCGGAAGGTGCAAAAAGTATCAATGAACGTAATAAACTCTTGTGGTATCGAATAGCTGGAAAAATATTTCAAGATCCAGAGTTGAATGTCTCTTTGAGGAAGGATGTAATAAATGGATCGATTGGCAGATCAAACAGATAATGTTAGATAATGATGATAGATAATAGATAATCATTACATTTGTAATATTCCAGCGACTATCAGCGAGAGAATCGCTGATCATGAAAATATTAATAGCCACAAAATTATTGATCGATGGCGAAAGATTCGAACTCTTTGCAGATAATGAATGAATTTACTCGTCCCCTACCTAGTGAGATCGATGAAAATTGTTATCTATGCATATTCTTGACTATTTTTGTCATAGGGTTGAGGACAACATATGAACATACTTCAATGAGAAGATAATCGTGGAAGGCAACTATAATGTTTCATATCTGAAGAAGCTCCACTAAATCGATGGGTGCTATCAGGTAGATTTCTATGGAGTTAGAGGGAAGCATACAGAATTAAACTGTGGTAAGGGTTTGGATTATTAAATATCATCGTGAAATGAATAACTCTAATACACCAATAACTTGTTATTTTTTTCTGTTGGTGATCCTTGTCATCAATGTCCTATTTTGAATCTTCATCTAGTGAAAGAGCGAAAGAGGCTCACAAGGTTTCCTCTCATACGAGATCACAAGAATTCGAATTCAGAACTGAGCATTCTCATGGAGTTACGAGCGAATGTAGATGACACTTTTCCATATAACTCATAACGTAATGTAAGAAACATATGCTATTATTCTTCATCATTTCTGAAACGCGAGAACTTCTAGCGAGCACCATTATTTCACATCTCACATTTCTTTCAACTTTCAGTATGAAAAATCAATGAGATTGGAGATGAAGTTTCGTTGCGTGAATTTTGGACTTTCGATTTTCATATGTGGATTGAGTTTCAACAAGAGATTTCTTAGAATTCTATATAGTGAGTGTTACCATTATCGATATGTCCTAAATTCCAATTCGCATGAAATTCGGTGCATTTGATGCACTGCATTGCGGAAAACTTTCATTTGAATCATCAAATTTCTAAATTTCCAAACGACAAATAAGAGATAAGAGAAAATTACACTAGATAACCTACAAAAATCATATTATTCTCAATCAAAGTCGATAATTCTTTCAAAATGATAAATGAAATAAAATTCCATGTCACAACGATATCTTGTGATGAGAGGAAGATTCCTAAGGTGTATGTATTGAGTTACTACTTTTCCAATTGTATTTCATGTAGCGTTAATTGAATTTCAGAATAGTCACTTATATTTCAGAAAGTATGACGTTTATTTCAGAATAAGTGCGCTGAATTTCGGAAAGCATCAATTGTATTTCGGAAAGTATAATTCAATTTCAGAAAAGTCAGTTTGATTTCATCACTAGTAAGAATGCCGAGATGAATAATTTGATTTCAGAAACCATATTCCAATTTCAGAACAGTTAATTTATTTCAGAACGAATTGTTCAGGAATGATCATTTGAATTTCATAGAACGGCAAATGAATTTCAGAAGAAATCATTTGTCATTCAGAAATTCCCAAAGTTCATTGAAGAATGGTCTTTTTTGATTGAGCATTGGATGATGATGATGATACATGGAATAATATCTGGAAAGAGATTTAACACGTGTAGCCCATTCAACTGCACATCATGCGGCTGCAATAGCTATGAAAAACATGGTGTCCCAAAAACATACCAACAACTTCAAGGGGTAATAGGAGAGGTCAAGGTAGAAATTTTTTTTCGGTAAACATGTCTCAATGTTGACCATTTACTTCCATATAAAGATTTCATCGTCGCGAATAGGCACACGTGCGTTTATACAACTCTTCGAAATATTCAACGAGAGACAGTGTTGTTCAAGTCAGTCAAAAGTTGATTCAGTTATTTGGATATGATTTAAAATATTCCAATACTCTACAGCTCAAATATATACTGTAACAACGCACAGGTTGGAATGAATTCAGTGTGATATCTATGAAGCAATTAAAATAAAATCGCCCGGACACGTCAACCTTAATTTTGACACATAAATAATGCGTTATGTGACGTCATCGGTGTCGGTGTTGTCATGGTCATTTTTTTTCAAATGGTAGCCCCAATTCTTGATGCTCCTACTGAAAAGGGCTCATTCTCCCACAAACAGAACAATAAAAATTATGATGGGTTACATTAAGAAAAAAAATGATAAAAAAAGGAGTAGTTCAATCAGTTTTATGAGTAATTTTTGAAGGTATATCTACGACACCGATGACGTCACATGACGCACTTATGTGTCAAAATTTGCGAATTATAAAATCAAGGTCGACATGTCCAAGTGATTTGATTGCTTCATATATATTTTACTGAATTCATTCCAACCTGCGCGTGCTCACTGTACATAGCGGACAATTAATGTTTACTGGAATAGTTTTTGATTTGATTCACTCTAATACTTCTCAAAGTTCGTTGGCATATTTTTGGGACACCTGTATATGCCAGTTCGATTGGTATGTGGTGATTCAAGTTTTTTATTTTCCAGAACGCTTCCCGAGGACCTGTTTCACAGTTACAGAACTATTTTCTACGCTGCTGCGAAATTTCTTTGACTTGACATTATTACATAATACCCTGTACAATTCAGAAGAAATAAGTCACTCATGTGAAATTTCGATATGAGGTGAAAAAAAAACAGAGGACCCACGAGAGTAAAAATTGGGTACTTCTATTAAAATGATAATGAAAACAGGACTTCATCGAAAATAACTGGGCATGCATTGTCCTACCATCAATGTCACTATATATATGAAATTTAATAAATCTTGTATTTCACGTGAATGAATAAACGTCAAAAAATCAATAATAATGTAATGTTATCTAGGATAATGGGGGAGAAATATCACGCATTGGATAAAAACACGTAGAAAATTGTATAACATGAGAAAATTCCCTTTTTTGTAACTAAATAACTGAAGTAAACGATTAGAAAGTGAACGTTTTGATGTTATCATTTTATTTATCTTCAAACCTCCGATTTTATGTATTCCAATTCACGAATGCCTTTTCGATAGGTTTGTAAGCACGCAATTTTTTTATAGTTGCGAATCGTTTCACCTCCCTCGAGGAGCGATTTATTCTGAAATTATTGCTACTATAACCTTGAACACCCCATATACCATTTTTTGAACTCCTTGCAAAATTATATCACTTATAATACCACGAGAGTTTCACTGGGATTTATTTCGAGAACTCAAATTTTGGTATTCAATTGAAGCTGTAGCATATCCGGTGAGAAAATTTCACACCGAAATATCAACGAAGAAATACTAAGATAATGACGATTTTTTATGGTATTGATGTTCACCTTTTAACGTCGTATGAAAATTACCAGTGTGATTTCATGCTCTTTTCCACAAGGAGGAAAAAATCCGAAAATTTGTTCAGTTGCTTTGGTGACAATACAAAATAGGTTTCACATTTCTATTGAAATTATGTAGACATACATTCAAAAACGCCTGGTCTATGTTAAAACAATTATCATGAAATTGATGACACTATCGAATATAAATCTTATTATCATTGATGGTTTTCTTGAATATTTCGATAAATTTCGATATTGAATTAGCCACTTCAGTCCCTGTTTGGAGGGACTGAAGAACTCAAGGCAGTCCATGAAGTGCAAAAAATTGAATATACACCTTGTAGTGTAGTGGTGTTAGTAGCTTTCCATTTTATTACTTGTATGAGATGTGTCTGAGATACAAAATTCAAGTTTTCGACCTCGACAGTCCTCCGGACCATTCTTCAACTTCCCAAAAAGTCACGAAGGAGCACGTTCTCGAAAACGATCATTCGAAACACTTTTGAACTACATTAAATTTGCTAGACAATTTGAAATTACTCAGTTCATGGGCTCAGTAGACCAAATACTTTCCGAAACACAGCTTTTCAAATTCTGGCGAATTTTTCAAACTTGAAATATTCAAGATATTTTTTATACGTCATCATATACAATTGCATTCATATCTTCTATGAGTTATCTTCATATCTTTATTCAATTCATCATATGACTGGGCGTTATAGATGATTTCGAAGTTGAATCTCCAATGCTTGTAAAGGATTATAATAATCGAGAAATTCTGAATTTTCAGAATTGGAAACAGACATCACTACTACTACTTGAGTAGTAGTGACAAATTTTGAAATTTGAGAATCTTTTCAGTTTTGAACAATGTGTTAGTGAATATTCAATTGAATATGTATTAGCGAGCAACATATTCTTGAATACTGTCATCTGTTTTCTAAAATAAAAATAGAAAATATATAACCATTCCAATAATTCTTACTTATCTTTGTGGACGTTTCGTGAACGAACCTTTCCTGCATTTCAGATATATCACGAAAACTGTAGTATCAGTGAAATTGTAAACCTAACCCTTTTCTATAAAACAAGAGTAGGTACCTACAAGTTCATTGCGTGAACTCTTATTCAGATTTTCTCTACACTGCATTTTGTTACCATTGATCTTATTCAATGTGTGAATGAGGATACCATTATTATTACTACATTTCTTAAACAGTTTTTTACATTTCGTAAAAGTTATTATGCCCGTCCCTCTACCGGCGCCCCTGCAAAGCTCCTACAAGAAAATGCATCCCGAAATCAAGATGTTACTGTTATTACGATAATCAATCAGACCTGAATTAAATTCATTTGTCGCCTCGCCAGGTGTATCAATGAAAACAGGTAGGCTGTGATAAAGATGTGGAATTTTCAGGACCGTAGAATATTGGCTTAGAATGCATAATACAACATATTCGAACTAGGAGTGTCTCGATGTTCATCCTACACCCTGAACCCACGTTTTGGCCTGATAGCTGATAGAACGCCACTATCTGGCAAGAGCAGTGGCGGAACTGAATTTCTATTGAATAAGTACTTTCTATAAATTGATCGAAGAGGTGGAATAATAATTCTTCTAGATTTCTTTGGATTTTCTCTCTTCGTTTCAATACACAGGGTGTCCCAAAATTACTGGGACACAGGGCTACCATGCACGTGTAAGAGAGGTAAAAATAAGTTGATTGCACCCAATTTATTTATGTGCGAAAATGTACAGTTTGTCTGTGAGAAGAGTGCAAAGTTCACATTGAAAAACACATTTTTGTACGCTGTTCAGAAATGAGTAGAACGAATTCGATGAATTTGACAATAGTGTATTTCAGAGGATTACTCTCCTTTTGGTAGTCACCCTCACCCACTGTCATTTTTTTCAGAACTTCTTTAGGGGTAGAAATATGGTTCCAAATTTTTCAAGCTTGAAGACTGATCAATTATTTTCATTCCATCACTGTTGTGAAAATTAAGTATACCGCATAGTTTCGAATGAAAAAAAAAGTTCTCTCAAAGAATGCTACCAGATATTTCTAGTACAAGTTTAATGAAATTGTGATATGAAACTTATTTGGCAGTGGAAACGAAGGCAAGTCGTGATTTTGACAGGAAACAAATTTATCAACATTCAAGTTGGTTCTTGACGTTGTCTGTAAATGTTTCAATAAATTCTTCAATTTTGTTATTACTGAGAGTACCATTACCGACCATTCATTATTATTCAATTGTTGTTGTTATTTTAGCTGCTATCAAATATGGATTTCTCCTTATGAATTTGTTTCCTATCAAAATCACGACTTGCCTTCGTTTCCACTGCCAACTATGTTTTACATGACAATTTCATTGAACTTGTACTAGGAATATCTGGTAGCATTATATGAGAGAACACTTCTTTCCTTCGAAACTATGCGGTATACGAAATTTTCACAACAATAATAAAATGAAGATAATTGGTCATTCTAAGCTCAAGAAATTTGAGAACCGTATTACAACACCCAAGAAAGTTCTGAAAAAAAAATGTCAGTGGACGAGGGTCGTTTTAACCCTTTTACATTTTCTGTCTGTAAGTTTTTAGAGGAGGTGGTACATCTTCCAGCTTTTTCTGTGGGATTCTCCCTCCTCGTTTCTAAAAAATAATGTAGAAGTTGTCAAAAATTATTTCAATATATTTGTAGTAAGGACAGATTTTGTGATCTGCCCCAAAATGTCACTGCACTTGAAATTGAAACTTTAGATGCCTATTTCCCTATTTGTCAGTGACACACCACAATTGTTTTTTAAAAATTTTGAAATATAAATATATTTGATAGAGATAGAGATTCGATATCTCGGTGGACGTTTCGGAAACGAATCTGCTCCCGTCCTTATTTTGACCTCTTTTACAAGTGGTAGCTCTGTGTCCCAGCAATTTTGAGATACCCTGTATTTGTATTAAGGACAGATTTATGATATGCCCCAAAATGTCACTACGCTTGAAATTCAACCTCCAGACATCTATAAGAGAAATATCTATGAATACTATTCAGGTAAAACTAACCTCTATCAGTAAGGAACGAAGATAATAATATTGCTTCTTGTTCAGCTGACCTAGATGAAACTAGGCATTCACTTCTCAAAACCCAATATGCAAATGGTAAATTGGAAATCACTCGATGAAGAAATCAATTTGTTTTTCTGTCTTGACTTCGTTTTGTGGAAGAAATACCTCGAATAGATCCCCTCAAAATTGTAGAGTTCTTCAAAAAAAGCACATAAAGATGGGACACAATAGATCTAATCAGGTCGCAGCGCATCTATCACCATCCACAACCACCATTACCAATACCAACTTATCACTGTATAGTGTCAAAAATGACAAATATCACAATATCACGAAGATTATGAAGAAAAATATTATTCGAAATATATTGACAACGGAAGCAGATTCGTATCCCGAAATGTCCACTTTACTGAGAAAGGTAGAGATTTCGATATTCATCAAATATATTTGTCTTCAAATTTTTTTCATTGAAACAAGGCCCCTGAAAATCTCTCTGAGGTATCTGAAGGTTATATTGCAAGCACAGAGACTTCAACACTCTGAATCTTGAAATCGAAAAGATTGCGGACATACATGTATAGTAACTCATGTCATTCTTACCGACGAAATATCCCCTCAAATGTATGACGCTCAATCAGAAAACAAGAAATTATGAAACAACTCAGGAAATCTCGTTGTAACTCGGAATTTGAAAGAAATAATGAGTTGGTTGTTGGCATCTCTACGCTTCCATAGATAATTAAGTAATCATTACGAATGAAGAACAGGGGAAAAAGGACGATAAGGTGAAACCAGTGAACGTTATTCCACGATGTGCTTGCACATCTATGAAATACGAGAGGAATTTGAATACCTGACACTGTGCGTATATCGAACAACACAACAACGATAATTTTACAAATTCAAAAATGCAGTTAGTTAGTGTCAAGAGAATCATTTCAGTAGGTGTTATTTATTTGCTTGTACAATGAATTCTGAATGTATTGAATGAATATTATTGAATTCAGTACATGAATCATTATTATTATTATTATTATTTTTTATTTTTTTTTTATTATTTCAAGAGCTTCGACTGCAATGGTCATTCGCTCTATATTCATCTTTGGAACATTCAGATTTCATGAAAGAGCTCAATTTCTTTTTGATAAGTTATGACTTTCATAATCGATTCCTGGTCATCACGTAACGCCAGCTCTGTTCCAGGTGCTATGCCGATGGTTTGTCTTTGATGTTCAAAGTTCTGGCACGTCAGAATATGTTGTGTATTATTATTATTATTATTATTATGATTATTATTATTATTATTATTATTATTATCATTATTATTATTTGAATTCAATTCAGTTCTTAATACGGACCTGCAACTTCTTCTGGTAGTCTAGGCAAATACAAGAACTAATATGGAACACTTCTAAACGTAATGCTCACCTATACTGAATAGGAAGTAATAAAAACCATAAATCTTATCTGATTCCTCTTTGTACCTCGAAATAAGCAAAAATAATATATTGAGCCCATAATATGAGTAGCAAAAATCGTGTGCGCACGAATTGATGAAACATCCCTTATCTCGGTTATAAGATTTCGAAGACCCATTAACTATGGGTTTTTTGGAATCACCTCAGTGACCTGTACCCACAGTTGAAATATTCACCTTTCCCAATGAAACATCCTGTATAGCATCCGAAATGAATATTCAACGCACTCCATCTAAAGAATATTCAAGAAATATGCTGTAGAAATGCAATGCATGACTTTTTTCATTCAAAATCATAACATCGATATCCGAATAATTTGAGTCATTAAATTATGTGAGGTAACTCGAAGTTAAATCCGACAATATTTTATATTCTTGTTCTGATCATTATCAATCATTCAATAGGATAATAATGATGATTTTCTCTGCTTTCGTCTCTTTACCTCTTCAAAGTACCTCTTCCATGTATGAAGAACACAGGGCGAAGTATCATAAATTCAAAGACTTTTATAAGTAAGTATTCTTGTAGGAAATTGTAGTCATGTGCTAGCAGTCGGCTACAGAGGTGACCATTTTCTTTAATTGAAGATATTCAGGGAGGCATAGGAATATAAACAATATAGGGGAGAAAAAGCACTACTTCAGGCTCTGCAATGAAGAAGAAAGCATATTCGTTCATGTTCTGTGTACTGTGAGGTCAATCAAAACTTTTTTTATATGTTTATATGCGGACACAAGGTGTATCAATATTCATGCAGGAGCCACCATTGTAGATAATGAACCCAATTGAAGGTGTAAGACTGAATAGAATACCACCTATGAGTTACCGCAACTGAACTAAGAAGATATTTGATTTTTCGACCTATCGCTGTCGATTTTCTGAGCTGATTGATATATTATAGTAATGGCAGCAACATGATCGAAAATGAAAATTCAATAACGAAACATAAAGAATATTCATATTCCCAATTGGAGTCCACAAGAGGATGATCCAAATGAAGCTAAATACCTTGAACTGACGAAATTATTTCTTCGCACTCGAACAAATATCTGGAAATTGTCTCTTGTCTGTGGTAGATATTTTGAGTAAATTCACAGCAGAATATAAATCATCGAGGGAACTGTGAATCAGCTTTCATGCTTCTGCCCATATCATCAATATTTTTTCTTACGACCATCTACAGAAACTAAGAATTGTGCATAAAAATAGATACAATATTTGCAATACATTTTTTTCCCAAAACTCACTAGCAAGGAAGTTATAGGCATCCAGAGTTGAATAATTGAAATCAATATTTCTCATTACTTTTCTCTAGTGTACGGATTTTCATCAAATATGGCAAACTTAGCACTGATGTTCCTTCGCACCCTTGTTCCAAGTTCATTTCAATAGTTTGAAGCTTTGAAAATTAATATTGGAAGAGCATATCAAATTTCCTAGATTTTTCCATTTTCTCTCCTGCCTTATAAAAAATAAAGATATTATAATAATTATTTCAATATATTTGTGGTGAGGCCAGATTTATCATCTGCCCCAAAATGTCATTGCGCTTAGAAGTCAACCTTCAGATACCTGAAAAAGGAATTCTTGCACATGACATGCACCTTGGTAAGAAAAATTAAAGACAAATATATTTAATGAATATCAAAGTTTCTACTTATGTAAGGGTAGTGGACGTTTCGGAAATAAATCTCGTTTTCAACACAATGAAAACAATGTTTTTCTTCGGAATATTTCGTGTTCGTGACAAGTTGTCAGACAGAATAGATGTTTGAGGGCGTTCCTTCACTGATTGATCTTGAATTTACCGTTCATATTCAGTTTCGAGGAGTGAATGCCAAGTAGGTACTATACTGCAAAACGATCTATGACTGAACAACAATCAATATTATTGTCTCCGTTCATGAGAATGCGAGCAGATTCTGGGGCAGATCATGAATCCGTCCTTACTACATATCGAGATGATTATTATAATTTCTATTTTTATTTCCAGAAACGATGAGATGAAATCTCAGAAATCTGTAAAAATGAATATACCACCTCCTCCATCAATAGAGACAGTATAAAATATATAATAATAAAAAAAAATGGCATAGGTTAATTAGTAGTAGATAAGTCCTGAATGACAAGGTATTGCATGAAATATTTATTCCCGAGTCAAACTAAGTTGAAACGCCGCTGGTATATAAAGTCTTGCCTTTGGTACCTACCTCTCACCGGTTGTGTGAATACATAATTAGATTTTTAATTCTCAAATATTGTGAAACTTGCCTTATATATACAACCATTCATTTTATAAACATTGTTACCGCGTGGGCAGTCTGTATGATAATTCTTGGTTTCCCATTTCATATAATTGAATGCTTTTCGGAATACCTCGTTGGTATTGTCTGATATCGAGATGATAACGAATACTGACTGTAGGTTAAACGAGGAGGATAAGCAAGTAAGTAGATTTTTCCAAGATTCTCTGGGATTTCGTCTCCTCTTTCTCAAAAAAAAATTAGAGAATTGAATAATCATTACAATAGATCAATGATCTGCACCATAATGTCAGCCGTTCTGAATTTGACTCTTAGATACATGAGAGAAAAATCTCTAAATGATAGTGGCACCTTGTTTTTGAAAATGTTCAAATCAGACAAATACAGATAATTTTTAACCACTTTGATCGTTTGGATCTCGTAAACTAATAGAGTAGTAGTAGAGTTGGTCAAATTGGAGGAAAGTTTCTGGTACTGACATTGAACAACAGCTTGTAGAACTCGTGAAGAGAAGTCAATCTATCAAAAAGCATTTATATAAGAATTGCAGAATGAGAGAGGTGAATAATATCAGATACGAAGCCAATGAGAACCAGTACTTATCGGTGAAATGCATCCTGTTCTACAAAAATTGTTCAAAAATGTCCCCATTTGCTCGGTTAACGCAAACTCTGCTTGGCGTGCCCAATGAGTGACATTTTCAATTTTCATCGATAATGTTCATTAAATTTCAACTTCGAAAACACTCACTAATTCGCAGTTCAATGGAAAAACATTGGTAAAAACATGTATGTGGGTAAATTTTGGTACAAAACGTGAATAATACACCAGGAATATCATGAAAATATCAGGTTTCATATAATAAATATTTTCCAGATCCAATAACCAATTTTGATAATTCTTATGCTACTTTTTTTGGATTTTAGTGGAATTGAAAAGAGCGGGAATTCATGAATTTTTCTGTCAACTATTTTTTCAAATTTCAATAGAAACTGATATTCATTCAGGTAGGAGGGGTTGATGGGAAAATGATCGATCATAAACAGCTCGGTAGTTCCGATTTTTTGATGTTTTGTTAGAATCCAAATAATAAAATACAGTTGGCAGCTTCGAAAAACCTGGGCTTACTGATAAACCTTAATATATTCAGACTGTCCAGTCTTCGACGCATGACACTTCTCCCTACGGAAAAAGTGAATTATATCTCTTAGAAATACTTATCAGCCAATTCAAATATTGGCAGTTTCTCCAGATACCATTTGCAGCAGTTGCATCAGAATGACAAGTCAATATTTATTTTTATATTTCGAGAACACCAAAAGCCTAGCGTATTTGCCAGCGGTGGAATATTGGGAGAGAAGACTTCCCTAGTTCTACTGATGAATGATGCTTGGTAGAACGAAATTGGACAATGTAGAGGTGACCAACCTGAGCTCGTCTAATTCGTCCACCTATAATCGCTCGTGGTGGAATGATAAAAGAAAAGATATCCATTGAGCATCGACCGTGGAAATCGCCTCAAAAAAGGAAAAGATCGACTAACTTCCTGAGATCGTTAGCATTAGCTGTGGTGTTGGATATCTCTTCGCACAGAACAAAAAGCCTAGTTTTTTTGGAGCATTTCTCGCAATGGACCTAACATAACCGTCCCGTGAGAGAGCGCTTCTCTCATTGAACTCTACTCTCATTTGAAGGAAATATAAATTAAAGGAGTCATGGGCATTTCGACAGGATCCTAATTTGATCATAATTTTTCGATTGAACTTTTGAGTTCTGACACTCATCTCTATCGACGTTTTCACAATTATAGTTCTAAACGAATATTATTGCCACTTGACTGACCTTTTTTCGAGATGATATGAAACGAAGGGTCTCAAAATGCCCATAACTCATTGATTCCGAATTTCGCAGTTTAAACCGGTTGATTTGACAATTGAATGACCTCGCTAGGACAATTAGTCAAGAAGAGGCATTGTTTGATTGTTGTTACAGGACTGTCGTATTATTATTATTATTATATTTCCGAGCAGTCAATTCAAAATGAAAATATATTGTTGATATCGTGTTTTTCTTCTCATTTTGCCCCTATTCTTCCTACGGTCTTCATCTTGAACTTTGAATTCAGAAGAACTAACAATTTCCACGGCTCTTATTTCAACATATTATCAACGTTCGAGTACGTTATGCGTTACGCTCAGTTTAGGCAAAACAGATGAATTACGGTGGCAAGTATCAGTCAAGAATCGACAAAATTACTGTGTACGTTTCTTTACTAATGTCCATATGAAATGATACCAATAGACTCTAGTTGAATCTCAAGTTGATTATCTAAGTTTGAACTTTTTTGATTATTTATTTGTGATTTTCATTTGCTTGCAACTCGACAAAATCCGAGTTGATGCAATGCAAAATTCAGATTGTTCAGAATAATTTAGTTTCAGTGAATTATATTTAGCAAGCCAACAGAAATATCACGAGTATTATACATTTTACTCGAGATGGCCAAAAGTTAGGTGATGAAAGAGATAATGGAAAACAGCTCTGAAATATTGAGTGGCGTTCTCAAAAAAAGTTATATATAGATACATATTCCAATCAACAGTACTCAAAATATGTAATACCCTCTATGACATTCGAATTGGTATGAGATATTTTTTTATCCATGCCAATCTTCTCAATGTACCTACAATAGTACATTGTTCATCGGAACGGAATGATTGTCATTTCCCACTAGTATGACATTTGCAGCAGTGAGCGATAGTTGCATACAAGTGGTAAGAAGCATTTCGTGCGAGTTAAACAGTATACTTTTCCTACGGCTATGATATTTGTGGATATTCACGGCTAAATATTTATTGACATGCTTCATTGATATATACAAATAACATTTTTTTTCTGAATTTGAAGCCGTGGCCTTTTCCCTTTTCGAATCTGTGAAGGATTTGTAGGTTCTTTCATATTTTTGGTAGCAGCTATTTCTGAAATCTGAAACACTTCAGGAGCGACCTTATAAGTGGCTTTAGTTCTCTTACGAGCCATTTGCCGACCTATATGTTCATTTAAAGTTTCCTTCCTACTCCTTGTCTCAGAAGTAACTGGTATTGTACACTATTTTCGGGACACCCTGAATAACCAATAACAGCATGACCATACAATGACATACAATGTACTTGCTTTATCAAAAGCATACCCGAGAAAAAAGAATATTGAAATTTCAGGAATATATACCGGGTGACACACACTCGTGGCACATGTCTTTTTCTCCTTTGATTTTATATCCATATTTTTGAAGTTTTTTTGGCACTTTTCGAACTATGCAGAATGTTTGATGAACTAAACTGCCGATTTTCAAATGAGCGGCTAAATGAGTCATTTTGGTATGATGGGAAGTTCAGTTCAATTATCTTATTTCATCCACTATACTGTGATGTTATCACTATATCATTGAAGTGTTGTGCCGAATTAGGTAGCACTGAAATCACTGCAAAGTATGATGCGGGGAATTTACGAATTGAGAAAAATATCAAGGATTCGAAATATGTACTGACTGCTCAGTCACATGAAGAGTGTTGTATTTTGTGTGAAAATATTCAATTCAAATCACATAGCGCAATACCTGATGATTGAGTTATAATTGTATTAATGGTGTAATTGCCATTGCTTACTCAATTATTCACGAAAAGTTCTCAATGAATTCCATCAAACGAACCGTGCTCCTAGTACAAACGTGAACAAAAATAGAATTAAGATATGAAATTGTCCAATAGGACTATAATTGTATATGATAACCATTTATGAAAATCAAAATCAACGGATCAATATTATTATCAGAATGATCATAAATGATTGACTGAATATAATTCATTGAACTAGGATCATTGGAAATTCTCATGGATGTTGAATATACAATTATAAAGTCCTATTGGACAATTTTGATATGTTGATTGTATATCCGTTCACATCAGAGTTTGTGCCATTGGATTTCGATTTAATTCATTGAGAACCGTCTAAAAATACTTGACGAGCGATCAATAGCAAATTTGAATCACATCATTCACACAATTATTACTTACTTGCAGATATCGAAATTCAACTCTCCTCATTTGATGAAAGGATTTGTAGTTACATTTCCTCCAAATCGAATAAATCTCGACAAATTATTCAAGCAGTAGGATTGAGTAAGAACATATTAATGTTGTGGGCAAAGACGAAGCTGCGTAGGTAGGTAGGTTTTAGTAATCATGTGGGCAGAAAGCAACGAAAGAACAGTTCATTCCGTCAATAATACAGGGTGAATCATATGAGGAGGGGCGCCGAGGAAAGGAGCAGAATTCACTAGGAAAAACGACAGATATCAGATAATGGTCAAGAAATTTCTCTTGTTTTGTGTTATGAGAATATATATATATAACTAGTTTGAGTGTGATTGATTATTGTGATAACTATATCTCGAATAAAATGTACCCATCCGGTGTCATTTGTTCATGGTACATCTCCTTTTGTATCAAAGATTATACAGGGCCTGGCAACAGTGGCGCGGTCTTACATTAGATAACTTCAAGAAACATTTTTTTTCATCATGTTGTCTAATTTATCGATGTCAACAAAACAAAAATGAGTTACATCATACTTTGATTTTCTCAATGACTACCAATATTTTTCATGAAATTTTCGGATTCTCCATCAAAATCAAGACAAACTTTTTATTTCACACTTTCATATAATTTTCGACAACTTTCAAGATTTTCAACATCACAAGTTTTTTCACGATTCGATGACCTTGGCATTTATTTCGATATTTCGAAATTTTTGGCAGGAGCCCGATATTATGCGACCTCTTTGGAGTTGAAATTCGTGTGTAGCTTTTTGCTAGCTCCTTCAGTATGTTTTTTTTTTCTATTAGAGACCTAGCCCCAACACTTCTTTTCAATATTCGAAGGAATGTTCTCAATAATCTGAGTATTTCCCGAGGCATTTCCATAGTCATTTAAAAATTTGGCGAATTCATTACATCTCGACAAAATTGTCATATGATTACATCAAGCAGACAGACTGTATATTTTCTAACAAGCTTCGGGTATCTGTATGTCATTCTATTTGTGCTTTGTTCAGAATATCTTCTTGAATCAATCAGTTTTGTTTATATTCCGAAGAAACATAAGAATCATAATAATAATTTATTCAACTTCAATTTCATGGTCTTTTGGTAACGTTACAACGATGAAACTTCGTATAGAAGTATTCAATGTGTTCCTCTATTGAGTGAACTGTTTAGACTTCAATAATGAAATTTGGCACAGATTAAGTGACATCCTTCATGAGATATTGGGTTGAAATTTTGTGAGGAGGTATTTCAGCTCATCAGAATCGAAAATGCTGCCCATTCTTTCGGGAAGAAATTGACTAGTGCAACCTCTTCAGCAAATGACAGTAGGCCTTGAAAAAAGGAATAATGCAAATTTTAACTTCTATTTGTGACTTTTTTTATTGTAATATTCAACTGTTTTCCATTGGATATCCCAATCATTTTTGTTTGCGAAGAAAACCATCATTTTTCATTATGCTGGAAACAGGACCAGATTTGTTCCCGATACACCAACAAAGATAAGTGGAATTGATACTCACCGAACATTTATTTGTCAAATATATACCTGTGTCGGGTATCTGTACGTTAAATTACGTATTATTTTGCGGCAGATCATAAATTTATCCTTACTACAAATATATTGAAATAATTAATATAATTTCTATTTTCATTTTTTGAAACAAGGAAAAATCTCGAAAATCTAGAAAAATAAGTACTTTTCATTGGGAAAAAGACAAACCAAAAGTCGTGCGCCAATAGAATGTATCATTATTACATGAAAAATCTCATGAAAAGTCGTGTGGTTAAGTGCCAAAACAGAGAAAAGCAGATTCCGCCATCCACCTCAATTGAAATGATTGTCAAATGTGTCAGTAGAAGAAATGAAATTAAATGAAACTGACCTCAAAAAAACGAATATCAGTCACAACATATTAGGGAGTCAGGGAGCATAATTCCGTTCCACTTCCAGTTGTCGACGAAACTTCGTCACACAACACCAAATCTGCATTCATAGTTCGAAAAACACCACTGAAAGAATATCACTTTTACATGGAATCAACCCGCTCTTCATTTCAGGCTCACCAAAGTTCGCGCTACTACATTTTTCGCAGTGCTCTTCGAACGCAAACAAGAGCGACACGTGATCGGAGTACGAAACAGCCAGTGGGAATAGCTGGAATATTGTCGTACTCTTCGTATATGGTCGGGTGACTGCAAGAACAGAGTCGCAGCGAGCGCGAGGCAGAAATAAAATGCATCTGGTTCTGGTTTGGCTCGTTTGGAGAGAAAAGGTCCGGAGCGCGATTCAAGTTTGGAGACAACTGTGCGCGCAGGTCTTCGACAATAGGGTCATACACCTACGATTTATCTCGTCGTATTGGTATCCATTCAATTGCGTCAATGACAAAGTATTCGCCATCATGCTGGGATTCATTACCTACGTGTGTGTGTAGATAGGATCATGAAAAACATCATTCTCCCTGTTTTGGTATCGCAAAATGGAGTGACTTTGGACAATTTTTCAGGTTTTTTAGTCGCCAAACAATTTAGAAATGAATCGAAAAATGAAACATAAGAATATATCATAGATACCTCATTCAGTAGTAGATACATTCACCTGTACAAGATTTTTTTTCTATTCAATACAAGGTGTACCAACAACATAAATCAATGGATTGTCATCATGTGATCAGATGTTCAAAATGCCTCACATTTTGTTGCGGGCAATAATATAAAGTCTACTTCCAAAATCCATTCTAACATTTTGGAACACTCCTCTTGGAATAGATCTGCATTCTGTGATAAGTCGTTCTCGAAAATCTTCGATTGAATCAGTCGAGGGGTGTTAGATCAGAAGATTTCGCCTATTATTCGATTGGACCTGGAAAAACTTCATTAACATAGTGGGGTGGTGCTACATCTTGCTAGAAGCTGAAAATGTAGCAAATATTCTTTCAGGTTCCTATTTCTATCGATGTCCAACTGATTCTCAATTACTGCGACAATGAGAGGTTGAATGGTGTGTCTAAAATTTCTGAATGAATAATGGCTCAATCACTCAATCACTAGCCCAAAGTGTTCACTCCTACATTGTTGAGCTCGAGACCTACCAAACTTCTCTCTACTAAGTAGAGAACAGCAAGTTGTGGAATTCTTTGACCAGCGTTTCGCCTTTCTTGATGCTCACGACTTCCATTTGTGCCGCTGTGTCAAAAGTGCTCTTCGATTGGTCATTTTTTTTTGTTTGTCACTGGTCCTGTTCCATCGAATTTCAGAACCAATTATCTCATGTAAGTATGACTTACATTTTTCTGGAGTTTCTTTCGTTAAATGTAGCAAGAGCTTTCGAGACACAACGATTTTCAGAACTGATAAATATCATCTGAATACTTCTAGCCAAACTATAAACCATGATGACCAAAAAATGAAAATTATCGTTTCGTTTGAGATATTTCAATTAAATGGTTTCTGGCTTGTTCTATTTCTATTTGTTTCATTCTCATTTCTCTCTGAATTTCCGAGTTACAATTCGGAATATCAAAATTCCGAGTTACAACCCTGAATTTAGTAATATTCCGAGTTGCGACTAGAAAATTTAGATTCATTATTCCGACTTGGAACTCGGAATTTATATATTTATATATATTCCGAG
This sequence comes from Gastrophysa polygoni, assembly GCA_963576655.1. Taxonomy (NCBI): domain Eukaryota; kingdom Metazoa; phylum Arthropoda; class Insecta; order Coleoptera; family Chrysomelidae; genus Gastrophysa; species Gastrophysa polygoni. Next base: position 19,313,589 of record OY755091.1, on the reverse strand, counting down.
TTTCAACTCGGAACTCCAGTGAGAAATATGAATAAAAAAATATTTGCTCTTTGTCTCTTCTACGCTTCCGTGGTACAAACCCAATAACTACAGTGCTAATTTTTTCGATCATTTTTCATTCTGAGAGAAGTGATCCGAAATGATTTTGTTTTTTATCAACAATAAAATTAATTGCATTTTGACCATCTAATGAGATGAAATATCATCTTGATAACAAGAATGGAATTTGAAGATGGATTATACCATTGCTCACAACAAAATGTGAACATTTGATCAAATGAAATATCATTGCAACACAATACAATTTAATTCATTTGGTTGTATGTTATTGTTACATTCTATTGTTACACCTTGTATTTGATGGAAGAATCATTCATGTACAGGTGAATATCACTAAAGGAGTCTTTTCATTTGAGGTATCACTCAAGGGGTGATAATTTAAAGTTTCAAACCAATTTTCTGTTCCGAGCATTATTTGATATGACAGTTGTCATTATTTTCAGCTACGAAGAACATTTTTGGATACTCTCGAAATGTTCATTCAAGAAAGGTACTCGTTCTTTATTTCGATAAAATTACCGGTATTTGAGATAAATCGATTTTCTGTTACTGTTTAAAACAATGCCATTAATAGAATACCAGCTAAACTCGATTTATAATAATTGTAGATTTCTGAATCAATTGCAGTTTTTCATCATTAAAGTAGTATGAAAATCAAAGTCGTTCACACTCACAGCCAAAAACGATAATATTAATGTCTTTGATGCCCGATATCTCCCTTAGGAATGACATAAGGAGGAGAAATTATATGACCAGATAGTGTCATTTTGACCTCCCATGTATGCTCCAGAGATTGTCACGTAGTCATGGGAGACCCTGTATATATGATTGTTTTGGAATAAATGTATGATGAAAGAATAAAAGACTTCTGGACATATATTGATCAACATCAGTACAACATAACAGTCTTTTCATGAGTCCAAGATATATGACAATCTTCAAGCTGTGGATATCGGCTTCACTGATATCTTTTTTGGATTATTTGTCTTGATTTTGGTAAGTGACATGCAGAAACATTGTGCAGTTTATCATCCAATCCGCGCGCCATCCTCTTCTTTATATTTTGTCGTATTCCTTCCTTCGTGTAAGCATATTGCAAGGAATCGATTACGTCACTAACTAGTTCGTGTTCCATACATCTAGAAGTGCAATTTCAGATTATTTCAATTTTATTTCCTCTATCTTTCGACAACACGTAAGGAAAACCTATAACGTTCGAGGAACATTGTCTTAGCCAGCAGTTAGAGGTTGGGAGAGAAGGAAGGTGAGTTTCAAGAATTTTTTCTTGAATGTTTGGAGGTCGTGAACATCAAGAAATGCTTCGCTAGGCAAATAATTACATAAATTTGCCGTTTTATTGATTTATGATTGGTAAAGAGAAGTTCGGCATGTCTTGACCTGACAATGTAGGAATGACCAGTCTGAGCCCATTTGGCATTCATTTAAGCATTTCGATTCTCGATTCACATTCCACAATTTTGTGTGGAAACCTTGATTTCGCGAATAATATCTCGTTTGAAACACAAAGTTCCCAAATTCAGAAAAAAAAACTTATACTCACAATGGACACGGATTGGTATTAACTATTCTCTCTATCGGTTGAATGAACGGAGTTGTTTTCAGTTCCATGATAGTCATTTGATCAATCCTGAGTTTTTTCTTCTCCACCTTGTAAATGAAAGATATATAAATTTCTGAAGAGAAAAAAAGGTGTGCGTTGTTGTTTCTTGAAAATAATAACTTTAGACATCTAATTCAAGTTTTCATTATATTGAAATCATAGTTCATTATATTCAATTCAAACTGAAAAATATTGAGAATATATCAAGTAGAAAAAAATTTCTGAAAATAATAGTTGATCGAGCAACTTTGATAAAATGAAGGAATTCAAATTGAATAAAGAATCCAGACGTCATGAGAGCGGAGTGAATATAATAATAATAGTAAATTTAGTTTCATCAACCAAAATCAAGAAGAAGGAATAATAGGTAATACATGATGAACTGGTGAAAATCAGGTCAAGGATGACAAAATGGCAATGAGAACGAATCAAAACTAGTGCAAAGAAATTATTGTGTTGTCACAACTGGAAAGGAGAAGAAATTTTCTGAAGAAAATTTCAGTTGTGCATAGAATCCCAAAATGGTTGGGCAGGATCAGAAGGAGAATGGTGTCACTTCGCTTGTCGTCCTCAATGATTACATCCTGTAGTAGTCGTTAATCTACAATCATTGGTTCAAGTTTAGAGAATGTCAAGATGGTTAACCAGCTCTTCGCTTACGTATGATATACAAAAATGAGAACCAAATCACTCTTTTATATCTGTTGACAACAAGAGAGGGAAACCTATGATGTTCGAGGAACATCGTGATAACCAACGGTGGAATTTTGGGAGAGTGATAAAGTGAAGTTCTATTTCAATAAGATATGAGGAGGAGAAATATGATGAATCATCAGAGAAAATCCTACGTTCAAGTGATAAATTCACTACTTTAGATGAATCAGATTTCTTCTTTCGATCTGATTTCCTATATATCTTATCAATAGGGTCATAAGATAAAAAGCTCGTTTTTCTGAAAAAAAAAATCAGAAATGATGGAACGGTGGAATTTTTACTGCCTGATCAGTCGAATGAAGAGAGTTGTATTTTGTGTTGAAATATTCGATTCAAAATTGCAAATCGCCTTCATAATATATAATGATATAAATACATAATTCGAAATCACAATCATTCATGAAAAGTTCTCAATGAATTTGATCGATAAAACCATATGGTGCAAGCTTTGATCTAAACAGAAATCATACAACATTACATGAATTGTCTAATTGGACTATAATTGTATTATTAACATTCATTGTTCCAGCTTTATGTGGGATTTTGTCTCCTCGTTTCTGAAAAATGTAGAAGTAGAAATAAAAATTATTTCAATATATTTGTAGTAAGGACAGATTTTGTGATCTGCCCTTATATGCCATTTTGGGGCAGATCACAAAATCTGTCCTTGCTAAAAATATATTTGAATGATTTTCAATAACTTCATTTTTCAGAAACGAGGAGAGAAAATCCTACAAAAAGCTGAAACAATGAATGAACCACCTCATCGAAAAACTTACAGACAGTAATTAACATTCATTGTTTTCTTTTTTTGATAATCCAATCCAACACACATTTGGAATAACAATGGTTTCTGAAAGTAAGTGGAGTTTGACAGTAAACATGGAATAACTTCAGAACGGAACCTTTATTGGTTACTAGTAGTAGTAGATCTAACACAAAGAAGATAAGAGAAGAGAAAGAGAGAAGTAGATGTTGATAAGATTTCCCAGAGATACGTCAACAAGAAAGCGACTGCAACCAAATATCGAACTTCTGCCTTCTAAAAACCCTTAGACCTCTTCAAACTTTTATATTAGGATGGATTTTTCTTATCGACATACAGGTGAAGATCACTCCATAGCGTTTTTGCTTTCTCCTACCAATCATAACAATCATTGAAGCAAAGTAATCTATTCCTATGGTTATAAATGCTCTGAATCGGTGTGATCCGGCAATAGAAGGGAATCAAATAATCTTTCATTTTGGGCTTGCTTGATTATTTCAAATTCAGCCAGTATGAATTCTCCCACAGAGAGGTTGAATATGAGTACTCAATAGGCCAGGTTTCATTTCCAAGATTTTGATTAAACTCATCAAAGATTGCAGCAGTTCTAATGAGACGCCAATAACTTGAAAATCATGAGAAGTCGAGAAGCTTGTTACCTCTATATTCATCAATCATTGAAAAAATATTATTGTTCTTCTCTTTGCCAATATCTCTTTACCTTGAAGCCAAAATCGTTCTTCTTAAGTGAGGAACTGAGGTCCGTTGAAACAACTTTGATAGATTTCTATACCCCATGATTCTCTACTACTTCACACTTCACACTATTTTTGAGAATATCTATTTGTTTCAGCCGAACGTAATAAGAGTAGTGTTGCTTGAAGTTCAATCTTTGATATAAATATCGGCTTCAAGGAAATGACTCTTGACTTTGTCATTATTTTTTCTTATCCTTTGACAACACGGCAAGGAATCCCATAATGTTTGAGGAATTTTGTGTAAGCCTCCGGTGGCATGTTCGGAGAGAAGAAAGGTATTGGAAATTTTCTTGAAAGTTTGGGCACCGTGAGCATCAGGAAAGATTTCGCTAGGTAAGGAATTCCATAACTTCGCTATTCTTTTGACGCATGAATTGGAGAATGAAATAGATATTCTGTTGTTTGAATCTAGCTACCATTATCAAAGGCATATTTTTTGGCATTCTGCCAAGTCTCGTATATAGCACAACTCGGGGAGCTAATCGCACCAAATATCATAACTTCCATTTCGTAAGTTAGCATTGGACCTTTCCTATCATTTCGCCCGCCGCGAAAAGAGCTGTGGATTTTTGTCTTCCGATTTCATACGGACTAGAATACACATTTCGACTAATTGATTTCGATGGAGATCTTAGAGAATACAAGACAATGGATGTAATAAATAAGGACCTTTTAGGGAATTTCCGTTCGAGCTTGTTTCCCGTACTTCGCTTCTGAAAAGAAAGGAAACTTCTGCGGCTGACTGAAATGTTTGATGTTCAACAGCAAATCGTGGAAAAACCATGTCTTGTTTGTAGTAAAAGCGGCTCCTTCAATTGTCAAAACTCTAGCATTAACATATTCTACTATTTGTTCACAATACTTCCCTGTGGAGTGGCTATCTCTTTCCATCTTCCTTCCTTTCGTGTATGATCGGCTCAGAGCTGTAGTTTCACCTTACTATCAGGTAATAGAATACCATCAGTTCTCCAAAGCAATCCTATTCTCCAATGGCGATTTCCTGAGTGGCATCAACTTTGTACCATCATCTGAATGTTTCTGTCTTTTTCTTTCGGAACAATTCTTCTACTTCATTTTCAACTCCAAGCGTGTCCAATAATATGGTTCAATGTATGAGGTTCTTCAGCTCTTCGTCTTCTTGAGTTCGGAATTGATGGCTTCGCAAAACAAATCGGCTGCTGAGGTTTCCATTTGTAACCATTCTGAAATCGTACGATATATATTGGCATAGGTATACCTTCTTGTTTTTTTCATTCTTGACATTTTGATACGATTTTTCTAAGAAGTTGAAATCATTGACACAGGCTTCCATTTTCAATGATTCAACAGTGACTGTTAGGTTCAGAACAGAATTTGCGAATTTGATAAATAATTCTGTATATCTAGTATTGACTTGCAGTAATAACTTCACTTTATCATTCATCGAATCTATTTCATTAACTCAGGATGCCTAAATCTGGTCTCTAGTGTATGAAGAATATTCTCTGAATTATTTAGAGACACAAAGAGTGATTTCGCTGCATCTATGGCTCCGACTTTTGGTCAGTCTTCTGAATTTCCACTGAATCAAGGAAATTTTCTTCCGAGTTGGTATATTTTTCAAGGAAACTGATCATACTCCATCACGATCATTCTCTAACAATGTCTTGAAGGCATCTGTCATATGTTTCGAGTTGCAGTTGTGAATTATTCAATGAGTCTCACTGCAGCTGGGTCACTAGACTGGATATCATCTCTATTGAAGATAGCATAAAGTGGGATTTATAGATTGAAACGCAGCCGCTTCCGCCGCGGTTGCAGCCGCCGTAGTAGTTGTGGAAGAATGAATCAATTTATACTTTATTCTCAGGCGACGTAGAACTCAGAATGCTGAAAAATTAACTGATTGAATTAAAAATTGACTAACTCAAAACTGACCAATTGCATGATGATTATGGAGTCTCTGTTGCAATGGAAATTTCTGTCCAATTTATTTTCCTTCATCTCTCTATCAATTTCAGGAACATTCATTCATCAATATTCTCCATTTTGAAGTGAACACAATTCAAATTCAACTTATAAACTCAACTACCTGGAATTCAAATATAAATATAACCTCTACACTCGAATCTAGTATTTTATTCGACACAGAAACACAGAACTGAAAATGTCAGCTTCAAGAACATTGTGTTACATGTCATTTGTCCCTGCCGCCGAAAATAAAAGTTGGTCAACTTGGAGCGATTTTGTAAATCCAAATCACTCGACTGTGGCGATTTCTGTTTGAACAACCACGAGTTTAAATTTTCATGTGCACACGAGGTTTCTTCAGATTTATTTTCTGAAGCACTAGTGCTACTACTTCCAACACATCTACTCTTCATGCTATAACTTCTCATACTTTCAGCTTCCAAAATCCATTACTTTTGCAATTTCATTTATTTTGATCTAATGCTGGTTATTCAACTTTTAGATGTGGAAGGTACTGAATTTTCTTTGTTCAGACTGTATCTAATCCGAGGGATTCCTGCAGTACATTTGCTGGTTCTACTGGTACATGGTCTGCTGCGACATTATTCCTGAATCTGGTACTGTGGTGTTGATGTGTGCTAATCGTTCAGCCCTTGACTGCTGGCCAAGTTTTTCTTCCATTGATGTGCCACTGATTCCCACAATGTTTACATCTTTGTGAGTTACGTAGTGTTTGATTTGTTTGTATGATGATATGTGTTTTGATATTGATTTTTGTTTCACCTGTATTTCAGCTAAGTCATAAACTTTTGCCTGTGTCAGCAATTCCTCCATAGTTTGGTTATCTTTTATAGCATATCTTTTCAGTCTTGATGAATTGGTTTGTTGGATTATCTGTAATCTTATTCCTCTGTTCCTATCCGGAAACGAAAAAATTGTGCTTAGCTCCAGTATTTTCGCATGATGTTCCTCTATACTTTCGTTAGGGTATTGTTCAAAAGTTGAATATCTCAAACTCTGAATTCAATGCAAAAATCAGTTTCAGTTATTGACCTATTTTTTTCGTCCCTACACATGACATTCCATGACCAATTAGGTGCATGATGCAAAAATAAAGTTCATAGTATCAGCAGGTGGTTGAAAATTATATTGAAGGAAAGAAGAATAGAATTGATGCCAACATCGTCTCCAGGCATAGTACGAGGTATATGTCTACATCTACTGCCTACAAAGATGGCATCAGTACAGAAACTATGAGAAATATGGCAGGTTGGAGATAAGCTTCAGAAGTGTTCAGAGAATTATAAATTGTACTACTAGGACAAAATCTTAGATGATTTTGCAAGAGCAGTTTTCAATGTGAAACGAGAAAACAATGAAGGAACACAAGACCATCTTGTGAGTTGGATATATGCCAATGATTAACTCATATTCATTCTGAGGTAGCTCTTAGTAGAGCAGAAAATTGTAGAGATTCCAAGAATTCAATATTCTTCAGGATATCTCCGGAAGTATTTGGAATTCCTCAAAAGCATTTTATGAAGCATGCGTGTCTCACGTTTGTTTGTTTTTTCAATATTCAAATATTTCATTGATTATTCCATTCATATCGAGCTAATCTGGAATATAATTCATTCGAATTTGTTGCATAACATTGGGTACTCACCAGATGTTTTTCTTTATAATAAACACCGACAAGAGCTTCTTGTATATTCTTTTCCAAAATCTCCAAGTAAAGAATCACATTATAATTATTTATGACTTCGTTATTACCTGCAATGATAAGAAGGAGGATGATTAGCAAAGTAAAACAATGAGCATCAGGATCTTCTCTATTAGAAAATCGAGAAATATTTGCTTCGATACTTCTGACTCTCCAAAGAATATTAACTTACTATTTAAGAGTTCAAGAATCCATTCGGATTTGACCGAACAGGGTACCCAAATATCATCAGGTGTCACTGACCAATAGAGAATTTCTCTTTTAGGTATCTAAAGGTTTAATTTCAAGCGCAGTGACATTTTGAAACAGATCCTAAATCTGTCCTTACTACAAATATATTGCAATAATTTTTAATAACTTCTACTCTATTTTTCAGAAACGAGGAGAGAAAATCCCATTAGAAGCTGAAAAATGAATCATCATCTTGTTTTGATAACACAACATATTTTACATTTGGCAACCAGAGATATACAGTGGTTTCATGAAGAAGAACGGATGCATGATAATTGAAGCGAAATCGTTTCCAGAAGAAAATTGGATCTATTGCCATATTCGATGTTTATTGCCATTTCGGAATAAAATAAAATCAACTTTTAGATAAGTTTAGGAAAGTTTTAGAAAACTTCCATTCGCGTCCTGTTTTATAAGCTCCTCTTGATTTTCATAGATTTTTCTTGGTCAGTGCTCATCGGAGATGTTTTGTCTCCTCTATATTGTCAAACACGATGAGGCATGTTTGTCTCGCTCTACCAAGCATCACCCATCAATAGAACGATGAAGTTGTGAAATTATGGGCCCAGTGAAGTCTCCTTCAACATTCCAACAATGGCTCACACAATGTTCCAAGAATATTATAGGATTTCCTTTGTGTTATCAGACGATGAAAAAAAAATGTTTCTACGACCATCTATGAAAACAGCGAATACCACACTGTTCCATTTAGAAAGTAGCCTCTGCTCCATGGACCTCCACATAGGATGCACCATAAGTTAGAGGATCATTTGCAGAATGGGGCACACGCTTTCATCACACCAGCAGGGGCTCATCAACGCAGACCAAGTGGGTGCCTTCCACGGTCTATAGAAAAGACATCAAAACACAGTAGAGATACGGTTGTCTGGTAACTCATTCTGGGTGGGAGATGGAACGTCCCTACGTCACCCTACGTCACAAGAATTCTAGGCACGAGTGTTTACATGGAATTCTTGTGGAGTTATCCTGTTTTCTTGTGAATTATCACTGAAAACTTCAAATTATTGAGTGACCAGTTTGTATTTTTCGAAAGATTCTCTCCATTGATTCACTTCTTCATCAGGTGGATACTATTTCAGGTAGTTCTGATTTATTCGATCAGCTGTTTCAGAGGTGAACAGTGAACATGTAGTTTATTTTTTTGAAAATACTCGGGTTCAATTTTCTTCAAGATGGCAGGAACAATTTGCATGGTCGCTACTTGCAAAAGTAATCGGAAGGAATCAACAAAGAATGGAGAAACTATTAGCTTTTTAACTTTTCCTGAATGAATGAGGAAAGGATGGTTTAGGCTTTGACCTAGAAAGGAAAAATGACATTTGTAGCAATGATTTGAAATTGGACCATTATGAGGATGTGATACGCAGCATAATAACAAATTATTGAGAGGCAAACATACTCAAAGAAACAGGTAATTTGAGAATTATGTAAATGTAAATGAGATCCTAAAGAAGTTTTCTGATTAAGCTGTTCCAACATTGGTTTTACCTATGAATCCTGATAAAACTATAACTGAGAGAAGACAAAGTCTGTAACAAAAAATGCAATGAGGTTATAGTGAATCTCACCTAACAAGGATATGTACCACCTGTGATAGTTTTTGATAACATCACATTTTGATTAACCTTCATCACCTAACAATAATTCAGTATGACAATTGATAACAATTCAGTAACCAATATCTAATGATTAACCATATCGGCAGTGCTTTTCAAACTTTCCTACAACAATTATCAATTGATCAGCTAACTCCATATTGTTGAATATGAATATTTGTCAGAATCGAATATCATAATACGAGAAAGATGTTTCATTTCATTCTCTGAGAGAAATAAAATTGCATAGATACAGGGCTAAAGAAACAACTAGAAAATCTTCTGCTTCATGAATAATTTAGTGTATACCAGGTGTCCCAGAGCTTTCAGGCCAGCAGATATTTCAGGTATTCGCAGAAAAGAGAATTGAAAAAAAAAAATACGTGTCGTAGGAGACCATAAGCTCGTTCATGCAGCGAATCAAAATCCACCCCCTGGCAAACAACTCCCGAGGAACCACCCCTAACTATTGTTTTTCAAATGGCACCCCTATGTTTGTTTTGGTTCAACTCACAGCCCGATTCATTTCTCATTCAATGATGTTTCATGGTAGCTAGGATGGCATGCAGAATTATGGCAAATGAAAATACGAATGAAATATTAGTTCATAAGCTTATCTGTATTTTGAATGATACCTTATACTACAGAAATTGTTCAAAATGTTGGCCAGCACTTGAAGTCGAGTACAGGAAGCTCTAATCATTTCCGGAGTAATGGTATTAGAAGCCTTAGAAATTTTTTGGGCTGAAACTTCAATATTTATTGGTTGATTTTCGAAGACAGATCGTTTCAATTATACCCATTAGAAAAAGTCCAGAGGCGTGAGATCTGGTGACCTTGCAGGCCATCGACCAGGTCCACTATTTCCAATCCAATAGTCTTGAAAGGTATCATTGAGGAATGTAGTATATGGTTGTGTGCAGGACCACAATCTTGTTACCACCACATACAATTTCCGAAGAAATGTAGATATCGGTTGAAACGAAGGCCGATGAGTTGAGTCGTCCATTATGTAAACCACACGTTCACACCTCACATTGTTTGGAAATTCGTCGTATCCAGTGAGGGTTGTCCTGTGACCATTTGTGCATGTAATTATGGAAGCGGGATCCGTCACTACACAACATTTGATCCAGGAAGTTGGGATAGTCATGGACTGAAACTTGAATATATGAGCAATGAATGCCATTCGTCTTTTGGAATCTGTAGGTCTGAGCCTAGGTGTGAATATATTTCGAAGGGATGATACCTGTACTGTTCGGAAATTCTTCGCACAGCGACTTACTGATTCCAATCTCCACCGCCAATGCACGAACTGAAATATGAGGATGTGCTTCGGCCACCGAACATATAAGATATATATGTTCGGTGCTTCGGCGTAGGCCACAACATTTATACAGTTTTCTTCAGTTCGCACAATTTGTCATCCAGATACCATAGGAATAAAACAAAGCTCAAAAATTTCTAACATTCAATTGACCATTTTTCTTTCACATTCTTCTTGTCTCTACAACGTGGAACCATTCATTCAGTCCAATTATTAGTACTCACTAACGAATTCAATTTTCTCCAGTAACCATCATCTTCACACCTACATATCATGATGTATCGTTGAATGAAGAATGAAGCTGAACCAAAACAAACATGTGGGTGCAATTTAAAAAACAAAAGTCAGGGGGGTTGTTTGTCAGGGGGTGGATTTTGCTATCCTGCATGAACAAGCTCATGGTCTCTTACGGCACGTATTTTTTTTTAATTAACTGAAATAACTGAAATATCTGCTGGCCTGAAAACTCTGGAGCACCCAGTATATGCTGTAATTTGTTGAATGTATGAATTGTATATAAGTATTAAAATTGAAATATAGTTCTCATCTATCATGTGTTGTTCAATTTCTCTAAATAGAGAACATATCATTGTGAATTATAGTAATTTCTATTGAGTTTTACCATTTTGTTATAATAATAATCACTTCATGTGCTGTGAATGAGCCATAATAAGGCACCATTATCAAGATAGAGTATCTACTGATATTTAGATCACCTTATTATTGATAATTATCATTTGGTAAAAAGTCAATTCATTTAAAAATACATCGACCATGAATTGAAAAACTGAATTATATCAGAAAATGAGCCATTCTTATGCATTACTCTCCATCCTTCTTATGGTATAGCTGCCTTTTACATCTCTGTCTGTATAGTCTGGATTAAAGTGGCATGCATTCCAGCATTCTTGATTGACCAAACAACCGACTCTTTATAGACCATAGGCTCTCCAGCATAGTGTCCACTCATTCCAATAGGGGGCGAACCCTATATGAAGCGGGCACACCGAAATAGCTACGGAGGGTCCTTCTCCAAAAGAGCGCACTGAAGCAAAGGAGGAGGAACTACCTATAGGTCTCACACCGAAATGGAGATGGAGGTAAAAAAATACTAATATCATTCAAGCAAATCTACAGCATGGTTCGCAGGCCACCTAGCAAACATTTTACGTAGAACTGAACTTGTCTTTGGAGTCATCACAAGTGCTGTCAAAATCATCATTTCGGACTGGGCGAAGGGAAAAAACTCACGCACCAGTCTGATCTACCAGAGATGACAGATTCGAAAGCGATTCCGCCTGAACCATCAGAAAAAATAACCATGCACATCCTGGAACCGAGTAAAAACTAGAGTGGATTTGAACAAGAAAATGGCGACAATGCATTCTCTGCGTTTTGATTGGCTGATGGTGATACGTCACGCCAGACGCCATCAGAAGGAAAATTTCCTATGAGCTCATATTGAGTTTAAATTGATCTCGTGATCAAACATTCAAGTTTATATTTTTTTTATATTCTTGAACCTGCTTCATCACCTATTACATTCCTCTTCTAAGTACAGATACATAAAATGCCTGGTTGATACGATTCAAATATTGGCGCATTCATTAGCTCATTCCATCCGTCATCAGGAGGCAAATAATGAAGCTATTGTCGATTGTCGCCACTGTCTTGTAAAGCCACTGTAGTAGGAATGACCTGCGAATTATGACAAGACATTTTCGTCTGAGATACCATCTAGGAAGGTTTTAACCAACGAACGAACTTTTGGTTTCGGTGCGTGGAAGATGAATCAGTTGATTACATGCAACGTTGGCCTTTGCTCAGGAGAAATAAGGTTCAACATATTTTGTTGAACCTACTTAGAACCTACTCAGAACCTACCGATTTCGGGAAAATCTCTCACTTCATACAACCGTGAACTTTGCGAGAAGAACTGGATTTGCGGTGAACTATAACCTCTAGGAAGAAGCCACAATAGACCCATCATGGGTCGCAGTGGAACCTTACTACGCCCCACTCGCACGAAACCTAACCTAACCATCCATCCATCGATCGTCACTGAAATTATATTTGAATGCGTAATTTTTGCGAAAAGAACTGAAACGAACGATTGGAGGGACAGGAGTTTGGACAATTTCATAACATTTGATATGCAATCGTGGTTACAGCTTGATTTCTTCTCCTATAAGGAATGGACGAGAACCAATTTTCGCTCAGGTGATATCATGTTGAAAAATCATCTTGTATCCATCATATTGCGAAAGAAGGAGTATTGAAGCAGTGATTTCCTCTCTACTTTTAGTTATTGCAATAGTTTATCAAATTTGTGCTACTAATACTTAGCATATTCACCTAGAAGTTTCATAAGCGGATCATTTTTACATTTGAACATCTTGAAAAGATTCCCAATTCCTACCATGATAGTCTTCAGTTTTTGATCTACTTTTTTGAGCTCATCTGCCTTGGAGGTAGCATCTTCTTTTGCTTTGTTGAATTTCTGCGTCAAATCATTTAATTTAGCTTCTTGCTGTACTCTTCTCATTTCGTGCAGAGTTTTCTGTTCATCTGGAACGAAAATGGAAGTCGGAAACTACAAAAATATCAAAATGGAAGTTCTCAATAATCTCTGAATGAAATGTTTCCCTGCAAGCATTCCAGTAGAGTGGTCTATGAGTTATTCAATCAAGAAAAGATTGCTGATGATAAACTCCTTTGTGATAATGTTCAGAATGAAGAATCTTTGATTTTATCAATTGTCGATTTCATCAAAAAAAAAATACATGAATTGTGTTGAGAACAGAAGCAGATTCGTTCTCAAAACGTCTACTTAGATCAGAGTAGAGGTTTTGTTTTCGTTACAAATGTTTGGTTTATCAAAATTTTTTGGCAAATTGAGAATTTTCCTTTCAGGTATCTGAAGGTTGAATTTGAAGCGCAGTGACATTTCGAGGCGAATCATAAATCTGTCGTCACTACAACTATATTGAAATGATGAGCATAAGATCTATCTTAATATATGAATATATTTCAGATGAAATATGACAATTGATATTACTATGAATAAGGCTTGCTGAAATATCATTGCACGGTCGGTGCTCAACGGAAATATCATCTATTATGCCACCACGTGCGATTCCTAGTTCACAAAACAGATGAGCTCACGCTCGAGACCTGTCGAACATCGCTATACCAAGCATCATTCATCAATAGAACGGCAGAGTTGTGGAATTATCTGCCTATTGAAGTCTTTCCTGATTCTTACAACCTCCAAACTCCCAAGAAAAATTCCAACACCTTCCTTCTCTCCCAAAATTCCACCGCTGGCTAACACGATGTTCCTCGAAGATTACAGGTTTCCCTTTCGTATAGTCAACAGATAAAAAAAATAAGTCATTTTCACAATTAACCACGATATTCTCATGTATATATTTCACATATTATATATTCATCAAGAATAAATTTTTTTTTTCCTTACATTTTTTTTTAGATCAAGGTGTCACTGACAAATAGAGAATTTCTCTTGTAGGTGTGTGAAGGTTGAATTCCAAGCAAAGTGATATTTTGGGGCAGTTCATACATCTATCGGTTAACATGGCGGAATCCAGTGTAGTCCAAGTGTTAACGACTGAGCTGAATAAGCTAAAAAAAAATGAGTTGATCGATATAATCCTTACTTTGAAAGCACCTTCGTCGGTGACAAACATTCAGCTAGTGAATTACGTGAATAAACTTTTTAATATCAACAATCGGAACAGTGCCGTAGAAAAGTTCAACGATTGTCAAAATAACCTAATCTGTGCATCATGTGACAATAACGTTAAAGAATTGGAGAGAGCAAGAGGTGATCTAAGTTCAATTAGCAAACTCGCCTTTCATTTGGAGAAGCGCACACAAGAGCAAGAAGATCTCATACTTCTGCTAAAACAATATAATAATTTTAATATTGTTGAGAAATCTGCTACGCCTTCCTGTAGTGCCAGTTCGAGTTCACCTATTAACGTAAAAAACAACTCTGGTCCCGACCCAGATAATAAAAAGCCAGAAGATAAGAAGAGCCACAAAACATTTAGCGACGTTGTAAAAACAGCTGTCGATAAACCACAACAAAAACCGGAAAACTCGGGTTTGTTTTCGGTGAACACAGACGATACCTACAACGTGAATCACCAACGGAATCCCCCATTTAAAAGAAGATATCAGACTAAATCGATCATCGGAAGCAACAATGACTCTAATGTCACAGTAGTTCCAAGAAGAGGATATTTACATGTATCTCGCATTGGACATGAAGTAACTGCCGATGACATTTTGAAATTACTTAAGAAATCTGCACCTGAAATCGACATCACCTGTGAGGAATGGCACAGAAATGATCAAGTTTCTACATACAAAGTATCCTTCCCTCTAGATAAGCTGAAAGTCGCCTATGACCCTTCTATTTGGCCGAAAGGTGCTGAAGTTCGCAGATTCCAGTTCAGGGAAAATTTTCTGAAGAACGCCAGGTCGAGCCAAACAACGTAGTTTCCAAATTGAACAATAACGATGCACCAGTTGACGAAAATTACAAAAGTTCACTTCCTCAATGTAAAGGTGGGGCAAGTATATTTAGTATATTTCATATTAATGCTCAATGTTTAGCTAACAAGGTTGTAATGTTTGATGTATTTCTAGAGGGGCAAAACTTTGATATTTGTTGCATAAGTGAACACTGGCTGAATGAAACTTATCTTCGCAGTATAAATTTAAATGGTTATATCTGTGCTGCTTCCTTTTCAAGAAGCAATATGATCCACGGAGGAATCGCAATATTTGCGAAAATTGATATTACTTTTAAAGTACTAAATGTTAATAAATTCAATATAGAACAGTCATGCGAGTTCTGTGCAATCGAGTTACCGAAGATGAAACTTACTATCTTGACTTTGTATAGGTCCGGCAAGGGTAATATTGGTGTATTTTTCGAAAACTTAGAGAGTGTTCTAAATGATATTATTTCAGCTGAAACAAGAATAATAATAGTAGGCGATTTTAATATAAACTTCAAGGTTAACTCTAAAGAGTTGAATGATCTGAATTGTATTCTAATGTCTTTTGGTTTGTCAGCAACCATAAGTGATTACACAAGAATCACAGCTACATCATCTACTTGTTTGGACAATATAATAACAAATATTAGTGAATCCTTGTTTGAAAGTGGAGTTATAGAACCTTGCCTTTCCGACCACCGCGGCCAGTTTATAAGTATTCAGGAGAAAGAAGTTGTAAATTCAAACTTTTTCTACAAGAGGTCTTTCAGTAAAAAATCCATTTCAAACATAAAAAACGCTCTAGCTTCTGTTGATTGGAAAATTTTTGAATCCAGTGGAAATGTTGAGTACTTGGCAAATTTTTTGGTAAAAACCTACAATGATGCGGTAAAGAAATACTGCCCATTAAGGAAATATTCTACAAATAAAAAAATCATTCCAGTTAAGTGGTTTGATGAAAGTCTTAAATCTATGAGAGATTCGTTATCAGCTCTGAAACTTAAAGCTGATGTAACTAAAAAAACAACTGACGTTAATAATTACATTCAATTCAAAACGATATACAACTGTTCGTTGAAGAAAGCAAAAAAGGCAGCTTATGATCGATATATTATTTCAGCCGTAAACAAATCGAAAGCATGCTGGCAGATAATAAACTTTGAAAGAAATAATTTTTACCGTGTCAATTCGGTTCCCGATCTTACTTCTGATGATTTCAATGATTTTTTTGTCAACATTGCTGTTGATATAATAAATTCCTTACCACTTGTATCGTCCAGTGAACTTTTAAATTTCAAGAATTTTCAAGCCCCTTGTGGGTCTTTTTATCTGTCGCCGGTAACACCTCGAAAAGTATCGGATGCCATAAAATCTCTGAAGAAATCTAAAAGTCTTGATATACATGAACTCAACTCTCAAATTATTGCAGATACTAGCGACATTATTTTAGTTCCACTTACTGATCTAATAAACTCCATCTTCATATCAGGAATATTTCCTGATTGCTTTAAAATTTCCAAAATAACACCGTTGTTTAAAAAAGGTGATAGGAATAATATCAACAATTACCGTCCTATTTCCATCATCTCAGTCTTTGCGAAAATAATAGAAAAAATCTTGAATAAACGATTGAGGTGCTATTTTGAGTCAAATAATTTTTTTAGCAACACTCAATATGGTTTTCGACCCAATCGCTCTACTGCTCTCGCGGTCTTGAAAGTCGTGAATGATATAATATCTACCTTGGAGGATGGAATGCAAGCTGCTATCACCCTGTGTGACCTTTCCAAGGCATTTGATTGCGTATCACATGATATATTACTTGATAAATTACATTATTATGGCATTAGGGGAGTACCACTCA
The DNA here is from genome assembly GCA_963576655.1 of Gastrophysa polygoni. Lineage (NCBI taxonomy): Eukaryota > Metazoa > Arthropoda > Insecta > Coleoptera > Chrysomelidae > Gastrophysa > Gastrophysa polygoni. The sequence goes on along the minus strand of OY755091.1, from coordinate 19,296,430 downwards.
ATCTGATACAATCCTATCTGAAAAACCGCTTTCAAGCGGTAAGTATTGGAAATTCCCTATCTGATTTCAAACATAATGAGCATGGTGTCCCTCAAGGGTCTATATTAGGACCGTTGTTATTCATAATATACACAAACGACCTAAGTAACTATATGGTTCCAGTGAAAACTATTTCATTTGCAGATGATACGACATTCCTTTATTCTGGAAAACTGAGATCGGAGCTGTACAGAACCCATGAAGAATTAGCTAATAAATCTGAAAATTGGTTCGCAGCCAATAAACTCAAACTGAACAACGATAAATCGCAATCTCTTTATCTTTCGTCCACGAATGCCACAGAAACTCATTCTGCAAATTTACTAGGAGTAACTCTGGATAGTGATCTATCATGGAAACCTCATATCACCAAATTGAAAAGTAAACTCAGCAGTGCTCTGTTTGTCCTAAGACAACTTCAAACTGTAACCAATTTTAATGCACTCAGAACAACATATTTTTCGTTATTTCATTCGCACATCAGTTACGCTACTATTCTTTGGGGTGGTACGCCTGATTCTCTCTCAATTTTTCGTTTACAGAAAAAAGCTGTCAGGATCTTATCCAGTGTAAGCTTTCTGGAACACTGCCAACCTTTGTTTATTAAGCACAGAATAATGCCCTTGCCGTGTTTGTATATTTTTCAAGTTCTGATAGAGATTCACAAAAACTCCTCGATGATCACTAAGCAATCTGATATACACAGCTATGGTACTAGACAAGCAGATAACCTGAGACCAAACAGGTTCCGCCTAACCAAATCCAAGAGAAATTCACTGAATTATTATCTCTACAATATACTACCACCAGAATTGAAATCATTAAGTTTAAACTTATTCAAAATAAGGATAAAAAAATTATTTTTGACACATTGCTTTTATTCCACAGAGGAATACATTGGACATTTCAGACTTTGTAGGGAATAGAATTCGTCTCGCCTAATTTCCATTCTTATGTTCACTTTCTATGTTTTTTTTTTTTTTTTTATCTATTTGCCACACTTTTACAATAATTTACAATATTTTTACACTATACGTGATGTACTAGTATTATTTCAATAATGTGTTATATTTTATATTTTAACAATATTTTATATTTTAACAATTTTTTGCTCTACAGTATTGTCGCCTTCTTATGACGTGCTACAAACATGTATTTGTAATGTAGTTAAATAAATATACTCTACTCTACTCTACGGGTGTGAAAACAGCAACGGTTTTACAGCAACAGTTTTTTTTTCTTTTTTTTTCGTTTATGGTATTTCCTGGTGATTTTTTTATGTGAGTGCACCATTCCGCAGTTGTTGAAGAGGCTCTTAACAAGAAAATAATTAATGAAACAAAAACCACCCCTCAACAACCCTCCAAAGTAGAAAAATCTTGAAACAGTTGAACATACCCGTTGCTCGGGATTTTCCGACGGAAATGAACTAACTCACATCCGCTGAATACGCTCTATGGGGTGAAATAATTTGTGAACCAAAAACTACCCCTCAGCAACCCTCCGGAGTAGAAAAATATTGTTACAATTGAAATACCCGTTGCTCGGGTTTTTCCGACGGAAATGAACTAACTCACATCCGCTGAATACGCTCTATGGGGTGAAATAATTTGTGAACCAAAAACTACCCCTCAGCAACCCTCCGGAGTAGAAAAATATTGTTACAATTGAAATACCCGTTGCTCGGGTTTTTCCGACGGAAATGAACTAACTCACATCCGCTGAATACGCTCTATAGAGTGAAATAATTTGTGAACCAAAAACAACCCCTCAACAACCCTTCGAAGTAAGAAAATTCTTGAAACAGTTCATATTCTCGTTTCTCGAGTTTTTTCGACGGTAATGAACTAACTCACATCTGCTGAATACGCTCTATAGGGTGAAATAATTTGTGAATCAAAAACTACCCCTCAACAACCCTCCAAAGTAGAGACATCTTGAAACAGTTAAAAATACCCGTTGCTCGGGTTTTTCCGACGGCAATGAACCAACTTACATCCGCTGAATACGCTCTATAGGGTGAAATAATTTGTGAATCAAAAACTACCCCTCAACAACCCTTCGAAGTAAGAAAATTCTTGAAACATTTAATATTCCCGTTGCTCGAGTTTTTTCGACGGGAATGAACTAACTCACATCTGCTGTATAAGCTCTATAGGGTGAAATAATTTGTGAACCAAAAACAACCCCTCAACAACCCTTCGAAGTAAGAAAATTCTTGAAACAGTTAATATACCCGTTGCTCGAAATTTTTCGACGGAAATGAACTGACTCACATCTGCTGAATACGCTCTATAGGGTGAAATAATTTGTGAATCAAAAACTACCCCTCAACAACCCTCCAAAGTAGAGACATCTTGAAACAGTCAAAAATACCCGTTGCTCGGGTTTTTCCGACGGCAATGAACCAACTTACATCCGCTGAATACGCTCTATAGGGTGAAATAATTTGTGAATCAAAAACTACCCCTCAACAACCCTTCGAAGTAAGAAAATTCTTGAAACATTTAATATTCCCGTTGCTCGAGTTTTTTCGACGGGAATGAACTAACTCACATCTGCTGTATAAGCTCTATAGGGTGAAATAATTTGTGAACCAAAAACAACCCCTCAACAACCCTTCGAAGTAAGAAAATTCTTGAAACAGTTAATATACCCGTTGCTCGAAATTTTTCGACGGAAATGAACTGACTCACATCTGCTGAATACGCTCTATAGGGTGAAATAATTTGTGAATCAAAAACTACCCCTCAACAACCCTCCAAAGTAGAGACATCTTGAAACAGTCAAAAATACCCGTTGCTCGGGTTTTTCCGACGGAAATGAACTAACTCACATCCGCTGAATACGCTCTATAGAGTGAAATAATTTGTGAACCAAAAACAACCCCTCAACAACCCTTCGAAGTAAGACAATTCTTGAAACAGTTAATATACCCGTTGCTCGAAATTTTTCGACGGAAATGAACTGACTCACATCTGCTGAATACGCTCTATAGGGTGAAATAATTTGTGAATCAAAAACTACCCCTCAACAACCCTCCAAAGTAGAGACATCTTGAAACAGTCAAAAATACCCGTTGCTCGGGTTTTTCCGACGGCAATGAACCAACTTACATCCGCTGAATACGCTCTATAGGGTGAAATAATTTGTGAATCAAAAACTACCCCTCAACAACCCTTCGAAGTAAGAAAATTCTTGAAACATTTAATATTCCCGTTGCTCGAGTTTTTTCGACGGGAATGAACTAACTCACATCTGCTGTATAAGCTCTATAGGGTGAAATAATTTGTGAACCAAAAACAACCCCTCAACAACCCTTCGAAGTAAGAAAATTCTTGAAACAGTTAATATACCCGTTGCTCGAAATTTTTCGACGGAAATGAACTGACTCACATCTGCTGAATACGCTCTATAGGGTGAAATAATTTGTGAATCAAAAACTACCCCTCAACAACCCTCCAAAGTAGAGACATCTTGAAACAGTCAAAAATACCCGTTGCTCGGGTTTTTCCGACGGCAATGAACCAACTTACATCCGCTGAATACGCTCTATAGGGTGAAATAATTTGTGAATCAAAAACTACCCCTCAACAACCCTTCGAAGTAAGAAAATTCTTGAAACATTTAATATTCCCGTTGCTCGAGTTTTTTCGACGGGAATGAACTAACTCACATCTGCTGAATACGCTCTATAGGGTGAAATAATTTGTGAATCAAAAACTACCCCTCAACAACCCTCCAAAGTAGAGACATCTTGAAACAGTTAAAAATACCCGTTGCTCGGGTTTTTCCGACGGCAATGAACCAACTTACATCCGCTGAATACGCTCTATAGGGTGAAATAATTTGTGAATCAAAAACTACCCCTCAACAACCCTTCGAAGTAAGAAAATTCTTGAAACATTTAATATTCCCGTTGCTCGAGTTTTTTCGACGGGAATGAACTAACTCACATCTGCTGTATAAGCTCTATAGATTGAAATAATTTGTGAATCAAAAACTACCCCTCAACAACCCTCCGGAGTAGAAAAATATTGTTACAATTGAAATACCCGTTGCTCGGGTTTTTCCGACGGAAATGAACTAACTCACATCCGCTGAATACGCTCTATAGAGTGAAATAATTTGTGAACCAAAAACAACCCCTCAACAACCCTTCGAAGTAAGAAAATTCTTGAAACAGTTCATATTCTCGTTTCTCGAGTTTTTTCGACGGTAATGAACTAACTCACATCCGCTGAATACGCTCTATAGAGTGAAATAATTTGTGAACCAAAAACAACCCCTCAACAACCCTTCGAAGTAAGAAAATTCTTGAAACAGTTCATATTCTCGTTTCTCGAGTTTTTTCGACGGTAATGAACTAACTCACATCCGCTGAATACGCTCTATAGGGTGAAATAATTTGTGAATCAAAAACTACCCCTCAACAACCCTCCAAAGTAGAGACATCTTGAAACAGTTAAAAATACCCGTTGCTCGGATTTTTCCGACGGCAATGAATCAACTTACATCCGCTGAATACGCTCTATAGGGTGAAATAATTTGTGAATCAAAAACTACCCCTCAACAACCCTCCGAAGTAGAAAAATATTGTTACAATTGAAATACCCGTTGCTCGGGTTTTTCCGACGGCAATGAACCAACTTACATCCGCTGAATACGCTCTATAGGGTGAAATAATTTGTGAATCAAAAACTACCCCTCAACAACCCTTCGAAGTAAGAAAATTCTTGAAACATTTAATATTCCCGTTGCTCGAGTTTTTTCGACGGGAATGAACTAACTCACATCTGCTGTATAAGCTCTATAGGGTGAAATAATTTGTGAACCAAAAACAACCCCTCAACAACCCTTCGAAGTAAGAAAATTCTTGAAACAGTTAATATACCCGTTGCTCGAAATTTTTCGACGGAAATGAACTGACTCACATCTGCTGAATACGCTCTATAGGGTGAAATAATTTGTGAATCAAAAACAACCCCTCAACAACCCTTCGAAGTAAGAAAATTCTTGAAACAGTTAATATACCCGTTGCTCGAAATTTTTCGACGGAAATGAACTGACTCACATCTGCTGAATACGCTCTATAGGGTGAAATAATTTGTGAATCAAAAACTACCCCTCAACAACCCTCCAAAGTAGAGACATCTTGAAACAGTTAAAAATACCCGTTGCTCGGGTTTTTCCGACGGAAATGAACTTACATCCGCTGAATACGCTCTATAGAGTGAAATAATTTGTGAACCAAAAACAACCCCTCAACAACCCTTCGAAGTAAGAAAATTCTTGAAACAGTTAATATACCCGTTGCTCGAAATTTTTCGACGGAAATGAACTAACTCACATCCGCTGAATACGCTCTATAGAGTGAAATAATTTGTGAACCAAAAACAACCCCTCAACAACCCTTCGAAGTAAGAAAATTCTTGAAACAGTTAATATACCCGTTGCTCGAAATTTTTCGACGGAAATGAACTGACTCACATCTGCTGAATACGCTCTATAGGGTGAAATAATTTGTGAATCAAAAACTACCTCTCAACAACCCTCCAAAGTAGAGACATCTTGAAACAGTTAAAAATACCCGTTGCTCGGGTTTTTCCGACGGCAATGAACCAACTTACATCCGCTGAATACGCTCTATAGGGTGAAATAATTTGTGAATCAAAAACTACCCCTCAACAACCCTTCGAAGAGGGAAAATTCTTGAAACATTTAATATTCCCGTTGCTCGAGTTTTTTCGACGGGAATGAACTAACTCACATCTGCTGTATAAGCTCTATAGGGTGAAATAATTTGTGAATCAAAAACTACCCCTCAACAACCCTCCGAAGTAGAAAAATATTGTTACAATTGAATTTCCTTACTTCGAAGGGTTGTTGAGGGGTAGTTTTTGTTTCACAAATTATGTCACCCCATAGAGCGTATTCAGCAGATGTGAGTTAGTTCATTACCGTCGAAAAAACTCGAGAAACGAGAATATGAACTGTTTCAAGAATTTTCTTACTTCGAAGGGTTGTTGAGGGGTTGTTTTTGGTTCACAAATTATTTCACTCTATAGAGCGTATTCAGCGGATGTGAGTCAGTTCATTGCCGTCGGAAAAACCCGAGCAACGGGTATTTTTAACTGTTTCAAGATGTCTCTACTTTGGAGGGTTGTTGAGGGGTAGTTTTTGATTCACAAATTATTTCACCCTATAGAGCGTATTCAGCAGATGTGAGTCAGTTCATTTCCGTCGAAAAATTTCGAGCAACGGGTATATTAACTGTTTCAAGAATTTTCTTACTTCGAAGGGTTGTTGAGGGGTTGTTTTTGATTCACAAATTATTTCACCCTATAGAGCGTATTCAGCAGATGTGAGTCAGTTCATTTCCGTCGAAAAATTTCGAGCAACGGGTATATTAACTGTTTCAAGAATTTTCTTACTTCGAAGGGTTGTTGAGGGGTTGTGTTTTTGGTTCACAAATTATTTCACCCTATAGAGCTTATACAGCAGATGTGAGTTAGTTCATTCCCGTCGAAAAAACTCGAGCAACGGGAATATTAAATGTTTCAAGAATTTTCTTACTTCGAAGGGTTGTTGAGGGGTAGTTTTTGATTCACAAATTATTTCACCCTATAGAGCGTATTCAGCGGATGTAAGTTGGTTCATTGCCGTCGGAAAAACCCGAGCAACGGGTATTTCAATTGTAACAATATTTTTCTACTTCGGAGGGTTGTTGAGGGGTAGTTTTTGATTCACAAATTATTTCACCCTATAGAGCGTATTCAGCGGATGTAAGTTGATTCATTGCCGTCGGAAAAACCCGAGCAACGGGTATTTTTAACTGTTTCAAGATGTCTCTACTTTGGAGGGTTGTTGAGGGGTTGTTTTTGGTTCACAAATTATTTCACTCTATAGAGCGTATTCAGCGGATGTGAGTTAGTTCATTTCCGTCGGAAAAACCCGAGCAACGGGTATTTTTGACTGTTTCAAGATGTCTCTACTTTGGAGGGTTGTTGAGGGGTAGTTTTTGATTCACAAATTATTTCACCCTATAGAGCGTATTCAGCAGATGTGAGTCAGTTCATTTCCGTCGAAAAATTTCGAGCAACGGGTATATTAACTGTTTCAAGAATTTTCTTACTTCGAAGGGTTGTTGAGGGGTTGTTTTTGGTTCACAAATTATTTCACCCTATAGAGCTTATACATCAGATGTGAGTTAGTTCATTCCTGTCGAAAAAACTCGAGCAACGGGAATATTAAATGTTTCAAGAATTTTCTTACTTCGAAGGGTTGTTGAGGGGTAGTTTTTGATTCACAAATTATTTCACCCTATAGAGCGTATTCAGCGGATGTAAGTTGGTTCATTGCCGTCGGAAAAACCCGAGCAACGGGTATTTTTAACTGTTTCAAGATGTCTCTACTTTGGAGGGTTGTTGAGGGGTAGTTTTTGATTCACAAATTATTTCACCCTATAGAGCGTATTCAGCGGATGTGAGTTAGTTCATTACCGTCGAAAAAACTCGAGAAACGAGAATATGAACTGTTTCAAGAATTTTCTTACTTCGAAGGGTTGTTGAGGGGTTGTTTTTGGTTCACAAATTATTTCACTCTATAGAGCGTATTCAGCGGATGTGAGTTAGTTCATTACCGTCGAAAAAACTCGAGAAACGAGAATATGAACTGTTTCAAGAATTTCCTTACTTCGAAGGGTTGTTGAGGGGTAGTTTTTGTTTCACAAATTATGTCACCCCATAGAGCGTATTCAGCGGATGTAAGTTAGTTCATTGCCGTCGGAAAAACCCGAGCAACGGGTATTTTTAACTGTTTCAAGATGTCTCTACTTTGGAGGGTTGTTGAGGGGTAGTTTTTGATTCACAAATTATTTCACCCTATAGAGCGTATTCAGCAGATGTGAGTCAGTTCATTTCCGTCGAAAAATTTCGAGCAACGGGTATATTAACTGTTTCAAGAATTTTCTTACTTCGAAGGGTTGTTGAGGGGTAGATTTTGATTCACAAATTATTTCACCCTATAGAGCTCATACAGCTGATGTGAGTTAGTTCATTCCCGTCGAAAAAACTCGAGCAACGGGAATATTAAATGTTTCAAGAATTTTCTTACTTCGAAGGGTTGCTGAGGGGTAGTTTTTGGTTCACAAATTATTTCACCCCATAGAGCGTATTCAGCGGATGTGAGTTAGTTCATTTCCGTCGGAAAATCCCGAGCAACGGGTATTTTCAACTGTTTCACTGTTTCAAGATTTTTCTACTTTGGAGGGTTGTTGAGGGGTGGTTTTAGTTTCATTAATTATTTTCTTGTTAAGAGCCTCTTCAACAACTGCGGAATGGTGCACTCACATAAAAAAATCACCAGGAAATACCATAAACGAAAAAAAAAAGAAAAAAAAACCGTTGCTGTAAAACCGTTGCTGTTTTCACACCCGTCTCTACTCTATCCTCACTACTAGTTTATTGAGAAAATTATCAAAATTTCTATTTTCATTCGTTAGAAACGAGGAGAGAAAATCCCACAAAAACTAGAAAAATTAATATACCGCCAGTACTAGTACTAGTACAGGCAGTATTAGTACAATTATTACAATTTATAATCAAATTCAATATCTTCAACACAAATAACTATATATTCATTTGATGTATGTTGTGTTCTTTCCTGTATGCTGTTAGATGATTCAGAAATTTGATGATTGAATGTTCAAATGTTAGTAACTTTTTGACACTCACCCTATATTCTATTGTAGTTAACAATATGAGAACTGAGAATAACAATGAATAAGTTATTGCTATTTATAAAAAAACATTCAGCATAGAACAATTATTCATAATAGAAAACACAGACCAAATTGACTAAATGAGAAAAACATTTTAAAATCATTTCGGAGTATAATAATTTTTTAAATTGAATTGATGACATGGTGATCCGAGGAAAAAGATTGACCTATTTCTCATTTTCTATTTCTTATCGATGATAAGATTACGAGCTCCACACCTTTCACTCTGAACCATAGAGAAAATTAGATTTTACTTTTGAATCGACTAGTGTTTCTTACCGATATCCAAATGTAATTTGCCTAAGCTATCACTGAGTTGTTCCATCTCCTTGTTCAGATGATTCATATATTTGAACATAGCAAAGTTCTCCTCCTCTTGGTTCAGGAATTGTTTCGCGATGGCTTGCACTCCTTCTTCTCCAGTGAATTCCTAGATAAAAAAGTGATGTCCGAATAGTAATGGCGTACTGGAAGTAGATGCTTCCATACCTTGATGGAAATCAATATTTGGAGATATCTTTCTAGTCTTTTCTCCATGTTTTCCTTGTACAGTTCACGCTTTTTTTGCTCTTTGGCTTCCAAGTCTCTCATCACTCTCTTTTGACCTTTCGTAGCGAAAAACTCTTGCAATTTCTCATCGTTGTCTCTTTTCCTCTGCAGTACCCTCATTTCCTGTTGAGAATAGATCACATTGGTGCTCACATGATTTTAATCTTCAAAAGTTTTTTTTTCTCAATTGTATGTCCTACTTGAATAAACATGTGAATATGATGATTCATTTCATAATATTTTCGTACACATATTAGTTGTGTAAATTGTCGACAATGTGTACCCCATGCTAGGCCTGGACCATTTTTATTCAATAAACAATTAATTCCATGTAACATTCGAAATCATCTATCAAATGATAATGTAAAGTCTCATGAAGAAACAAAATAAATGCTTCCTGATATACAAGCACAAATTTGTGGAGAAATAAAAATGAGGTTCGTTAAAACGATGTAATGAAAAGTAAAACAGCTTTCCGTATACCACTCAGGGTTAATTTCAAATTGCTAGTGAGTCTGTGAAGAAGTTATATTTGACTGAAAAATAATATATAATCATGGTATATACAAAGATGGCCAAAGGTGTGGAACCATAGACTTATTAATGTGGAACCAAGTGAATATCTGGGTAACCATTTGTTGGATTTTTTTGAAGTTTTGTACAGGATGATTTCAAAATATGGGAGATTCGAAAATGTAATTGCCAATGTTGCTACGTTCCAAATGACACTCCCTCTATATTTTTATGACGTATGAAAGAGTATCTAGTGAATTCATTGAAACATCATAAGTTTTTTTTTTTTCATTTTCAATAACATCAGAGATATCTCAAAATAACCAAATGATTGAAACTAACTGAAACTAGTGTGTTCTTTTTACTCGAACCGATATTCACTACCGATATTTGACTAACTCTATTAGGAAACAAAGGGTACGATATTTTCAATTTCAAGGCACACCGTGATACTAACAAAAAATAGGTACTTGCATACGAAAAAATAGTAACAAAACTTGGTAACTAAAATTAAGTCAGTACAAAACAGTTAAATGAAACTAGGGAAGATATTGAGTGAAAATAAACTCGTTTCTCCAAATGTTCAAACTGAGCATCGTTTACTTCTTGACAGTAGGCTAGTGTGTTTATTACTAGTAAAATTCATTGAATCTTTTCGGTTATTCTTTCAGCTAGTTCTTGCAAACTATTTGGTCGGTCGAAATGAACTTCGGACTAAATAAGCCCAAAGAAAACAGTCCAGTGGAGTACTACCTCTTCTTTCAATCCATCTATTGTGAATTGTCCTGTCTGAGTGATATCGAAAAATTCGATTTTTCCAGATATCTCTATTGTTATTGAGAATAAAATGAAGTAATGATATATCAATGAATTTTCTTCCTCGAATCCTATGAAAATGTATTGGGTGTGTCATTTGAAACAATGATGTTGTCAAGGGAGCGGACAAAGTAGCGATAAAATTTCCGAATCCGCCATATTTTCGAATCATCCTGTACAAAAATTCAAGAAAATCCAACGAACGCTTACCGAGATATCCACTTGGTTCTACACTTCTGCTCATCACTGCATAACTATTATATGTAGATATGAATGGTTTCTATGGAAATATCGAAACGAATACTTCATTATCTATTCTTTCATTCATATGATCTGATCAAATTCGGTGAACAAGCTACATCAGTTATGTAAACATATTGATCAGAATTTCTGAACAAAAACAATGTTGATGGAATTTTGAAATATTCACAGTCTTATATTAATAATTTGTGCATTTATTATTGTTAGTCGATATATACCAAATATATAATATAATATATAACATATCAATGTTATATATTCCTATATGAATTCTATGGTTCGAAGGTAAAGAGTAAGTCCTTTTGATTGAATAGAGGATTTATACTGTGCAAATCTCAATTATAGATTTATAATATATCTGACATTTTTCCATACAGAAAAAATATTAATGAAATTCAATTTCAACATTTATACATCTTTTCTGATATCATTTTGAGTTTGTTGGCTGAATATTTCTTTTCGAATTATCGTTAGTTACTATCAAAATCCATACTTATTTTTTCTTTATGGCTCCTAAATATTATTGAGGTGAAAGCGTTCGATATGTGGCCAGTTTTTGTGCCATTATTATTACTGATATATTTATTCACCTGTATATGCGCGATTAGATCGTTGTGAGCTTTTGTACGCAGAAACTGCAATTTGGATACCCATTCTTCACGTTGGTCATAAGCAATACTTGCTTGTTCAATCAGATCGAGCATGAACTTTTTTCCAATGCATAAATTATTGATGAGGTTGTCCCATATTTTATTAAATTCGTGCCTGAAAAGTTACAATCGGTTATTTAGGATGGCCAGTGGCCAACGCAATTCCAATCAAATTTCGACTGGTATAAGAGAGCGATGATTAATTGCGGTTGTGCCAGATCATGAATTATGTCAGACATGACTTATATCATCTCGAAAACGACTTTGCACATTCTCAATTGAAGCCTATGATCATTTCCTCATCACATGCTTTCGGTTTGACAGATTTTGCGAAATATCTTTATAATACGGGTTTGGCTTCAGCATTGGATATTTCCATAGCGTTAGATTGAATTTGACACCAAAGCCTACAAGCAAAACTCCCATCATATCTTTTGCCGTCCAAACTATGTCTTTTACTATCGCGTTTCCTCGCAGATCGATCGCTTCATGTGTTGGTAGTTGGTGTCTCAACTGGTACAATGACTACCCATGCTAGTGTTCCACAATGACTTTTCTGGGGACGAACTTTTGGAATGGGGATCTGAATATCTAGTAGGGTTGAATGCTTCAGAAACTCAAGCTTGTATCTTCAACAGGAAGGCTGATCTCACAATGCTTGTTGTGATGGCAGTATCCTCGCCGACAGCGCTCTCTTATGGGAGAGATCACGATCACGTGAGTTCCATTGCGAAGGCTGCTTCGCAAGAACTTTGCCTTCTATCCCATGCGAAGAGGTACTTGCAACCCCAGCAACCGATAATAATCTACAAGGCGCAAATTCGACCTGTTCTGGGGCTCACATCTTTGGACTACAGCTTCCAAACATACGCTGGATCTCTTGGATTACATTCTAGTCGCCTTTGAGATATACAGGATGCAAAGGCTCACGGAGGATAGAGGGAAGCTCATTTGGATTCCATTGAGCAAGAATTACCTCCGTACAGAGTCTCAACGTTTTCAAGTTATTCGAAAATTTTTCGTTTTTTTTTCAATCTCTTCTTCTCATATATCCACTCTGATAACAAGCAATGTAACATGACACCTTGATTGATTATTTTCGTCCACGACTGTTATATTGAATATTCACAATACATGAGTATAATGGTATCCATGATTCACTAGTGAATTATAACATCATAATTTACTGGTCTTTAAACGTTAACGAAAAGAGATACGAAAAAAGTGAAGCGGACCTTTTTGTAGAATTCGAAGTCTCCTAGCCCATGGAGGTACAAATTTTTTTTCGAAGAGGTCACATGTACGAAAGAAAGAAAAAATAGAAATTTGAAAGATCAAAGAAATTCCTTTTTCATAGGGGTAGAAAAAAACCTTTTTCGTAGAGTTGAGAAATCGGTGAAAAAAATTATTGTGTCGGAAAATTAGGTTAAATTTGTTTCGAGAGATGAGAGAAATGATATTCAAATAATACTCAATAATTGGCTGTATAATGTGAGTATTGGAAAATTTAATCGTATGATGATAATAGTTCACGTTTTTGATAAAATTTCATCGAACACACGAAGTTGTCCCAGAAGTTAGGATACTCATAAAAATATCAGTGGTTTATATTATATAGTATAGTATAAACACGATATTTTCGAATAAATTGAAAATTGTGAGACTTTTCGTATCGAGGTATGTTTAGTTCAAAAGGACTCAAAATGCATGAGCTCCCTCTAACCTCCGTTGACCTTTGCATCGAGCTTTGAAACACTCTGTATAGAGACCAAGAGAAAGAGAGAGAGAGAGAGAGTAACATGGTATGGTGACACTGCTCACAAAAAATCTGGGGAGTTTCATAACTTAAATGCCATTATAGTGGAAAATGCCTTTAGTGTTTTTAACGACACAAAACACCATCAGTGACTGCACCAGTCTTCTGTATATCCATGATGTAAATAAAGACTGGTGTCTCAACTCCCTATACCCAGCCACTAGAAAAAGTTGTAGACCTTCGCCTACTTGATTTTGTCGGATTTCAATACCTTACTAAGGCTTCCCAAGATCGAAACTAGGTGGCGTCACCTATGCCGATCTCGAAGGTTATCTTGGAAATGCTGGAAACACGATGTGGATTTGAAATTCAACATAAATGTAAAAACTGAACTGTTAGCTATCCAACACTGTCAGGTATCCGTCATTATCAGTAAAAGCGGATTTGACTTCACCGGATCGACGATCGTATCGCCATCTATACTCAAGTGGTGCGGCCTTAGTGAGGTCGTTTGACAGGTCTACATGTTTTGGAAAGAAACAATTGAAGAGTTATTTCACCATCCTATATCCACCTTCTGTATATCGTTAGCTTGATAACAAAGTTCTGTTTATAAGCAAGTAACATAGCAACAACTTAGCAACAGCAAAACTCCTATGATCAACGGTATTTTAGACATAGCGGGAAGGTGATGAATTGGTACATTTATTCCGTTTTGAGAATGAACAAAACTTTCTATGCAATATCCTCACGAAATTCTGTGTTCTTATTCTTGTTGTTCTTATTGAGGTGAGGAATAAAATTATATAGCAATTGATACAGTATTGAGAACAATAATTATGAGTTGTTCTCTATGTCGGAATGTTGAGTGAAGCGGTCGACCAGAAATATTTGAAGTTCAGAAATGAAGAAGTTCATAGTCATTTGGCTCCAATGAAAAACTTCAGTGATATCTGTATCATCGTTATAAATATATTGAATATCTATAGTGTGTACGTATAACATGTATTCATGTATGTGTATATGTGGGTTATACATATACGTCATGAAAAATAACCCAATACAAACAATTTCAGTGATCATTGTACTCGATATTGAATCATATTACTTCATGCTCCATTAACTTTAAATTTCATTCACCATGCTCCTATACTACTCACATCTCATCACGCACAAGGGATATTTTTGTTGATATTCCTCATTCGTTTCCCGTTCATTAGCAATTGTTTGTAAAACTGTTTTTTTTTCCGTATTGATTGTTACTATTCTAATAAACGTTATTATTATATTGAATTATTATGAAGATAAAGATGATACAGATGATACTATACCTTTCAATCAACAAATGATTGATTTCTTGACGGAGTTTCACATTTTCTGAGGATATCGCACAAAATTTCTTGATCTGCACTTCAAGTTTGTTTTCTAGAGTTTGCACTGTTTTTTCTCCTGAAAGTACCCTTTGCTGATATTTATCATCTGTTATTTGCTTCATACTCAAGTCCAGAACCTGAAGGATTCACATTCATTAGTTCTCGTCGTCTCAACAAATCGTACGATCTGGCTATCGGTGTCGAATATGTAGTTGAAAAAAAGAGCACCTAACTTTCAGGTCCCTCTTTTTCATTAGGCACTCTGTTTTAGCTCCTGCTAGATCACTAACCAATATTGCTGATAAATTAGTCATTTCGCGGAAATCATAGGGAAAATTCAATTGAGAACTAGAACGCTTCAAGAAAGATTGTCTAGTTTCTCGCTGATGTCCTAGATAGCTATATCATGTGCTCTAAAACATAGACTTTGAATGTGTGATTGACAATTTGCTCAATCTCAATGCTTACCCATTCAATAGATTCAATATAGATTCTTGAGGCATAGCCCATACAGTAAATTCTACTGAACGATTACTCCATCGGATTATATTTCAATTATATATCCTAATTTAATGTGGCTGAAGGACTGGAAATAACATTTATATGAATCTAGACTTTTGTTTATGGACTTTCGTTTCGCCTCCTTCAATAATGTATCCTTTGTCATAGTAACAGGATTCCATTATCCTAGAGTGCCTAGGGTCAATGAAGGTTGCATCTGAAGAATAGTTTCCAACTAGAATAATGTAATTCCTTTTGTTGACAAAGGCAATATCAAAAATATTCTTCCAGTGAGGAGTCAGTTCATATGATCATATTTACTTGAAAAAAAGGAGCAAATGATTCGAGTTGATTGAATGTAATCATGGTGGTGGGATAGAATTTCATCGATAACATATTATTTGTAATATCTGGAAGAAGTCCGTATTTGATCAAAGTAGAGTGAATGGTAGGAAAAAGCATGAAATCTTCTCAATTAAATTTATGAATACGCACAGAGCCAGATCAAAATGAAAGACATGTTTTGGCTTATTGAGGATCTCATCTTCAGCATGTATTAAAAGAGAAAAAGTTGAAAGACATCACGGACGGTAGCAGTGGCCCAGTAAAGTGAAACGGGTTCTCAATGGATATTTTCACATGACGAATGGATATAATGGACATTACAGTCAGGTTGTACCGGGTGTACGAATAAGAAATGACGCCAGCTGTATTTGTAACCGTAGAACGTACAAACTTGCAAAACTCGGATATAGGATCTAACTTGCAACATTGGAATTTCATTCGGAACACCGCATATGTATTATGAGATTCTTGGATTCCACAGAAGATCCTGAGCAGATTTGTTATAGCATATTATATAGCAATATCTCACTGTTTTCGACACATGAATTTATTTTTAATTTCCAACGTATTTAAGTTTATCTTCAACGGTTTTTGAATTATATATAATTCAAATATATTCAATTTAGTTTGACACACCCTATTTCACGCCCTGTATGAAATTTATCTAATAAGCGTCGAAATTCATAAAATACCAATATTTCTAAAAGCACTGGCCGGAAAAATATCTCAATTTGAAATGATGCTGTTTTTGCCGTTGGAAATCAAGAATTATTTCATGTCGAGGAAAATGGAAGATTGCTATAGGGCATGCTTATATATACATAGCAGATATAAATGAATCCAAAATTTCAAATACGCAATCGATACGACATCATTTCAATATTTTTTCTGTCAATGATAAAAACATTAAAGAAAAATGCTCTCACTCGAGTTTGGTCGACAGATTCCGACAAACTCCTGAATTTATCCAATAGGTATTCGATCTGTCTATGGAATGAATAACAAAATTAATCGTTCGATATTAAATGCTGACCGCTAGAGGGCGTCGTCTTGAGCATCAGTCAATTTTTCCATTTCTCTCAAAAATTCCATGTTATGAATGATCTTGAATTTACATTTGAAATCTCACATGAAGCCATACCTTTTTCTTCACTGTTTTTATTTGTCCATCGATCTCATTCAAATGTGCCTTTTGAATCTTGATTTCGTCGCCGAAAGCGTCATATTCGCTAAGCATCTTTGAGAGGTCTTGCGATCTTTTTTCATCTTCCTTCTTTCTAGCTTCAGCTGAAGCTACCGCTAGGTCGGTCAATATATTATTCTGTTCTTTCTTGAATATATCCAAAACTTTCCGTTGTTTTGCCAATTTCCCACCGGTATCAGAGAACTGTGCCCTGTTTCTAGCAAGTATGGTGTACTGAAATTAAACAATCATTGAAGGTTCATTATTGAAGCTCAGTTCATTTCAATGAGTAAAACTGCGACAGTCGATAAAATTATCTTCTCGAGGAACCATTTTCATACGATACAAGAACTATAGTCAGCCATTTATTGCTTTAATCATCAGCGTACATAGTATAAGACGATTCATCAAAGTGTGAAAAATAATAACTCAAAATATGTATCTCCAGAATATGAACACGCCTCTGATATACCGGGTGTTCAGAATAAACTAGTGATGATAAATTATAGAATATATAGATGATGTCAAAATAATACATAATTGCTCATCGCATATATGTTTCAACCTATCTGGCTCTCTATTGATATACAGAGTTGACTATTGAATAACAGTACTTTGTTTCCTTGATTTTGACCCATATTATGAATAGATTCGAATTACAGTTTCAATGACCAGAGTTGTATCAACAATGACGTTTAAAGAACGAGGGTACTCTTGCAAAAACCTACTCAAGGATCTTGCACGGAAAAAAAGAATTCGTTGATTCAAGCAATATCTACTTTGATCAACCAAATAAAAGTGTCATATATGCACGACAAAATATGATGTTGGAACAAGTAACATTTATTCTTGTTTCGAGAGCGAATCAAAGGTTTCAGTTAACTGAATATTCTTTGGATGAACACTATATCATATCGAACGAACCACTTTATGTTTTATTTCAACGCAGATATTGATTCGATCCAATTGCTTATTTTATTGATCGGAATGTGGAAAATGTTTGAATCGACCAAATTCTATGTCAAATCAACAACAGGTATCTATCAATTTGATGCAATAATTCATCTACACAAGTGATTATTTCGTTGATCAGAATGTCAGAAATGATTGAATCAACCGAATTCATGATCATATCAAGACAATCTCTTGTTTGAATTGATACACACTTTCGAATCAGTGAAGTAAATATTTTGTTGAATCAACTCTGGTGAACGGTTTGATAAAAATTGCTCATCATTGATTTGACAGAATGTATCAGTCGATCGGAGCATTATTCCGATTCAGTGTAATAACCGCTCTCGGTCCACTGATGTCGAAACATTTAAAATTGAAACTAAAAGATAACTACTTCACCACTCGTTATACTCATTGGACGAATATTTCGATACCAATTTTTAAAATAATACATGTACAAATCACTGTTATTTATAAAGTTAGTGTGTGTTATGCTGTTCACATATTTGAATATTGAGTGTGCAAATTGTAATTGCTCTTCGATCTGTCTAGATAAGTTTTGTTGACTTATCCACATATCATGTATTTTGACCTTACTGGAATGAATGAATAAATAGATAAATCAACAGTTTTTCAACATTATTAACTAATTCAGAACCTTGCATATGAGTGAAGAAACCAGATAGGAAGAAAAATATATGAAATATTCGAAAACCAAGAGCCATAACAGGTCAAGCCAAGCCGAAACAAGAATCTGAACGCACTCTAATTACCAGCTGTTAAATTCAATCGCCAGAATTAGATTATTTTTGATGCTGTACTTTACTGTACTATAATGATGTACTCATGGATGTCCTCATTTTTGGAAAAGTGTTTTTTGTTTTCTTATACATGAATGTATGACATATGAAGGATACGAAAGGTCTGTATGTTCTTAAATTCACGACAAGTTCTCATAATGACACATAACATTTTATTAGCCTTTTTAGAAACGTAGAATATATGTTTATCGTAAAGCATTTTAGAATCGAATATTATTCCTTAGTCCCTTATTTCCGTGACAGTTTGTAAGGAAAGAGAATATATCAGATACGAGTGATTGAGACTACTTTTTCCGCGTCCAAACAAAATATGCTAACACTTTTCGAAATTCAGATAAAGATTGTTTTCCTCACAGTCATCATTAAAATTATTGATGATCTGCTGCATCAGCAGAATATCGTCAACATCTACTATTAGTTGATATTTTCATATTGTTATCATGTAGTTCGCTCATTATCTGAAATTACTACTTCAGAATCGATGTTTTGATACATTTGATTGTACAACAACCTTGTTGAAAATTGTAATCAATTGTATTATTTGTTTGTTTGGATTGTGAAAAAGCATTTTTTTTATTTAGAAGAACACTGGTACAACTGTGGATGATGCAGATGTTATTGATATTTTTGTGTCGCCAACTAACTACTAACATGTGAGTAATTTTCCGCTATGATGAATAAAATGCTGCTATCAAGTTGTCTGTACGTTAGAATTTTGGTGGAATAAATTAGATGGCATTTGGTCAGAGAGCTCTACATCGGGATTTCAACAAATTGATGACAGAAGTCAGGCCAAGAAAATACGTTATCATTCTATAAGAACTATAGATAAGTCCTGCTGTGTAATACCTCGTTAGATATGAGAGCTCAGATTTTTGGTAAGGAACATGAATTCATTTTCTTGATTTCACCAGTATTTTCTTTCCTCGTTTTTGAAAAAAATAAAATGATTTTGGAAAAATATAATTATGCCAGAGAAATCTAGAAAATTGAATACACTACCTCCTCGATTCGATACCTGTCGTCACCTACAGACAGTATTTTTCAAGGAACGTGAAGTTCATAATCGCTGTAATACCTCGTGAGATGAGAGCTTGGATTCCAGCTATGTTGAATGAAGAAAATAAATCAAACTGCCATGAGCACGTTGCAGTATCTTATTCACATGCTTCTCGATTCTCAGAGTCAATTGATGTTCTCAGCTTCCCTGCTGCCCTCACTAACATGGCTGTTCATTATTTATATTTATATCAAACTAACTGAGAACAATATCACAACTTGCCTATGCAATATGCAAATGGATCATCTATGGTATAAGACACTGAGCTTTTGATAAGGATATATCAGAAATTTCCCCAAATCACAACGTGAATTGCAGACTTTTCCACAAATTGATAATTATATGATCATGAACTTGCCATTCTTGCCACTCTACCAAGTTCTTGTTCAGCTTGGAGTTGCAATTCGAATCGCTCATCTTCGGTCAGTTCCTTCTTGTCTGTTGCCATTATTGTGAAGATTACACAAAATCACTACGAATATAATACTTCTAGATGTCTCTTCAATAATTCATTCGATTATTCACTTTGACACTGTCCATTTGGCATTACTATTTCAAGTTCATAATTCATGTTCATAATATACTGTTAGGTGAAAAATCAGTGGGTGTCCTTGAAATATCTTCACAAAAATCAAAAAATCCATTTTTCTCAGACTTCGATTCGAACGAACATTGAATTTCCAAATTGATTTTGCTCTATAACTTCGAAACGGGTCATGAGATTTTACACAGATTTGGTAGGTATGTACGTAGCTTCATATGTATACCGATCTCTGCAAAAAATATTAGTTTTATTATTAGTTGGTATTTTCTTTATCACCGCTGCTCTTACGTTTGGAGCTGGTCGTGTGTTAGGGATGAAAAGGTTAATTTTTTGCGAGCTGATTGCGCCAGTCGAGTTGAAATGACAGGAAGGGGTGAAAAAATAGACAATAAAGAGAAAATCACTACACTGACTCAAGATGGTTTATAATTATTGTTACGCTGATAAATTTCCTCGCGCAACACACTATCACGCTTGTATTTAAATAGAGGGCGTTGAAGGTATACATATCATCCCTATAGGTCTTTTATATAGTCCTTAGCAAAAATCAGCTAACTGAACATGGTACCATTGACATCATAAGAAAATGACTCATTGACACAACTTCTTCTTTTGCATGAAAAATAATTATTTGCAAATGGAACTTGAAATCGAATGATACTGATATAATATATGCTAACTTTGTTACGAGCATAAGAGAACAAGTTGATATTATTAGCCCTCTGAAATCATACAAACAATATAAAAACCAATTGCCTTGGTTATGATCACCAAGTTTTTGTTGCATGAAGGTATAGGGATGAAGCTTACAGAAAATTAAAAAATTGTAGAACTGGGAATGATGAACAACTCAATCGATCTATTTATGAAAGTCTTAGAAACGAAGTAGTTAATGTGTTGAAAATAAAAAAAATCTGATCACTACAAACGAAAGATTGATGATTGTTCGCATAATCCAAAGAAAATGTGGAAATCTCTGAAAACACTCATCAAATCCAATAATACTCCCCTTCCTGATGTAATGTACGCAGAGAGTGATGTTAGACCAAGAGAAGCTGAAAACTTCAATAATTTTCTCATTTAAGTATTCTTGATATTGAAGCAACAATTCCATCTTCTTGGGTCAAGCGGAACTCTTGAACTGATTGGATGCAATTTGTCTGATTTCAAGCGCTCGTCAATGGAAGAATTGAAGTCAATTATTTCCTGTCTGGATAACAAGTGTGAAACTCATTTTTCTGTGAGCTTTTTGTGAGATTTTATCTCCTCGTTTTTATGTTGGTGGACGTTTTGGGAACGAATCTGCTCTCGTTCTCAACACAATTAAAATAATTTTCTTCGCACCATTCATTCAATGTGCAGTCGGTTTTGATACTAATATAATGAACAACAAGGTTCTCGAGAATATCTTCTTGGAAATATGTTACGTACCTCTTGATTTCGTCAATACTTCTTCGATGAATGGACAATTTCCAGATCATCTCAAAATTAGTACAGTCGTCCCTGTGCATGAAAGTTAACAATTCGAATGAAGCCGTAAACTTTCGTCTTATGAACACTTTGCCTCCTTTAGAAACAGTGTTAGAGTTAGCCGCTTACAACCAAATAAGCACATATATTGAAGAAAACAACCTTTCGATGGATTATCAATCAAGTTTCAGATCGAAACACTCATGTGAAACTTTTCTTCAACTCACCTTGTCTAAATGGAAACTGTCAATTGATGACAATAAATATGGAGTAGCAGTATTTTTAGATTTCAAAAGAGCTTTTGAGACTATAGACATATCTATTTCGCTTTCAAAATTGGTAGAGTATCATGGAATAACTGGTAGGGTGTTGCAATGGTTCAGAGGTTATTTACTCATCAGACCCCAGTGTACTAAAATAAACAATGTCATATCGAGCCAAAAAGCAATTGATACAGGTGTCCGCCAGGTGGCTTTCTATTCCGTGCGAAGAGATACTTCACATCCCAGCAACTGCTTATGATCCATAAAGCACAAATTCGAACTGTCCTGGAGTACTGTTCACATGTTTGGAGCTCAGCCCCCAAACATACGCTAAAGCTCTTAGATTCAATTCAGAAGAGAGCTATTCACCTAGTCGATGATACAACACTCACCAAATCATTGACCTCTCTAGATCATCGTAGAAAGGTCGGCGATCTCTGCCTTTTTTATAGGTACTCCCATGGTCGGTGCTCAACGGAAATATCATCTATTATGCCACCACGCACGATTCCTAGTAGACAACTACTATTCACAACTACATCAGGCTTGTTGGCTTGCAATTGCCTGAGGGTGGGGAATGAGTAGTTCCAATGAATTCGGCACTTCTCATTCTCCACAACAGACTCAAAATCCCCCGGAGCGTACGGCAGCACCGGTGTTTCGTCAATACCGTACGAGTGCCGTAAATGATATTACAACACTCTTCACGCCGCGTCATGACGATGGATATAGGCTGAGACAGCATATGGCTGAACATGCTGACAGCAAATGCATAATTGTCTCAGGCGCTCCATGAGAGGCCCTGCATCTCGTGCCAGGGACGTCTATGCCAATCACGCGGCTTCGGTAGACCAGAGTGATAGATAGCTTTACAGGCTCCATCCAGTATCATTCTGTTGTGTAGACACTCCAAACTCAGAAGTCCACGGCCTCCCTGGTGTCGTGGAAGGTACAACCGTGGAACGGATGATTTCGAATGCAAACTCCAATAGAGGTGCATCATTTTACGAGTCTTTACGTCAAGTTCACGCAGCTCTTCTAGCATCCACTTCACTTCCTACTCCAAAGGGGTATAGAAGTATCGGAACGGCGAGCATATTGGTGGCAGAGACTCTGTTCATACCCGAAAGTTCTGATCACCAGATCTGCCGGAGTTTCTGCCGTTACTTGCCGCGGAGAGCATTTTTCACCGTCGTCACCTCTTGGGTGCATCGTTGTTGCACCCCCAGGTAGGTATACGCCTCTCCGGCATCCAGATGGTGCAGGATGCTTCTGTCAACTAGCTGCGCGTCTTCTCCGAAATTCTCGCACCGTCCTCTTCTGAGATGAACCAGTGCACATTCCATACCGATAGCATGCGTGTACTCCTGCACCACCCTCAGAGATTGCTGTAAATCTCCCTCACCCGTCCATGGGTGACCTTATGCCGTCGGTTTTTTTCTGAGCGCATCGGATAATGGCAAAAAAAGGAGGGGGCTGAGAGAGTCCCCTTGGAACACACCCCTTCTGAAGATAACCTGCTCTGTTTGGACTCTAGTTCCGCCTGATATTATGGTGAAACGAGTCCTCCAGAGTGGCTTTAGTTGTTTTATGCATCTCACTATGTGATCGGGTACCGCAAGGTATCTGAGCAAATGCAAGTTCAGCTCATGCTTTGTTGGATCATATGCCTTGCGGTAATCGATCCAGGCCATCGAAAGGTTGCGCTTATACTGCACGGAGTTCTGCGTTCTGCGGCCAGCGACACCTCTCTTTGACCCTCGCTGCTCATATATCCCTTCGTACACCGTCTCAACCGCGAGGAGTATTCGCATATACAAAATGCGAGTAAAAAAATTGTAGCATGCATTCAAGCATGTTATTGGTCTGTAATTCTTGGGATCCGACAAATCTCCGTCCTTGGGGATTAGCACGGTTTGCCCCTCGACAAACCAGGCCGGAATTTGCTGCTCTCCACTAAGCCACGAGTTGAAAACTCTGGCTACGTGGTGGTGAGTACTTGGAAATTTTTTCAACCACAATAATAATAATAATAATAATAATAATAATATGTCTTTATTTATACCAATGGTACAAAAGGGCGGAATTCAGCCACACACATTCGAAGAATGTAGGAGGCTGCTCTTCCATTTAACCCTACAAAAGAAATAGAAATTATGCTCGGATTGAATTACAAAATAAATAGTACCTCAATAGTTAATATTCCTAAACGACCTATATCTCTCAGCATCGAAAAGCTAATTGAAATACCGTTGAATATCAATGATAAATAAAAAACAAAGAAAAATCATAAAATATTGTAATGTTATCATAAAATAACATGACTCAATGCAATGAATGAATAAATACTACAAGCACTATAGAATGAAATGAAATGGGTGAAAACTAGGTGACGACAACGCAAAAGAAATCAGTTGCAATTTAATTCTGATCGTGGTGTGATATATTTTGTTCTTAAATTGAAGCTGTACCTTCTCGAATATTTTTCCTGAGTGCAGATTTGAATTTGCCGACATTCAGAGTCTTCAGCGAATCTGGGAGAGCGTTATAAATTTTGGCTATGTTGAACGAAAAAGATCGTTGAAACATAGCAGTATTGTGTTTTGGGGCTGAAATGTGGGATCGATATCTTGTTGTTATCGAGTGAACGTCCTCACGAAATAAGATTTTTTTATATAAATATTTTGGAGTTTTCTCTGAAATCAGCTCATGAAAATAACAACAAGCATGCAAATACCATCTTTGATGCATAGTCAACCAATTGGATTCGATTATTCTGTGTGAAATAGAATTACGCTTCCGTACTCCATAAATATACCTAGCACAAGAGTTCTGGACATACTGAATCCGATTTCGATCACGCATAGTTAAGCAAGGGTAATATACTATAGACGAAAAGTTGAAATGGCTCAAAACTAAGGAGTCGCACAATATTTTCTTCGTCTTTCTATCAAGAATTCTTGAAAAACTGTACAGTAATCTTAGATTGCCGTAAGCTCTCCTAATACATGTTGTTACATGCTCTGTAAACCTCAAATCTGAATCTATAGTGAGTCCCAAGTTTCTAGCCGATTCAACTGATTCTATTGATTTCGATTGGATTGAGAGGGTTAAATAATCTTTGCATTGATTTCTTCGACTTTTGTTCCCAAATAGCAGCATTTTAGATTTGGAGGGATTTATAGTTAAGCAATGTTCAACAGATGCTTGGGCTAATGAGTTGAGGTCATCATTAATAATTTCACATGCCTCAAGGGACTGTGTACTATTGAAAGAGTGATATATTTGAGTATCATCCGCATAATAATGTGCTTTACAGTTGGAAAGGAAAGATGATAAATTGGATGTATAAATAGTAAATAGTAACGGACCCAATATTGATCCTTGAGGTACTCCATTAGTAATGCTCACCGGCAATGTATTCAGCTCATCTTCACCAGGAGCAGCAAAGTTCTTCGAGCTCTTCAGAGCGTTCCAAACTTCTCCCGGGGTTCTCGGTTGGCGCAGAACACCAGGATGGGGTTGTTGAAACCACCTACAGGAGGCTCCAAACTGCGCCAGAGCTGGAGTTTCTATGTTGAGTGGTTGCGGATATTCATAAATTTCCTTCCAGAAGTTTTTCACCTGATCAGGGGTCGGCGGATTTTCCACAACAAGCGGTGGCATCTGGAACAAGCGAGAAGGTTTCTCGCGGAACTTTTTATTTTCCGCGATTCCTTCCTCTCGCCGCACTAGTGACTTTTTCGCAGCAACTAGCAACGCAAAAGGCTGTCTTTCATTTCGTCTGTCCACTCAAAACGTTGCCCATTGCGAGGGTCGTCATGAGGCTGTCTGTCAATTTGGGCCCCACCACCTTGCCGTTGACCTCCATCCCGATGAAGTCGGTTGTGGGGGCCCTGTCTCCGTCTTCTAGGAACCGGAGTTTAGATCCTGCAGGGGGTTAGCCTAGCAAGACCACGGCCGGCATTGCAGAAAACGGTGTTTCCTTCCGTACGCGCCTGAGCTGCCGGTTCGATTTCGCGTCTCCAACTGGGTTAAGTAGTGGCGCCACTCACCAAGGTCACAATCATTATTATCATTATTTTTTTTTCAACGGCTTCGACTGTTATGTTGATATGTTCGTTCCATGTCAATTTTTTATCAAATATCAGACCCAAGAACTTGGCATGATCTTTGCAATCCAAGTGGTTATCATATAGAGTGAGGTTAGGGTCGTTATGCGGTGTTCTTAAGCGGCAAAGGTGTACACAATGAGTTTTAGTGATAGAGAATTTGAATCCTAATCTTTTCGCTTGATCTGAGAGGTTATTGATGGTTTCTTGTAGAGTTTTCTCTACAACATCTATTTCAGGGGCGGAGTAGAATATGGCAAGATCATCAACATATATGCTTCTACCTATGGCTGGGTTCAAATTATTAATTAAATCTTTGGCAGCTATTGCAAAAAGGATCACACTTAGAGTGGATCCTTGGGAAACACCATTCTCTAGCGAGTGTATCTCTGAAATATTCGTTTTATATCTCACTTGGAACAGTCTGTCCTGGAGGAAACTTTTGATGAAGAGTGCAAGGTTACCTCTGATATTCCAGTTGTGCAACTTTTTCAGGATACAGAAATGCCAGGTAGTATCGAATGTCTTCTCTATATCGAAGAATATCGCTACTAGATGATTTCTTCTAGCGAAGCTATTCTGAATCTCCTTCTCTAGAAGGAAAAGTTGATCGATCGTAGATCTATGTGGTCTGAAGCCGGCTTGTGCTGATGTAAGTAACCCATTCTTTTCCAGATGCCATATGAGACGGAGACTAATCATCTTTTCCATGATTTTACTGAGGCTGCTGGTTAATGATATTGGTCGATAGCTGCTAGGAAATTTTGGATCTTTTCCAAGTTTCGGTACAGGGTTTGTTATGGCCTTCCGCCTTTATCTGGATATCTATCACTAGCCCATATTTTATTGAATAGATGGATTATTATTTCACTTCCTGGTTCAGATAACTGTCTTATGGATTCATAGATCAGGTTGTCTTCTCCTGGTGCTGCGTTTCCAAGTACAGATAGAACATAGTTCAGTTCCCTGGCGGAAAACGGTGTATTATATTCAGAAGTTGATTGTTCATTGAAGTCTAGATCTCGTTCTTCTTCTTCTCTATAAGCAATGAATTCTTCATCATATTGTCGAGAGCTACTAACAGATTCGAATTGTTGAGCAAGTATTCCGGCAATGTCATTTCCGTCTGTAATAAGCTGGCCATTTACTTCAATTACTGGGTATGCTTCGATAAACCGTTTCCCAAGAATTGATCTAATTTTTCCCCACACCTCTGATTGCTGCGATTGTAGATACATATGTTTTCCACGAGGTTTTCTTACTCTCTCTGATGGAGCGCCTTGCTTTTGCGCGAGCTTTTTTGAATGCGATTTTATTTTCATCTGTAGGTGAGCGTCGATAAATATTGAATGCATGCTTTTTGCCAGGCTTATAGGTTACAACTGAGTTGTTCCACCAGGGGGTTGATTTTTTCCCCATTTTTCCACCTGTTTGTGAAACTGCTAATTCTGCAGCTCTAAGGATTTGTTCACTGATCATATCCGTTGCTTGATCGTGGATTTGTAGGTGAGATGTGAGTTCGTTATACAGGGTGTCCTTAAAAGGTCTTTACCACATATTCTTCAGACCAAAACAATTCGATACAAGCAAACTTACCTCAGTAAAAAGTTGCTTAGTTTGGGCGCTAGACGGCTCTGAAGTTGAAATTTTCAAATCGATTTTGCTTCATAACTTTTGAACGGCTCATGAGATTTTTTTCAAATTTGGTACGTTGGCATAGACTCATCGGGCAATGAAACTCATATCATAATCATAATGAATATCATTCCATGGGCGTAGAACTTGATTTTTTCAGTAAATAAACATCTAAAACTCCTACGCCAATGGAAAAAAATTAGTTTCAATATGAAATCTAAATTATTCAACTCATTCACTACAAAAAAGGTACTCTTGACAAAAGTCGATTCCTCTCATGGTTTCGACAAAATTTTAATTTTAGTGATTTAGAGCATAATTAATAATAAAACGATTAACAGATATTTCATAAAAATTGTTCAAAATGTTCACCATTTTCACGTATACAAAGATTTATACGACGCAAAAAGTTGAGATGTACTTTTTGCATAGGTTATTTCTATTGAAAATAAGTAGCACTGGTTTTTTTTCTGAAGACTATTATTATCTGCTCGAAAACAGTGATATTCACATTCTTGGTTTCCATAGTTTCATCTGTGTTGATTTGTCGAGTTTTATTGACGTTGATTGTTGATATCGGACTTTTCTGATTTATCATGGCCGTACAATACACCAATGAAGAATACACCGATATGTTATTGGTATTCGGATATTGTCAAGGAAATGGTCGAGAGAGTGTGAGGGTGTATTCGGCAAGGTTTCCAAATCGTCGCGTACCAAGCCACCCAACCTTTGCTGCAGTTGAGAGACGTCTTCGGGAGACCAGTCATTTTGCTCCTAGAACTGGTGATTATGGAAGACAGCGTTATGTAAGGATTCCCGAAGTCGAAGTAGAAATTTTAGACCGTATTGAAGAAAATCCAGAATTGAGTACTAGACGGATAAGTAATGAACTAGAAGTTTCTAGGAATGCCGTTCATGAAGTACTAAGAGAACAATTATTATACCCATACCACAAGACGCCAGTTCAAGATTTATTAATCCATGATTCACAAAGTCGTCTGATGTTCTGTAGGTTCATTAATTTGCAAAGAGAAATGAATCTGAACTTTGGAAAGAATATTTTGTTCACTGATGAAGCCTGTTTCACGAGAAGAGGAATAACTAATTTTCATAATGAACACGTTTATGCAATTGAAAATCCTCATTCCATTAAAATAAAGCATTTTCAACACGAATTCAAAATCAACGTTTGGGCTGGAATAATAGGAAATTTTATAATTGGTCCTGTCATACTTCCACAAAGATTAACAGGAGACATGTATTTACAACATCTACGAAATACGTTGCCAAATTTGTTGGAAGATTTACCACTCCAACATCGGGTAGATATGTGGTTTATGCACGATGGAGCTCCACCACATTTTTCGGTGGATGTTAGGAATTTTTTAAACCAACAGTACCCAGACAGATGGATAGGTAGAGGTAATGATGCACCCGTGAATTGGCCACCACGTTCTCCAGACTTAACACCGATGGATTATTTTGTATGGGGTTATCTCAAGTCTGAGGTTTACAAGACCCCTGTGAATACTGTAGAACAATTATGGCAACGTATCCAACAGGCGACGAATAATCTTACAGGCGATGAAGAAGTTATGCAAAGAGTACATTTCAACTTTTTGCGTCGTATAAATCTTTGTATACGTGAAAATGGTGAACATTTTGAACAATTTTTATGAAATATCTGTTAATCGTTTTATTATTAATTATGCTCTAAATCACTAAAATTAAAATTTTGTCGAAACCATGAGAGGAATCGACTTTTGTCAAGAGTACCTTTTTTGTAGTGAATGAGTTGAATAATTTAGATTTCATATTGAAACTAATTTTTTTCCATTGGCGTAGGAGTTTTAGATGTTTATTTACTGAAAAAATCAAGTTCTACGCCCATGGAATGATATTCATTATGATTATGATATGAGTTTCATTGCTCGATGAGTCTATGCCAACGTACCAAATTTGAAAAAAATCTCATGAGCCGTTCAAAAGTTATGAAGCAAAATCGATTTGAAAATTTCAACTTCAGAGCCGTCTAGCGCCCAAACTAAGCAACTTTTTACTGAGGTAAGTTTGCTTGTATCGAATTGTTTTGGTCTGAAGAATATGTGGTAGCTTTTTGTAAAGACCTTCTAAGGACACCCTGTATAGTTGCCAGTCTGCTGATTCCGGTCTCCACCGCCTTGGTAAAGCAACCGGAATGGGTCTGCCAGCAAATTCGATGACTATTGGTGAGTGATCTGTTTGGAAGTTTTCGAGACATTTCCATTGAAGCGGCGGGGCGATAGGTGGGGTACAGAATGCCAAGTCAAGGACTGACATTGAGTTGGATCTGAGATTGAGGAGTGCTTTCTCCGCTGTTCAATAGGATGAGGTCATTGTCATCGATGAAATTTTCGATAATTCTACCCCTAGTATCTAATCTAGTTGAGCCCCATAAAGGATTATGAGCGTTAAAATCTCCTTCTATCAAGTAGGGGGTTGGTAATTGATCAGCAATTCTCTGTAGATCATGTAGATTCCAGTTAGCATCAGGTGAATATATATTGCAAATACTCATTTCTATAGGGTAGGTTGTTCTTACAGCAATAATTTCCAGTTGGGCCTGGATGTTAATTTGAGAGTGTGGGATGTTCTCTTTAAGGAAAATAGCAACTCCACCTCTGGCTTTGAGATTAGGTATTGCATCTTTTCTGTAACTAGTGTAGTTACGTAATCGGAAGTTCTCTGGAGGTTTGAAATGTGTCTCTTTCTGAGGGTGCGACTGAGGGGAGTGATATTGGGGAAGCAGTGACGTTGGGAATCTGTAATGTTGTTGGTACTATTGGTGAGGAAGCTATCTGATTCTCAATTATTGTTGTGCAGATTTTGACAATTTCGGGTATCATTTGTGTTATTATATCCTTTATATTTGGAATTGTTGAACTTGGAGTAGCAGTGACCCTTGCGAAGGAGACTGGAGGAGCAGGAGCATTGGCTCTGACTTTCTTTTTAGCCTCAAAGTAGGATATTCTCTCGAGAGTCTTTATTTTTTTTATTGCTACTTCTTCCTGGAACGAAGGGCAGTTTCTAGATCTAGCTGAGTGGTTGCCTTCACAGTTGATACAGGTGATCGGTTCGCTGCATGGGTTCCCCTCATGTAACTTATTTCCACATACACAAACTTGGTCCTTATCACAATGTGCAGAGGTGTGGCCAAATCTTTGGCATCGGAAGCATCTCATTGGTGATGGTATGTATGGTCTGACTTTGAGATAATAAAATGCTATCATGACATTAGATGGAAGAGTGACAGAGTTGAAAGTGAGAATTATATTGGTGGTATTTATTAACGTTCCATTTACTTTAGTCATCATTCGTTTAGCTTCGGTTACTCCTTGTGGTTTCAGTTCGTCTAAAATTTCTTCAATAGTGCAGTTCAGTAAATCTTTACATGATATAAGGCCTCTGCAGAAGTTAGGGCTGCCATGAGGGGTCACTTCAACATCGAAGTCGGAGAAACGAGTAACTTCTAATAGTCTCTTAGATTGTGCATTCGATGATGTTTCGATCAGAAGTCCATCCTTCAATTTCTTAATATTATTTGTTGTTCCTATTAGACCATATCAAACTTTTGATGAGTAACTCTTGATGAGTAAGAACCGGGGAATTGTTTCCTCCGTCTCGTTACCCATCGAATTTTTATTTTTATTTTTATTGGTAGAAGATTTTTGCATCTTGTCCCACGAGTGAGGTTGATTTATTAGTCGATTATGGCAGTGCACCTTACCACAACAAGGCTTATTACAGCCGGAGATCGCCTGGTATCCGGGGGTGACCGTTCGTGACACAGTCTCGTCTGTGCCATACATCTCGTGAGCACGGTCAACACTGTGAGATTACGAATTTTTCTAAAGGTTCATTCCTTATTTGTTTGAGCTGTCCTTAGTTTCGTTACTCATCTTTGACCTTACCGGCATGGGTGGCCCTACCAGGAGTATAAAACTCCCGCCGGCATCGCTCTCAGAATCATTGTAACTACTGTGCCCCTCCACCACGGCAAGGTCTCACAGCTCCTTGGAGGGGTATTATCATTATTATTATCATCATTATCATTATTATTTTTGTTTTAACGGCTTCGACTACTGAGGTCATTAGCCTTCAACGAGTGATTTCTCATTCATATATCGGAATAATTGCATTTACTGAAGAAGTAATAAATAGAAGAATAAAAGGTATAAAATAAAATATCACACTCTATCACAGATTTTGTATCGCGATTCAATTTTTGAATATCACAGACTATGTTGGGGTTGTTTTTCCGTGTTCAGATTTTTTCATACAAATCAAGTGTCTTCAAGAAGTCTATCATTTTCCGTTGGTTATTGTTGTTTATAGTAAGGCACGCTTGGAATGTGAGTGGGATACCGTTCTGTTGTCGTGCTCTATCGAGGTGAGGGCACTGAGTAATGATGTGTTTCACTGTGAGTCGCTGGTCACAGTGGGGACATCTAGGTTGTCTCTCTCCTTTAAGCATGAATATATTCGTCATATGGGTATGTCCTATTCTCAATCGAGTTAATACGACATGCTCTCTCCTGGAGAGGCTATATAGACGTGGCTGAGGTGTTACATTCGGTTTGGTTCCTCTCAATTTGGATTCTGTAGTGTTCCATTCTGTTTGTCACAGTTTTCCGACTGTTTGTTTCAGATGGGTTTTTATATCGTCCGGTCTTATTGGGACATCCTCAATTATGTCGCTTTCAGCTGCTTCTCTTGTGACCTTATCAACAGTTTCATTGCCTGCGATCCCGCAGTGACTTGGGATCCATAGAATATTCGTGTGTTTACCTCGCCTTCTTGATATATCTAGCCGTACCTGGATGATTTGGACTATTGGGTCTTGACTATAGAGGCATTCGAGTGCTTGTACTGAACTCATGGAGTCGGTGCAGATAATATAAAAATTATTCTCACAGTGTTCTATATAGCCCGTAGTTTGCAAGATAGCATATAGTTCTGCAGTGTATATTGACGCTTCAGAGGGAAGTGTCCATGAGTGGCTTCTGCCCAAGCTTGTAAGGGCACTCCCTACTCCATTTTCAGTTTTTGAGCCATCTGTGTATATTATATGGTATCCAGGATTATCATCAACGATCTTATAGAATTCCAACTGGATAACATATTCATTCACTTCGGATTTTTTGTATTTTCTGAATGTCCATAGGATGTCAACTGGAGTCAGTGTCCATGGAGCAGTCTCACATGGACTGAGCCTGCAGACTCTCTTTGTTTCATAGTTGGTGGATTCCATGAATTCTCTCATTCTTATACCAGCTGGACGCGTTATAGTAGTATCATCATTATTATTATTATTTTATTGGCCGATGATTTCTTGTGAAGGAAAAAATCAGGAAATTCAATCAAATACCGTGAAATCGACCACTGTTTTCTACCTTCCGTGCTGACCTCTTAGAATAACGGTGAGTACAATAGCCACAATTGCGTTTTCCACTTGGAATAATACCTGATGAATAATGCTTGATATAGCGATGTCAGACAGGTCTAGTGCCTGACAGTAAAGGGGTGACCAGCGTCTGGTTTGTCTACCAGGAATCGCTCGTGGTGGCATAATAAACGATATTTTCGTTGTGCACCGACAATGGCAGTGATAAATGAAAAGATGTCAATGATTTGGTGACTGTTATATCACCGACTAGGCGATGAATAGAATCTACGAACTTCAGCGTATGTTTGGCAGCTGACCTCCGAATATGTGAACAGTACTCCAGGACAGGTTGAATGTGTGCTTTGTAGATCACGAGTAGTTGCTGTGGTGTGAAAGTACCTCTTCGCACGGAATAGAAAGCCATGTTTTTGTGGAGCTGTTTTCGCAATGGACCTCACATATGATTGTGTCATGAGAGAACGCTGTTGGTGGTGATACCAAGCTTATTTATATTGACGACCTCAAAGGAACAGTAGTAACCAACCTCATTTCACATATTATGCATTGTGTGTGATCTGCCTTCCTGGTACATACAAGCATACAAGCTTGAGTCCGCATTTGAAGGATATCAATCTGTCTCCGTCTTGCACCTCTGGACTCATTGGATGATATACAGGGTCGCTGATATGTATGGAAACGGTCGATTATTTCCTAAAGTAAGATAGCTAGCGAAAAATGTTAGGATACAAAAGTTGTAGGGTTTTTCAAAATCCATTAAGCTAATGAAAAATTAAGTATACAGGATGAGTCAAAAAGTCAGGACGAAACAAAGTTGCTTCTTATCTAATGGGACACCCTGTATATTATTCCACATTTCAATTCTGCTCGAAATTCTGAAGAAAATTGATAAAGCGCATCATTTCCTTATCGAATTTTGACAATAACTTTTTACTACTCTCAAATTTATTAAAGAAAAAGCACGAAATGATGCATATTCATTTTGAAAGTCACAAAAGGTGGAGTATGTGGATATTAGGATTACAATTCAATTATAATTTTTTTACAGAAAATAAAAAAAGCATAATTTTTCAGGGTCGATTAAAATGCAATTAAAACAATAAAATGTATTTTTTAATGAATGTCCAGGATATTTAAAATTTTATGAAAACAATAGTTAAGACAGGAAGAAAGGAGAGAAAACAAGTTTTAATAAACAACAAATTTTTCTTTGAAATTCTATTTAATAAGGTGCTCAAAGTGCATACCATTTACCTCCTGACAGTAATGAACTCGCTGAACAAAATTTTGTAGTGAATCTAAAATCATGTGAGGAGGAATGGTAGAAATTTCATGCCTCATTCTTTCTTGCAACTCTTCGATATTTGGCGGCCTAATTTTGTAGACTACATTTTTTATGTGACCCCATAGAAAAAAGTCAAGTGGGATCATATCGGGAGACCTAGCTGGCCATTCAATTGCTTCCCTGCGTCCAATCCATTTATTAGGAAAAGTTTCATCTAGATATGCGCGTACCATACGTCCAAAATGTGGAGGAGCCCCATCTTGTTGAAACCATATTTGTTCTGCCGGCAAATTGGGATTGTTATTATTCGGGAATAATCGTCTAAGCTCTGGAATAATATACTGTTGTAAAAGTGATAAATATCGTTCAGAGTTCAAATTTCCGTTCATAAAATAGGGTCCTATGACGTGTCCACCAATAATGCCACACCAGACATTTACTTTTTGTGGCCGTTGAGTGTGAACTTCCTCCATCCAATGTGGATTTTGGTCTGACCAATACCTACACTTGTGTCGATTTACGTGCCCGTTTGACCAAAATGTAGATTCGTGAGAAAACAATATGTGGTTGACAAAGTTGACATTTTCGCTCAATTCATCCATAATAACTTCACAGATCTCGACTCTACGATCAAAATCGTCTTCACTCAATTCTTGTACCAAATGAATTTTATATGGATGGAATTTTTGCAGTTTGCAAATTTTTTGAATGGAATATCGACTCATGTTATGATTCAAAGCCCTCTGTTGTGACGAATTTATTGGATTTTCCACCACATCTAACATGACATTCAAAGCATTTTCTTCATTTGTAACGCTTACTGGTCTTCCACTTTTTGGTCGATCTTTGACATCTCCAGTTTCATGAAAACGCTGCAATGTTTTTGAAACGGTTGATTTAGAAATTGGTTCCCGATTTGGATGCAATTCATTAAAAATATTCACTACTTGGTCACAACTTCGTCTTCTATCACCGAATCCTATGATCATTAAAATTTCAATACGCTCAGTATTAGTTAGACGTGCCATTTTTGCGCGAAACTTATTTACACTATATGTATTTTTGACATGTGTTGTCAAGATCATCACTGTTGGACAAAAGA
This sequence comes from Gastrophysa polygoni, assembly GCA_963576655.1. Taxonomy (NCBI): domain Eukaryota; kingdom Metazoa; phylum Arthropoda; class Insecta; order Coleoptera; family Chrysomelidae; genus Gastrophysa; species Gastrophysa polygoni. Next base: position 19,260,970 of record OY755091.1, on the reverse strand, counting down.
ACGACGCGGCGTTGTTATGGAGCTGGAAACTTTCAAAGGTAACTTGATGGACTATGAACTTAATGGACTAACATTTTTGGATAATTTATTATAAGTTATTTTCAAAATTCGATATCTCGAAATCGGTTGAATTCAGGAAATGATGCGCTTTATCAATTTTGTTCAGAATTTCGAGCAGAATTGAAATGTGGAATAATATACAGGGTGTCCCGTTAGAGAAAAAGCAACTTTGTTTCGTCCTGACTTTTTGACTCATCCTGTATACTTAATTTTTCATCAGCTTAATGGATTTTGAAAAACCCTACAACTTTTATATCCTAACATTTTTCGCTAGCTATCTTACTTTAGGAAATAATCGACCGTTTCCATACATATCAGCGACCCTGTATAGGGGATCTAGAGGAAAAGGCTGAACGAAGTGTACTATCATCCGCAAAACTATGACGTGGGCTGGAGATCATTCCAACAAATCATTGATGTGGAGCAAAAACATGGTTGGCGCTAAGACAAAGCCTCGTGGACCACCAGCATTGATAGTCATTGTATTAGACGAGACCCCATCTATCACCACATATTGTGATCTATCTGCAAAAGGAAACTCGATAGTGAAAGACACAGTTGTGGCACAGTTTAATAAATAAACAGTTGGACGACTCCCTGTCGGGCGTTTGAGATTCTCAGCTCAAAAGCGTACCGCCTGCACGTATCCTCATGGCGAATTCGCTGTAGATACGGGGTAACGGAAAAGCATTCGCGCGATAGCTGATGTACCGTGACGACCCAAAAATTTAAGTGGATTGGATATTTACTATATGATTTTGATATTTCGAGATCGGAATGAACTGTTCATTATAATATACTGAAAGACATTGACAAAAATCACAAATGCTGTGATATTGTAAGTTTTGTATTAACTTTACTTGATGCTTTTCCTGTTTTCATATTTCGATTGGCAAATTTTAATGTTAAATGAATACGAACTCTGCAATACAAATTGATGAAGTAGTCCAAAGGAAACTTGTCACATGGATGACTGAAAGATATTTTTTCGAAATGTTTTTCCAGTGTGTTTCCAATGTTAACTTGGGAAACCAGTTCCTCATATTCACTTGTGAAAATATCCTCTAGCGCAATAACGAACTGGACGATATTTCTGGAGGGCACAACTGTGTGTTTGTGCTACTATATGATTTGAGATCGCAGAACGCGGTTCCTCTCTCATTCAAAGTGTTTGAGTTACTGAAATCTTGTCAAATTTCACAAGAATGTTGTAAAAGACATTTCCTCAAAAAATAGCTGGTTACATATTCTAATGAGTTGCCCTCAGGAGTTTTTAGATTTCGATAAACGCTTGTGAATACTTTGAGCGGAGTATACGTAGGTTTGAGAATTATATCTCGATTGACATTTTCGACGATATTTTTTGAAGCAATACTCAATAAAACTTCATATATGTCTTCCATACAATTAGAGTACTGTCAGTTTGATCAAAATATTTCAATGCGAACATTTTTTCAAACGAACGACGGAATTGTATGGGAGTTCAAATTACCACAAGTGTTCCTGATTTGTTCAAAAAAAATTTCTAAATCTTGATTGAGATTTCGAGTGAATAAAATCCTATACCCGTTGTTTTGTAATTTTCTAAATAAAATGAGAATCTATACTCTATACAGACGTTTATACGAAATGCCGCGTAATATACCTTGCTTCATCTTTTGGACAACGAAAAAAGGATAAGCCACCTCCACGTCTTGACGTGCAATTTCCCACAGGACAATACACCACAGGCATTATTATAAAATAAAAAACGAGCACTGACGAATTATGATACGTAGTTATTTTCTCGCACTCTATATTTATAGCCTACGGCACGTTACACTAGAGCACAGAACTTTTCGTTAGCCACTGCGAAGCGGTCTGGCTACCGAACGGTGTCCGAGGGGCCTGAGGGAAAGGGAACCGGTAAGCGAGCACGTAGGCCAGAGTCGGTCTACTGTTAGTGTTCTCTATCCTGTGGTTTTGGCGACAAACCAAGCATGAGATGGAAATTTCGCTAGGAGGTCTTGGTGAAAAACTCGAACGAATGCTCTGGAGATATCCAATGCTACAGCCAGCGGACTCCTCATGTTTCTCGATTGACACTGCCACTGATGTGTCACATAGGCAAAAGCAGGTCTCCAGTTAACCTCTGGTGACGAAAGACATATTGCCGGTCGTTCATGATTCTTGAGCTCTTTTCCATTACTTTATAGATCACAGATAGTAGTGCATTCGGTCTATAGTTGTTAGGAATGGATTTCTCGCCCTTCTTTGGAATCGGTTGGGATATTTGGGATCTAAACTCCAAAAATATGATTAGTACTCCAGGACAGGTCGAATTTTTGTGAAGTAATTCTGGCAATGGACCTCACATAGTTCCATGAATGGTCATACCGAGCATGAGTATTGACGACTTATAGGAACAGTGGTACCCGACATCATCAAATTGGGCATTGTATGATCTGCCTTCTTTTGGTGAAGATGAAAGTCTTCAATCTTCTAATCAGAAGAAAATACAAGTTTTTCAGAAAGGGTCGAAAACCTGAAAAAAATGGTATTAGTTCTGGGGCACTTTTCTCAAGAACAATATAGGCGGTATTCATCAGTTTGGGCCATAACCCCCTTCTTGGCATTGAGGCCAAACAGAATGAGCCAAATTGTGCGTTGAAAGAAGATGGCATATGGTTATCGATGTTATAGCGATATTGGAAAGGTTTCATCCTCGTGAATCCAAAGAAGAATGTCCTGCGATCATTTTGGCAAATGTGTTGGCTTCTTCTTGTAGTGTTATAGTCAATATGTAGCACATATTGACTATACAATCTTTTCGAAAGGTGAGAAAATGTGCTGGAAGTGGAATTTCGCCCAATTGCCTTCACAAAAGTTCCAACGTGAACCATTCCAGTGAACGATGCTCAAATAGTTCCAGATTCCAACGGATAGAAACTATTTGAGCTTTGATCTTCAGACGCATATGTCGTTTGAATACATGGGCTTCAACATATTTAGCTCTTGCTTCCGGGCGGGATCCTGCGCCAACGACGGTATGCTCCTTGCTTCGAACCGACGACCATAGACCAGATTGTATTGAGCGATGCGTGCTGCTATAGCCCCATCAAAAGATGTTATTTTGGTTTACAAGCCAAGCGGAAGGTTTTGGGGATAGTATATTACAAAAGAATGATAATACCTTGTGGGCACCAAAAAAATCTAGTGAGTCGGATACATTTTTTTTAATTAAATGCTTTTTATATTAGCATATTTGTTTCAACTTTTCAGTGACCTCCATTCACTTCCCCAATATTATCGAATATGCAGATGCATAATTGAAAATTCGCTGACGTCATAATTATCAATATTGGAAGGAAATATTGATACAACTATTTGCTCCATAGCACTCATCTATGAGTGTGATATTTCTCATCAATTCCGACGGTTCATACAGACAGGGTGATCAAAAATAATATTTCGAATATTCGGAATATTTCGAATTTTCGAGTTATTGGTCATTCTCCAGTTGCTGAACCAACACTAGCTAGTATCACTGTTTCAAGAATATGTTTATTTGTTCATTTCATCAATCCACGTTTTGTTTTCCTGCCGGCAGCCCTGATAACCTGAAAACTGTCGAATTACCAATCTCTAGTGTTTCGGTGTTGAATAGGCTGAAATAATTTTATGTGCCTTAGTATAACAATTACCTGATGGAGTAGATTGAGTCAACTTCCATAATATATTTCTCTCGAATCCGAATCGAATCCGAATTCGAACACATGAAAACAGTACTTTTAGTTATGTGGTGGATTGTAGAGCTACCAACTGATGAACGAGTAAATATCACTTACTGTTATGGAGAGAATAGTTATGCAAGCAATTGATGAAAAAAAAATAGGAGTTTCGATTGAAACACACTTTTTTGAAGTTTTGAATAGGAAAATCACACTTGATTGATCCGATTCACCTCAGCGAACCTACGGTATACTCATAATCATTCAGTTGGTATTAAAAATGATCATATTTGATTTCAATGAAGTACTCAGCATCCATAGTGTACACCTGTTTGAATGAGCTGTTACCCCTCATGTATTTCATATCTCGTAAGATGATGAAGACTTAATTCATCTACTGAAGATGACAGCTTAGTCAATAAATCATTCATTTTCCAGCTTTTTGTGAGATTTTCTCTCCTTGTTTCTAAAAAGTTATGAAAAATTATTTCAATAAATTTGTAGTAAGGACAGATTTTGTTGGGGCAGATCACAAGTACAAATATATTGAATAAGTTTAAATAACTTCTACTCTTTCATATTGAAAAATAATATTCATAAAAAAACTCAAGATGATGAAAGTTTTTTTTATTCAGTCCAGAAAGGAAATATCAAACATTTGTTAAACCTATCTCCTTTTCCTGTCTTCATCTCTCTTTCTATCTCTTCTATCCCTATCTTTATCCCTCCTATCTCTATCTTTTTCTCTATCTCTTTTTTCTCTATCTCTCTCTCTCTCACGATCTCTGTCTTTATCTTTTTTGTGCTTTTCTCTTTCTCTACTATGATGCCTTTCTCTTGACCTACTCCTTTCTCTTTTTCTCTCTCTCTTTTTATCCTCTTTCACTGGAACTTCTAATTCGTATTTTGTTTCATCTTCTAATTCAAGATCATCATCTAAATCATCTTCCAATGCAGAGACTTTGGCCTCTAGCTCGTTGCTTTCCTCGAGGACACTACGTTTCTGAATACGGGGCAGAATCACATCGCACACCTGCAAAGAAAAAAAATAGGAACACTAAAGTATGAAATTTAACGAAGTGACATTTCAGCAACCTCTGTTAAGGCATTGCAAATAATCTTGGCTGATTTAAAAATTCACAATAATATTATACTAATGCACAATTACACAATTGCATCTTTGGATATGTCCAGAGGTATTTTAAAAATTCCAGATTCTATATTATTCAGATTTCATTATGTTAGTCTATCCATCGTCTATATCTCAGATGAAGAACCAAAATTCAGAATCATAAACATTCATCATCTCCAAAACCCCGCTGGGATAATTTCGAGTACACTCGTAGAAAAATATCTGTTTTCAATTTTTTCGTCCCCCATATTCAACTTTGCGCCAAAGGGTTCCTAAAAACCTACAATTTCTTCCATATACCACCCAAAACTCATTTCTACATTTCTTTTATTACAACCAATAATAGTGGTTCGTCCTCTTTCTGACTAGCTTGATATTCAATTTGAATTTTTCACTACTGAACACTTTCGTGTCAAAATAATCGTTTCAATCCTCTTATTTTCACCCCGTCTGGCGTTACCACTTATGAACCACATTAGAAATTTCAATTTTGGCGAGATCTTCGAAATTACACAAAAAACATTCACCTTAGGATACATAGAACTTGCAGATTTTCAAGCGTTGCTATTGAACCCCTCCTTCCTCCCCCCATATAACTTCACACAGGAAAAAACGTTGAAACATTTTCCAGGTTCAAAAATCATAAATTTTATACCGAAAAAGATTTCATACAAGAATCAGTAATTGATATCAAAAATATCAATGAATAGTCCATACTTTTTTTTATCTGTGGACAACACGAAAGGCAAACCTATAATGTTCGAGGAACATCGTGTTAGCCAGCGGTGGAATTTTGGGAGAGAAGGAAGGTGTTGGAATTTTTCTTGAATGTTTGGAGGTTGTGAGTATCAGGAAAGACTCCACTATGCAAAGAATTCCACAACTTTGCCGTTCTATTGATGAATGATGCTTGGTATAGCGATGTTCGACAGGTCTGTAGCCTGACAGTGTATGGGTGACCAGCCTGAGCTCGTCTGGTGTGTCTACTAGGAATCGCGCGGTGGCAAAATAGATGATATTTCCGTTGAGCAGCGACCGTGAAAGTACCTATAAAAGAGGCAGAGATCGCCGACCTTTCTACGATGATCTAGAGAGGTCAATGATTTGGTGAGTGTTGTATCATCGACTAGACGAATATCTCTCTTCTGAATTGAATCTAAGAGCTTTAGCGTATGTTTGGGGGCTGAGCTCCAAACATGTGAACAGTTCTCCAGGACAGGTCGAATTTGTGCTTTGTAGATCATAAGCAGTTGCTGGGATGTGAAGTATCTCTTTGCACGGAATAGAAAACCAAGTTTTTGTGAAGCAGATTCACGAGGAACACAAAATCATGAGAGAAATTGAGGCCTTCATGCATACCTTTTTTTTTAGTATAGCATATTGAAATATCAGTTACAGAAGGCAACATATCCAGCACCAGTTTGAAATTTTGAAATGAGCTGAGTAGCAATGAATTTTAGTAGTTATATTTATTATTTATTTCTCAGCTTAAATTAACATTTCAATCTTCGCCCTTGCTAGGTTTCTGTCTTTCATTTTCATAATTCAATTATCTTGTAATAGAAGCCTCAAATCAAAATTTTACCATCACGAGAAATTTTTGTCTAAGAGGAATAGATAATTTGAAAAATATGTCAATTTGAGGACATATTCAGTGGCGTAGAAAATAGGGTGGGAAAAGTGGGAAATATGGGTGATTTGTTTTTCTGTTCTTCTTCCATGAGTAGGAGCAGATTTTCAACTGTTTGGTTGAGGCTGGCACATTTCTTTGAGTATTTCCTTTCTGAGATTCAAAAAAATTGATAGAAAAAAGATGATCCAAATAATATGCACAAGGCATTCTTACAAAAATTCAACATGAAGTTGAATAGAGTTTATTCTAGTCACTGATCCAAGATCTGATACTTGATACAAAATACTTGATATGACAAAGCTCATAATGAAGTTAAAAATTCCAGCCTCAATTTACAGGATACTGAACTATTGGAGATGACAATTTTTCATTTATACTCACTCGTTCTTCCCTCAGTAGCTCATCGATGAATTCATCCATATGTATCAGTTCAAACTGAGCTTGTCGATTTTGTCTCCTCAATTTCCGATTGTCATTGAATAAAGGTTCCAAATATTTATAACAGTCGAGTGATGACCCCGTTAGGCGCATATAAAATGCTCCGAGGGCTCTAACATATTTAAACTCTTCATTCTTGATGAACTCCACAACAATGTCTTTCTCTGGCTGAATTTGTAACATTTTCAAAATAAGACACAGAAATGGAGTGGGTTTGATATTACCTCCGAAGACACCTCCGATAAAACGTAACTCCATAGCTTTATCAACTAGAAGTTCCGCAGTTAAAGCAAAACATTCTTCCTTCCAATATTTCGAATCATAAATACGGGAACGAATGATTTTCTCCACTAAATACTGAGGGTTAGTTCCGTGGACCGATTTGGCATCTCTAACAGTTCGGTTCGCCATCACAGTTCAAATTACAGAACTGATATTACACTATAATTGAGAGAAAATATGATTTTCTCATCATATTCTATAGTTTAAACCGTTCAACTGCAGGTTCTATTCTGACAATCTGAAATCCGCACCATAACCTAAGAGGACAGACGAACTTGGTCTCGAACATAGCTGACAAAGTATCAGGTCAAATTTCCGAGGTCGACCGAACTTTATTGAGCATCAAAAGACGAATTTTTTGAAAAATACGTATACCTATCATGGTGTCATCATCTACCTAAGGAAAATTGTGTGATGAGAATTTTAAGTATGGACGGGATTGAGATGGTTAGGATGGGATGAAAGCATATAGAACTCAAATATGACTTACATTAGTTATTTCAACCAGATGGCGATTATATATATATAATCCATATATATTATAGATATACGGAGTATTTTCGTATTCTGGCTGTAAATCATATATGGAACTGTTGTATCCAGAGAATCATGTTAATAACAATATTATTGATGTTGATAACACTGATGTCATATTTGCAAAAAATAAATTCGAAATGTACAAAAACTAGTTATATTTTGATTGCACATTCCTGCTTATTACTAGTTTTGAATACCTACTGAAGAGAAATATGGAATATTATCTGTAGCAGCAGGTATTTCAATGATACACAATGTTAACATTCATGATTCACGTTTTATCGATTTCGATATTATCAATTATTTCTATTCAATAGTTCTATCCATGATGTAAATAAAGACTGGTGTCTCAACTCCCTATACCCAGCCACTAGAAAAAGTTGTAGACCTTCGCCTACTTGATTTTGTCGGATTTCAATACCTTACTAAGGCTTCCTAAGATCGAAACTAGGTGGCGTCACCTATGCCGATCTCGAAGATTATCTTGGAAATGCTGGAAACACGATGTGGATTTGAAATTCAACATAAATGTAAAAACTGAACTGTTAGCTATCCATCACTCTCAGGTATCCGTCATTATCAGTAAAAGCGGATTTGACTTCACCGGATCGACGATCGTATCGCCATCTATACTCAAGTGGTGCGGCCTTAGTGAGGTCGTTTGACAGGTCTACATGTTTTGGAAAGAAACAATTGAAGAGTTTTTTCACCATCCTATATCCACCTTGGTTCTATCCAACTATTCAATACTTCAATACTTTTTTTTTAGTTCTATCGATAGATGTCCACCTCTAGTCTCATTTTGACTGTTCGATTTGTTTGAGGTTATGAGGACTTATTGTTATTGTTAAATATTAAATAAAAGAAGGGAAATCGACCAACAGTGAAATATTTTTAGAAAATAACGAATCAGATTCCAATAAACATTTCAAATGGCTTCTACGGAAATAGAGCCAGGTGCTGCCTTAGAAAGTGTACTGGTAACTACAGAATCCATGAGTGAAATGTCTAGTTTGGAAGAAATAAAAAGTGCCAGTGCTTTAGCTCACACTGAAGAATGCAATGATGATACAACTGAGCAGTTTGAAGATACTATTGGTTTTGTTGATACTTGTACAGATGGGGAAGAAGCTCAAGAGTTACAAAAAGAGTGGCTTGGTAAAGAAAAACACATATTTGTCTTGAGTTTTGCAGGAAAGCCGATTTATTCTCGGTGAGTTTGTCCGATTTTTCGAAAATAACATGGGTAATTTTGCTCCTATCAAGATCCATATTTTTTCATCTCTTTGAAGCTACATAATGTGACTTAGAGAACCCTAATTCCACAATGAAAATAGGTGGAAATATCTATTTTCCGAGACAACCCAGAAAATAACGAAGAGAATTCACCTTCAGCTTGTTTTGGGTACACATTATTACCAATCGGCATTGCATTCCTCACATAGTACGACCCTTTTCATTCCATTATCCTCGCCTTCATAATACATACCTCCAAGCACCTACAAGGATTTGAAAATAAAGAAAAACGTCCTTGAAGAATTTCAATTCATTGTTAACTCGAATGGAAGGAAAAAGCAGCCATGGATAACGGACAATATCAAATTGATGCAAAAACTAAGAGACAAGGCACTAATGAGGCACAGAAAGTCTAAATTACCGGCGCATTGGGAGTACTACAAGCAGCTACGAAATTTCACGTCTTCAGCAATCAAAAGAGAAAAGAAGGCATATTTAGAATTCAAACTTTCTCTAAAGAGTTGAAAAAATTGAATATTGAACAAAAGCAAATCACCAGAATCACTGGGAAAGCCCGAAGAGTACAATAATTTTTTGATAAATGAACTCCTCTGAGATAACTGTCAACCAGACATTGAGTTACTCCAATATTACAAAAATAACATTGATGAAAAAGTTGGTGATTTACTTTGTTTTAAACGTACAAATGAAAGTGAAGTTTCACAAATTATTAATGGGATCAGGACTAAAGCTTCAGGTTTTGACAACTTGAACATTCAAATCATCATTCTATGCTGTCCCTTTATTGTGCCATTTCTGACAGATATTTTCAATAGCTTCTCAACTGAAAGTTATTTTCCTACTACTTGGTTGTGCTACCACTACCAAAGATCACAAATGCCACAGATTTCAGTCATATACGTAGCATCAGTATTCTGCCAACGCTTTCGAAGGTTTTGGAAAAAATCATAGAGCAACAAATCCGTGATTACATGTCGGAGAGAAAGCTTTTACCAACAAATCAATCTGGATTTAGAAGCGGCTATTGTTGCTCGACGGCCTAGAGTGCTGTTACTGATGATGTTGTCTACTCATTGGATAATAACAAAATTTGCGTCCAATTATGATTGATTACTCTCGTGCTTTTGATACATTGAATCATCAAATTTTATTATCAATTTTATATTATATTGGCTTTAGCAGAGAAGCAGTAGAACTACTCGAGTCATTCTCAACCAGTCGTGAACAACAGGTAAAAATAGGTAATGATGTAGCGAGTTGCTTACCTCTGCGCCAAGGAGTACCACAGGGTAGCATTTGGACCCCCTTCTATATACATTATATACATCAAAGTTTCATTCCTATTTTTCCCACTGTAATTATCATTTGTATGCAGACAACACGCAAGTTAATTATTGTTTCAAATTGAAAGACATACAACAAGCAAATCAAATGCTCAATAATGATTTGGCAACACTTGTATCGTTATCAGAAAAACATCACCTGGGAATAAATACCTCGAAGTCATGTGCAGTTGTGTTTGGAAATGAAAATGAGAGAATAGCGGCATCAAATGATCTACAAATTTTAGTGAAAAATGAAATATTAAGTTTTAGCAATTGTGTCAAAAATCTAGGGCTACATATAGTTTCAAAATTACGATTCAATAAACATGTCACTGAGAAAATGAGACCAGCCTATGCTGCCTTGAAATTACTTTATCCACATCGAGCTGAAATGAACATTAAAACTCTATGGTTCTATCTTACTTCAACCATTGCGACACAGTCTATGGTCCATTTCTTCGAAGGGCAGATACATACCATATTCAGAAAGTCAAAACTCTTGTTTGTGTCCAATCCATGGCATAGGAAGGAGAAATAGAATATCTCATAAACTGAAAGAAATGGGCTGATTCAACATGGCCAACCGTTGGAAACTCCATTCGCGTTGCCTCTTTTATAAAATACTGAAGACCAAACATCCGGAATATCTATACAGGAAAGTCACATATAGAACTAGTGTCCACAACCTGAATTTGAGAAGGAAGAATCTGATTGATATTCCCAAACATAAAAAAGAAATATATAATTCCTCCTTTTCATATCAGATCGCATCGGAAAGTAATTCACTAGATATACCAAAATTCTCCCTATCTCTGAACTCTATAAAAAAAAAACAAAAAATTGAAATACTCACACATCAATGACATCTGCTTCAATCGTCTCATTTTCTAATTGGATATGCACTGATTTAAATATTTCCATTTACTGTTTCATTCCTATGTCTATTTATATGTCCATTCATTGAAAAACTTTGTTATTGGTCAGGGTTCATATAGAATATTTGTGTTTATTTAAAAATTTTTAGGAGAGTGGAAGAATCAGTCATCAGACCTAACACTCCACCTTTTGTTTGCCATAATTGTTGTCAAATGGTGAATCTATGTATTATTTTGAGGCAGACAATAAAATTATTATTATTATTATTATTATTATTATATTCTTTCGAAATCCTTGAAGAAGGTGGATTAACCTTCTTTCATATAGAAGGTGCTGTGGCCAAATGAGAATTTTTGTCAGAATGAATAAACCTGCTGTTCAAATGAATTGCAACACTCAACAAGATTCAACATCAAATATTTCAATGACCATTTCCCATATTCAGATGGATATTGACCAATCCCAAAGAAGAATCTATTACCTATATGCCTTAATGTTGTTTGATCATCAAGATCCAACCTGGAGAGAAGATCTAGTATACTGACAGATCTAAGATCAAGGAAGGAAGTGGAGCTGGAATATACTGCGAGGGAAGAAACTCTCAACTGGAAACAAATACTTTTTTATTCCAAGCAAACATGTATGCAATCTTGCAGTGCGCAAGAATGAATAATATGAGGGAAGTGTGTGATGCATGGATCAAGAAATGCACAGACAGCCATGCATCACTGAAGGCTCTCAGGAACCCAAGAGTGACATCTAGACTGTTATGGGAATGCCGACAAGAACTCAGTATCCTCTTAGAACACGCAAAAATTACTTTGATGTGGATCCCATGACACTGTGGCATCGAAGGCGACGAAAAAGCAGAAAAGCTAGCTAAAAACAGCTCATCAACTCCATACATTGGCACAGAACCTTTCCTTGGGACTGGACTGAACAAAAACAAAGAGAGCTCTGGAACGACGGCCCTTACATGACCCACAGGAAAACATTCACCAAAAGACCGTCAACACAAAAAACTGATGAACTATTCGAAATGAGTAGGAACCAATTTAGGACAATGTAGGACTCTTCACTGGTCATAGTCCAAAGAGAGGACAATTGCATAAAATGGGGCTGTACAATGGAGAACTCTCCTGCAGGCAGTGCGGTAAAGGCACAGAAACAGCCAAACACATATTGTCAGAATGGGAGGCACTGGACCCCAAAAGATAAGCAATATTCGGGCAGCCTAGACTAACCCCCAATGAATACGACAGCCAGCCAGTGAAGAACCTGTACAGACTTGTACAGGGATCGAAAGTCACGGAGTAGGTGCTGTAAAAAGGGTATATCAGAATACACAATAAGTCCAGGAGGCTGGAGTGTGGCTGTAGACGGACCAGCATCCGAGGAATATAAAAAAATATATGATTGAAAAAACATGGTGACATGTGGTTGTACTAGGTGATGTACAAACAAACCTCTGCAAGATATAAAGAAAGGAACATGCACTAAACGTATGAGAAAATAAACATATATTTGGTGTAGGGTCCTTTCTCATGATCCCAAATTGAGGTCTCATACTCTGAAACTTCTACAAATTGAGTTATAAAGGATTCTAAACATCAGGAATGGATTACCCTTCATGAAATACACCCTCACAACGTATCAAAATATTTTGCCAGAACATAGCCGGCAGTGCCGGCTTAAGTTAATACGCTGCATGTTGCTGTTGAAATGGCAAAGTCAGTCTTTGCCATTTGGCGATTAGCTATGACTGTGGTCTTGGAAGCAGCTTCAACAACATACCATGCAGTATTCCACTCAGTAATGATCTATAGGATACTGTGCTGGGAAAATGCGATCTCTAAACACTCACAACGAGTCTTTACATTACAAAAAGCAGCTGTACAAGGTTAACGATTTTCACAAATTGTCTATGAAAACATCACCCACGTAAAAAAATTACACATATTCACTAAACATACAGATATTCATGATCATAATAAATTTGGTGCCTATTTTGAAGAGATCAGAAAAAAAACAATAAGAATTCCACTATTCAATTCTCTCCCTAAGGATTTTAGAAAATCAACATCCTTTCAAAAGAATGATGAAAAAATGATCCTTTATCAAATTAATGATTTCAGTGGGTTACTTAAGGACTCACTTGTGGGCAACTAGTGTTCCTGTTAGTTGATTTCATGTTATTGATGTGATAATATGTAGTTTCATTGTATTTTACTTGTAACTGTATGTATGACTCTTTCAAGATAACTGAAACTTGTGGATGCAATTCTATGTTTAGTTATTCCATTTTAATTCGATTTTAATTTCAATATTACATTGGTACATTTATTTTTGACTCTATTTCGTTTATTAGGTGATCATTTCAGTCACCCTTTCTGAGATTGCTTTACATTGCTTTGTATAATTCAATACACATTTTTTTGTAACTCAATCTGACCTGTCACAAATGTATTTACACACAACATGGTTCAATAAATTCTTTTCCAAGTTCAATTCTATTCTATGACGAACTTGCCGCCCTCTCTACTCAAAAATATTGTTTTCCTATAGGTTTTGTTCTTTTTTGAGGGATTTCAGATAAATATTTCAGGTTCATTGAAGATAATAGTACAGGTGCTCAGGTACTAAATATATAAAATGATATGTGATAGAAGGTATATAATTATCATAAGTAAGCACAATAATAAACCACAAAATTTTGTAGAATGAAATTCGAACACATAATAGCTACTCTGGAAAACAATAAATATCCAATAGGGAAATATGGATTCATACTGAGGGAGTCAAATCACATTTTGAAATATCTCAAAAGTAAGTACAGGAACGTGAGGTAGCTGTTTGAATAGAATGGTTTCTTGGTTGGGAGCAATTTCGCCTTTATGATACCACAGTTGGGCCCATTTTGATAAGAAAAAGTGATACAGTATTCTGTTGTATAGATCAAGTAAGAAAAGAAATATACACTCGTTCAACAATATGGACTATTCTAATTTATGTAGGTCTAGTAACACCAATCACAATACAAGAAGTCAAGCTGAAAGTATTAGATAGCTAGGTCAAGAATATGGTTTTTTGAAGCAGGAGACTGATATGTCAAAGATTTGACAGTTGTCATATGAGTCTTTGAACCTTTGAAAATAAACAAAAAAAGGTGTGCACCTGCCTAGTTGCACGTCTGGGGACGGTAGCCTAGTGGAGTCGTCTTCAGTGATATACACTGCTCGCCAGCTGCCATGGATCAATCGACATTTACGGAATATCATATTAGGAGGCAAGTTTAGGTAGAAAAACTCTTTGGATTCGGAATCAGATTCGGAGTCGGACATCGAATTCACTATCAATCTGTTATTGAGTGTATCTTTGGCATTCCTCTCGCTCCTGCAAGTTTCAGAATCCTAAATCAATAATTACTGAAGATACATGGGTCATTCCATCAAAAGTGAGACGCACCGGTATCGGTAGCGTTAACTCATGAAGTTATACTCTGGATGCCCTATCAAAGTACAAGGAATATTAATCCTGAACTGTGACCATGTAGTCTTCACCGGTTTATCTGAATAGATTTGCAGAACCACCACAACTCAGGAAATTCTGTATACTTTGACAGAAACAAAGGACGCTTTGGAATTTTGAACGCATTTTGAATAATTGTTTTTCTTATTGGTACCCTATTCTGCTTATTTGAAGTAAGCCTCAGTGTGTTCAAATCTAACTCTCAAAAAACGCGCGTTTTTTCAAGTTACCACGGCAACATCAATCGACCCAACTATCACACAATGTACCATCGGAATATAACTCGGGAAGAGTGAAGTATAAATGTCATCTTTTTAATTATTGATCTGACAAGATGAGTACCTTGTAACGTCAAATGAAATATGACTAAAGCTTTATTCTAATACTTGACAATCGAAGTGCATCAATTGAAAAATAGCTTAAAGTATTAGTGGATAACTCGTGAACGTTAAACACTTGCTTTATTTATTGAATGCATTTTTATTCAATAAATTCGAATGCAAAAATTGCATTCATTTCAGAAAAGAAGTAAGAAAGCTCTTGGTTGTGACAGCCTATTACACTCTAGATCATCATAAGGCTCATTCACCTAAAATTTAAATTTACACCACCTAAGCAAATCTTCATTCAATACCTATTAATATAGTAGTTATTTTTTTAATATTGTTAGTTGTTACATATTCGTTCGCTATATATATATATATATATATATATATATATATGTGCATTTCCTTATTCATTTACTCAATTCTATTGTTTTCAATTTAAAATCATGCTGTGTCAATGAGAATATTATTTCTTCAATAAATACTATTCAATAAAGTACTATTTCTCCTTCTTATTGCTATCTGAAGCAATCTAGCTACGCCGTCTAGCTCGAAAAATCGCACTTGTTTCAAATCCACTTACACTTTAATAAACAATTCCTTTTAGATCTAGACGGCCATTAGGTATAATTTCTGACGAGCTGGACGCTTTATTCTCTTCACTCCTGGATGAGAATCATTTTTTTTCATGGTGTTTGGAATCTGGCAACTCTTCAATATCATCCACAGCATACTGACATGCCATGGATGTCCAGTAAATATCCGCACAAAATACATCATCATATATCATTCGAAGGATATCTTATTGACAGCCAATGAACATACTCGGGCCACAGTTTTGTACGCCCGCTGGATATAGTTCATGGACGTCCAATGGACATTTTTCATGGATGAGATAATAATAATAATAATAATAATAATAATAATAATAATGGTAAAGCGTATTCATTCACTATGAGGAACTAACAGTAGTTAAATATATGTTTAGTGGAGAAGGAGGATCATAGTGAAAAGGCGGAGTTTCAGCTTTCGCTGTTTTCAAACTCGACATTCATCAGATTAGAAATGAATTGAACTATAGTATTGGAATATACTATTGAGTGAAATATAATAGTTCAAGATAAAATATGAACCATCTGGTAAGACACAAACAACTTAATAGCATATCATTTTCAATCAATCAGTATGAGGAAAGTGATCAATGCAATCTGGATTAACCATGACAGAACATTACAGAACAATTAGAAAGGAGAATATTGAATGAGGAAAAACGGCCGGGTGCGTCCAATGTACTCGATCATAAATAGTAGTCCAGTGGTCTTGCATTTTTGATATCCAGCAAACGTCCAAATATTATCGAAAGACTATAACATGGACGATTCCAGTTGATAACATATATTTCATGGATATCATATTATACTCATCAGTATTATTTTCTGTGGACGAGATTTGGAATCCTATGGATATCCAAATATGGTCCATTTCTTATGAATGAAACCTGTGGAAAACCTGTATTGTATTGGACGCGAACAGCAAAATCTTCTCGTTGAAAAATTACGTTGGTACTAAGTCAAGTTGCTTGCAATAATTAGTTCTTCTTCTTGTTGCAGATATGGGAATGAGGATAAGTTGGCCTGGCTGTTCGGTGTTATGCAAACTTTAGTTAGTTTTGTACAATCCAATGACGATTGCATCAAGAGTATTCATGCTGGTGATACTCATTTTGTGTTTCTCGTCAGGAAGCCATTGATTTTAGTCGCAGTTTCGAAAACACAAGACAGTTTTGATCAACTGACAGCTCAACTCAAGTAAGATTTCAATTGCGATCAATCGATTATGAAGATATAATATACTGACTTGTCCAGGTAGCAATAATTCACCTCTCGATGGTCCATCGTAAAATAGCAGAATTCAAAGAATTATAAGAAAAATTCATGTTCATTTTCCAAAAATTCCTTGATGATGGCCAAAATAGATTCAAATTGTTTCCAACACACAATGTGTAACATATCGTCGAAATAACAATAGGAATGGCTATTATATGAAGATATCAGAGCCATATTTGGAGAAAAATTAGATGATGGTCGCTCAAATCAATGATATCAATAAACACCAAAAGTTGCTATGAAGATATTTCGCAGAAGAAATCCATACAAAGTTGCTGCTGATCATCCAGACTGAAATTATAGAATGATCATTACATCAGATCATGATTTTATGAATTCTTCAATTTTGTTGTCACTAAACATCGATTACGGTGGAAAACCTACTGATTTCTTAAGGATAAGGGTTTGTGAAGAGACCACGGGCAATCATCGGACAGATAGATCGTAATGACCTGCTCAGGACATCAATCAGAAATATACCTACTCATTTTTTTTTTATCTGTGGACAACACGAAAGGGAAACCTTTAATGTTCGAGGAACATCGTGAACAAAGTTTGGATGTAATACGGTTACTATGAACACATTCATAAAGACCTAGGGCTCTATCAGCCATGACTACCGCTCATAACGCACGCTGATATCATATGCATTTCTATCGTTGTCTAGAGATTTTATCTGACAATAATATGTTGTCAAATAATAATAATAATTTCGTTCAACTAACTCATACAACGTTGATCAAGATTTAATTTGGTTTTATAAAATAAAAAAACTTATCGACAGAATCAGTCGTGTCATCGTATGACATCCATCTGTCGGGTCGGAGGCCCTCTGAATGTGAAGAACAAACATATTGATATTTTTGTTCAGTTTATGCGAAATAGGATACTCTTGCAATCGAAAACCCAAGATTTTTTCATTATTCTTCTGACAAATCGATCTAATGAACTGCAAAAACTGCTAGCTAGTTTTTTATTCAAACTCGTTATACAGGATGATTCAAAATTCGATGTGGGGATATAAGTCTTTTTCTTCACATAAACATGTGTCCTTGAATGCACCTTCTCCGAGTCACAGCCACTGTGAGTTAACCACACATTTGTTGGCCAAAATTTCATGTTCAACAAGAAAAAATCGAATAGCATAATCTTCTGGACGATGAAAAATTCCAAGAATACGGTCGCTTACTTTTTTTTTCATACAACTAACTGGTTGCCAGAAATCGTAATCGACGAAAGAGTAATCGTAATCTGTTAGAAATACACCAAGTATTTCATATCGACGAAATGGTCTAATAGAAGTTGTCAAAAAGACGTTAGTGTCGTCATATCGATTTCAATTTATAATTGTTGGTATTCAACATTCATTAAACAATTATATACAACTCTTCTCATTGAAGATTCTTCCTGCATAGCTCTAACATAATCTACGTTATTTGATCAATTAATAATCTCAAATCGAATGATGGAAATGTCCTCCCCTTGCTGCGATATAACCTTCCATTTTTCTTTGCATACACGTTCTAAAATCCTAGGACTGTTTCTTACCAAATTTACGGTGGCTGTTACAGTACGTCTTTGAAATATTTACATGAAGGATTATGAAATTTCGATTCATCTCAAGTTCTGTCTAAAATCTTAGTATTTCAGTTATTAGTAATTGTTCTTTCCTCTTGATCCAATCTATCATAGTTGAATTTGAAAGTCAGGATATTAGTTTTATTAGATTAGTTTTATTAGATTAGTTTAATTAGGGAAAGAATTAACTCTTTCTAGATCGACCGATATAATATTCTTCATTGCATCTATGCCATTTCCATGCCGTATCAGGGTCATCAGCAAATATTCTAATATTTTTAGAAACATCGATACTTGCTAGTCTAAGTCTGGCTCATTTTAATACGATAGATAGAGAATAGGTTCAACTCCGAAAAGTAAGGTCAGGATCGAAAATTTCATAAATCACCCAACAAAAAAATGGTGATATTAATTATCAAACATTCCCTTTTTCAGTTACGTTTTCAACCAAATAACGAGTACATTAACTCTGACTCGCCTCAACAGAATCTATGAGCAAAGGCAAAACTATGACCTTAGGAGGCTACTGTCCGGTGTAGAGAGACTCATTGATCACTTGTTGGACTTTTCCGAAAAAGAGCCGTCATTCTCCTTGGGGGCTGTTCAATGTCTTCCGCTTCCTTCTTTCGTCAGAGATGCCATAAGCTCATCAATTGTTAGCGCATGCAGTAAAATAAAGGTAAATGGTGAATATTTAGGTGAAATCAATGTCTTCAGTTATTCGCCAGATGTAGTTCATGACCTATACATGGATCTAAAAATTCAAAATACCGCTTCTTCTCCGGTTTCTGTATGGGATTTGTATTATAAGGCCGGTTTTATGAAATTCTGTCCAATTTCTTCTGGTTTTTCTAGACACTTGACAAGCAGTTCCTTTTTCAAACCAAGGGCATCAATATACTTCTCGCATCCTACCTTCCTCTACATTTCCAGAAAAAAGTACAGTCATACATATTGCTCAGTCTTTCATTTCAGAAACTGTTTGGAGTCTCATCAACTTGCAAAAATGGTTAAAAATGTAGGCACTATTGATATAACAAGGCAATAGTAGAGTTCTACTTTCGATTCGTGAATTCATATGATACTTTATAGCACAGACAATCCAAATGCACTAGTTCATTCATATGAGAGAAAAAATCACCAGTTGATGAGATGAAACGGCGAGGGGTATGGAAACTCAACCAATTAAACAGATTCTTATTGTCCCAAACTGGTCTGAAAATTAAGACAAAGGTTTTATAACCAGATTAGCCATAAATGAATTCTTTCTTGCTTACCATCAATCAGTACTTTTCATTTTGGCATCAAAAAATATTTATTATATTTAGAATTTGCGAATTTGATTTGTGACTTCATTTCATCAGAAATTGCCTGGATATTTGCGGTCACAGTTTTCTCACAGTCTTTCATGAACGTTTTCCGAAATGATTTGAAATCAGAAATGAGTTCTAAGGGTTGTGATTTTCCCATACTTGCATTTTCATTTTTGAATCTTTTTGTTTTCATGTATTCTCCAATGATCGCATATTTATTTCGTCTATATCTTCTATTATCCATTTTTTTATGTTTTTTTATCGGATAATTTTTCGAGAAAAATTTGCCAATCAGTAATCCTAGGAAAAAAACTGACATGAAAAAGTTTTGTCTTATGTCGGTTTTTCGGTTTTCTTGTAGTTTCATCGTCACATCGTCAAATGGTGTTTTCTATGGAGGAGTTGATTTATCGACAATGAACAAGATTCCCGTCTTATAGCCAATAGGAAAAAAATATAGGAACTTCTCAACTTATTTTTTCAGGTGATCTGAGAGATTTTCCACATTTTTCTGGACACCCTGTATATACATATATTGTACCCTGACCACCCAAAGTGAGCTAGCAAAGCTCATTTAAAACAGATACATCCTACGAGCATTTTGGTAGAGATGTCCTACATTCCAATCCAGGGAATATGAAGGTTGGTTCAAGAGACCCGGCAAGTCCGCCAGTATAAATCCAGTATCAGAACAAGCCCGCGTATATGTAATTCTATGTGTATCAGCTGATCACTGCTTGTTGCCTCTATCTCGTTTGCTGTTTCCATTGATTGGATTCCTCTGCCTTTCTCTAGGCGCAAATTAGGGTCTATTTGAAATTTGTTAAATATTATTCGATAACTTACCTATCAAATGATATGTTCTGATCTTTTTTGGATCTAATAGTACAGCCATAGGCTGAACAGGACAACACTATTTTAAACAAAGTTTGAAAATCCTTGCTTGACTTGATGGTGTGAACCGGCTGAACCAACTATTATTATTCACCAATTTCCAATATTCAAACAATATGTAAAGATGAGTCTCTTTGAATTAATAAACATCGATAAACAATGGATTCGAGTGAATAATCTTACACTTATCACTCGATTCGAATGAAAATATGGCAATGTGACAATGGCATGACACATCAAAATTTTTTGCCAACAGTCAGCTGATATTCGATCGCTGCGTCTCTTTCTTATGGTCGTTTCATTCCTCTCTCTAAGCTTGATTTAGTATTATATCGATATAGTAGTATGTATAATATCATATCTTTAATCACAACACTTGATCAGAATCGAATGATTTCTATCGAGTAAGCTGATTTTTTCCATGAGTTCGACGAAATGAATACTGATGGAGAAAATTAAATATCAATGTGAGCAATGAGTTTTTCGAATATCATCATCATATCATGGTATCATATTCATAATATTCAATTCATTCAATTTTAATATCTACAGAAACGACAGGTCAAACCTGTCAAGTTGTTCTGAAAGAGGCGGCGGCGTTCTAATAGCTGTGAATAAACGTTTCAATAGTAAATATTTACCTTCCAGTCCGGACATCGAACAACTGTTTGTCTCTGTTTCTATTGGCAAAGAATTGATTGTACAAGGAACAGTCTACATGTCCCCAAAATCTAGCTACGCTGTTACAACCAACACATTTCTGCCTCACTGGAGATTTTAATCTTCCGCACATTTCATGGTCACAAGACAACTTCAGCTCTACCGCCTTAGCAACCCAGTTATCCTCCGCTGACGAATCCATCTCCATCGAATTCATCTCAAACATGACCTGCTTCCACAACCTACATCAAATAAATACTATTGTGAACAATACCAACACCCCTCTTGATGTAGTCATGGTACATAACTCATATAGCACAGTCAGCTATTGATGTTCTTATACCACCCACCCCAGTTCTTTTAAATTTCAATTGCATCTCCTTCTAACAACAGTGAACTATGCCCTAGTAGGTACTATAGGGATTTCAAATCAACTAGTGTTTTCTCAACTAAGCAACATTAGACCTAGTTTATTGGGTTGATTTATTTGCTAACAAATCCCCAGTTGATATGATTACCATTTTAAATGATATTCTCTAAATCTCTACGTCCCTCTGAATAAATACTCATCCAAAAAGTTTTCTATATGGTATTCTCCAGAACTAAAATCTTTCATAATCAAAAAGAAGAAGGCACATCGGAGATAAAAATCGTCGAGCTGCACTGTAGATTACCAAGCATTTTCTAGACTGCGCACCCTGTCACAGAAACTCTCAAAAAGGGACTATCAAACCTATGTAAACTCTACTGAGCAATCTGTGTCTGTAAACATCAAGGCCTTCTGGCATTTCGCCAAAAGCAAAAAGAAAAATGGCAGTATTCCTTCAGAACTCTCTTATGGCGGGAGAACCAGGTCTACAGTATGTTTGCCGATTAGTCTTCCACTCGATACAGTAATAACTCTGGAGATTACATACTCAAATTCCATTTTGAATTTATCATCGTGTTTTGTGTCCATATCAGATGTGTACCTGAAACCGTGTTCCTTGAGTCCATTCAAAGGCGCTGGTCCTGACAGCATATCCCCAAGTATTTTAAAATATTATAGTTTTAACTTGGCTCGACCACTTCTCTTTATCTTCAATCTCTCATTAGCAACTGATTTGCCCCCAGACTTCTGGAAGTTGAGTTTTCTAATACCTTTGTTCAAATCTGGAGACAAAAATTCTGTCAAAAACTACAGACCCATAAGCATATTGAATCATTGGTATGTATGGTATGGTTAACACCATCAACAAAAGGATTTTTGATCGATGTACGATTCGGATTCCAGTGACAAAAATCGACAGAACTGAATCTGTTGACATATAATCATTTCCTTTCGAATGTCTTGAATATTACTGGGGGAGTGAGGTCACTGGAAAGTTGAAAAAAATACGCTAATATACAAGGTATTCCATTTAAAAAATTGCCCTCGACTCTCTAGACCCTCGACTCTCTAGACCCTCGACTCTCTAGATAGACCCTTTTGTCTAGTTCACATTCGTTTTTGAAACCAGAGCAATCAGACTCTGGCGCACTCCTGCCCAACCTTGTATATTCATTCACCTTAAATATGTTGATGTAAAACCGATTCGTTTTCTTTCAGAACTTAGTTTTCGCTATACTCTTAGCGAACAATAAATTGATTACGCTGGTGAGGATGAAAAAATACTGCCTGCACCCTGTCGACTTGCACTTGATATTCAACCTGGTACAAGCATCCGAGAGCTTGAAAAATTCTGAAAGTTGGACTCCACTCTGCCTGCCGAAATTCGACTCCAGTGGATTTCTGTACGGACACGTTTCCTACTTGGCCGAGGATTGTCAGGCGTGTCTGCTTCTATTAACTGTCGAAAGAGACGTTTTCTTCACTTTGAGCGATGCCAAACAGCTGATCGTCGATAAGTTGCGAAGAAGCAACTGTTTGGAGGCCATCAACGAATCTCTGAATTCCAGCGAAGAGAGTTACGTTGCTGCTGGTTTTCCTGAAATCCGTCATTACCTTTATAAGTGTAAGTCTACAGCCCAATTCCATCAGCCCCCTTTGGGCCCTCCTTATTCACATTCCAAGACGCATTTGATAGATATTTACAAGCGGGTTCATCATTTGTTGCATGGTCCGGCTAAACCGCTGAAATTAGTTTTCGAAAGGAATTCGGAAGAAGCATTGTTGGCTTGGGATACGAAAGGGTTCGAGTTGTATGTCGCTTTTGAACCGTTGATAGATACTGCATATGCTATTAATTCAGTAGGTAGGCTTTTGAATTGGATAAAGAAAAGAGAAGACAAACTGTTTCATTTGAATGCGCCAACATTCTGATTCATTTGAATGAAATATATATTCGAATAATGGAGTGGGTTATAGAGAAGCGTTTGAAATAGATTTTTTTTTCATTCGAACACAATTACCGTGATTGTAAATTATTATGAAGTCAATCGAATAGAGTCGTGATTGATCGGGAATCAATATTATTGATTTGAAAATATTGATTTGACCAACAAAATAAATGGACGAGGAAAGTCATGACACAAATACAAGTGTCATATTGTCGAAAACCAAAAATCAATATTACCAAAGTGAAGGAAGTAGTTTATTCTCGAAGTGGAGATGACTTCGAGTTTTCCTATTCTAAAATATTATTGTTCATTATTTGAGTTCATTTTTCTATTAGGTGTATTAACGGTCCATATTTACAGATTTTCAGGATTCTCTTTCTTCGTTTCAAACATAAATATAGAAAATATAATAATTATTTCAATATATTTGTAGTAAGGAGAGATTAAAGATATGCCTGAAAATGTCACCGCGGTTTGAATTTAACCTTCAGAAACCTAAAAAAGAAATTCTCGATTTGCCATTGACACCTTGTTATTTGAAAAATAGATAGATTGATAGATAGATAGATGGATAGAAAGATAGATAGATAGTACTTTATTCCCAAAAGTTTTACACCCAATTACAGAAAATGTATGACGTATGAATAAAATACTCAGACACCGTATCATAGAATTACGAGATTATCAATAATGAATGCAAGAATGCAATACTGAATCAACTTTCATCAAAATAAATGAACTATATTAAGAAAACAATAGAAAAATTACCAATAGTTAGAACTTTTCTGAACACATTTCGAAATATAATTCAATGTATTCTCATGTATATCAAAATTCGCACGTACCGGATTGAAGTTTGTTTTTCCTACGATTTACGTTTGTTTTATCATAATCCACACAAAATGTCATTTCATCAGTCGTGGAATATGAAAATTGATAATCCGCAGAAAGGGGGTTCATACAAGGGGGTACAGGAGATTGTATCAAAACCTTTTTTTGGTGCACGTTTTGGAAACGAATCTGCTTCCGTTTTCAACACAATTTTTATTTTGTCTTTGTAATATTTTGAATGTTCGTCGTTCGTGACGCTGAACAGTGGCAAACTCAGAATGTTCAAATAGAATAGAATAGAATTTGTTGGACCAAGTTACAAAATATGTTTTTGTCAATCAAGTAACAAAAATGTTATTTAAAAACGATTAAATACAATGAAAATTATATTTAAAATGATAGCAGATCCGTTCCGGAAAAGTCCACCAAGATGTGTAGAGGTTTTTATATTTATTGAAAATATATTTGTCATTTTCTAACATTTTCGAAAAACAAGGTGTCACTGACACATCGAGAATTTCTCTCTCTGTATCTGAAGGTTAAATTTCAAACGCAATGACAATTTCGGGCAGTTGCAGGAGAAATTATAATTTCTATTTTCATTTTCAAAAACGAGGAGAGAAAATCTCAAACAATCAGGAAATATGAATATACCACCACCTTGATCAGCCTATACAGAATCTGTTGAAGGTAACAGCAAAATGAGCGAATCGTCAACGTGACATCGAATTCTTTGTTGGTAGTCTTTTCACAAGAATAACATTAGTGACGTCACCCTCTCCTCATCCATAGAGAAAATAATAGCTAGTCCTGATAATGAGATGTAAATATAAATGTTTCCTTTTATTCAGTCCATAACTACTACCTATAGCGTACCTATTCTTACTACACTGATTTTCTTCTTAAGATTTCAATTCCGAGTTTTCTGCTCTTAGGTTATGTTGATTTTTATCTATTTAATTTGATAATAATCCTTTATATTAGGTTAATGCTTCCGTCTTGTCTTCATATCTTGAATACTCACGTTATAAAGATTCGTTATGCCAACTTCGTTGTTTTCAGTGATGAAAGGATCAATTCATATATTATACCTGATGCATATTCAAGTGATCATACTTTTCTAGTATTGATAGTTCTACATTCCGAAATCCAATATTTCCTTCTTTCACATAATATTCAACTAATTATATCATCCAATGTGTATAAATAGTAATCAATCACTGTGATGTAATTGATGTAACGAACTAGCTAGTGGAGCTACTCATATACTCATCCTGTTTTCAAATCTCTTGATATTGGAAAAACTTGATTAACATGACATGGCATAGGCAAAACTGTAAAAACTGCAAAAACTGTCAGCTGAGTTTCCTTCCAAATTCGCTGGGACTGACACAGATCGATAAACACCAGACATAATTTTGTGTTCCAAGATTTCTCAGTGTCGCCGATAAATAATGGTATATTCTTTGAGGTTATGTGTGTTTTTACTGTTTTGATAATTGATTTCTAGTTTTCAGATCGATAGTTTCAGATATTGAAGTTTTAATAAAACGATATTTGTAGAACGTGGTCGGTAACTTTTTTATTATATCTGTGTCATGTGTACATTGACATCTACATGCATTTGACACTTGACATTTTGTTTGTCTTGGCAACCTAATATATTTCAACATTTACCGTTTGTTTTATTTTCTGAAATTATAAGGTTTTCATATTTTCATTCCAATTTTATGTCGATTGAAAACGTCAGTTCACTTAACTATTTTTAATCATTCATTTCCTGATAAAACAGTGATATCTTCGTCTTGAAATTGGGAAACATACATTAGCTTACAAAACTCAACCTAATTATTATGAATGGCCATAGTTTGTTTCAGCAAGTTATATTCACATATTTAGGTATATTACCTTCTGGTACTGAAATCATTCTAAATTTGGAATTTTTGTGTGTTTCCTGCACATTGCAATAGCGCCGTGTACGTTGATGAAATAAATTCGAACGATTTTTCTACACAACACACAAAACTAACACTGTATTCACCTAGTAAACTGATGAATATGTTACAATATAATACAGTAATTTCGTATCTGTACCGTGCCGAAATTCAAACTATCACGAGTTGGCACAGCTGTAATTGACGGGTATATTTCGATTGGGATGTTACTTGCTTTGGAATAGTTTCTAATTGATTTCTCGATAGTCTCGTCATTTATTGTTGAATATCAGAACCCCACGCGATCGGCTAGAATTTAATGTTTTTGGCTTTATAGTCCGACGAAACAATTGAAGAGTGGACCCACCAGATAGTTCATTACATCAATGTGATATACATGAAAACAAATAAACAACCTATCTGACAGCGTGCAATGAAAATATTCATCAAGTCAGTTCAAACGAAATAAGAAGACAAAAGTGTTGTACTCTCAGATATACTCAGATATTATACGATTATGGATTGGATTGAATATCTTTATTAAACTCAATATGATGATATACAGATGTCCAATTTCCGTGCATCAACAAATTTGAACGAAATTATTTATACCAGGTGCTAATGAAAAGTGCCTTCAAACATACGAGCTAACGTGAACGACGTGATTCATGAAATTCAACGACCAGTGGTGACAATCTAGAATCGTTCGAAATCGAGTCGTTGCCGTCTGTAAATTGACGAGAAGCCGGTGTTTTGGAACGAAATAGTAGATTGAATTCGCATACGAAAAAACTCGTGAAATTACCCTTCCTCGGTAATTTTGATATGGGACATTGAAGTGAGTAGGTGCTATTGGTTCATATTTTTTTTTGTGAAACGGCCCAATGAGATTCTAAGGTACTGAAAGTAATAATGACATTTCGTTAATGTTCACTGCACTTCAATCGAAAAATAGTTCAAATAAAGTTGAAATAATGTGTGGAACTCGAATACTCATATGCTGTTTTGTTTACTACTATTCTTCATGGTTTTCCCGTACATTTTTGCTCCCCACCTATGTACCAAAACTTCTTGATCTCTCAGTTTGGGTATTCTGGAGACAAAGCACTGAGTCAATTGATTTTCGAAATGATATAGCAACTTTTCAAAAATATAATTCAGATATTTAACAATGAACGTTCAGCCTGCCTATTATTAGAACTACAAATTGTGTATGATTGGTCCGCTAACGTACGACTATGTTGGGAAGCGGTAAGTAATGATCTCTCAGTGGGGAGATAATTGACCATTGCGGGCTATTCAGTTGACCACGCAGAATTTTCTACCTGGTAGTCATCAGTGCACACAGCTCGGCTTCTAGGATTTCCGTCGTAAAGCACTTCCCATTCTAGTTTTTCTCGCCAACCTTACAATATACGTTCACTTTATTTTGAAATTCATGACAAAAAAGTGACTGCTAATGTGTTATATTTTGTATCTGAAGAATCAGAATTTCTTGTGAAAAGTTCAAGATTATTTCTACAAATACCAAATATTTTGACATGTTGTCTTTTTTTTCAATGAAATAGTCTCTATATCATCTGACATCTGAAGAGAGCTATTTTTTCTGATTCCAAAAATTTACACAGTGTCCATGATAAGGTTGAACAGCATGGAGTTTTTGGGAACGATGGGAAATACAAGTTCGGTTGAGTTGGAAAAAAATGCGCATTTGGAGAATTATTCCAACAGTCTTTGTAAATTTTCAAAATAATTCATAGTTTTTCGGTTATATCGAAATGAGTGAATTTTCGATATTCTGTGTAAAAACAATACACTATGAATGAAGTGTGGATCTTTTGTTTTTCAATGAAGTAAAGTTCAAACCTTTGTAGTTTTTTTTTAAGTCTAGCACTCATATATGTATATGAATCTTGAATTTTCCTAATTCTACAAGATGTTGTGCAGATATAATCACTGATTCATACACAATATGTATGTTTATTATTTTGCCGTTATATCATATCAGTTAGATATTTTTCTGTATAAAAGGCATGCATGATATAGCAACAGGGTATTGGTAAAATACCTAATTCATCAAATAGAGGTTCACGATGAGAATGAGAGCTGCTACAACTCATTATACGTATTACTTTTTTATCGCTACAAATATCTCTTATCCTTATTACTACAGTTTCCTTATACAATCAAACCATGCGTCAATATGATATGAAACAGAGAAAGATATATCATCCTTGAATGTTGGATGTCTAAATTCCGAAAGTCTCTTTTCGCCTGACGCTCACTCAGATGAATATGGAATCCAAAATCTGACTTGGAGTCTAAGTGCACGCCTGAGAGCTCAATTGGTTCATTGTGAACAGTAGTTGTAGCAAAGGATATATTTTGAGTCTTTGATTCATTAAACCAGTCTTCAGATATGACTTCAGACTATTCTAGTTTATGAAATTTCACGTTTCTCATGTCTCTACTTGTGTTAACAAAGATTCTTCATTCATATCTATCACAATGAAATATTATCTTTCCATACTACACCATCATTTCTGGTATAGGCATTTACGGACAGCAAATTCTTTGTGAGCTGATAACAACATGAAAGGAAACCTATAATGTTCGAGGAACATAGTGTTAGCCAGCGGTGGAATGTTGGGAGAGAAGGAAGGTGTTGGGAATTTTTCTTGAAAGTTTGGGGGTTGTAAGCATCTTTCAACTTCACATTTTTATTGTTCACTCTGTGTTCGGTTATAATCTCGATACCTTTTCTGAACTTTTTTTTAAACGAGGTGTCGCTGACAAACAGAGAATTTCTCTTCTATCTGGAAGCTGAATTTCAAACACAGTGACATTTTGGGACAGATCATAAATCTGCCAATACAAAGAAATTGTAATGATTATTATAATTTCTATTTCAATTTTTAGAGTTGATGAGAGGAAATCCCAGAAAATAAATCTGAAATCTACAGACATTCGATACTTTATAGTTATACAAAAACATGAAATGCACAAGTTGTTCGTGTAATTCTGCATTTTAGTGGACCGGTATGACTAATTTTATCTAGATGGAACAAACCTTGCTATGCTGTGTACTTGTTATCACAACTTCACACAGTTTCACGACTCCGTACCTCGGTACCTTTCAGAGATAAAATTGTGACTTCAGAAGTTGGAGGAAATTTCATGAAAATATAAATAAATTTTTGAGAACTATATCAACCGAAGTTTTTAGAAGAAAGAAGATATATGGAAAACTAGATTTCGTTGTGATTTTGTCAGATTTTTCAAAATTTCGGGCAGGTTTCATTTTAAAGCTTTCGGAAAACAGGGTCGCCAAGGTCGAAAAATTCACGTCAGATCACGATATAAAACATAAAATATTGGAACTACAGAATAATTACAGTCGCAGATGCCTAATTGCAGTGACCTCGGAATCAAATATTCGGTAGTAGTACTTTGTACCCTGAGTACTGGAATCATCTGTTCATGTCAACGACACATTCAAGACGTCACGTCACCTCCTGGTTGTTGTTTTTATTATTTGTCGCATAATCTATCTATTATCTATTCAGTGATCTACCTATTCATTTAGGTTTGAACTTATACATTTACACATAGTTGCTTATAACGTGTTATGTGATGTAATGAATCTGTAGCTGCAGATTCAACAAACATACTTGTGTCATTGAATTACTCAATTCCGAAATCATATGGTGAAGTTTTGGAATGTGTAAAGATACGTTATCTCCAGTGATTTTCCTATATTGTAATAAATATTGTTAACCATTTTCTTCGCCTACTTTGTCTAAGAAGGACACAGAATCGGTCAAATTGTTGTTTTATATTTGAAAGACTTGAATTTGTCTTGTAAGGAATTATGTATTACTTGTTATTTCATTTGATTAAAATCAATTGTCACGTGTTCCTGAAGAAAATTAATTGTGATAATCTTGTTTTACGATTTCATTGAATATAAATTTCTCATAAACTAGGTACTTGTTCACTTTGATTGCCTTTCCCTTCCTGTTAGATGTCCCTTCATCCCTGCTCATCAATATTGATCATATAACATTTTGTGATCTCTTCCGATCATAAAAAATTACACAATTCGTTAGATCTAAAACGGATGACCCATCTTCCTGTTCAGCATATTGTATCTGATCAAATTCCTAAAATGAGATATCGGTAGTCGTCGGAAGTAGCATAAACAATTATATCAATCATCCAATTTTTCAATAATCATATGACATAAACATTATGTCATGAAACGATCTATTTCTCAAGACAAATAGCATATTGTAATTACAACATGAGTTATGTACCCATACACCATCATGACATATGCCTGGTCATGCGGAATATACTGATGGTCGCTGAGAATGCGTTTTCAGATAACACTTTCTAGATTTCAGACTTCAACCGGCTTTTCAGTTTCGACATCAACTTCACACCGTAAAGATTCATTACATTCTCTATCTCAAAACCTAATGGGTTCAATTCGATAATTACAATTGTTATTGAAAAGTGTTTGATATAACCAGAAATATGAAGTAGTAGGATACTGAACGAGTTTTCATCGCGAAAATCCCTTCGGTTTTCAAGCTGTTCATTCAGAGATCCTCCGCAGTGAGACACGAAAGGCTTTAGAGACCCGAAAGGCTTTGAGTTGCAGATGAAGACCATCACCACGATCATCGTATTTTAAGATGCTTTCTCGTAGAAAGTACTGGATGCGCTGGTTTGGGTGTGTACTATAGAATGATGAAATTATTTGTATTTTGTCGAACATGCCCATTTTGTTGACTACAAACTACAGCTCATTGTGAAGGACTCTGTACAGGCTGTCCCATTTTCGATATCCTTATGGGATATCTCGCTTATTTTTGAAGATCAGATTTGCGGTTTTCGCGAACGTTGGCTAATTTTTTGTGAAACTCACGAAACCGTGAACAAAATTTCCATAGCCCGCTTCGTTCCTGAGATACAGGGCGAAATTGAAAATATTGCATTTTGGGACCCCCCCCTCCCCCGTATCTCAGCTATCTTTCAACTTAGAGGAAAAGTAAGAACTGTTTCTTTCACAATTTTTCACGTAGAATCCAGTGGCGTAGTCAGTTTTTTTTTAATGAGCTGTTGTTATTTAGATACAACCCAAAGTTATGTTTTTTTAAATAGAACATCCTGTATATTTTTCAATATTTGAAACAAGAAAGCTTTGCGCTTTTCAAAAATATATAACACTTACATGATATTTTGAGTATTAGTCCTGTATTTGGGTAATTTTCAGTTTTTTATGTAGGTTTCTTATTAATAGGCCTTGTAAAAATGTGGCAACATTATCCACTTCACAAATTTTCATATTTCCCTTATTGCTGACACAGAGTTTCGTCGCACACTTACTATCAGTTGACTATGAAAGCTGTGGACCTAATTAGTAGGTAGCTATGAAAAAAAAAACACAAATGCAGATTGTTTACAATTCTTTTTACAATAGTTTACAACAGTTTCACAAAAAAAGTAGCCAACGTTCGCGAAAACCGCAAATCTGTATCTTCAAAAATAAGCGAGATATCCCGTAAGGACATCGAAAATGGGACAGCCTGTACAGTCCTCGAACTATACCTACTCATAGTTTGATAGATAATATGTCCGTTGTTATGACAACAACTTCATTGCCTGACATTTCAATAAGATATATATGTGTACATAGGTAATTAATCGAATGTTATTTGAATATCTGAGGTGAACGAAGTGACAATGGAGGCTTTTCAAAAACCACAAATCATTTGTCATGCTCAGAATTCTGTTGACTACGCAATTCATGACGTGAAATGGATACCTTGTTCTGCAAAGTTCGTATCTGTCGGTGGAAAATCTAATGGAACAGGAATCGTCCAAACGTATTCTCTGACAAAAAACGGCATCGAAAAGCTCGGAGAATTTTGTAAGAAGGAACACTTCAAATGCTGCACTTTCGATGCCTCTGGTTTGAGGAATAGGTGTTTAGCTACAGGAGACTTCAGTGGGCGATTGCAAGTATGGTAAGAGCATTTCCTACTATTCATTATTCTCTCAAACAACTTCATATCTAACAAGAAACAAGAACGAATATACGAAAATCCATGAAAATTGATTTCAATTCTCTGCTAAGTTATTTTCCAGGTTAGAGGTAAAAAGATATGGCAATTTTGTATTTATCATGCGATGGGTTTTTTTTTCGATTTTTTTTTTGGTTCATATGTATTTCGACCTCAGGAACCCGAGTTTCACAATAAAAACGTGCGCAAACTCATACTTTTCGAGATAGTCCAGGAAAAAGTATGAAAATCATCTTTCTTGTTTCGGCCTGTTTTGGGTAGGCACCATATTTATTTATTTATTTATATAAGCTCCCCAGTTATGTAGATTACATTTGAGGTTGTCTTCTGCATGAAAATAAAAAACAATACAAAATAATCCCAATATTGAACAATGAGATAAACAAATTACATGAAGAAAATTCAGAAAAATGGCAATATTGAACAATGACATACATAGTATGTATACAGGGTGAGTCAAAAATGTGTACCAAGCTTTCTGGGGGTGATAGACCATTGAAAAATAAGTGTAGTTTGATGATTAAACTCATTGCCCAAAATGCATATTAAGGGAGATATATCCTTCCAAAGTTGATAAAATTAAAATAATTTCTCCGCATAACTTCTGAACGATGAAAGCCACCCGATTGAAATTTTGTGCAAGAATGTATGTTTTCAAAATACATTTTTTCGTCACACTTCCACATTTCTGATATTGTTATAAAGGGT
This sequence comes from Gastrophysa polygoni, assembly GCA_963576655.1. Classification (NCBI taxonomy): domain Eukaryota; kingdom Metazoa; phylum Arthropoda; class Insecta; order Coleoptera; family Chrysomelidae; genus Gastrophysa; species Gastrophysa polygoni. The sequence continues at coordinate 19,227,651 of OY755091.1, read as the reverse complement.
GTTTTCAGAGGGTGAGTCATGATTTTTTGTAGAAAACTTTTTTCCCTGTATTATTTTCGGTGAAAAAACAAGAGCATTCGATGGAGCGAAGAAAATTACATAAAAAAGGTACTCTTATTCAAATACTAAAAATTGAGCCGTTCGTGAGATATTTGAGTTTTTGTAGTTACATGATATCAGCAGATTGATTTTATTCATCGCGAGATTCATCGGTAACAATATTTTAGCAGGCCATGATGAATAATTTTGTTCTCAATTTTGACGTTCATGTCATCAACATTCGAGTCAACATTGTTGTAGTCGATTTGTTCGTGTGGTTTTTCTGTGTCATTTATCACATCGGAAACGCAAATGCTGCTGAAATATCGTTATACCGATGAATCTCGTGATGAATAAATCAATCTGCTGATATCATGTAACAAAAACTCAAATATCTCACGAACGGCTCAATTTTTTGTATTTGAATAAGAGTACCCTTTTCATGTGATTTTCTTCGCTTCATCGAATGCTCCTGTTTTTTCACCGAAAATAATACAGGGAAAAAAGTTTTCTACAAAAAATCATGACCCACCCTCTGAAAACACCCTTTATAACAATATCAGAAATGTGGAAGTGTGACGAAAAAATGTATTTTGACAACATACATTCATGCACAAAATTTCAATCAGGTGGCTCTCATCGTTCAGAAGTTATGCGGAGAAATTATTTCAATTTTATCAACTTTGGAAGGATATATCTCCCTTAATATGCATTTTGGGCCATGAGTTTAATCATCAAACTACACTTATTCCTCAATGTTCTATCACCCCCAGAAAGCTCGGTACACATTTTTGACTCACCCTATATATATATATATACCGGGTGTCCCAGTATACCTGTTCCAATGGATTATCTCAGCTATTTCGAGAAATAAAAATTTGAAAATTTCATGATCTCCAATTCGTCCAAGGAACCTTCAACTGAGAAGAATAAAAATTGAAAGTCACTTCCGGTTTGACCGGAAGTGACTTTTATTTCAAATAGCACCCTGTATATTTTTTGCAATTTTTACTTTCTACTCAAAATTACCTTTCCAACGATGTATCACACTTTGTATTTCACATTTGATTTGATGGAGCCACGTCAATTGAAATTTAAAATTGAAAGAATTGCAGTAGGCTACGATATTTTCTGTGAAAGTGATTTCGACTTCAATAATAATTGAAAATTCATGAACAATTATACCTTATTTTCATAACGAGTTGCAGTTATGATTGAAGTCAAAATCAAGATTACACAAAATATCGTAGCCTATACTGCAATTCTTTCAATTTGAAATTTCAATTGACGTGGCTCCATCAAATCAAATGTGAAATACATAGTGTGATACATCGTTGGAAAGGTAATTTTGAGTAGAAAGCAAAAATTGCAAAAAATATACAGGGTGCTATTTGAAATAAAAAAGTCAGGGTCACTTCCGGTCAAACCGGAAGTGACTTTCAATTTTCATTCTTCTCAATTGAAGGTTCCTTGGAAGAATTGGAGATCATGAAATTTTCAAATTTTTATCTTTCGAAATAGCTGAGATAATCCATTGGAACAGGTATACTGGGACACCCGGTATATATATAAATAAAAAATCTGAGATTGTGAACTGTATTAAAATCATACAAGACTCACACGTAACAAGTTAAATTTCACGGCGATGTCTCATTAAAAGAGAAATTAAAAAATTCTTTGTTTGTATAAAAAGCATTAGTCAATAAAATTTTTACAATTGCTGCTTTGAACTTCTTGATCGGTGCATTCTTCATTTCATTCGGTAATTTGTTAAAAAGCTTGAGATGTATAATTAATTGGCTTATGCGTTTTTTTAAGCCGGTAGTGTGGGATACTCAGAGTTTTTTTTATTTCTAGTATCATAATCATGATATGATGAATTGGAAGATATGAAATCTCCATGTTCCTTCATACACATAACGCAATGTAAGATGAAAGCTGATGGCAAAGTTAAAATATAAGGAGTTTTGAAGAGTGGTTTGCAGGGATCACGGAAACCTGCCTACCCCAATAATCTCACGACTTTTTTTTGAAGTTTGAAAATTCTATCACTTCCTACGGAGTTCCCCCAGAAGATGAGTCCGTAAGAGAAAACGGCATAGAAGTTACTATAATAATACGAAAGTGCAGTATCAACAGTGGTAAATTCCATCAGTTTTCCTATTTGGAATACTGCTTTATTCAATTTTTTTGCTATGTAATCTGTATGATCTTTCCAGTTCAATTTTGAATCAATATGGATACCTATCAGCTTGACACTGTTCTGCTGTTCATAGTTGCAGAAAAATAGATGATTAGTTTTTCCTGCATTTAGTTTCAAATTGTTTGCTGAAAACCATTCGGACCCTTTTTTTACAGTTTCTGTGTTTTTAATGGTCAATGTGCTCATATCCTGGCTAGTATTGAAAATTGTGGTCTGATTTTTCGCCAGAGGAAAGCACCACTTATATATAATATATAATATATATATATATATATAAAATATATAATATAATATATATATATATATACTTATATATATATATAATAATCGTTGTTGGCGATTATCTAGATAAGAGGCCATCAATTTGAGAGCAGAACTCCTGATACCATAATAATCCAGCTTATTCGAAGTTTCATTTCTCACATAAGATACTCTTTATATCTTCCTTATACATTCTAGAAGCTAAAAAGAAGGAGAAACATCCTCTAAGAAGTTTAATTCATCGTCTTTAGCATCTTTGATGAGTCCTTTCATATGGACGGCGCTGTCAAATGTGCATCTGTGATATTTTGACTCAGCACTAGTGATTCTGACGTAGATCCTCATCTGACAGTGCCGCCCATATGAAAAATACTGGGTCCACCTTCCTCGAAGATGCTGAAGAACGAGCTAAAGAACGTTGGTATAACTAATTCGAGGATGTTCCTCCTTCTTTTTGACTTCTTGAATGTTCGAGGCAGGTATAAAAAGTATCCTGTGTGAGAAAAGAAACTCCATGCCTACCCAAAACGAGCCGAAGAGAGAATGTTGATTTTCATACTTTTTCCTGCGATATCTTGAAAAATATAAGTTTGTGCACGTTTTTATCATGGAATTCGGGTTCCTGAGGTCGAAATACGTAAGTACCAAAAAAAAATAGAAAAAACCCATCGCATGATAAGTGCAAATTACCAAAGATATCTAGAAGTCCACATCTGATTTCATTCAGTAGAAATAGTAAATCTCGACGATTATTCAACAATAATTCACAGGAAAGCGAATCATCGAGAAAAACGTTCGTCAACTTCGTTGAATTTCTGTTGTAGGGAGGTAATATCGTCACCGAATATACAGGTATGCCTAATGAAAACGACACAAGGCCGATTCGACATAGTCATCAGAAAAAAAACTCAAATCGGTCGATATTTATTTCGAGGGGGAAATATTTTGCGCATGTTTTCAACTTTTTCACTTCAAACCTCTCGGAGGGGTGAGCTCCAACTCTTGAATCTCAAATGGAATAAGGGGTCATTTCGAAAGGTAATCGAAATCTCTTACCAATGCTTCTTTGTTTTTGGAATTCAATGCAGTAGTTCTCGAGAAAACTCGTTTTTGAAAATAATCGACTTGTGATGGAAAGTAACGTTTTTTTTCCTTTCATCACTATTTCTCATTTTGTAGTCCAGTAAAATGCATACCTTGTTTGATTTCATTGGGCCACCCTGTATATGGGCTAGAAGGTCCATTCCCAGGCGGAACTTTGGAGTAGGTCTCACAAAAGCGGCGGCCGCTTATCCACGAATTTCTGTGTTTACGAGGCTCAGTTGTGTGCGTGCGATTTTCATGTTGCAGTGTGTTTCGTACGGGAGCGACTGGAAGTGTACTACAAAAATACATCAATCACGAATGAAAACTCACTAGAATGGGGGACAATTGAATCAGTCATCATCTCCAAAAGTCCGAATCTTTTTCCGTCAATCAATATACAGGGTGGCCCATCGAAAACGTACCGCAAGGCATTACATGCTGGGGAAGAACTTTTCGATAAAATCCGAAAACAGGTCAAGTTTGCTTGTCAGGGAGACACATTTTGACGTAACAAGCATAGTAAAACCTTCAGCCCCCTGAGTAGGGGTGTCACCCCAACATTTTTTTCATACGTTGATGATTCTTCGTTGCAACTGTTCTAATGTGTCTGGGGTGTTTTGTAAAAAACGCTTTCGATGTGTACCCACAAAAAAATCAAAAGGACTCAAGTCGGATGACCGAGGTGGCCATTCTATTGGGCCCCGTCTTCCTACCATCGTCATGGAAATGTGTCATGTTAATAATTGGGAAAATTGTGGGAATAATGAGGAGGAGCTCCGTCTTGTTGGTGAATCAGTTCCTGTTCATCGGATGCGAGATCATTCTCAATGATATTTATTAGAGCTGGGTCGATGGCATTTTGTAGTGAATCCAAGTACATATCGCCTGTTTAATTTCCAGGAAGGAAAAAAGGTCCTAAAATTTCCAAAAATACCAGCCCACACATTTAACTTCTGGGGGTGTTTCGTGTGTGTCTCTTGGAAAATTCTTGGATTGGTGTCAGCCCAGTACCGGCAATTGTGGCGATTCACTAAACCATTGAGGAAGAAGGAACATTCGTCCGAAAAACACACACTGAATAGAAAATTACCATTGTGTAACGCTCGCTCATTCATGATTTCGCAAAATTGCAAGCGACGATCAAAGTCGTCTTCATTCAGTTCATGCACTAAGCGTATTTTGTAAGGATTGAATTTGTATTTTTCTCAATACCCGTTGGACACTGGTACGAGACACACCCGTCGCAATGGCCAATTGTCTTATACTTAGCGTGTACTATCAACTGCAACTTGCCCCAATACTGCTATCTCCGTAAGTTCATTCAGTACTGGATTTTCAAGCTCTATCTTGTTGTTATGAACTGAACCTGTTTCGCGAAATTTGTTCACCAATTCGCGAACAATTTTTCCAGAGGCATGTTTGTCAGGATGCCGTTGGTTGAACAACTCCGTTACCTAATTTCCACATTCATCGTTTTTTAATAAAAGCTCAATGATTTTTTCTCTGTCTGCAATTGAATACACCATGATAATGAATTATAAAGTCAACAATTCGTAAACACTTCAACCACGACATGTATCTAGCAACTACTTGACCTAATTCAAACGTGAAGAAATGAATTCTATTCATTTTTTACTCTCTAAAATGAGCCTAAAAAATCTGTGCATCGGCAAAAAACAGCGACTCGGCAAAAATAGCGAATTCATTTGAAGGAACTTATTGCGATAAAGTACAAACTCATGATACCTACTCAGTTGAGAAAAAAATATATTCCCACACATCAAAAGATAAATGGAGGTTTAATCAATTAGGTGTGGACCTGCTCCGAAATTGAGAAGCCAATAATACTTTCACAGGTTCTGTAATTGTCAACCTCATTTTTGACTTCTTTGTTTATTCAGTTTCAATATCGCGATTCGCATATTTCAATGAATAATATACTTACTCTAGTATAGAGAGATACAAAATAATTCACATCACATAATTTCACAGATCCATGTGGAAGTTACATTTTCGGACAAATATTTCAGTTTTGTCCCATTAGAATTGTGACGAGCAAATTTATCAAGATTTTCAAGAAGATATTCTCTATCTAATTTCATCATCTGCTCTACCATATTCAGAGAAGGCACTGTCAACCTGCCAAATGGTAATTTTTCAGTATTAACATGGGCGTGAGCATTACAAAATAGTGGTGCTTGTTTCTCTGAACTATTTCCTGAATTGAATAATTGTTGACAAACCTGATAGGACTGCTGTACCAAACATTTTTTTAATTAATCCCCAGCAACAGAAACACTAGTGCATTGCGATCTGTACTACTGAGATTTCTGTAATCACTTGTGAAAACTTTCAGTGAATAAATATTCATAGAATATTGCATAAAATTCCATTGATATCATCCATACAGTTAGCGCAGTTGGAGTATCAACTGAGTGATTTTCTTAACGCTTTGGGAAACTGTATAGCGGTTGGGTTTCTCGCGATTCCGCAACAGTTTCTGACTTGCCCAATGATTTTTGAGACATTCTTGATTGAGATTTCTTGTTAATGAAAATGTATACTCCATAGATTGCGATATATCCCACAATGTTTTTATTGACTTGATGGTTATTTCCTATCCTTATATCAATTTCATTTGATTGGTTACATTTATTCTATCCAGTAATAACAACTTCTTTTTTTCAATGAGTTCTGGAATTCTTCCAGAAATTGTATATGTATCGTCGTGCACTTGAAATCATTGAAGTTATTCACATTTTTTTTTTTTTTATCTGTGGACAACACGAAAGGGAAACCTATGATGTTCGAGGAACATCGTGTTAGCCAGCGGTGGAATTTCGGGAAAGAAGGAAGGTGTTGGAATTTTTCTTGAATGTTTGGAGGTTGTAAGCATCAGGAAAGACTTCACTAGGCAAAGAATTCCACAACTTTGCCGTTCTATTGATGAATGATGCTTGGTATAGCGATGTTCGACAGGTCTCGAGCCTGACAGTGTAGGGGTGACCAGCTTGAGCTCGTCTGGTTTGTCTACTAGGAATCGCGCGTGGTGGCATAATAGATGATATTTCCGTTGAGCACCGACCGTGAAAGTACCTATAAAAAAGGCAGAGATCGCCGACCTTTCTACGATGATCTAGAGAGGTCGATGATTTGGTGAGTGTTGTGTCATCGACTAGGCGAATAGCTCTCTTCTGAATTGAATCTAAGAGCTTAAGCGTATGTTTGGGGGCTGAGCTCCAAACATGTGAGCAGTACTCCAGGACAGGTCGAATTTGTGCTTTGTAGATCATAAGCAGTTGCTGGGATGTGAAGTATCTCTTCGCACGGAAAAGAAAACCGAGTTTTTGTGAAGCAGTCTTCGCAATGGACCTCACATGATCGTCCCATGAGAGAGCACTGTTGGTGGTGACACCCAGCAAGGATATTGACGACCTCATAGGAACAGTGGTACCCGACATCATCAAATTGGGCATTGTGTGATCAGCCTTCTTGGTGAACATACAAGCTTGAGTTTTAGTTGCATTGAACTGTACTAGATTCTCAGATCCCCATTTCAGAATTCTTGTCAGATCCTCATTTAAAGCATCAACCTGTCTTCGCCTTGCACCTCTGGCCTCATTGGATGATATAGGGGCTCTAGAGGAAAAGGCGGAATGAAGTGTACTATCATCCGCAAAGCTATGAACTGGGCTGGAGGTCACATTCAACAAATCATTGATGTGGAGCAAAAACAAAGTTGGTGCCAAGACAGAGCCTTGTGGAACACCAGCATTGATCGTCATTGTATCAGACGAGACCCCGTCTACCACCACGTAGAGTGATCTATCTGCAAGAAAACTCGATAGTAAAAGACACAGTTGGGGCGGCAAACCATATGACGGAAGTTTCGCTAGGAGGCCTTGGTGCCAAACTCGGTCAAATGCTTTGGAGATATCCAAGGCTACAGCCAGAGACTCCCCATGTTTCTCTATTGACACCTGCCACTTATGTGTCACATAGGCAAGCAGATCTCCAGTTGACCTCTGGTGACGAAAGCCATATTGCCGGTCGTTCACGATTCTTGAGCTCTCTAGATATCGGATGAGCTCGATGTTGATTGCTTTTTCCATTACTTTAGAGATCACAGATAGTAGTGCAATCGGTCTATAGTTGTTAGGGAGTGTTTTCTTGCCCTTCTTTGGAATCGGTTGGACCCTAGCTTTTTTCCAGTTAGAAGAAAATACGCCGAGTTTGTACGAAAGGGTGAACAACCTGCAAAGAACTGGTGTTAGTTCCGGGGCACATTTCTTGAGAACAATAGGCGGTATTCCGTCATGCCCCATAGCCTTCTTGACGTTGACGCTAAGCAGAATGTGTCTGATGGTGCGTTGCCGGAAGACAATTTCTGGCATACGGTTATCGATGGTAGCGACTTTCGGAAGTTCCTGGCCTCGTGGCCATGTCATGTATTGAGTAAATCTAAAAGATAATTTATTATTTCAATGAAATCTGTTACCTAATACCTTTGCATCTGCAGTCGAAAAGTTTATAAACATTATTAGACTTAGAGATCCTGTTAATTTATATACAAATATGCTATTGGTTGTTTTCATATCTTTTGGGCACCGAAAAACTGAAATACCACCTCCTGCTTACTGATACGTCCTTCATCAGAAACAAAACCTGGCCTGGTATAAAAGTTACAGTTTAGGGTGACCTAATTTCACTGTTCTTGATGGCTCTACAAAGACTCTTTTCACAAGTGATTCGACGTTATTTTGGGCTAGGAAAAAGCCGAATCGATGATCAGCTGAATCCAACTCGGTGGACGTGGCAAAAAGGAAAATTTTCGAGAGGGCATAGAGTGGATCTTCTAGTCTAATATGTTCGATGGTATACACTGTTACTCATTGGCAAATGCTTAACGCAACATCACCCTTCGCCAATAAGTTGTTGAGATATCACAATTATTATAACTCCGTTTGACACCCTATATAGAAGTCGCATCCAGCAATAACCATACTGATCGAAATAAGTCATTATTTTTCACGTTGAAAATTGTTAATTTGAATGCTTGGTATAGTGTGTCTTTAATTTGTTTGTTTTCGATTCATTCGACCATCAATATCTATCTATGAAAACCTATAATGTTCGAGGAGTTTCTTGATTGTTACTGACACAATCATACCCATACAACACATGAACCACAAACAATTAATGCCTGAATAGATATCACTTCAAGATATTTCAGATATCCATTGGACGTCTGAATATTATCCAAAAGATATCCCACCAAGGACGTCCACTAGTGTCCTTATGCTACCAACCTGGACGTCCATAAGATATCTTTCATGGATATCAGAAAAAAAATATAGTATCACGAGAAATTGAACTCGTGACTTTTCGTTCATCAGACTAATGCCTTTACCACTCAGGCTATCTCACTTTGTTGAAAGAATTATATCATATCAAGTATTCAGAGTGTCTAATGATGCTCCTCATTTCAGAAGCAAGCTCATGTATACTATCTGTAATTTGACAAAAAATATGGAACAGAAAAGAATAGACTTGGCCTGTACCCAGCCATCCATCAGAAAATTATTTTGCACCAATGCAAATTTCAGTGTTCAGCTAGTTTCGATGTAGGTATATGTTTGATTTCTCAGTAATATAACAACACATCGATGTGTTAATAATGACTTCAACGATTAATTTGTCATTATGAATTACATAATGAAAGATTCCCTACATTAATTTGAATTAACGCTAATTGCGGATGTGCTGATATCGGATATCCAATGGATATCCAAAAGAAAGCTGACCAAAACCTTATTCTCAGGTGAATTTTAGATATCCCATGGATATCTAAAAGTAGGAAGTCTAAGGATATTCCGACAAGAAATGGACATGATTTGGATGTCCATAGGATATCCGGTGCTCTATGGGCATAGTCTCAACAGCCTCTTTGAAAGTGAAAGTGAACCAGTGAACTTCTCCACAGGGACTTGGAAGATACTCTTTTACCTGTATACAAGTCAACAAATCATGCTTCCGTGATCAACAGCATAGATGGAGTATCCGGTACTGAAAATGGCTGTGGTGCCCCAGAAATTGTAACTGGTTCGAGAGATGGTAAGTTCAAGGATCAACTCTCAGTCTATCATATCATGCATATAGCATTCAACCCGCAGTCGAAACTAATCTAAATCAGCATTGATAAATCAGTCCTGAGTGTGAATAAATGATGAAATGAATAAAAAATCATCATCATCATCAAAATCATTGAGCAATAAAGAAATCCATAATAAAAGAGTTTCATGAAAACCCGAGTGAAAACTACTACAAAATAATTATTATTATTCACGAAGAATGACAGTTACACACATGACAGTTAGGACTGTCATCATTGATGTCATTTGAAACAAGTGAACGGGTTGACTGGGAATCCTTTTTCAAGAATGGTGAAACTTCTCGATTTCTTGGTTTTACTGTCTGGAAAAACCACGTGGAAGTATTTCCCCTTAACTTGAATATTTTCTATTTTCAATCCATCGCATCTATAAGCGCCATTATCAAAGCCACTTTCATCAACAAGTACTCGTCGTCGGGAGCTTCGTTCAAGAACTTCTCTATTTCAGGTAGTTCTAATGTCTTGGACTTCTCTGGTTTGTATCCCTGTGATTTGCTTTTCAAAGAGCTCGTTAAATTGCCATACTTTGAAATGTCGATTTTTCATAAAGGTGTATAGTCGAGCGAAGCATCGAGTATTTGGTCCATAACGACGATAGAGCTAATTTTTTTGCAAATGTAAAAAAGAAGCAAATAGAATATTTTCATCGATAACTTTTATATTCCGTGAATTCATCCAAGAATCAAACATCTCGAAATCTTTGTCGTAAGCATCTCGTGACTTTTCTGGCAAAATCTGCATCGCTGCTTCTTCCGCTTCCTAAGGATATTCTATGGAACGTAATTTTCATCGGTTTGCTCCAATTTCTATACATTTTTTTCTTCAAAAGAGCTTTCCTTTTCAGCAGGAAAAATTGACAAATGTTAGAATTCATTTAAACATGCTAACAATGTATCATGCCCGTGACTACCAAACAAACACCCTACCAAAATGTAAAAAAGTCACTGTCAAGTCATTCTAACATTTATAGGGTACTGCGACGCAAAAAGCTTTGATTTGATCACAAAACTTTTCAATTATTATCTCATAAAAAGCGATTTCTTCCACTTGTTGGATAAATCATTGTATGCCACTCGTGTGTTATGTAAGTCACTTGAGGATTTATACTACGAGGCCGTCAGGCCGATACAGTTGAATCCATGATCTATTATTATAGATCCGGGATAAATGTTCAAGAAGCAAAGGGTATATATTGTGTGGCAAAGTCAACTGTACTAGGTTCAATCAAGGGAATCCTGTGCTAACAATTGATAATTCAGTAATCATATATGTCAATGAGATGAGATGAAGTATCTCTAGTTTTGGTATCTTACCATTTTAATAGGAAAGTTTTGATCCAGTTTTGATATATCTACCCTTTATATTACTTGTGCCACTAAACACGAATCTGAAGTTTGCCGACTGATATTTTGCCCCGAACTTGTTTACACTTTTTGTCGAAATTTTGGCACATTTTGGCAAAGTATGCGTATATCATTCCCAACGTTTTTTTGTATGACCAACAATTCAGCCGCTTGAACGCGCCGACTAATTGTGAAAATTGCCGGACCTTGAAAAAGCCACTATTTTGGCGAAAACGAAAGTTGATAGGGCGAGATAAATGAGCAGTGAACTTTGATAATCAATTGAAGGTTTGACCCAAAACGACAACTTCAAAATCCTACCTGGCATGAACTGTAATGGCTTCCGAATTCAGGAATCTCACTGTTCTGGCGATTGCCACTCGTAAAAAGCACAATTTTCCGGTCTGATTTTACTGACGCGAAGCTTGGGTGAACCACTGTTACGTATCACACTGTACGAGAATAAGTTGCATGAAACTGACACCACAAATTCAATAGATTTTGTTCGAGAGAGACATTTCGACGTGAGCTTCTCGTGTCGATCTATCATAGATAGATAGATAGATAGATAGATAAACATACCGACAAACTTTAAGGGATGGTAGAGGACATCAAAATAAACATTTTTGCTCCATAAACATAAGTACGGAAACTCTTCGTTTTCGAGATACAGGGTGTTGATTTTTTTTCAAAAAATCGATTTTTTATTAATATCGTGAAAACGATTTGTTCGAATTCAATGAAATTTTTACAGATTATTGATACATTTATAAGGTATCTTTTAGGGCTATTAGAATTTGCCCAATAATTTCAGGGGCGTGCCCACGGGCTATGTCGGATAGTTTTTGCACGAAAAAAATATCGCCCAGTAGATTTTTTGTAGTTATGATATTTTTTTTTCAAATGAACAACTAAAAATGCAACTTTTTCGGCCCTTGAAATTTTTCCGTATCTACGTTTTGAAGAAAAAAAAACATATTTCTTACATCTATGAAAAAAAAATTGAATGCTCCAAAATTATACCTTACATTTTACCAATGCGTTAATTGAAATATTGAAAAACTAATAAAACTTCCAATAACTTTTTTCTACTAATCATTAATTATTATTAATGACTTTCAATCATTTTTTGTTTTGTATTTAATTGGAAAATATTCGTAATTTTTAATATCTTGGAAAGAGTATCCAAAACATACCGACAAATGAAGCAATAAAATGTTTTAAATAAAATAAAAATAACTGAATTAACTCTCAGTTTAGTTGAACACCACTGACTTTTGTTTACATTTTTTGATTTAACTACGTTTGATGTTGGGAACAAACATTGTTTTCACAATAAAATTCCACAGATACCAATTTAAATTTTTTCAAAAAAATAAAACACCCTGTATCTCGAAAACGAAGAGTTTCCGGACTTATGTTTATCGAGCAAAAATTTTTATTCTGATGTCCTCTACCATCCCTTAGAGTTTGTCGGTATGTTTATGGGACACCCTGTATAGATAGATAGATAGATAGATAGATATATAGATAGATAGATAGATAGATAGATAGATAGATAGATAGATAGATAGATAGATAGATAGATAGATAGATAGATAGATAAGCTGCCCTTCTTACAACCAAAAGAAAACTAGGTCCAATTGAATTCGAGGTGCAAGGTGTAACGATAACGCCAAAAAAAGCCATCAAGTATCTAGAGGTTTGGCTCGATACCAAGCTTACCTTTGCTGAGCACGTAGATAGGGTATCAAAGAAAGTGGAGAAGACAGTGGCAGCCCTGTCTGGGCTCATGCCGAACATCAGAGCATCCAAGAGGAGGGTATTAATGAGTGTAGCCCAATCCCAGATCTTGTATGCCGCACCGGCTTGGCATACCGTTACAGGCAAACAAAAACTGGTAGCAAAACTTGCTAGCATACAGCGTAGAATGTGCATTAGAATATGTTCTGCATACAGGACAATTTCAACAGATGGTGTCGGTGTGATAGCCGGGGTACCTCCAATTGATCTCCTCATCCAAGAGAGAACAGATAAATACAAAGGAATAGCTGGGGTTACTGCAAGGGAAAACCTCATGACAAAGTGGCAAGCCAGATGGAATACTGGAAAGTACCATTTAATACCCTCTATAGAAGAGTGGATACGCCGGTCGTATGGAGAGATAGACTACCCGTAACACAGGCAATCTCTGGGCATGGCTGTTTCAGAGCATACCTCTACAGTCGAATGAGAGTGGAGTCAGAAATCTGCCCATATTGTGGGGACAGGGACGACGCAGAACATACGATGTTTATATGTTATAGGTGGGAAAGGAGTCGGCAAGAATTTTCCGTAGCAACGGGAAGGCCCTTCGAAGCAAGAGATATGATGAACTCACTTATCTCAGGAGAAATGGGCTGGAAAGAATCCTACAAAGTTATAAGGCATGTAATTGAAAACGAAGAGAAAGATGATAGAGAGAGACAGTGATGAAAGACCATACATGACAGCACCCTCATTGAAGTAATGCGAAAGCGGTTCCAATGGGAGATGCGAGAGGAGGAGAGGTTTTAGCCGGTGAGAATCCGACATCCCGGAAAGACCAGGATCTCATGCGAGATTTCCTCTCCTCAGACAAAAAAAAAGATAGATAGATAGATGGATGGATGGATGGATAGATGGATAGATGGATAGATGGATGGATGGATGGATGGATGGATGGATGGATGGATGGATGGATGGATGGATGGATGGATGGATGGATGGATGGATGGATGGATGGATGGATGGATGGATGGATGGATGGATGGATGGATGGATGGATGGATGGATGGATGGATGGATGGATGGATGGATGGATGGATGGATGGATGGATGGATGGATGGATGGATGGATGGATGGATGGATGGATGGATGGATGGATGGATGGATGGATGGATGGATGGATGGATGGATGGATGGATGGATGGATGGATGGATGGATGGATGGATGGATGGATGGATGGATGGATGGATGGATGGATGGATGGATGAATGGATAGATATATAGATAGATAGATAGATAGATAGATGGATGGATGGATGGATGGATGGATGGATGGATAGATAGATAGATAGATAGATAGATAGATAGATAGATAGATGGATGGATGGATGGATGGATGGATGGATGGATGGATGGATGGATGGATGGATGGATGGATGGATGGATAGATAGATAGATAGATAGATAGATAGATAGATAGATAGAACCGTGCAGTAGAATTTGGCACAGGCACCAAACCAAGGAAGGAGAAACAGGATGCGCTACTGTTGAAATTGCCGAACGTCAGCTTTGCAGACCTCTTGAAGACTGTCAAAGAGAAAGTGAATCCTAGTGATGCGGGCGTACATATCCGAGACTTGCAAAAGACAAAGAATGGTGATCTCCTCGTCACGGTTCAAAAAGGAGCAGGTACAATTGAGGCTCTCAGAGGCATGATACAAGACAAGGTGCCAGAAGTCTCGACATCTCTGCTGATGAGCAAAAAGGTCCTACATATCAAAGATATGGATGAAATAACGACTATCGATGACATTAAAGAAGCCATTGTTGAATCCGTATCTACAAAGATCGAAAATATTGATGTGAGAGCTCTGAGACCAACCATGGCTACCAAACAGAATGCCACAGTCTTGCTGTCTGAATCAGATGCAGACAAACTGACGCATATGGGAAGAATAAAGATCGGTTGGACAATGTGTAGAGTGATGGAGAGGAAAAATGAAGAGAAGTGTTCCAAATGCTGGGAATATGGGCACGTGAAAGCGCAATGTCAAGGACCAGATCGAGAGTCACAGTGTCTGAAATGTGCACAGCAAGGACACCGTGCGACAGACTGCAAAAATATTTCCTACTGCGTTCACTGCGAGAAAGAAGGACATCAGTCTGGTAGTCCGTACTGTCCGACGAACAAGGATAGGAAAAAGCGGAGGTATTTCATCCAGCTGTAAACAAAAATTAGTTAGGATAAAATTCCTACAAATCAATACTTTCAGGCGCAGACCATGTCATGATCTTGCACTTGCTACAGCCAATGACATAGGAGCTGATGTGATCCTTATGAGCGAGCCAAATCGAAACGCTGTTAGGAATAGAAAATACTGGCTATGTGATGAAGACCTTCATACAGCTATAAAGATCAACGAACACTTGACCATAACGAAAGTCGGGAAAGGGCACTGTTTCTCTCATGTGGTCACAAGCGATTTCACAATTTACAATTGCTACGCCTCACCGAATGAAGGACTAGACGATCTCGAGAGGATCCTCTGGGAAATTGGGAACCTCATTAGGCTCAATAATGAGGAAGCCATTATTGTAGGAGACTTCAACGCTAAATCCCCTCAGTGGGGTGTGAATACCACGGACAGGAGAGGTCAGCTTGTCACTGAATGGATAGCAGAGAACGACCCTGTGATTGTGAATGAAGGAAATGCGCCAACGTTCCAGAGACGAGATTATTCTTCTATTCTTGACCTGACTATCGCCACTGCCAATATGAAGAGACGAATCAAGAACTGGAATGTCAGCGATCTTGAATCCCTGAGCGACCACAATTTCATAGTCTTTGATATTCTTGTCAAAAACTCAGTTCCAAGTCAAGGAATTGCGGTGAGGAAAGGCTGGCAGGTTAGGAAACTTGACAAGGAGAAACTAGCTTTGATGATGAGGGAAACAAGACATGAAATTAGAAACCCATCTCCGAAATATTTCGTGCGCCTGCTGAAACAGTTATGCATTCAGACAATGCCAAAGCAGAGGAATAAACCAGGTCGACTACATGTCTATTGGTGGAATGGTGAGATCGCCCAAGTCAGAAAGGAATGTACGCGAAAGAGAAGGTTGTATACAAGATCTGCAAGAAAACACCTACTCGAAGCAATTATGGGAAGACTATTAAGAGTGCAAAAAAGTACTCCAGAATTTGATTGAGCAATCGAAGCGAGAATGCTGGAGAACCATCTGTGATAATATAGACTGTGATATCTGGGGGGATGGCTATAAAATCATCATGAAGAATCTGATTGGCTATCCACCCAGACTGCAAATGCCTATGAAAACTGTGGAAGGAGTGGTTGACCACCTCTTTCCAGTGCATAATGATGTGATATTTATCTGTGATAGGAATAAGATATTTAGAGATTTTAATAAAGATGAACTACGCATAGCATGTGGCAAGCTCAAGGACAAGAAGACCCCTGGTCCAGGCAGTATCCCACCAGAAGTGATAAAAGCTATAGCTTCAAACGATCCGGATTACGTTCTAGCTGTATACAATAGATTAGCTAATCGAGCAGAGTTTCCTGCAGAATGGAAGCGGGCAAGGCTGCTGCTCCTGAAGAAACCAGACAATCCCATCGAAAACCCATCAGCCCATAGACCGATTTGTCTACTAGACGTAGAAGGAAAACTTTACGAGCAATTGATACTTGTCAGGCTGAAGAGTGAAATAGCACGCACGGGTGGACTCTCGACGAGACAATTCGGTTTCATAGAGGGTAAACAAACAGTGGATGCCATAGAAGAGGTGCTGAAGATAGCTAGAAGAGCAGGGCAAGAATATTCCTGGAAACATCGAAGAATGTGCGCGATGATAACCCTTGACATCAGGAATGCTTTCATTAGTGCGAGTTGGCAAGGAATTCTAGAAGAGATGAGGAAGCGGAGAACAGACGAGAGCCTAATCAGTGTGATAAGATCATACTTGTCAGACAGGGAAATCATTCTGGAAGCAGAGAACACCAAAAAGTCGAGAAAAATCAATAGTGGGGTACCACAGGGTTCAGTCCTGGGGCCAACGCTGTGGAACCTTCTTTATGACGGACTCTTGAGGATGAGGATGAGGAGGAACCGACTGGAGTCACCCTCATAGGATTCGCTGATGACATCACTTCGGTAGTAGTTGCCAAAGGCGAAGATAGTCTGATGGACAAGGCAAATATTGCTTTGCAACGTATTTCCAATTGGCTGGAAAATATGGGTCTTGATCTCGCACCAGAAAAAACTGAAGCAGTACTCCTAACAACCAAAAAGAAAATGAATCCAATAACATTCGAGGTTCAGGGCATCATGGCAACACCTAAGAAAGCCATTAAATACCTAGGGGTTTGGATAGACTCATAACTTACCTTTGCCGAACATGTGGATAGAGTCACACAAAAGGTAGAGAAGACAGTGGCAGCTTTATCCAGGTTGCTTCCAAATGTAAGAGATCCCAGGGCATCGAAAAGGAAAATATACTTTTGAGTGTGGCCCACTCTCAAATCTTATATGCTGCACCAGCCTGGCACACAGTGACCAACAACCAGAAACTAATATTGAAGCTCAATAACATACAGCGCAAAATGTGTATCAGAGTATGTTCTGCATACAGGTCCATATCATCTGAAGGAGCAGGTGTTATAGCTGGGATACCTCCAATAGAACTTCTGATCCAAGAAAGGAGAGACAAGTACATGGGAACAACCGGAAGCGTTGCGAGAACAAACCTGATGACACGATGGCAAGTGAAGTGGTCCAATGGGAAACATGGAAGATGGACACACCGGCTCATACCTAACATAGGAGAGTGGATCGATAGGCCCAACGGAGAAGTGGACTATTTCATTACACAAGCAATATCTGGACATGGCTGTTTCAGGAAATATCTCTATGATCGTATAAGGGCAGACTCTGCAGAATGTCCATACTGCGAGGAGCAGGACGATGCTGAACACACGTAGATGATGCTCCTGCAATAGATCTAATTATCCGTTTTTGTGAAATGGATGCATCCTGTACTCCTGTAGAGTTCCCCGATAACAGTATTCTATAAGATATTCTAGACTGTATCTGACTAAAGTAATATTGTTACAGTTCACGGTTGTCCAAAACATTTCTGAGAACCCTGATTTGGTAACATTTTGAGTTTAGTGATTTGCTTAGTTTACTGCAGTGAGTACTGAAGGATATGTTGTTGTTTATGTTTATACCTAAAAACATTGTACTTTTGAGAGTCTCTACTTTGGTATCATTGATACTAGCACTTAGATTCGGCAAGTTATGATTTTGGGAAGTGTGAAAAATCAAATTGGTTGTTTTTGAGGGATTCAAAAAGTTAAGTTATCACTTAACCAAGTACATATGATGGATGTGCGGTTTATTTTATGTTGAATTTCTGCCTCATTTCCACAAGTGAATAATACATACATGTAAATGCCTCTGAAATAATAGAGGGTAATTCGTTGATAGAGTTAAAACAATATTGGGCCCAGGATTGATCCTTGAGGAACCCCAATATTGTTTTGCCGAGTATTTGAAAAATATATAGATTTGATATTTTCATCAATGTAGATGGGTTGAGTTAGACCCTTTTACTCGGGTCTTAGATTCGATGAGATTGGAGAATATCAAAAGTAATATATCTGCGGGTCACTATATACGTACTGCTAATTCAACAAACCTTGAGAAAAGCAATACAGGCTACAGTAAAGGAAAATTCCCCGGAAAGTTCGCCGGCCGGCGTGTTCATTCGCTTCGTCCGTACGACCGACTGACCCCCCTCCCGGCAAAACACTTGTTCGGTGCGCTTCAGTCTTCCGTATACATTGCACAATACAACAGAAGTTCGCGAACCATTGTATTCCCTGAATTCTTCAAGTCGTTTCTCAACCCCTATCCATCATTGCTGTACCTGATAGTATCCCTGCAATTGTGTTCTGCCGCTGCATCTGCTAAGGGAGGTAGAGCAGATATCTTCGATGAGGCACTAAAAGCTATCCTTGGTATAGGATTAGTGACGGTAGAGGGATTGATCCGTCCTCCCAGTATAGCCGTTAATGTGCACGAGGGAGCGCTCCCCAGCTGCTGAAATGCTTTCGTGAGTTGCCTGTGGGTTTTTAAAAATGCTGGCAACATTAGCAAGGATCCTTGGTGAGAGTTACGAAGATCAACATCTCATGCAACAATTACCATGATTTCAGTACACTCAGCGAGCTCCATTGACAATAAGGGTGCATGCCTTTTCGAGTGCCTATCATGATGCCTGAGGCAAGCTTAGCAGTCGGTACGACGATGCCGATTTCAACTCTCTGACAATAAATCGGTACCTTACTTCCCATGTGCTATCGCTAGTGCATTCTTGATTCATCTGTAAAATCATTATTACTCATAAGCTTTCGAGGAAATTCGGGTAGAGGCCCGTTTCAAAAGGTGGTGAATCCAACAATAGCGTGCATGATTTTTATTGAATTGCAGATATGAAATACCTATAGTTCATCACATACATACATATATATATATATATATATTTCAATCATGAATTGAATCATAAATTTCTCCAGGCGTATTTTTGTTTTTCAAACTATGCGACAAAGTCTGGGATATTCATAGAATTTGTACAAAACTTTTCCCGTGGTGTAGAAAATCGGTATACACAACATTAATGTATTTCCAGATTTTGATTACGTCATGTCCATACTATGTTCATCTGGACAAATACATCATTAGCAACTACTTCAGAATGAAGCAATGCGAATTATATTACGTTGTGAAATGATATGCTAATGAACATGAAATTTTTAAAAATTTGCCTACTGATTGAAAAGTCTGCTTCGGTACTAATGTTTGAAATTATTGATAAGCAAGCTCCTTCGAACTTTTAAGAAGGGCAGATATGACATATTGAAAGGTACATACAAGGTTTCACATGGACGTATGAAACGTCCATGAGGTTTCTTCAAATGGTTCATGAAGAGCTATATCTGTTGGTTGAGACATCAGGAGAGGCTTTTTGAAAAAAGATGAAAGAAGAAAAATGTACTCGAGGGTATAGAAAATATTGTTTATGTGTGAGATGTTGAAAAATCATGTATGATTTTGTAGTAGCTACGGATGCTCAGTAAAATTCTCTTCTACCTATTCTATTCACGTATTTTTTCAGGATCAGTTATGGTGTGGGACGTGCGCCAGAAAGATTATCCCGTTGCAAAGTTTGTCCCAACGGACCAAGAGCGTGCCAGAGATTGCTGGGCAGTAGCTTTCGGAGATTCGTACAACAACGTGGATAGAGTCGTCGCAGCAGGGTACGATAATGGAGATATAAAGATGTATGATTTGAGGAACATGTCTCTGCGGTGGTCTAAATGTGTTAAAAACGGTGTAAGTATGATGAATAGTGATTGTAATGATGAATTAAAAACCATCGAAAGGGTCCAGTTATCTACTTACATGATGAGAGATGGTATGCATTTTCAAAATGTGAGGGGATCTGAAAATTTAGTACAGTTCAATGCAACGAAAACTCAAGCTTGTATCTTCACTAGGAAGGCAGATCACACAATGCCCAATATGGTGATGTCAGGTAGTACCACTGTTTCCATCAAGTCGTCAATATCCATGCTCGGCAGCGCTCTCTCATTGGACGACCATCTGAGATTGTCCATTGCAAGAATTTCGCTCCACAAAAACTTCGCTTCCTGTTCTGTGCGAAGAAGTACTTTACACCCCAGCAACTGCTTACCATCTACAAAGATTAAATTCCACCTGTTCTGAAGTTCACATGATTGTAGTTCAGCTCACAAATATACGCTAATAGTAATGCAATATGTCGATCTCCTGTTGGTCTTCCGTGAACAAAGGCATGTTGCCGGTCGTTCAAGATTCTTGAGCTCTCTAGATATCAGATAAGCTCGATGTTGATTGCTTCTTCCATTGATATAGAGATCACAGATAGTAGTGCAATCGGTCTGTAGTGGTTAGGAAGGGTTTTCTTGTGCTTTTTTGAAATCGGTTGGACTATAGCTATCTTCCAGTTAGAAGGAAATACACCACGTTTGTATGAAAGAGTGAACAACCTGCAAAGAACTGATGTTAGTTCTGGTGCACATTTCTCAAAAACAATAGGCGGTAATCCGTCTTGCCCCATTGCCTTCTTGGCAGCCAGCGAGGCCAAGTAAAATGTCTCTTATTGTGCGTTGACGGAAGACAATTAATAATAATAACAATAATAAAATTTATTCAAATAGGAATCCTGATTAACAGAATTCCAATAGTTATTACATAATCGTTCAATGAAAAAAAAAATAAAAAAGGAAACTGAATAGAACTTGATAAAATTAATGACTATCTGGCGGTATCAAAAAATTTTTTTTTGAAACAGCAATACATATACATAACAATGAAGGACAGTTTTTTTGATGTTTTTCAATTTTTCAAATTGGTTCTGTCAACATGAAAATTCAAACTTCCTCGAATCTGATAATTGTGATCTTGGTTATTGAATTTGATTTATTATATCAAAATAAAGGTTACTGTCCTTTCAACATTTCATAAATAGAAATCATTTTTCGATAATATAATCGTGTTTTTAATGGAATCTAGTTCAGAATATCTAGCATCATTTCAATGGGAGTGGATTTCTTGCATTTGAGAATGATTCACATTGCTCTATTCAGCAGTTTTTGTAATGCTGGAAGTTGGAATCTAGTAACGATAAACTTGGGCAATATTCAAGGTGAGGTTGAATTATAGTTCTAAAGTCCGTTGAAGATGTTGAGAATGATAGATGTTGTCGTATTTGTGATAAGAAAAATATTTGTTTGCTTATTTTACTACAATATAAATGAAATTTGAAATCGAGAAAATTATCAACTTTGAAGCCGAGACATTTTATTCCTTGAACTATTTCAATTTATTCATTATATATTGATATATTATCATTATATATATTGATATATCATTAGTTAGTTGAGTTGATTTGATTATATTTCTATTTCTTGCATATGGTTATCGATGGTAGCGATAGAAGGTCTTGGCCTCGTAGATCCAATTCGAAATTTTCTGCAACAATTTTGGCTGAGGTGTTGGCTCTTTCTTTTGGTGTTGTAGCCAATGTCCCACTGTCAACATTTGTGAATGCAGGAAATGATTGTGGAGATAGGCGTTTGTTCTGAGTTTCCTAGTGGTGCACGGACTTTCATTTCATACGGTTCCGGATTGTAAGTGAGGAACAGGTCGAGCGTATTGGCATCATGATTTTTGATATCAGGGATCCGTGTGGATTCATTTGATAGTTGCTCAAAACCATGGGTGAAAAAGAAGGCGTAAGCCTGACGTTATGCGTCATCCGTGTTGTTCGAGAATTTTTGAGGCAGGTGGAGTTGTGGAAATTGAAATTCATTATGTTGGATGAAGTCGAGTTTCAGAGAAAGGAATTCGAAGAGGTCACCAGTAGTTGGTGATATACAGCCAACAGAGAAATTTTGTTTCTGTATGGTTTCCGATATTGAACTACTTGAGATTACTTCATTACATTTAATTTGTCGATTTTTACATGACCTCCTAGAATTGATTGTTGTTTTTCCAGTTTATGAGTCCTCAGTGGTCCTATCCAATTCTACTCTAATTTCTGTCTATTCTTGAAGGTTGTAGGCCTCCAGTTCGACCGCAAGAATATTCCAATGAACAAACTAGTTGCCACGACTCTGGAGTCTAAAATATATTGTTTCGACGTAAGAACACAGCATCCCCAGAAGGGTTTCGCACATCTGGTAGAGAAAGCACACGATTCGACCATATGGACTGTGAAACATTTACCGCAGAATAGAGAGATATTCATGACATGTGGTGGAGCAGGAAGTCTTTGTCTTTGGAAATAGTAAGTTTATCTAGTGATTAGTAATGATGATTTATCAGTTATTCGAAATATTGTCGGCCTATAATCTGATATTGAAGGCTACAAAATCCAAAGTATTGATTTTCAGACTTTTATTGATTGTGATATCACGTTGCATTTTCGTGATCATTGGTGAAATTTCACCTATCGTCGAAGAAGTTGAAAATCTTGGTCTGGTTCCGATATTCTTGCAATATGCAGAAGTTTTTGTGAAGACCTTTTATAGACACCCTGATATGCATTACATAAAGTAACACCCACAGGTTAAATTTTGAATGGTTCGGTTTTTTCTTCAAATTATTTTTCGCCCAACATTTTGACACAGTTGAAAGGTTATGAAAAATGGAAAATCAGTTGGAGAATTCACTAGACCTTGTTAATAACAATCTAGTCAGGCTCGAAACGTGTCGAACATCGCTATACCAAGCATCATTCATCAATAGAACGGCAAAGTTGTGGAATTCTTTGGAAGTCTTTCCTGCTTACAACCTCCAACCTTTCAAGAAAAATTCCAACACCTTCCTCCTCTCCCAAAATTCCACCGCTGGCTAACCCGATATTCCTCGAACATTATAGGTTTCCCTTTCGTGTTGTTCAGATAAAAAATAGTCGAAGGAATTCAGCATTTTGTCTGGAATTCTGATGTTTTATAGAGAACTGGAAAGCGTTTCAACCATGCTACAACTCGACCTCCATATATTGGAAAAATCTGCCAAAATTTTTGAAGATTCATATTTTTTATCGATGTCAAAATGTAGATAATATCATTGAAGCAAAAAAAAATGGAAGAAAATCCGAACTGTTCAGAAGATAACGTAGGGGGGGGGGGGGTTACTTCATGGACATAGTGTTTAATCATCACTGACAAATAGTAACAAATATATCGATAACTATATCATTTTCAGTAACTATCCTGACAAGAGGAAGGAGGTGGACAGTGATGGGTTTCCATATGGTAAAATAGGAGATTTGTCACTGTTACAGAATTGTACCTTATCCGATCAGCCAATCACTTCATTCGATTGGTGTGTTGATAAATTGGGATTATCTGTTTGTTCAGCTTTCGATCAGACTCTGAGAGTCTTGATCACTACTAAACTCAATTTGTTTAAATGAATAAAGATTCTAATATTTCATCATTTTTTATCCTGGCTCCAAATTTACATAAAACATCCGAAGTTCATCTATACAACTAGTAAATACAACTAGTAAAGATGAACTAGTATTTCAGAAGAAAATTGATGGGTTTTGATTCTAAAAATTAATATATGACAAAGTTTGATGAAAAATTCTTTTGATCATAACTCGATTTGATCAACAGGAAATGAGATGAATTTTGGTATACAATCCAAATAATACACAAGGAATATCATGAAATTATTAGATTATATACAGGATTGTGTATGGATGTGAGATCCAGAAGAGTTTCTGCAACTAATACTCAATTAGTGTAATGGAATTTTTATAAGAGCCGATATCGTACAATAATATGTTCTAGTTGGAGGAAAAATTACTCAATAGTGAGGTTGGCAAACTCTTTATAATATCACAGCATGATGATTGAAGCACTGGAACTAACATCAATACATATTTCAACTCTTCCATAACACTACATACACCGTTCAGATTATACAAATATATATTTTGAACTTATTAACTACGTATAACCCATTATTGATCATTTTTTGCCATTAAGTTCGAGATGCATCAGTTTCCTCAGAGGAGCAGGTCCATTCCAATATCCATTGAGCATCAAATGCCAATACAATGGTGGCATCAAGTTTTTTTTCATGAAATACATGGAATATAATTCTCTATCTTGTCTGAATGGAAACGTTTCCAGCGGCATCAGACTGTAATCGAACTCTGCCAATATGCACTTATCATAGCCAGTCACTAGAGGGCATGAAGCATAACCATCGTAGATAGATTGGGGCTTTTCTCCTTGCATCACAGCACTCAAGTTTCTCTGGACAACATCACTCTGGGCAGCTGAAAGATATTCCTATTTAATAACAATGTTTTTTTCTCGCATATCATTTGTTTTTTTTTTATATTACGGAAAGATATGGCCATTGTATGTATAGATTATACAGGGTGTTAATCAGGTAATGCATAATAAATTTACCAAACAATCCTTCAAGTGATTTTGAGACAAGATTAAAACATGTGTCCTAACTTTTTCCGTTTAAAGATACGAACTTTGAAAAATTGTGTTAATAAATATCTTGAATTTCCTCAACCTAATTCCGTTGAAACTTGTCATAATATAGGGTTGATTTAGTTCAAACTAGATTAAATTCAGGTTCGTCGGCGAGCTGAGCGTCACCTCAACGAATATTTCTGACAAAAAAATATACGCTACTGCAATTTTTTTATATTTTTACGATTCGACCATTTGAAAATACAACTTTGATGTATCTTCAATTTTTTTCGTTTCTTGCTTAATGGTTGTGAAAAAAAAAATGAAATGAAATTAGGCAATTGTGAATACCATGAAGTTGATTTTATTTTGTTTCCAAATACTAATCAAGATACGAACAAACTTTCATAGAAAAAAAAAACATTTTCATGTAGATGCTCGAACCGGAAAAAATAGAGACAACAAGACAAATAACTCCAATTATCAAGAAAATTGGGTGAAGGATATTCAAGATATTTACGAAAAATCAGTTTTGTTAATTTTAAACACCTTGTATGTTGGGAATTTAGGAAACATGTCTAAATGAACTTTTTGTATCAAAATCACTAGAGTAATCGGCTATTGAATTAATTGTACATACTCAGCACCCTGTATTTGGGTGTTTGCTGATTGAATGTCAATATTCAAGGGAGTGATTTTTGGGACCATTTCGAAAAGGAAACTTCACATGAATGTATGAACCAAACGTCTCAACTTTTGTGATACAGGTTGGTGAAATTTTCAAAAATAAATATTTTTTTATTATTATCTGTACTACCACTCGAGACATTTTGATGGAATTTGGCATACATGTACCATGCTTCAAAGACATGATTTGGTATACTACATTTTTTTCTACTTCCACCAGTGTCATTCGTACGGAATTTCACCTGCCTATTTTGGGTGCCATTGATCATACGCCACTACTTCATTCGAAATCAAAATCATTCCTAAAATTCACAAATTTTTACAATCCGATGCACAGTCTTGGCATTAAAAAATTGAGACCATTTCTCTCCATGATCATTGAAGTTTTGTCATTTTGACAATATCACAATGTAGAGAAATAGATTTTATTTTTTTCGATCAAATTGGCTCAGAAGTGATGAGGGATTTCAGGAATAATTTTGATTTCAAGAGAAATCAGCGGCGTACCATCAATGACTGCCAAAATAGGCAGATGAAATTCCATACGAACGTTCGGGTGGAGATGAAAAAAAGTGCAACACCAAATGATGCCTCTTGATACAGAGTACTTGTATGACAACTTTCATCAAAATATCTAAAGTTATTTTGACAGATATTAATTGGAAACTATTTATTTATTTTTGAAAACTTCACCACTCTATATTTCAAAACTTAAGACGTTTAGGTCATACGTTCATATAAAATTTTCTTTTTGAAATGGGCCCAAAAATCACCCTCTCAAATTTTGACATTCAATTAGCAAACACCCTATATGTATTATACAGGGCAAGTCAAAGTTAAACCGCCAAACATTCAGAGTCAGTTTTTCAAGTAGAAATGATATTTTTTCCTTTGAACATATATGTTAACTTGCTTCATTATACAAGGTGACAAATTTTTCAGAAGAAACCTTTTTTTTTCATCAGCTACTCAAAATCCTTTCCACTGATTTTGATGATTGATGACTTGTCTAGTTAAGTGGTGGTAACCACCAAAGTGTTTTTGAAAGAAAAACTTTCATTTCAAAATATAGAGACAAACGTTTATATCAAAGTCTCTGTTATGAATGATATGAAAAAATATAAGCGAGAGGGCAATCAAATTTATATTTATGGCGGCAATTATTGTATGCCACTGATTCATGAAAATGTGTTCTACGTTGATACAAACTGAAAGGAAGAACTCAATTCAACCAAAATCGGATCAAAAATAATGTAACACAATCTCGAGCAATACACATGAATTAAGTCCGTTCATCTAGTATTCTTCACAGTAGAGTTGAATACGGGGATATTCTGTTTGCTTACGGCTGCTGTGATGGTAATGTGCGCACTACAGTAGATGAGTATGTCCGTAGATTCCCTCTCAGAAGATTGCCTGACAGATCAGTTTTTTCCAGTAATTGTTAACGTTCAAGAGAAACAGGCTCAACTTCATTTCGATCTTGAGGAGATGGAATTTTTTCACCCCTCCAAAACACTTTCGGAAGAAATTTACTGATGTCTATGGTCTAAACTCTGGAGTATAGACCCAGCGAAGTATTATACCATGTCAGGCTATACTTGCAATGGCAATCAAACGACAAAGTGTGAATTTGAATAAGTGCGTGCATCACGAAACCCTTCTAAGAACCTAACATATTTTTACGTTAACAATTAGTATGAATGGGCTGAGAAGGGTGCAAAAGGGCCGATGTGATGACAATTATAGACATTTCTCCGAAGGAGTGTATCTTGAAAACGGGCTCAGAGTATTCTCATGATCAACATGATTCCATAACGAAACCATAACCATAACATAACCATAACGAAATCTTTAAACGTATAGATAACGATCTCATGGTAAGCGTACAGGTCGCTCAGTAGTAGAATCGGTATTTAAATTTGCATTGGATTTTTTTAAATTAAAATATTTTACACGCATAATAAGGTTACGTTGCGTCAATTTTTGAACGACACTTATCTGTTTGAAACTCGTTGATAGTATCAACGTAGGATTGCAAAATAATACATCGAGTTCATGCTATATGTTATATATACTATCTATATCATATTCGGTCTAGGTCGTTAAGCCTGAAAATGGTCTCGTAAAACGGTGATATTCAGCTTAGTTTTTTACTTTAGACTTTTTCGAAACTGTTTCTGTATAGACTGCGTCGAAGTTTTTTTGATGAATTTCTGATGAACATTGTGCTAACATTTTTTCTATGAACTTGACAGAAATCATCCTATTTGCAATATCAAAGTTCAAAATTGGTCATTGAATCGTTCATCATGATGAGAAATTTGAATAGGAAATGATGAAAAACAATCAGTGATCTAATTGATCGACATTGATGAGTCACAGTGACAATTCAATGATCGTAGTGGATGAATCAATTTCCGAAGTTCAGTTTTCTACTGGTTTTCTGTCTCTGAATGAAAAGATATGAATTTTGACTTGATGTATTCTTAGGTGTTTAGTACTACTTCCCCAATAGGTATGATATGATAGTAACTCAAGAAGGTGAAATTACCTGCAGCTGCAGCTGTTTTCGAATTGGGCGTAGAACTACAATCCCCGATAGTAAAAACGTTGGAATATTTCAGATGTTGAAGAGTGTCCTTGTTAACATCTACAAAACCAGCACTGTTTGTTAGTTCCTCATTCTCTCTTAAAACTCTGGGGGTTGCCATCGGTGGTGTAACATGCAGCATGGAGTACTAGAAAAATCAAAAGGAATACAGTGCAACCTCCAATCACACCTCAAAAGTTACAAATACTCTAGACCCAAGGAATACAATGCACGCAATTACCGGGAATAACATTTATGGCAGAAATAGGCATTTGTGGATGCAGTGTATGTGAATCCAATATAAAAGGTCACAAAATTGTCATTATGTGTGTGGACAATCCTGGTGGCATAATAGAAAACTTTTTGATATGTCTAGAGAGAATTCTTGCCAATTTTAATATTTTCACTGGTTACAGTTTTTTGGTAGGAGATTTTAACATTCTTATGCATGATAAAGATAAAAACAAAGATATAGAAAACTTATTTTCATCAGTCAATTCATATAATTTATCTCCATTTTTAAAATACTACACTCGAATCACAAGTGTCTCAAAATCGTTAATTGACAACATAATATTTTCCAATTATAGCAAACAATGTGATGTGAAAGTATATCACAATTCGATTTCTGATCATTCAGTTCAGTCTTATGCAGATTGGAATAACGTATATGATACTGAGGATGCAAGTGAGGTATGGAACAGATTTCACAACATTTTCATGCATAATTTCAATCTCAGCTTTTCCTTTGAAAAATGAGGTCAGTACAAAAAGACACAAAAACAAAATTTGATTTGGGATTAAGAAATAGATATATGTAAACTGGACGTGCTTTATGTTATGAGCTCTGTTGACATCCAATATAAAACACAGTACAAGAACGCAAAAAAACATATGAAAATATGCTACAAGAAGAGGCGGAACAACTTCAACATAGAATAGAAACTTCAAGAACAGTGTGTTCAATAATAAAAAGCATGAACAGCAGTTCAGGTAATCAAATAAATCAAGTTCCTGGTGCTAGCAAGACAGTTGCAAATAGTTCAACTATTTTCTTAACTGTGTGACAGACCTAGTAAAAAAAATAATCAAAGCAATTGAGATCCCAACTTCATTATTGAAATATTGTGTGAATGATATTAAAATTCCTTTCACATATGCAGTTAGTATATCTTTCAAGACGGAAGTGTTTCCAGGTAGATTGAAATTAGCAACTATTAGGCCTTTATACAAAAAAGATGATGTCACACAAATTCAAATTTACAGACCAATTAGCCTACTACCAAGCTTCTCAAGGTTCTTGAAAAATGTATGAGCATGAATGTATGAGATTAATACAGTACATACTATTAAATGTAGCCTCAAAAGGAAAAGAAACTCGCACTTTATTAGATCATTGAAAATAGCTTGCAGGCACTGCAGAGAAAAGAGGTTATAATGGGCTACTGAAGAAATCAAATCTATATGGAATAAATGGTTTTGTCGATCCTTGGTCAAACTCTCATTCATCAGGAAGATTTCAGCAAGTAAGAATTACCAAACAGGGTGAGAATGTGAAGTTGAAAACTGAACTTGTCAAAACAGGAATTCCACAGGGTAGTATAATTGGTCCAGTATTCTTGATCTAATAATTATGCTGATGACACCAACATTTTAATAACAGCACAGGGTTTCCAAACTATAACTGTCAATGCAGGCAAAATATTTATAACAGTATCAGGGTAGATTTCAAATAAGAAGGTACTACTAAATGAAGTGAATGAGTGAAGACGGTATAATACTAATATATATTTCAAGATAGGTACATCCTAATACCTACATTTCCAATTGAATTAAAATTCTTATATGATATTAAAATCTCTTACAAGTTACTACACAGCATACTTTTTCAATAAATAAATATAATATCAATATCACAGCAAGTTTTTTATTTCATGTATTCCTCAAGCAACCTTTCTTAATTGTTGACAGTATCACATTCTTTTATATATTGGGGAAGGAAATTATATCATACTTCAAGCCTTCATGAAACATTTGGTTCATACCCCTATATTGGTAAACATTCTACCAAGATGAAAATTATTTTGTAATCTTGTGTTTGATACACATGTATTTCACTGATAGGAACAAAATACTGATTTAGGTACTCTGGCATTAAAACCTTCAATAACTTGAAAATATAAAGCAATGCAAAAGTTATGAGCCTTTAAGTTACAGATTGCCATTGCAATGTTTCCAACATGTATCGAATAGGTGTTCGCCTATTACACTTCAAAATTATCCTCATTCCTCTATTTTACAGTTTCTGAAGTGATGCTTGAGCATTATTATCTAATGAATATACAACTGTAGCACCATTTGGTTAGTTCAGTTTGGATGGACAACGCGGATGATATTCTTGAAAAGAAGAATAGTTTTTTCGATACTTTATTTTTATCATATTGAAATGTTCTTTGAATGACAAAGTTTTATCCAACATAACGCCCAAATATTCAAATTAATGTACAATTTCTCTTTCATCGCCTTCCATAACTAAAGTAATTTTGTCCACATTGATGTTTGTGTGTTTATATAGATTTCGTTCTTTGGTCATTTAGTTTCAATTTATTTATTTTGAAATAGTTTTCTTATTTTGCCAGTTCTATATTCATTTTGAGATACCTCCCTCAAAACCATGATACCTTAGTTTTGCTGTTAGTATAATAATAATAATAATAATATAACTTTATTCACAGACCATAGAGAACATAACAAATTAAAATACAATAAGTGAATAAAGTGTTTAAGCGATAAGTGCAAAGCACTTGTTTCGCAAACAAATGGATAAATACAGAAAATACATATTAAAAAAGGTATAAATGTGTATAAAATGTACCTATATAAATATAAAATGTAAGTAGTAAAAGTGTGGAGTATAAAATAGAAGAGAAGTTTTATAATACAGGGTGAGTCAAGAATGTGTACCGAGCTTTCTGGGGGTGATAGAACATTGAAAAATAAGTGTAGTTTGATGATTAAACTCATGGCCCAAAATGCATATTAAGGGAGATATATCCTTCCAAAGTTGATAAAATTAAAATAATTTCTCCGCATAACTTCTGAACGATGAAAGCCACCTGATTGAAATTTTGTGCATGAATGTATGTTGTCAAAATACATTTTTTCGTCACACTTCCACATTTCTGATATTGTTATAAAGAAAACTTTTTTCCCTGCATTATTTTCGGTGATAAACAGGAGCATTCGATGGAGCGAAGAAAATTACATGAAAAAGGTACTCTTATTCAAATACAAAAAATTGAGCCGTTCGTGAGATATTTGAGTTTTTGTAGTTACATGATATCAGCAGATTGATTTTATTCATCGCGAGATTCATCGGTAACAATATTTTAGCAGGCCATGATGAATGAATAATTACTGTTACCACGAGACAATGAAATAAGATTGAGATTTTGCGAAGAGTTGCTGGAACGAACTCGAAGATGTCCTGAGTTTTTAAACAAAATATTGTTCACAGACGAAGCAACTTTTACTAGAAACGGTGTTTTCAATTCGCGCAACACTCATTTCTGGGCTGACGAAAATCCACACGTTGTTAAAGTAACGCATTTTCAATATAATTTCAAAGTGAACGTCTGGGCTGCGACTTTAGGAGACAAATTCGTTGGATACTGCATGTTCCCAGGGTCTCTGAATGGTGCAATGTACCTCAACTTCTTAGAAAATGAGTTAGGTACGATATTAGAAGACATCCCTCTCAACATACGTAGGGAAATCTGCTTTATGCATGATGGAGCACCACCTCATTATGTAAGAGTTGTACGTGAATGGCTTAATGATAATTTTCCTGATAGGTGGATAGGACGAGGCATAGGCGCTCCTATTTTCTGGCCCGCTCGTTCGCCTGACCTCAATCGACTAGATTTTTCGATCTGGGGTTACATGAAATCTAGGGTTTATTCAAGCGAAATTCGGAATGTTGAGGAGCTGAGGCAAAAAATTGTGAACGAATTTAAGTTGTTGAAAAATGATCACCAAACTATGAACGGTTTGATGAATAATTTACGTAAACGCCTCAGATTATGTATAATCGAAAACGGTGGACATTTCGAACAGCTACTTTAATTTGTTTTTTTCCTTTTTCTTCCATTCAAAATTATGTATTAATTAAAAGTACCAAAAACATTATCAAACTTTTATTTTTATTCAAACCTTGTTGGGACAGACTTATGCTATGTACTTATTGCTCAGTAACGTGGCACAGGGAGGTGATATTATCGACAAAATTAAAAACAAAATTGTTCATGGCTTGCTGAAATATCGTTATACCGATGAATCTCGCGATGAATAAAATCAATCTGCTGATATCATGTAACTACAAAAACTCAAATATCTCACGAACGGCTCAATTTTTTGTATTTGAATAAGAGTACATTTTTCATGTAATTTTCTTCGCTCCATCGAATGCTCCTGTTTTTTCACCGAAAATAATACAGGGAAAAAAGTTTTCTACAAAAAATCATGACTCACCCTCTGAAAACACCCTTTATAACAATATCAGAAATGTGGAAGTGTAACGAAAAAATGTATTTTGACAACATACATTCATGCACAAAATTTCAATCAGGTGGCTTTCATCGTTCAGAAGTTATGCGGAGAAATTATTTTAATTTTATCAACTTTGGAAGGATATATCTCCCTTAATATGCATTTTGGGCCATGAGTTTAATCATCAAACTACACTTATTTTTCAATGTTCTATCACCCCCAGAAAGCTCGGTACACATTTTTGACTCACCCTGTATTATAAAACTTCTCTTCTATTTTATACTCCACACTTTTATTACTTACATTTTATATTTATATAGGTACATTTTTTACACATTTATACCTTTTTTAATATGTATTTTCTGTATTTATCAACTTTGGAAGGATATATCTCCCTTAATATGCATTTTGGGCCATGAGTTTAATCATCAAACTACACTTATTTTTCAATGTTCTATCACCTCCCAGAAAGCTCGGTACACATTTTTGACTCACCCTGTATACATAAAAAATAGAAATCTTATATACTATATAATAATAACAAGTTATAAAATTCAGTTCAGTTAAAAGTTCATCACATGGATAGGTTACAGCAAGGCAAGCCTTGATAGCGAAAATAAAAACAAACTAGATAGTAAACATTCTGATGTATTGAACTACATTTCACTATAGTCTATTATTATCGGAATATATGATTAAGCCATATGTCGAAATGTTTCATCTTCAGAATCCAGGTCAATGTAGGCAAAATCACCAAAAGGCGAGCCTTGTGTGGAGTGAATATTGTCTACAGATGTAATTATGACTCTGGATTTCTAGATAGATAAAATAAAGATAAAGATAAGTGAAAAAATACATTGAAATGTATTGTGTGCAGGAGTTCTTGGAGTAATTATTTCAGTGTATGTGCTGAATGAACATCATGTGACAACTGTAATTTTTTTTTGTATCGTTTTCATTTTCAATTGTTATAACAAACTTTGATATGAATTCTTCAAGTCGATATATTGATGAATGTTGAGGCGTGGTTGGTCGCTGATCCATTTTTTAATTTTTGATTTGAATAAAATACGAGAATTGAATTGTTTCATGTCAAGAGGAATCAAGCTATATAATTTCGGTCCCAAGTAGGCATAACTCCTCTGTAAGGTGTTTTTTTCGGGCCTTGGTATAACAGAGGAATTATTTTTATGACGTGTGCTGTAGTTGTGATTTATTGCTATTAAAGTATTTCTGTGGGCATGCTGTCGCGTTACCGCTGACTGAAAATACAATTGTCGGATGTCGAATAATTTCGATTCATAGAATAGTTCATTAGTGGGGTAAGTATATGATTTT
Organism: Gastrophysa polygoni; assembly: GCA_963576655.1. Classification (NCBI taxonomy): domain Eukaryota; kingdom Metazoa; phylum Arthropoda; class Insecta; order Coleoptera; family Chrysomelidae; genus Gastrophysa; species Gastrophysa polygoni. The sequence continues at coordinate 19,193,559 of OY755091.1, read as the reverse complement.
TTATTTATGATCTTGATGATCCACTTTTGTATTTTTTCTAGGTTTTTCGTGAAGTTGTTTGTTGCTGCTCCCCAGGCTAGGATTCCATAGTTCAAGTGAGGTTCAACTAAGGCATAATAAAGTATTCTAAGCTGATCAATTTTCAGAACATTCGATAAATACTTAATCTTTGATAGAGTACTACGTATTTTTTTTATCACGAAGGTGATATGGATGTCCCATTTCAAATTGCAGTATATGAATATGCCCAAGTATTTAATATTTCGGACCATCAATACCATTTGATTGTCACCTACCTAAAGTGTGTCGTATTCTGGCAAGTATATCCCTATAAATGGGCTCAAAGGCTCTCTTTAGATCTATAAACACTGCCACAACATATTTACCTTTATCAATTGAATTGGTCCAGTTTATTATTGTTAACTGCAGTGCTGTCTCACATGAATGTTTGCTCCGAAAGCCAGACGGATATCCATTAAATATACTGTGTTCATTTATGTAATTTACAGTTTGATCATATGCTGCTGTTCGGATTATTTCTTCAACTGTGGGCAAAGTGTTTATAGGTCTGAAGTCACTAGCATCGTTCGAATTTTTCACCTTTGATATTGGTGTTATTGAAGATACTTAAGCTTCTGTGGAATAATACCACTTTCAAGAGATGCGTTAACCAAATCAAGCGAATGAAAACCACAGGCATCATTTTTTTTTACCATACCATCATTCACGTTTGAATTGTTCCTCAAATTTGATATTGTTTTTCAGCACTTTCAAGTTGAATTGAAAGATACTTTGTAACTCTAGCTGGTTTTTTGGGTTTTTCAGCTTGCATAATGACTTGACTCTACTTGGGTCTATTTCCATACCATATTGTGATTTAATCTGACCCATAAATTTAACCTTATTCTGGAAATATTGTAATTTACTTTCAATGAATTTTGCATTCACCTGCCTAGCTCTATCTACTATTTGCTTAACTGCTAAATCATGTTCGTTTTTATTATTACCGGCAATTATCATATCATCATGAAAAACTTGTACATTAGGAATGTTTGAGAAGTGTTCCTCAACTACATCTTGGAATAAATCCTGTGAATTAGATAACCCGTATGGTAACACAGCATAGCGATATGTACCAAATGGTGTTGAGAAACAGCATTTCCATGATGACTCTTCATCTAACTTTAGATGGTGGTATCCTTCCGACATATCAAAAACCGAAAAATATTTTTTACCAATTAAATTGCTACATCTCTTCAATATTGGGAATTCGTAGTTTTCTGATTATTTGTTGATTTAGATCAGCAGGATCCAAGCATAACATAATTTGACCATTAGTTTTTTGAACTAATACTGTACGGTTGATACTAGCACGGGGATCTATTTCATCTACTTTTATAATTGCTTTATTTCTAACTAGCCTATCTAGCTTAACCTCTAATGCCTTACGGATTGCTAATGGTATTCGATTTGGTGGATGGCTTACTGGTTCAAAATTTTCTTTTGTAACAATCTTATATTCTTTTGCGAAACTACCAAAACCAGTAAAATATTATTATTTGCTTTAAAAATTTAAGTTTTTCATTTTTACTTTGAACTTTGAACTGTTTGTCCACTTTTCTGAAAATTTTTTTTGGCAATATGCTCACATCGGCACCAGTACCAATTTTGATTTTTATATTATGACCTTCCAGTACAATATTTTCTGAAAAATATGTCTCATCTTTACTTAGATATTTGTGTTTGTATGTTTTTTTAGTTTTAAGCACATATTGCAAATGGTGAGATGGAAGATCAACTTAGTTGAATCTCGACCATGTTTACCCTTATTTCATCATGCAATTGTATACACTACCATGTATTTCTTGTATTTTATTATGGAATTGTACACTATGTATTTCTTTTGTTTAATGGGTAAATGAATAAACTAAACTAAACTAAACTAAACTTGCTTCGCTTATACTGTCTATAAAAAATACATCGTTTTCTTGTTCTACTGTCTTTACATTTTTAATTAAAAGATTAAGTCTCCCACAGTATTACACTTCTTTCCGAATGCTGGGCATTCTTTTGGTCCATGAGTTTTTTGGCATCGCCTGCATTGGAATTTCACATCGATGTACCTCACATTCTTCTTGTTCATTATTATAGAACTGTTTATTTTGTAGCTTACTTTGCTCACTTGTTCTGCAGCATTTAATTGCTTTGTCAAGTGTGACGTTATCTATTCATGATAATGCTTCACGGGTTGTAGAGTCTCTTATTCCCATTATAGATTCATCTCTTATAGCATTGTTCCTTTGTTCTTCCAGGTTTATTGCGTTGTAATTGCATTATTTCATTAGTAGTTTACATTCGGTCAGGAAATGCTCGAAGCTTTCTCCTCCTTTCTGTGTTCTTTTGAGGAAGTTTGTGCCTTTCAAAGGTTTCGTTGACCTTAGGGTTCACATAGTCTTCAATTTTTTGTATTATAGGGTCATATTTACCTTCTTCTTCTGGGGTTGTCTCAAAAGTAGCCATAATCTCGACAGATTCGGCACCTATTAAGTTTCTTAATATAGCCAGTTTTACTTCGTCTACAGCTTCGTGCTGTCCTGTCGCAATTAAATAATCTACGAATGATACTTTCCAGAATTTCCATTTGGTACAAGCGTTCTCCCCTTGCAGGTTAAAATCAGGGGGAAGCTTTACCGGTCCCGCCATTCATTCATCCATTCATTCATTGCACTAGTCTAAAGAATTTGATATATTTTCATAAATATTTTCATCATTTCAATCATTTCATTTGGGTCAATTGAGTTCACTGTCCATTCACATTCTATCAATTTGTGATTCAGATTTAGCAAGTTATTTCCGTTGAATATTCTTAATTCTTTCTTTACCATAAATTCATTTTTGGTTCACTGTGTACCTGCACCAGTCTATTACTTGGAGCAGTATACCTAAATGGTTCAGTAATAATTTGTGGAATTCTTTGCCTAGTGGAGTCTTTCCTGATGCTTACAACCTCCAAACTAACTAACTGACTAACACGATGCTCCTCGAACATTATAGGCTTCCCTTTCCTGTTGTCCACAGATGAAAAAAACTCCATATTTAGAGATAATATCACCAAACTTTCAGTCAACAAATGTTTATTAAAATATCAACAAACGTTGATTTTTAGAAGACATTTCATCACAGAGTTCCTCAAAGTCACATGAAAACGTAGCGTGCTCTTGTAAGATATGGTTTAATTTTCTATTGGTAACTCAATAGAAAAAATATTCATATGACAAAAAGAGCACTAAGAACCATTGAAAAACCTAGTTTCAGAGCTTCTTGCAGAAGCAGTTGCAAAAAGAATGAATTTCTAACTGTTGCGGCAAGAGTGTTTCTATTCAATAATGAGGACTGCTTCTACTCAAATTTACCAACACACTCATACAATAGTAGAGACAAGCATTATATATATCCAATTCATAGACATAGACTGACTATTACAGAGAAGGGTCCTAAATATTCTTGTATGAAATTATTCAACAAACCACCTGTTACAGATAATCGAATATATCAGAGTCAAACAGTTATTTTATTCTTTCTTCGACTATGACTTACTGCCAGAATTTGACAATAATAATCATCCATCGACTCTTTTTTCTATACATTTCTCACCGCGGTAACAGAATGTTGGTCCATTCTGATTTCCATAACCAACTAAGAAGTGATTCGGGGTGAGTGCTTCAGGATCAGCAGCATCGATCGAAACAAAAGTAAGAGGAAGAGAGTTTACAATATTTTGCGCCTCCGCTAATAGCGTTGAAAGAGTTTCATCTCGAAGCGACTGATTATACAAAGCAACTCCGATGGTTTTCTTGACAGAGCCAATCAGCCGCTCCCAAACACCAGCCATATGTGGAGCTGCAGGTGGTATGAATTGGAAATCTATACTTTCTGAAGACATTGTTTCATATATGGCAGATTTTTTCAGTTCAGCTAGGCATTTTTCCAATTCATCAGCGGCGCCACGGAGATTGGTTCCCTTGTCACAGAAATTCTTCAGTGGTTTTCTTCTTCGTGCAATCATCCTCCTGATGGCCATTATAGTAGAATCTGTGGTTGAACTATGAGCAAAATCTAGATGAATAGCTAGATAGATAGTTTTATTTTCCCAGAAATACTACATAATTGTAATATACTACATATTAAATTCTAAATATATTTTAAGTTTACATAATTATTTTGTATAAGCACATTTATGATTTTGCCAGAGTATCTCAGCCTCTGCAGAGGCATCGGAAAAGAAGAATATAATATATGCAACACAAAACACAATTTGCAAATATTAGACTAACCTAAGACCTATTTCTACAAAGTGAGAAGTGGGGAGGTTATATCTAGAGGAAAATCATTGAAAATATAATGTAGAATTGAAGAATTCTTCTAAACTATAAAAAGTATTTTGTTTCAAGAAATTTTTCATCTCACGTTTGAATTTGTTAATGTTAAACACGGTAACAGTGAGACACATCTATAGTTATTTACATCTTTCCTATTGCCTTTTCCAAAGATTGGTGTGATAATTGCAGTTTTGAAGCAGCTCTTATCGCCATACAGGTGAACAGAACACTTCATCTTTTCTCTCGTCGGCGGCCCACACAAACTTGTACTGGTCCAAAATAATCCATACCTACGTTCACGAATATCTGGTTTCAACCGTACTTCTGATAACTGTCCCATTCTGGGTAACACAGATTTTGCTTTCGATCTTCTGAATATCAGATATCGGGTGAAAGTTCACTTCACTGCAGCTCTTCCATCAATTATCCAAAATCGTTGTCTGGCTTCAGGATTGTCTCAATACCTTGATGACGGAATTTCTCATAATAGTGTTGCAAGAAAAGTTTCGTGTATGGATCTTTGGAACTGAGAATATATGGTTTCTTCGTCCTGTATTCTATTTGACTGGCCAGCCTGTCATATTAGATCAACAGTCCATCTTCATCTAGAGATTAGGAGTAATGTCCATCTTTCTTCAATGTTTTGATGTCATTCTGGAAACTTTGCTCTTGATATATACCTATCCAGTACTTCTCCGCTTCATTTATATCTTGTAAAGTCAAATCCTTCGAGATTTCGATCTCATCTTCTTTCCTCACTTTTTTTCAACAACTAGAAATCTTTCTAGGTTGTTGATATCTTTACCTTCGATAGAAACTGCCACAATCTATCCTTTCATTTCTGAAGTGTAATCTTGACCCAATTCACTATATATGATTTCATTTTCTGTTGGCCAAAATTCCTTAGGTTTCTTCAGGAAGTCTGGACCATGAAACCAGTTATGTAGTATAGCTTCGATCATATCACTGAATTTCAGTCTTGTAGCATAGTCCGCAAAGTTATAACTGGTGGTTAGCCACCGCCATTCTTCCACTGAAGTACTTTTTTATATTTCACCTACACGATGTGGTATAAACTGTTTGAAATCCTTTCCATTGCTGCGTATCCACTATATGACGCATTTGCATTCCGACCAGAAATACTTCTGAGGGCTTTCAGGTTCTAGTTCTTCGTATATGGTGCGAGATAATCGACTAGCCATTACTGCAGCTTGCAGTTCAAGCCTCGGAATGGACAACGGCTTCAGTGGGGCTACTCTAGTCTTTTCTGATATCATTGATACATCTATGAAAAAAATCTCCGATGATTCGAAGATATGTGACAGCAGAAAACGCTATCTCGTTACTATCACAGAATGTATTTGAAATTTTGCAAACTTGGTTTTCTTTTCCGTGCGAAGAAGTACTTCACATCTCAGCAACTGCTTATGATGTACAGAGCACAAAAATATACGCTAAAGCTCTTAGATTCAATTCAGAAGAGAGCTATTCGCGTAGTCGATGGTACAACCTCACCAAATCATTGACCTCTTGTAGAAACATCGTAGAAAGGTCGGCGATCTCTGCCTTTTTTATAGATACTTCCACGGTCGGTGCTCAACGGAAATATCTATTATGCCACCACGTGCGATTCCTAGTAGACAAATCAGACGAGCTCAGGCTGGTCACCCCTACACTGTCAGGCTCGAGACCTGTCGAACATCGCTATACCAAGTATCAGTCATCAATAGAACGGCAAAGTTGTGGAATTCTTTGCCGAATTTTTCCAGGTTTGTTCACATTTTGGGTTGCAAAATGAGGTATATACCAAGTCCTCGTCGATTCGTTCTCAGCTTCTTCTGGAGGTACTTTCCCTGCGTATCCTTCTTCTATATAACTTTTGAGCTTCTTACAATACTGCAAGGCGAACTCTCCATTTTTCCGGAACTTTCTTTCTAAAAATCTGAGTCTTTGGAGGGCGATGGTCTTAATCTCTGTTAGTTTAACATCTTCGGATTTCCAGAGGAGTCCAATTTCAAATCGATCACCTACTCTCTTGGCTGTTCAATTCATGAGTTTCATAGCTCGTGCATTTTCTTTGCTTAACATATGAGGCACGACAGCTACACCAAATGATTCTCTCGAAGAGGAACTCTTCATCATTTCTTCCAAATGAACTCCATTCTCACAAATATGGTAGACTTGAGCATGCATTCTACCCTGACCTGGAGTAACACCATGGGGAGACCATGCACCTCGTAGCAACAGGAAAATGTTCGGAACCATTTCGTATCTGTCGGGGTAGTATCTGATTAACATTGTCCTGGCCAATCAATATCATTGGTCGTTCATTAGCAAAGTCATCGATAGGGAAATCTCTCCAATCGTCCATATGGATAGTTTGTTCTGGTAGGAACAAACCTTCAACTGTTCGGACATTCTACAGAGAATATTTCTTAGATTTTCTTCTGACAACAGAAATACTAAAGCTCAATATCTCAGATGTATCCATACTCGAAGTTATTCCATTAGTCCACTGGATACAAAGCGATTCATTTTCTCCCTGCAATCCCAGCTCTCTAACAAGACTCTCTTCAACCAATGTAACAGTTGACGCCTCATCACACAATACCAGGACGTTCAGCTTACCGTTTGGTCCAAAAACGGAAACTGGAACCATTCTGAGCAAAATCTTCTTGTTGTGGTGGTTGATGGAATGCACTGTTTCAGTCTGACTAGTGAAGTCAGGCGTTGATGGTTGTAATTTTTGTCTATTATTGGTTGAAGAAGAAGTTGTGTAATAGAGGGTGGTGAATGAGCTCGCAATCATCTTTTTCACATTCTTGACATTTCTTGCATCTGGACTTTTGATGATCCTCCACCCACAGTCCACGTCATCATCATCCATTTTAGGACAGATACCTTCCACGTGCTTTTTCTCACAATAGCAGCAGATATCATTTCTCATTTCTCTCGTAGTCAGTATCCTTTCACTTTTCGGTTGCCAACATGAAGTTTTCGGATAGAATTTATTTTCGGAAGTGGTGGAAATACTTGGATTACTGATGCATTAGCAATTTCTGACAGAAGCAAAAAAATTATCCAGAGATGCTTTTTCCTTCCTCCCTGCAAGAAGTTCGTCCTATCTCAGTTTTATGATGTCTGGTAATTTTCCTATCAGATCTTTAAGCAGCTGAGGGGTGTGGAGGTAATCAAAAGATACCAAAGCTTTCATGTTGGCTACCAGGTTTCTGACTTCATGCGACAAATTCATCATTTTTTCAGCATTTTTTCTCACGAAAAGGTGGAATGGCTTTGACTCTTGAGATCATCACCTCGATGACTTGTTCCGATCTTCCAAAGCGCATTCTCATAGTGTCCATAATAGCTCCAACGTTACTGGATGTGAGCAGCATACCGGCTACAGCAGCTTTTGCTTCTCCCTTCAAACTGTTTTGTAGTTTGAATAGTATTTCGTCATCACTGTATTGGAACATCTTCGATATTTGTTGATATCTTGAAGAAATAATGGCCAATTCTCAGGATTTCCATCAAATACTGGAAAATCTTTGTCTATCATTTATCGTTTCCAGCTGGAGAAACTGATTTCAAGACATTTGAAAGGGTTTCGCACAGAAGTTAAATTTCTGTCGGAGCTGAATCCCTCTCCATTGATGGTTGATTCATTATTTCTTTTATATTTTATTGATTTGGATGTTCGCCAATTTCAATATTATTCACCATATTATTCACAATAATATTCGAGCAACAGAGGTAACAGAACAAACGTGATTTCGTCGGTTTTCTTCAATAGAACATTCACTATCTTCAGTTTCAACTGCTTCTATGTCAGCTTCTTTCAATTGTTGTTCCAGTTCAAGAATCTTCATTTCATTCCCAATCTCTTTTTGTAGCTTTTCTAATTCTTGCCTTTCTATTTCTATCTGAATTGCATTTCGTTTCTTTGATAAAAACACAAAGATACTTTGAATTTCCTATATTTGCCTGATACTTTGCTTCCCTTCGAAAGTATTTCAGAAACCCTCAGTACCTCGAGTACCTCAGTAACGTCGAGTTATCTTCTCTGATGATCGTGTCACTGTCATTGACATTTCCCAAAATAACTTATGGATTCATAGTTAGACCTGTCGGATTCTGTAAAACCTGGGAAGGATTATCATCCGTCTAATAAGGAGGACCATTGAGTTCTGTCATGGACGAAGAGTTCACATCACGTCTTTCTACAAACCCTCTGGGCCACTGAAAATCGCAGGACAAAGTTTTATCGACCCCTGCATTACTTCTCACAGATCTTCCTTCCTTTTCCGTCCATAGCTGCTTCAAGTTTTCTCGAAGGACCACAATTATGTAAATATATGAGATCCCAATAAAGTCTTCTGTTTTAGTTGTTCCAACAATAATTGTACCCATGAAACCTGATTGAACTATAATTGGGAGAAGCAGGAAAACACAATGATGTTATAGTAAATGTTTCATCGCCTAACAAGGATATTCACCACTTTCAATGGATTTTGATAACAATTCAGTAATCATTATCAAATATGAACCATGCTAACCTAAAATCAGAGCCCTCATGAAATTTCACATGGAAAATACAGTGCTCTTCAAGAAGGAAACATTGAAAACTGAAATTCAACAAAACGATAATGAAATATAGAAATTATCATTAAGAGTTGTCAATATTGCTGGATAATTAATCGTATGATTCGTTAGACAGAGAATATTTGTCAGAATCAAATATCATAACACGAAAAAGATTGTTTCATGCTATTTTCTGAGAAAAAAAAGAAAGAAAATTGGATAGAGACACATGGTTGAAAAATGTGAATTTACAATAAGGAAAACTTCAACTACATGGATACTTCAGTTTATATATATATATATATATAATTTATAAATTGGTTGTCAATATCATTGCTAATTTCAGTGATTTCTATCGAGTTGTACTATTTTGTTATAATAATGATCACTTTATGTGCTGTAACTGAGTTATTTGGCACCATTATCAATATATAGTACCAACTGAGAATTAGATCACCTTAGTACTGATGATTTTCATTCGAGAAATGGTCAATTTGATGAAAAATACTGAAACCAACTGAAAAACCAAATATTATCAAAAATGAGTCATTCTTGTACATCACTCTCCATCTTTCTCATGGTACAGCCGCTTTTTAAATCTCATGGATATAAGTGGCATGCATTCCAGCATTCTTGTGTCGTCATCGGGTGCTCAACGCTTATTGGCCAGGCAGTCTACAACTTTTTTTCGTGGGAAATCCCGATTGAATTGCACACAATTCAAGAGGGCTCATCGGATCACAACCCAATCCTATTCTCCATAGGTGACGGAAATGACCATGAAGAGGGCCTACAGATTCGAAACGTCGACTGGGACTTATTCCGCAGGAACATCGAAGCCAACCTTCGTCCGATCCGCAGGATCGAAAACGAGGAGGATATCGAAACAGCGATCACGGAATTCGAAGAAGACATCTCGAGTGCACTCAACGAGAGCACCACGCTGAGACGCGCTCGTCGATTCAGCAAGTACGGCGAACTTCCCCAGGAGATAAAGGACCTCATTAGGAAGAAGAGTAGAGCTAGGAGATTAGCTCAGAGAACGTTGGCCCCACAGGACAAGCGGGAGGAAAACCGCTTGGCTAGACAAGTTAAAGAACAACTGTCGAGCCACTTTAACAACAGGTGGGACAGATTCATTCAGGATTTAGATCCTAATGAACCTGGTTTCTGGAACCTGCAGAAAGTGATCCGAGCCACGAGGAAACCACTGCCACCCATACACGGGGAAAGGGGCATTGTTTATACATTCAGGTAAAAGGCCGAAGCATTTGCTGACAGCCTCGAACTTGAATGTAGAGAAAACAATCACCCTGACGAGGATGAACATCACGAAGCGAGAGTCAGACGCCAGGTCAGACGCTTGAGGCGGCTGGAAGAGGATGAAGTAATTGCACCAACTTCCCCAGAGGAAGTCAGACTCATCCTCAAAAAGCTAGCTTTAAAGCGAGCACCAGGCTGCGACAAAATCCCAAACTGGGCGCTGAAGAAGCTCACCAGAAAGGTAGTGGTAACCATAACCAACATCATCAACGGAATGTTGCGTCTCCGATATTTCCCGGAGAAGTGGAAGAACGCCGAGGTCATAATGATCGCAAAGCCCGGTAAGAATGGTATTTTCCCCCAAAACTATAGGCCCATCAGCTTGTTACCGTCAGTCAGCAAAGTCGCCGAACGAGTAATCGCCAAGCGACTTGATGATAGCAGCGAAGCCCTGAACGTCATCCCGGACGAACAATTCGGATTCAGAGAGGGGCACTCGACGGAACTTCAAGTACTGAGACTTGTCGAATATGCAGCCCAAGGGCTGACAAGGCGACAAGTAACGGGAACGATATTCCTGGACGTCTCCAAAGCCTTTGATAGAGTATGGCACGACGGACTCGTGTACAAAATGATCTTACTAGGATACCCAGTATCCTTAGTAAAACTCATTGACTCCTACATTCGAGGCCGCAAGCTTAGAGTGAAGGTGGGTCACGAGCTCTCGTCAGCCAGATCTACAGAAGCAGGAGTCCCCCAAGGGGCCGTCTTGAGTCCGAAGCTGTATACCATCTACACATCAGACACCCCTGGGACAGATCTACCCAGCCTGCGATGGTAACACGTTACCTTCAAAGAGCTGCCACAGAACTTGAGGACTGGTGTGTGAAATGGAAAATAGCCATCAACCCGGACAGAAGCAAGGCGGTACCATTCTGTGGAAACAGGAGAGTACAACCTTCAGGCGACATAGAACTGGGAGGAAACGACATCGAATGGTCAGATCACGCCAAATATCTTGGAGTGACCCTAGACAAACGATTGACATTCACTGAGCACGTCAAGCAAACAATAGGTGAGGCTAAAGCTGCAAAGCAAAAACTTTTTCCCCTTATAGGTAGGAAAAGCAAGATGTCCCTCACCAACAAACTCTCTCTGATTCGGGCCGTCATCCTGCCCATTCTCACGTACGCCTCTCTTGCATGGGGACAGACATGCAAGACAAACCGGAAGAAGATACAGGCGCAAGAGAACCTCGCCCTCAGGTGGGCTCTCGACGCGCCTTATTACGTCTCCAACGCGACCATCTTCAATGACCTGAGGATCACTCCGGTCACGACGAAGATGAACGAGAAGGCCGAAAAGTGGTTTCCACTTATTGCAAATCATCAGAACAGAGGACTACGAGAGCTGGTGGACTACGACCCCAGGTTCAGAGAGAGGTTCAAACGACCAAAAGCACAACTCCTGGAGGACTGATCTGACACGGTAAGGTAACTCATGACATGGTAAGTATAACAAGGACACGGACAGGACAGTAATAATCCGCTCAAACAAAGAAAGTTTGGGCCGATAAAATTGCAGCAATAATCTGCTTAAACGACGAAAGTTTAGGCAGATAAAATTGCAACATACTCACAAACACCGGGCTACCCCCTAAACTCACACAACATCACTTCGGCCTACTAGTGGAGCCCCTGAGAAAAGAAGCAACACGAAAAGCCCCAGCGGGACCACAAACACAGACAACAACTGCTTCACAGTTGTTGCTAGTTCCAAAACCATTCGCCCCACACGAAGACAAGGCGCTCTAAAAGCCCAGCGCACCAGCAGCAGAAAGCGCGACCGTAAAGGTCGAAAAGCTCTGCTCCCACTTTCATGTTCACCTGTCATGATGGTGGACAATGAGAATGACGTGAGGACCACTCCAGGAGGAGTGGGGGTGGATGGCAAGTCCATGAGGGATCTTATCCAGCTCGATGGATGGGAATCCTTATGGATGGGACTCACACTAGGGAAAGAAACCGGGGGGTCTCGTGGGAAAATGATGGAAGCTATGTATAACATGGATTATATAATTGACCAAATCAGAAACTAATCCATCTTGTGTCAAATGTCAATGTCATAGGAATAATATTTGAAATAACGGTTTCATTTCGAATCGAAGAAGACGAAGAAGAAAAGACACCAATGATGTTATTGCCAACTTCATGAAATTAAATAAAAACTGTATTGTTGGGAAATTTTAAATATCATTCAATGTTGTTATTACGATCAATAGTTTTATTTTCTCAGTTCTATTTTCTCAGTGTCAGTTCTGATAGAATTATTTTCTTATTTATGTTCTAATATTGTTACATTATAATATTGCGAGATTATGAAAGTGCAAAAATATTAGAATATAAATCAAACTCAAACTAGAAAAGTGGGACGTGCCAGATAGTCCGGACGATGGCGTGTCACCAGTTAATTCTTTTGATGGTGCCGTAAATTGGGTTCGAAAATACAGCATGTGAGTTAATATATTAGACGACTGAATAAAATGATATTTCGAAATGCATTTAGGTATCATAATGACTCCATTATATACGCGAAATAGAAAATTACCTTTGTAGTCGTTATTTGCTCTGGATGGTCCAAATTCTGGAATGTAGCTTCTTTCTTATCAGAATTGATATCAATCAAGTTTGTTCTCAAATTCACATTAATATCACGATCTTTGACAACTTTCCATAACGCATCTGCATATTGCCTCACGCCGAATATTACAGGCAATGAAGTATTGTACGTGATTTTCACATCATTTCTTCTTCCTTCCTATGAACAAAGATGCATTTTAATGTTAATTTCCCTATCATGTTCATGAGATCCTTACCTTTCTCAAATAATGATCGACTAGATAGCATATTTTTTGGGGTGCACCAGGGCATTTAACTGGAGTATTAGGATAAGTGAAAATAGCATTTCCTGACTTGATATTTTTCAAGGTTTCATAAGTACCATTCACATATTTTGGAGAATAATTCGAACATACTCCTGTCCCTCTTCTACTCAACGCCTCTAATAAACCAGGTATCTGTAATGATGCAAAATTTCTCGAATACTTTAATATATATTGAATTCATCATCGAATCTCCAAAATTATGAGCATTGGAATTATTTCTATGAGAATGATTCACTTCAATTGGTTGGATTGCGTATTGATTCAGTACATATTTATTACATCTTATGAGAAACAGTGAATTCAACAAGGACATTGAAAATCCATTGAAAAATTGGATATCTTTAATAAAATTATTCAACAATAGAAGAACATAGTAACTGAAGATGAAGATGGAATATGGAATGATGTCACTCAGATTCATAGAAAGCGGAATTCTCAGTGGAAGAAATTATAAGGAACCATTACGAAATAAGTAAAAAGCCGAAGCGAGAGAATATCGTGCCAATATTTAGGTCAGTTTATACTTTGATTCCGTTACATGAAAAAACAATATCTAAATCATTTCCAACTAATTACCAAAAAGGTCTGCAATCAGTTCCTGTTTATATTATTTTGGAGAAAACAATTAAAAAGCGAGACTTGCTATCAAAAGTGTTCATGTTAAGTAAATTCAACATGACCACGCATCTCGCATTGTTTATATTCAACACTTTTTACATGAGCAAAGAATTGAGATAATTACCCAGGAGTTTCCGAATTTCTCCACAAGACAAATTTGTTATAAATATGAAAAATTGACGTTGAGAGATAATTCACAGTAGACAGTTCACAACATAGAGTTCACAATTTACATATAGAGTTGCAGTTGCTGGATCAAAATTTCTAAACGCTGAACATGGGAAAAAATATGAATTATCACCAAGAGTACTACCATTACATTCGACATTATAAAAGAAGTTATTTAGAAAAGTTGTTCAGAAACGAGAAATTGATCATATCATCTGCCAATTCCGTCTACCTACTATCACATAAATTTAGACAGCAGAGGCCTTACACAATGCTGCAAGCTCTAATTTGGATAAAACAAGTTCAGTCACCCAGATTCCAAATTAGCTCTGCTTCAACTTTCCATTTTACCACTATACTCTCATCCACTCTTTTCTTCGAAACAGAATTTCTCACATCACAGTCCAATAAGTTCGTCATGAATGTACCGTACCTGAACTAAATAATCTGGTATTCTCTTTCCCAAACCATAACGGAAATCGTTTTGATTTCATAAATAGTTTAGCCTCACTGAATATACATTTCCAATCAATATCACCAACTTGCTAGCCTGCTCCAATGAGAAAATTTACGATTTAATGATATTAACAAATGTATTGTATGTCTCAAGCAAAAAAATCAACAGTTTTTCAAAGAACTCCGATAACTATGACTATTCAACTAAGCATGGCAATCTGTCATGTACCCCAAATCATAGAAAATTATTTTATGAAAAATGCCTATCATATGCAGGTATTCAGCTTTATAACAAATTGCCATGACCCCTTAGAGATGGAGACAATTTTAATCTATTCAAGAAATGCCTTAAAGACTTCTTGTTAATAAAATGTTTCTATAGTGTTCATGAGTTATAATTTTGATCAAATCTGTTAGCAGGCGTCCAGATGGTTCATAGTTTCCCCCTTTGATTATTTTAATTTCATTATGTCTGTCTATTTTTGAGTTAAACTATTTATCTTCTATCTTTATTTATATTATATTAACAATTATTTTTTTTTATATACTCATACATACTTTTTGACTTTTCCAATACTGTGTAACACTGGTCTTACTGGAATATATATATATCAACATATTGGTATTTCAGCACACCCCTAGTGCCCACACTTCTACCTTCGTATTTTTTTGGATTACATTTTTTATTTTTAGATTATTGAGAAATTTCACATTATTATTCACACAATTCATCACTTGATTTTCCAGGGGCATTACATCTTGAAATGAGTCTTGAAAGCACTGAAGTACATTTGGTTTGAAGATATTACTACTATATAATTTTGTTCAATATATCATGGATGATTTTCATGATGTTATTTTGAAACTTAAAATGAATGAATGAATAAAGACGTGTGGAAGGAAGCTTACCATCCCAAACTGGGGTTCAATTCCAACAGCAATGAGTAAATAATCATATTCTATAGTATTGCCTCCTTTTGTCATGACAGTATTAGATTTTGGATCAAATACATCTGCTTCATCTTGTATCCAGGTACAATTAACAGGTAAAACATCCCTCATTTTTCTTCTTGATCCTTTGATTGTCCCAACTCCTGCCCCAATCAAAGTGAAAAGTGGTTGATAATAATGATAGTCAGAAGGCTCTAGGACAATAAGTTCCTGCTTTTTCAGGACTCTTGCGAATTTTGCAGCCACTGCACATCCACCAGTTCCACCTCCAATGATTAATAACTTGCAGCTTCAACAGTAAGAAAACATCAATCTTATTGCCTTGGAAAATGTAATCAAATGTACTACCTAGTTTTTTCATTGTTGCGAGATGTAGTGGAAAACCATCCTTTGAAAGAATCAATAACAGGACGAGTGTACACTTTCCTCCACATTTTGGTAGAATTTTTATAACTATCTATCACCTGTGATATCACTTAACCACTCGACTCAGCCTTTCAGAAGATGTCTCAACGAATCATAGATTAGATATGAAATAATTCTTCAAAGGTTGGGCCAAAGTGGCATAAATAAATATATTTTAAAATTGAATAGAGAATTATACTTAGCAAAATGTTTCAACATACATACACAAAAACAATTATGATAACAAAACTCCTGTCACATAAAATTCATGAATAAAATTAAAAAAATAAAAAATAAATAGATTGGATTCCAGTGTTATTATTTACATTTCGAGTTCGAGGTTATCTTCTTCCAGTTTTGACTTATAAGATGTTTTAACCATTTTGACCTTAGTGAGGGAGTTGACCACGGTCTATAGCAAAGAGTTCCACTCTCTTGTGGTCTATAGACCGTGGGCCGTGGGAGTTGAATTAGTTTTGAGTTTTCACCCTCTTATGTGTGCTGGCAATTAAATCTACTGACAGGTGACTTTGAGCATTTCTTCAAATTTATCAAAACGAAAACTATTGAAGCGATAATATCTGAAGGAATGATTCCTCTTTGGTCAAACTTCTCGATCAACTAATCATAGATGGTGAGATCGAGTGAAAACCCACCGCCTCCACATTCACTCCATATCCCAATCACACCAAGGGAATTATATGTATATAAAATTCATATGCGTCATTCATAAATCATCATATATGCACTCAATATGCATATATGTATTAACTACAATATTGACCAAACGCCATAAGAGCAATGTTAGAAAAGTGATGCTTCATTATATACGTCTTTCCTTGTCTGATTTCATTCAGAATTCATTTTGACGCATGCGCATAAATAAATCCTTGCCAATTGCACACTTTTATTTTGACATCAGATAGGCTGTCCTTATTATCAATATTCGTAGTTAATACATATAGGCATATATGTATTGATAATACATATATGTCAAAAATACAGGACTCTTTCTCGTTTCTTTCGGAGGTTCTGACAAAGAGTATATCATGGAGTATATCTGACCTCGGTTCTGATATTATTTGGGTTCTGAGTTCCAAACGTCAGATGTCTCGAAGTTGTTTACTTTCCAAACGTCCAAGCAACCATAAAAAATAAATATAAATGGCCACGTTGACATTACGAGTTATTATTGATGTATAACATCAACTAAATCAATTATACTGTATTTGCAACACCTTCTACAGTGTTGGGGTTCTAGATCAACGCGACTCTAGATCAATATTGAATCCATAGTTATCAGATTTTTATACGTTGGTTCTTCATTAGACTAACAATTTTTATCAGAAATAATGGAAGGCTCCTTATTAGTGAGTAATCTTCAACCTTTTTATTTTAGATGGATGTTGCACCAAATCAGTTTCCATTTGATACATTCATAGGTAGAAACATGTATGCAATTTTATATTTCAGGAACCTACTCTATACACTGTCAAAGGTATCGCAATATTAGATACTGATGGAAGTAGGATTTTAACCAAATATTATGACAAAAATATATTTCCTACTCCTAAAGAGCAAAAAGCTTTTGAACAGAATTTATTCAACAAAACACACCGAGCAAATGCTGAAATCATTATGTTAGATGGATTGACTTGTGTGTATAGGAGTAATGTGGACTTATTCTTCTATGTAATGGGTAGTTCTCAAGAAAATGAGGTGAGTATCATTATCAGAGTAATTCTCTGTATTTTTATTTGAAATATACTTTTATTCAGCTAGTACAATTTTATCCCAATTTTCCATGATCAGGTTATAAGCTGTGAAGGATTAAGGTTGAGTTGTGGAGCATTCATTACCCTTTGCTGTTTGAAATGAAAAATGACCTAGAAATCTGGATTTTTAGGATTGGTACCTGAAATAGAATTTCATCCATACCAGATGTTTTCAATGTTGGGCAAAGAATGGTGACAAGTGATATAGTTGTGTACTTGTTTTTCATCACAATATAACTATGTTGGTAATCATCAAATTTTCTTGTAGATAGACCACTCTATGTGGTAGTAGGTGAGGTTTCATCTGATACAATGACTATCAATGCTGGTGTGCCACAAGGACCTGTTTCAGCATCAACTTTGTCCATAATCCACATCAACAATCTGTTGGATTTGACCTCCTGCGCAGTTCATAGCTTAGCTGATGATAGTATACTCCATATTCAGCCTTCTCCTCTAGAGCCTCATATCATTAAATGAGACCAGAGTTGCAAGCTAGAAACAGTACTTCAAATGATGATCTGGCAAGAATTTCAAAATGGGGATCTTGAAACCTTTTAGAGTTCAATGCAATATATCAGATGAGACCCCATCTACACCACCACATCTGCAGGCAAATTTAATAATGAATTATATAGTTGGGTGGCAAATCATATGACAAAAACTTTACTAGGGGGCCTTGGTCTAAACTTGTTGGTGCTTTAGAGTTATCCAATGCTACAACCAGAGACATTCCATTTTCTTCTGGTGACAAAAGCCATATTGCTGGCCGTTCACAATTCTTGAGCTCTCTAGATATCAAAAGAACTTGATGTTGATTGTTTTCTCTGAGATTTTTTCTATTACTTTAGCGATCAAATTATCTCAAATAGTAGTGCAATCTGTCTTTAGTTGTTACGGAGAGTTTTCTTTCCCTTTTTTCATACTATCTTTGAGTTAGAAATACTCCAAGTTTCCATTGAAGGATAAATTAAGAAGAATTGATTTGCAGGGATTGGGATTTTCTCTCCTTTCTGAAAGTGAAAATAGAAATTACAATGATTGTATATATATATATGTGTGTGTGTGTGTATACAGTAAGGACAGATTCACAATCTGGCCTAAATTGTCACTGAGTTCAACAGTCAGTTGACGTGTCAGTAACAACATGTTTCTAAAAAAAATTTGGAAGACAAATATATTTGACAAATCAAAGTATTATCTTAGTAGTGGACATTTTGGAAATGAATTTGTTCTTGTTTTCAACACAATGGAAAATTGATAAGAGATCCTCATGGTCAGCCTTGAATTTGTAATAGTCAGTGCTGATTCACTATAGAAATCATTTGACTACTAGTATTGAGTAAGTTTGGCTATAGTTTTATGCCAATTCTTGAGGTTCCATCATATGTGACTTCTCTCCTCACAATTATTGATGTTTTCATATCATTTTGGAATTGTAGTGGAAAATCATGGGCTCCAGACAGGTATAGGGAGATATTAAGTGAACTTGATGTTAAATCAACATAGATTAAAACAAAATTGATGAAAAGCAGATTGTGGAAGTGTATCAATTTTCAGAACAATATGTCTCTCTGTTCTCCAGATACTTCTTACTAGTTCTTCCACTGTGAATCATCATGTATACTACTAAGCACTGCAGACTCAATGACATTATATTATATGAAACCAATTTCTGTTCCATATCGTCAGATGCCAGATGAGATTTGATTTCCTTGATTGATATTATTCTGTTTTCAGCTGATTCTGATGAATATTCTGAACTGTCTGTATGATTCTGTTAGTCAGATATTGAGAAAAAATGTTGAGAAGAGAGCAGTATTAGAATCACTAGACATAGTTATGTTGGCATTGGATGAGATATGTGATGGAGGGTGAGTAAGAACCGTGCAGTTAAAAATACGTTTTAGTATATTGAATAAAAAGAGTTGTGAATGGCATATTACACACAAAGCTTCAATCTCTTTCCACAAATTATATGAATACTTTGGAAATAATAAAAAAGGAAGGATTTATATGGGTCAGTTTTCATTGTATGAATCACAAAGTTGCTATGATCTATTAACCATTAAAAAACAGCCACCGTTGATGTAAATGTTGCGGGTACTTCACGTATTCTTGGTCAATTATTTCTGGAGTCTGCATGGTACCATAACTTTTCCATTTCATCATTCCATCTCTGGCTAATTCGATGTTTCTGGAACATTAAAGGTTTTTCTTGTGTTGTCAAAAGATGAAAATGTGCAAATTGACAATTGGCCACAGGAGAAATTAAAAGAATTGAGCTAATACACAAATCTGCGCAAAAATGAATGAGAGCATGTACTGTTATGGATGGATTGAGCTTCTTCCAATGTATTTGGGCCAGAGTATGCCCGCTGACATTGTGATGGGTTCATCAAAGCGAAACGAAAAAAAAATCACAATAGAGCGTCACCCTCTCTAATTTTCAGTCTGTGTCGCTAAGAAACGTCAAAACGATTTCATTGATATATCTGGAGATAAGTACCATAACATATGTAGGTAGGCATAACAACTCAACCAGACTAGGTTGAGTTAGGTTAGGTTAGGTTAAGCTAGGGATTAATACCATACCAAAGGTAGTTACTGATCATGATTTATAGAGATCTGGTAACTTCTGGCCAATAATCATTGAGCACCTGACGATGTCACAAGATTTCTGGAATGCATCCATGCTTCAGACAGAGATGTAAAAGGCAGCTATACCATAAGAAGATGAGAGCAATGTATGAGAATGGCTCATTTTCTGATAATATTTAGTTTTTCAATTAATAGTTGATGTATTTTTCATTGAATTGACCTTCTCAGTAGGTGAAATATCTTGATAATGGTGCCATATGACTCATTTATAGCACTTGAACAATATATATAATAAAATAGTACAACTCAATAGAAATTACTAAGATTCACAATGATGTTCTCTATTTAGATGAATTAAACTTCAAATGAATGATGATATACTCTAACAAATTATATGACTAATTATTGAGGAATATTAACAACTCTTTGAAATATGAAGTTATCTGTTCAGTTAATGATTTTTATAACAAAGTTCGAAAATCCATCTTATCCTGGTGAATTTCAGTTTTCAATGTTTTATTCTCTTCTTGAAGAGCACTGTATCTTCCATAAAACTGGCTATGATTTTAGGTTGATATGATCTCTTTGATATTGGTTACTGAATTGTTATCAAAATCCTTTACAGGTGGTAAATAGCGATTGATAAATAAAATACAATTCGATTGAAAATAATATCTCTATTTGTAATATCAAAAAGCTCAATACTAACAAATCGTCCATAATATTCTTTGATAACTCTAATGAACGGTGCTTTGTTGAAAAAACAAGAATGATATTGATAATAATGAAAATAATAATGGTTGAAATATTTTGTTAATGATGTTTTGATTATTTCTTTAAGAGGCTGGGGGTAGGGGTGGAACGGATGCTTCAAAATATTTCAACCATCAGATCATGTTAAGGAGACTTTTTTATATCCATTATTCTAGTGCAAAAAATAATCAAAAATCTATTATATGTGTCGTAACTTGATATTTTGATTATTTCTATACTCTTTAGTATTTTACATGCTGATGTTGTTTTCAATGAATAAATGGGCCAATCAGGGCAACAGACCATTCTATATAATAATCTATATGCCTTCAATTGAAAAGTGATAATTTGAGAATAAACTATATCTGTTGAATTTTCAATTCGAAGAATCGACGCGTCACTCTGCGGCCTGTCTGCAGATCTAATTCAATGCTGGCCGACGGCTTGTTGCTGATTTCACACCGGTCGCTGTCTTTACTCTTCATACCGTCAGTGTAGCTCACAAAATTATTAGGTCCAATCAGAACCTTCAGCTTTTGGTAAATCAATTGCCACCACCACCACCACCGGCCCTTAGACATGACATGACAGTAATGTTAATTTCTTGATAATGATAGGTTGCTTCGTGTTTATGAACTACTAGCTCATAAAATATGAAAAACTACCTTGGTAAAGTCCCTTCACGCCTTGAAAAGGAGTAGATAATGGCAGGTTCTTTCTAATCGAAGGTCCATTGAAAAATGAAATACTTCGTCTTCGATAAACATTCACCCTATTTTCAACGCGATTGGATATTTTTTGTATTGTTGATTTTTTTGGAATTTTCCGTTCAGTTTAGAGTTGTTCATGAATTTTTCACCATGTAAAATTATGCTTTCAGCATCATCATTGATGCAGATTCCAATTCAGTCGTTTCAAGAGTGGCATTGAGAACTGATGACATTCCGATTGGAGAACAAACTGTCGCTCAGGTAACTAATGCAATTCATTCCCTGTTTTGGTAAATTTTATACTGTACATTGTAATCTTTTGTATCAGTCAGTTACAAATGGGAATACAACTACTGAAATATTGAATGAAATATTTATTTATAGGTATTTCAATCCGCAAAAGAACAGCTGAAATGGTCATTATTGAAATAGGATAGATTTTAATTATCAAAATGTATGTATATTAAAGATAATAACAATAAAGATGATGTATTTATGATGTAATTATTTTCTATCGAAGTGATTGTTTAAAAAATTCTACTGAAGTTATACAGTCAATTTCCACACTAGTTACTATTACTTTTGTTCAGATATTATTGAAATGGAGAAAGAGAATTGTTCGCATGGAATCAAGGGGGTGATACTATTCGAAAAGATATTGCTAAAAGTTCCTACAAATTTTTTTCGAAAACTGACGAATAAGGAAGTAATATGCCTTCAAAGTTGATTTTCTTGAATGAATATTTTTTTCACAACTTCTTTTCTAGTTCATGGATTTCTTTCAAATTTGGCATACTCAGTACTGTTGTTGATCTGTATCCTTAGACCAAATGAGACTCGAATTCCTCAAAGGCAAAGGGCCTTAACTGCCCTCCACCTTCAAAAAAGCCCATAACTTTTCTCTCAATCTTGAAGACGTAGAATTGAAGAACATACAAAAATACTCGAGAAAACTTATCTTGTATCATCTCGATAAAATGAGCTGTTTCCAAGAAAAATGGTTTTGGAAATTTGCTTGCAATAAATCCGTCCCCTATGAATTCTTAATATTTTCATCAATAGCAAAGCATTCTTTCGAAACAATAGCGGTGGTTGTCGAGGAAACAGTTCGCTTTGGAATCAATTCTGAAAATGATAATTTGTTGAATTGATAAGAAAAAAATTATAATTTCACTCAAACTAAATGAATTAGTACTAATTAAATTCTACTGATAAATAACTAAATAAATCCTTGACAAACGAAGCTTTTGTTTCCAAAGCATGCATTGCTATTGATGAAAATTATAAGAATCCATGGTGGTCAGATTTAGTGCAAGCAAATTTTCAAAACCGTTTTTCTCGGGAGCGGCGAAATAGTACTGGTTGTACCAAATTTGAAAGAAATCCATTAACCAGAAAAAAATTATGAAAAAATATTCTTGCAAGTTTCAATGCCTATAACTTCCGAATTACTGAGTTCTCAAAAAAAAACAATATTTTTCGAATCCTATTCCATGGCCCGCTCGTTCACCTGACCTTAATCCCCTAGATTTCTCGATCTGGGGTTACATGAAATCTAGGGTTCATGCAACTGGAATTCAAAATTCGTTCAATTTCTTGTATTTGGATAAGAGTACCTCTTTCATGTAATTTTTTTCGCTCCATTGAATGGTCCAATTTTTTTACCAAAACGAAAACAAGGAAAGAAGATGTCCCAAAAAAATCATGACTCACCTTCTAAAAACACTATTTATAACAATATGAGAAATGTAGAAGCGTAATGAAAAAATGTATTTCAACAATATACATTTATGCAGAAAGGTTCACCGTTTAGAAGTTATGCGGAGAAATTGTTTCAATTTTATCAACTTCGGAAGGATATATCTCCCTTAATATGTATTTTGGGCCATACTATACTTATTTTTCAATGTACTCTATCACCCCCAGAGAGATCGATACACATTTTTGACTCACCCTGTAGATGAGACTGCGAAATTCACTACAGTCCAAGGCAATTTCTGCAATTATAAAAAATGTTTTGAATCATTAATAATTTTCAATTCTGAAAATGTCACAAATCATACGTGAGTTGTGCTCTCATTGTCATGTGCTATTTAGAGATAGGAATCTACTGAGAGAATACTTATATTTTCGAAGACTGATATGATTCATTACGTACATCTGTTCTACTGTAGCGATAGCATTTGCGATCTTCATGAGGTTTGGATATTTCAAAACATTTTCATGAACACTTTATTTTGATATTCATCAGTATCTATATTCTGATTCCGATCCCTTATACGTGTCTGAACGCATTTCTAGTTTATGGTTTTACTAATATACTGAATGGCATTTCTCCTTTTTGAAAATGCTATAGTATATCTCGCACGAATCAAAATGTGATGGGAGTGAAAAGAGTCCATGGAAGCTGTTGTGAACAAGTCTATGGTTCTGAGTATAATGTTTCTCTGATTGATTGTGTTCAGATGACCTCAAATTGACTAATTCCATTGATTTAATTACTACTTGAAAACGAAATACTAAATGTCTAAAAATTATTCGTAATTATTTTTTTCAAAAGGATCATCAGCCATTCAGCTTTATAATCCTCAAATAACTTTGTATCTCATGCAGGTTATGGAATGAAAAAGTTGATGTTGCTATGTAAAGAACAATTGAAATGAAGTATGATTTTCAGTTTGGTCGATTCTTTGGCCAAATCTTCGCCATTTCCTTTCGGATTTCACTTTTCAGGACAGTTTCTCAAATTTGCAACTCTTACTAAAAATTCAATTGAAACAGTGGGTTATCTATTTGAAAAACCAATCCGGAAGTGGTAAACATGGTAAAAGTGGTATTATGGAAGAAAGAATTCAAAAACAGCAAATATCAGGCGTTCCTCGTGGATAACCGATATACCAAAAAGAGCGAAAGTTTGCGCCGTACCTGAATGGGACTGCTAGATTTTTGGGTTGTAACGGGTTGTCCATCGAAGACTCCCACCCCCCTATTCTCCAATATTTCTTTAGTCGTTATTCGTTATTCTTTACTGAAATCCTTTCATAGCCCTTAGCGAGATAGCATGCAGGTTGTCCCTTCAAAACAAACAACAAATTATTTTTATTAATGAAACATCCTGTATGTACAGAAGTTGAATGCCGTAATGTGGCCCTTTCACATCCCCTAGCCAGATAGCATACAGGTTGACCATTCAAAACAAACAACAATTTTTTTTCAATTGAAACATCCTGTTTTTCTTTTGCATTTACAAATATGTATATTTACAGTATGTTATATCTTTCACCGTTTTCTTTTAATTATAAATCCAAAGGGTCCAGAATGACAATTTTTGTGTGGTGACAACTACAGTTATTCATGAATCTTTCTATCGAATCTATTCTCGAACTGATTGTCAATTTGATATCTACTATAAGAATCTGATAATCTTCTGAGTATCAGCATCCTGTTTCACAACGGATTGGTGATATATGATATACAAAATATATTTCATGAGAATATTCTCATGTCCATATTCTTATCGTCGGTATTCCGCGGTTTGGCCGTATATAGCCACAGCCGTATAGTTGTATTCTGTTGATTAAACAGATTGAGAATTCTTTTTTTTTCACATTGTATTCAGTTAATCATGAAAATCGATAATGTATTGAATTAATGATCCTGCTAGGCATAAAAAGTGTCATATAGTTGTATTCAGTTGATTAAACAGATTAAGAATTCTTTTTTTTCACATTGTATTCAGTTAATCATCAAAATCGATAATGTATTGAATTAATGATCCTGCTAGTCATAAAAGTGTCAGAAAAGATTCATGAATGAATATCTGTTGTTTACACCACACATCAATTGTTGTACTGCACGCATACAATTGTGATTTCAAAAAAAATGGTGAGAAATAAAATTCTATATATATGCATAACAGATTGAGAAAAAATGAATTTATAGTTTGTCACGATTTTAGGTGTCATCCTGATGTATAATATCTGATGAGGGCCACATTAAGGCCTCTTCGATATATAACCCTGCACATAAAGACTCAAAACTTACCATAACGTATCAAAAAGGTTAAAATTTGACGAGATCATCTTTAATGAGGGATTTTTAAATAATTTTCGAAATGGTGGTGTCATGTTCAGTCTATGGCTGTACTAATAGATTAAAAAGATATCAAAATATATCATTTCATAAGTAAGTCATTGAATGATGTTGACCAAGATTTCGAATAAACTCTAGATCGCACCTAGAGAAAGACAGGAATCTAACCAATGAAAACAGAGAAAACGAGAGAGAGGCAACCAGCAGTGATCAGCTGACTGTTGGGAAAATTGCACCAATCGATAGCTTTCACGTTATCTTATGTTCGTGCCAATGCTTCTCATAAGTCGATGGGACAATGTTGCATCTAGCCCTGCCCTTTCAGAAACTTGTACTCCAGTTCGTCTAATTATGGGTCTAAAGGCGCACCCAGAATTGATTTTCGGAGGGGGGCTGAATTAACATGTTTTATTCATGCTAGGACCATAATCATTCGTTCATCGATACGAAGATACCATAAAACAAAACAAATATTCACTTATTGTATAGGTCCAAAATACAAATCAAAATTTATACCAATAGATTCTGTCGAAAACGCATGATGGGCGTCTCGAAAATTGCTTCTTGCGATGTAGTTGTAGTTTCAGTTTGTCACTCACTTCAAATTCTTAAGGTTCAGAATATTCGAGTAAAGATGCATCTATCTGAAAAATATGGAATGTCCCAACTGTCTTTTACTATCGAGTGCCCTAACACATAGATCACTCTTTATGGTGGTGGATGAGG
The DNA here is from genome assembly GCA_963576655.1 of Gastrophysa polygoni. Classification (NCBI taxonomy): domain Eukaryota; kingdom Metazoa; phylum Arthropoda; class Insecta; order Coleoptera; family Chrysomelidae; genus Gastrophysa; species Gastrophysa polygoni. The sequence continues at coordinate 19,167,137 of OY755091.1, read as the reverse complement.
TCTCATCTGATACAATGACTATCAATACTGGTGTGCCACTAAATGATCTGTCATTGTACCAACTTCTCCTCAAGAACCCCATCATCTTGAATCTTGTATCACCAGGAAAGCAGATCACACAATGCCCAATATGATGGTGTCAGATTCCACTGTTTCTATGAATTCGTCAATATCCATCATGCTCGGTATCACCACCAACAGCGCTCTGTGATGGGGCGATCATGTGAAGTTCATTGTGAGAACTGTGAGAATATAGAGCCCTTTCTTTCATCATCCAACGATGCCAGAGGTGCAAGACGAAGACAGGTCGATGCTTCAAATGAGGATCTGATAAGATTTCTGAAATAGGGATCTCAAACTTGTATGTTCACCAAGAAGGCAGATCACACAATGCCCAATTTGATGATGTCGGGTACCACTGTTCCTAAATGTTCAATATCCATGCTGGGTGTCACCACCAACAGTGCTCTCTCATGGGACGATCATGTGAGGTCCATTGCGAAAACTGCCTTGGTTTCCTATTCTGTGCAAAGAGGTACTTCACATCTCAGCAACTGCTTATAATTTACAAAGCACAAATTCGACCTGTCCTGAAGTAATGTTCAGATGTTTGAAGCTCAGCCCCCAAACATACGCTAAAGCTCTCAGATTGAATTCTGAAGAGAGCTATTCGCCTAGTCGATGATACAACACTCACCAAATCATTGACCCCTCTAGAACATCTTAGAAAGGTTGGCGATCTCTGCCTTTTTTATAGATACTTCCACGGTCGGTGCTCAACGGAAATATTATGCCACCACGCGCGATTCCTAGTAGACGAACCAGACGAGCTCAAGCTGGTCACCCCTACACTGTCAGGCTCGAGACCTGTCGAAGATCGCTTCAATAGAACGGCAAAGTTGAGGAATTTTTTGCCTAGTGAAGTCTTTCCTGCTGCTCACAACCTCCAAACTTTCAAGAAAAATTCCATTACTTTCCCTCTCTCCCAAAATTCCACCGCTGGCTAACACGATATTCCTCGAACATTATAGGTTTCCCTTTCGTGTTGTCAACTGATGAAAAAAGAGAATTGAATGAAGTATGGTGAAATAGAAACAAAAAGATTGCGAATACTTTATTTCAATTTGTTACAATTATTTTCGATATTACCGTACAATATAATCAACATGTCCCAAGTGTATATCAAATGTAAATATTCTCCAATATGCCGTAGACATGCATCAGTTTCAAAATTATATCTTTCATCTCGATATCTTAGGTGATTTATGAATTATCATCGGGAGAAATTGTTTTTATCGATATCATAATATATTTGAAAACGATCGAAATGGCCACCGAACATATATGTTCGGTGAAATGACTAAGGAATAGATACAGCTGAAGGTTTTTTTGTTAACATAAATAATGATTAATGAAAGATCGAGTGAAACATCAATCACGTGGAATAAAATTACAACTGACATAAATATAAAAAATATATAGAAAGGTACAAAAGAATACTGAATATATCAAAATACTGGATATTCTCACATGATATGAACTGCCAGCCATAGAATTACCTATTTATTTCTTGGATGAATGAGGCTGTATTTTATATTACTTTAATCGTGCTACGAAGACCATTATTGACGGTATTATATCATATGAATGAATTCCTGACAAATAATATCAATTTATATTACATCGACGTGATGTAACTATAAACTATGAAACTATAAATATGAATTAATATTTTGTCAATTGAAGATTTTCATACAATTTCCAGAGTGAATTATATTTTCCAGCCGCCATAGTAGGTAAAAGTAAAATGGAAAAGGACGATTTACAATTAATTTCGTGAGTCTAAATCAAACTATCTTTGGTCATTTAGTATTATTCAAATGGAATGTCGGCAATAAATAAAATAAATATTGACCACCTAATTTTAAAATGTACTAAATATTTCTGTCAAAACACCTTAAATAAATTAATTTAATACATTGGTTACATTTTCATCGACTAGATTCATAGGACGCTGGGTGCTTCAGAATGTTCACTTAGCCAGATAATCAATCATTTTCTCCAACTTCGGCCAATCTTCTACCATCAACAAGCTTTCGACACACCCCTTGAAGATTCTTGTTGAGAAACATTCTGACCTAAACAAAATATAAGTACATTAAAATGATGAAAATATCAGGTTTGGTGTAACTTTCGTGTAAACTGAACCTGACTTTTAGGATACCCATACGATAGCGTGACCTAGCAATGCAAACCGGGTGACTATATTCAAGTGTTGTGTGCCAATTATTCTCCTCTATACTAGTGTACAGAGGATATTAATTGGTACAGGGTGGCTAGTGAAATTTGGGACATCACGATTATTATAAGAGATGAAATTTGAGTCTACTGACATACAGGTTTTCTTACGATAGCCGTTTGTTGAAGGGATTCGTGTTTGAAAATACCTGAATTTATGGTCTTCAGGGTTATACAGCATTCTCTCTTCTCTCCAAAGTTTTACAATGTTATACTGGATGTCACTATCAAATTCATAATTTTGAATGGAACACCCAGTATATGATTCCATTTTTCGATTCTCGAGAAAATTTCATGATGAGATCTATCAGGTTCCTCTATACCTATTTTCAACTGTTTCTTAGGTATTTGATTCATTTGAAAATTTTGAATTTTTATTTTCAACACTACCATTTTCCACTGCTGGTAGGCACTTCTGGAGTACACGGAAGCACAGGAATGATTCTTTCGAAATCCACATCACCAATTGATTTATCGTATACAGGCTATCATGTTGTGGAAATATTTTAAAATAAGAGAGAATGCTGAATAACCATGAAGTCCAAAAATTCAGAATTTGCAAGATATTTCTTACCACAAAAACTTCTAAGGAACGGCTACCGTTAGAGAGCTTGTATATGTCATGCTTCTTATTACTATTTTTCATATTCTTATAAACAATCAGGAATGTTTTTATGTTGCCATGTTCTAAGTTGATACCATAATGAAGAACGCTTCATGTTTTCTATATCATTGACTGACTACAACGTTACGTCATTGAGATTTCTCATTCTTCTTACGGTGAATTCACGATGTAGAGATAATGGTGAAAGTACTCTACTCGATTGTTATCAGATTTATTCTGCCAAAACACTAACGTACTTCACTTCATATCAGAATTTTATCAATCTTAGCGGATATTGACTAAAATGTTAGTCCTTAAATGACGATATCACAAAAACATCAGTAATATTGATAATTGTACAGAGTTGGCCAAATTGTACTGTTTTAATATCCTATTTTTGAGCTGGATAGATGACAACTGATGGCGGTGTCTGCGGGTCGATTTTTATCACCAACTTAATGTTGAGAACCGCATATCAATTTCTGTCATCGTTTCTAAGTTACAGCATCTTTTCACACCAACTTTTTTCCTGTCAAAAATTCTTCGCTTCTTTGAAAATATTTCCAAATCATTTCTTTACGTAGAATTCAATGGTGTAAGTAACCAATTTTTTTTAATTACATATCGATAGTTACTAACAGAGAGTGTTTTTTTTTCAAAAAGGACAATCTGCATATTTCGGTGTTCTGCTGAAATCATCTTTGGAATGCAGAATGATGTTCATGATTGTAGAAATTGAAATTATGGTGACTACGTAGAGTAGGCTTTGGACGATACGGCGGTTAAACAGAATGCAAATATTCACTGGTAACTGTCAGATGTTGAGAAAGCTGCTCAGGGCAGTAATTAAAACTAATATGTTCATTAAAACTGATAACAATTCAAACTATATTCACTAATGATGAATGAAATTCCAACAATGATAATAATGAAGGACAAAGAAGAACCGAATAGGAGGAGGTGAATTCAAAAGAGGTGACCAAAATGTCTACCAGTTTCACTTACACACACTCCACACATCCCTATTTGATTCATATATTCTTGGCGTTTCCTTTTCAAATTGATTATCATCGTTTTCTCTCTGGATATCTCCAGCGGTACAAATTGTGTTCTGCCTCTGAATATTTCCGGTTTGTATACAAGGTGATTGATTGAAACGGTTCATTAGACGTTCCTGGCGAACCTGCCAAGGGATCCTTTTGAAAGTTGGGGTGACCTCATAATCGAACCCGCTCTATATTTCTAAAATAATTTCAATAATGCGGTGTTGCCGCTTCTGCAAAAAAAGAAGTGGCAACGTTGATATTCCAAATTGAACACCTTATGTATAATATTATTTTCAGAATCTCCAATAATTTCCTGACAACTTCTTTTGATATTTCCCTACACCTATCTGTGAGCGTTTTTGAGTAAATAATCATTTTCAATTTTTTTTTTCTTAGAAAACATGACTCTTCAAAAAAGTCGATATTTTTCAGCTGTGACTTACTAAAACGATGCAATTTTGTATGGAGTCAAGGAATACCAGAAGACTGACTGTAGAGAGATCTCATTCAATTTTATACAGGGTTATACAAAAATTCGTTTGATTTATTCACTTCAAACGGTGATTGCAATGCGTTTTTTTTAAATGGAAATAAATGAAAATCTAAGCGAATGAAATCATACTTTATAAAAGTCAAGAATGCGAAGATATAAATAATAAATACTGAAAACTGGAATGGAGAAAATTGATTACTCGACAATTCCATAGTCATATATCAATAAACATCGTGAGATTTGTGGACGATTACAAAGTTAAAAGACAATCACTAATAATTGCTTGTAATTCAAAAACCTGAGTGGATAGGTATAGGTATGATACACATGAATGAGTAGGTAATCTGAACTGCTATTCGATACGATGATGACCTACAGGGTGTTCCATTTGAAAAAATCGAATCAGTTCTTCAAGTGAATAAATCAAATGAACTTTTGTATCACCTTGTATGAAATTGAATCAGATCTCACTATAGCACAATGAGCCTCCTGGTATCACTTGACTCCATACCAAATTTCATCGTCTCAGTAAGTCACAGCTGAAAAATATCGACTTTTTTGGAGAGTCAAGTTTTCTAAGAAGAGAAACACAAAATTATTATTTGCTTACAGATAGGCAGAGGGAAATGGAGGAAGAAGTTATCAGAATATCGTTGCAAATTCTGAAAATGATATCAATATACAGGGTGTTCTACTTGAAATATCAAAGTTGCAACTACTTTTTGATAGAAGCGGCAACATCGAATTATTGAAATTATTTTAGAAAGATAGAGCGGGTTAGCTTATCCGATCACTCCAATTTTCAAAATGATCCTTTGGCTGGTTCGCCAGGAATGTCTAATAAACCGTTTCAATCAATCACCCTGTAGAACAGACTATCATGTACCATATTTCGTAATTTTCAAACCTCAATGCAATTGTGTTCGAAAAATTCAACAAATAACACAAAATGAGGAGCGCCTTCACCAAAAATATATGATAATATATATTCTCTACTAGATGCACCCTTGCAATGAAGGAAGAATTAAAGAAAGGTGCAATTTTTCCAACAGTCAGCTGATCACTGACGGATGCCTCTCTCTCGTTTCCTCTGTTTTCATTGGTTGGATTCCTCCGCCTTTCTCTATTTGAAATTTGATCAACATTATTCAATAACTTACCTATGAATGATTCTGATATTCTTTTGAATCTATAAGTAATAATGAAAAGTAATAATCTTACACTATTATTTCTTCGATTCCAATGAGAATGACTGAAAATGTCGTATTTCTCAATACAATGGCATGACACATCAAAATGTCTTGACAATGCCAACAGTCATGTGATTTTTCATCGCTGCGTCTCTTCCTTATGGTCATTTCAGTTCCTCTCTCTCTCTCTCTCTCTCTCTCTCTCTCTCTCTCTATGAGCTCGATCTAGTAGAGAATATATTATATCATATCTTTAGTCTTTACTGATTAAATCAGAATGTGACCGCTGCCAGTGAACATTTGCATACTGGTTTACCGCCGTGTCGGCTAAAGCCTACTGTTCTTCAAATATTCTTCATATAGAAACCTCAAGGCTCTACATTTCAAAAACGACTTCAGCAAAATATCAAGTATTCTTGGTGTAGAATGTATACATAATATTTTGCTATTAAGAACAATTGATATTTAATTTGGAAAAATAAGTTACATACAATCAAGCTTACAACCATTGAATACTACATGTGAAGGTGCTTTGGAAGTGATTTCATACAAAAAAATTTCGTCAAGAAAGAAGCAGCAACTTTTTGAAAATGCATATTTCTGAAAAACATGCTATAACTCAGAAACGATGATAGATATTGTAATGAGGTGTTTACCATAAGTTCATCATGAAAATTGCCCCTTGAAAAACCGTCATCAGTGTTCATCCATATCTAGTTACCAAATAAGAATTTCTCTTCAGAAGTGTTCTCTGCACAATCAGTTTTATTGAAGCTTATTCCACTCAATTTATGGTCAAACTAGATAATAAAGCTCACAAATATTCTACATGTGTGTTGGTGATGTTGCAAATTTTTAGAATTCACGTGAAAAATTTATGAAATGAATGTAATGGCTTTGAATATAAGGATATGATTATTTTCTCATGAAATTTTGGGATCAATCTTATCGAAGGTTGGTGAATCCACCGGTGAAATCAGAATTTCAAGAAAACATGATGATATTGCGAACTGTTCAGCTCGAATTGAAAGCATACCCCAAAGAATTTGAATGCTGAAAAAAACAAAAATTGAAATAGGGTGAGAGAAGTGGATTTGATAATGAGGTAATCAACAATAACAGTCAAATGTGAAATCAAACAGAAATTTAATAAATCTTCCAGCATTAATTTCAATGTAAGCCTCATTATGTATATAAATATTATGGGTTCAGGTTCAATTTACTTTCCAAGGGCTTCTCGATTAAGTTACGTTACCATGCATAAATCAAGTTTGCATTCCAATCTCTCGTGTTTCAACTGAAACCTAATAAATTATACAGGGTATATCTTCATGAGTTAACGCGATCTATATACTCATGGATAACTTAAAGTAGCATGATTCTGAAAATTTTCAGAGACGGTGGAGGTTGGAACATTGAGAATCCAACTGAAATATTTTGTGAATCTCCCTGTTTCTCAGAAAGCGGCGTCATATTTGTATTTTCAATAGGACACTGATTCTGGTTCTGATTCAAATCCATGTACCACACCCTATACCTAAAACGAACCGTTTTGGAGTTATTCGAGTTTTTCTATGAAGTGACAATTGCAGCTTATCCAACATAGTATGAAATTTTCATGTGAACTACAACTTTCCGTGATATTATTATGCAGTTACTCAATCATGAATATCGAAGGTTGAACAGATCCCTCACCATAATCACAACCACAGTGTGTGCAGAAAAAATGGATCAAGAAATTGAATGAAAAACATTAAAAATTCGAATTTTTTCAAACGGAAACCTCAATTTTTCTCCTGATAATTCAATTATATTATAAAAATGAGCCGTAGTTCTAATTCGCTTTTTTATAACTAAAACTTATAATTTCGGAGACATTCCAAAAAAGTACTTAATTCAGCATATTAACTGCCAGAAATTTTGATTTTTTCAGTAAGCTGTGCGTATCTATATGATGTCTGGATATCAATAGTTTTGTTTTTTCATGGATATCTTGTAGCAAAATCATCGGATGTCCTTGTGAAAACCTTATTACTGGAATTTTTCTAGGATCTGGGATCTAGGAAGAAACACCTGGTAACCAGAATTCCTCCATCTGACAACTTGTCACTTTCCAGTGTCAAATCAACAAGCCATTGGAGAAAATTCAATAAATATTTAAATAATTTTGGAAACGGGAGAAGATTCATTCACGGAACTACACTGTAGAAGTTTTGTTTTTATCCAAAATATATTTATCATCCCAATTTTTTGAAGAACAAAAAAATTTCACTCTCAGAATTTCTTTTAAGTATCTGAAGGTACAAAAGCGCAGTGAAATTTTGGGGGAGACAAAAATATTGAAATAATCATTATAACTTCACTACCTTCTCGATTGACTTGCGAAACAGTTCTTATTACAGTCGTCATGAATCACTAATGAATTAACGAAATCTTGTAGCACTTTTGTAGATAATGAATCTGACAGTGAACAACTTCAATTCATTTATCAATCGGTATGCATAGTTCACTAGAGAAATAAAAAATTTCAGGTAGTTCACATACAGAATTGGGTACTATCGGGAAATTTTCAATTTCATATTCAGCATAATTCGTTTCCCAAAGTATCAAATCGACGCACCTGTTTACCATCCTCTCATATATCTTGACTATCAAATCAACCACTCGAAAGAGAAAGAACCCATAAAATTCCATTATTTGCATAGGAGTGATTAAGTACAGAACTCATTTGAAAAAAGTCATCAAAAAAAGGGAATCATTCAATAATAACCCAGTAATCTGTACCAAGCACTTGATCTGGACCTCCCGTGATTGAAGAAACCGAGTTATGGGAGTTATAATGACTAATAATTAAATTAATAAATAGGACCACCCTTCTCACAACCGAATATCTCCGAAATCATGCGTTTTGGGTATAGGAAAGTGATGTAGAGCTAGGGCTTATTTTTATAACGGAAGCGAATTATCAGATTAAAAAATGGGGATTCCATTCAAAACAGTTGAGGTTTTCAATGTTTCTCATTCACTTCCTGAACCACTTTTCTGCACACCCTATATTATCATTAGTTTGCAACTCAGTCGTGATTATGGAGAGGGATCTCTCTAATTCTCAATGCTTCCTCCAAAGTTTCTTCAAAATTTCAGGATCATGATACTTTTGATTCTCTGTATACAGAGTGTTTATAAAAGGTGACCCCGTTGCTAGGATTCGAGAACACTCGAAAGTTGGGTTTGCTGTGTAAAAAATTTTCGTAACGGCATCCGTATGCAAGATACAAGCTCTTGAAAAAATAAATTATACACATTTTTTACAATGATTGTAAGGATATGTTTTGGGAGCTGACAAATCGCATGAATTTGTTTTATGTCTAGCTGTCATAGAGGGCGCTAGTAACACTATTCGTAGTATTCGTAGTTTTTTGAGGTTAGTTCTTCCTGTCCGAATTTCATGTCAATGCGAATATCATCCAATTTCACACCAAAAAGGTAGGTACTCATGGTGAAGCTTAATACTGTGTACCTTTCTCGAATTATTTTGATTTGAAAATTATTGAAGTAATAATCAGCAATTAGGAACATTTACCTATCTAATGAAAACTGAAAAAATATCATAATTCTAATCCTAGGGATACTGATCAAACGAAGGATATCTAAATTGATTTAACAGAATAGATGAAATATTTAATCAGTTAGAGCACAGTTTAATAAATAAATAAAGAGCAAGTGTTCAAGATATCCTCAATTGAAAAAGTTTAGGATGTTGGTGCGATTCCAATTCTTAGACTAGACAGTTTGGTTGTATGATAAATTCACTCAGTGCCGATCCTCAACCGTTTGGAAGATTATTGCGTTTTATAGCAAAAAGGGAAATTGTGATGTACTGAGTGAATATTTCAAATTCATTTTGAATTCCTCATTATGATTCTTTGCTCAATTAAGACCTCTAGATATGAAATAATATTATTGTTTCGGTTTTTAATGGATAGATATATTCATATATATATATATATATATATATATATATATATATAAACATACAACACTTTTGACCAGCGACCAGCATCAGTTATTACTTCATCATTCTCAAATCGAAATATTTTGAAAACGGTACACATCATCGAGTTTTACCGAGAGTACCTTTATGGAGTAAAATTGAAAGATGTTTAAACTCTCATTAAATTTGGACTGGAAAACCTAACCTCATAAAAGTTGTTCAAAAACGAACTGTGTAACTAGCGTCCTTTATGTCAATCAGACATAAAAATGAATTAACACGATTTTTCAGCTTCCAAAACATATTCACACAAAATTTCATACCGATTTTGCCAGTAGTTCCGCCATAATCGTAAAAAATGTGTAAATTTTTGACCCTTGTATTTTGAATAAGGATGCCGGTACGAAATTTACTCAGTGTTCTACGTATCCTAGCAACGGGGTCACCTTTTTTGAAACACCCTGTACAGGGTGTTACTTCAAGGTATGTAGTGAATTCAAGGGCGCATTTCTTGACCAATTTCAGGTAGAAAAGTTCATATGTGAATCAAGATACAGGGTGTCGAAGTTTCTTCTTTAAATCGATGTTTTTATTAATATTTCGAACATTCTTTTAACGATATTGTTGAAATTTGGCAGTATAATTTCTATCAATTAGTAGTTGCTACAAATAAATACGAAATGAATATATACTCAAAAAACTACAATATTCAGAAAATTCGGAATACGTATTTCGGCAACTAAGTTGCCTTCTTCAGAAGACCTGGGGAGTAAAAATGATAAGCGACTCCTTAGTATCTCTCAAGATATTCTCAAGAATTACCATCGTCACTGATTTATGTCAGCCTATTTATACATAAAATAATATCATGGTTCAATTAAACCATGGACAAACAATTGAATGGAATGGAATGCAAAATATGGAATACGGACAATCACTCTCGATGGAGAATATCTTGAAAGATACTAAGGAGTCGCTTATCAGTTTCACTTCTCAGGTCTACTGAAGATGGCAACTCAGTTGCCGAAATACGTATTTAGACTTTTTCAAATATTGTTGTGATTTTTCGAGTAAAGATACAGTTAAGATAAAGTGAAGATACATCAAAGTTCTGTTTTCAGTTGCTCAATTAGAAAAAAATATCAACATTCGAAAAATTCAGTTGCGTACATTTTTCTTTGCAATAATATTGGTGAGGTAGCCCCTCTGACTAAAGCATCTATTTATCATTACAAATCACACTGCCGAATTTCAATAATATCGACGAAAGAATGTTTGGGATAATAATGATAAATATATTTGAAAAAAGGAACTTTCACACCTATTGTATGTTGAAAACCAGATTTTTCAAGACACATGTTTATATGAACTTTTCTATTGGAAATTGTTCCAGGAATATGCCCTCAAATTCAGTGCATACCTCCAAGTAACACCCTGTATAGATCGCGTGAACTCATGAAGACACCTCATACAATATTCTTTGATTCTAGGAATTGATGGTTCGAGAGAATGACGTGCATGTGAAAACTCTTCCGATACTTCCGAGCGTGTTATACCTACTACGAATATAAAAATTATTGTGAACTTTTCGAACAGGTAGTTATACGTATCATTGGGATTTCATCTGTATAAAAAATTGAAAAATACAAAATCGGCTCCTGGGGCACCTACAAAAATATTCGAATAACAAAAACAATAACTTGCAGCCGTCAATATAACTATTTCACAAAAATATGGCAGCCCAAAAATGTGAAAAACCAGGACGCCATTATGAAAACCATTGTTTAAAATAAATAAAAAAGCAAATACAGATAAAATAATTTCAAAATAAGTGATTAAAGCATCGTGTAATGACCTATTTATCGAATGTATATAATTGTGTAGAAAGCAGTGAGTTGTTTGGATATACTAGGGATTATAAATACAGAAATATAGGAGTCTTCATATCCCATAATATATCATTTAATGACAAATATATACTGGCATTGTAATCAACGACAGAAAGTGAAACAGAATTTCATACAGTGTCCGTTTCACCGTAATAATTTTTGAACCACCTGGTTTTTCGGAACGAAATTTGAAGGGCTTGGATGTGAGATGAAAACTGAAATGAAAAATGACATCTCAAATTTCCGAAATGACGGACGAGCGCCATATTCAATTATTTTTGTGAACAGAAAACCTAATATTCCACTTTCGAAAACTGCTTATAATTCTCAACAGTTTCCTCTGAATACACTTTTCTGCTGAATTTGATTGTTTTCGAAATATCAACTTCGAAGTTTGGAGCGATACTGTTTATCCTCAATGAACTCTCTCTACGCCTTTATTATTCAAATTCATGAGATCCAACTGCAAATTGATGAAAAAAAAAATCACTTAGCAAAATGTTTTACCGGAAGTGATCAATTCATTCTGAACAGAAATGTCACTTTCAATATTCCATATTCCCAAATCAAACATAATTGAGGAGTGAGTCGCATCGGAAAAACTGAACAGGAATAACATACAACATAACAGGAATAACATATAACTATGCAAGTGGTTCAAAAATTTCATTTTAAAGAATATGTTATAGTATCAGTGGTATTCAAAATTCTTCTCTGCTCAGTTGACTTTATTAGGGGAATATGAAGACTTCTATACAAGAAAAAAGTGAAATTAGTGTTAGTGTTTGCAAACTAAAAAAAACCTGCGTGTGTACCTAAACCCCTGGCTCTGCCCCATTAAGTTGTTTGATCATTGCCTGGACTTGATCTAATTCGTCACAGAGTTGAAGCGTTTCGCAACACCCCTTGAAGATATCAGTTGTGAAACACTTTTCCCTGTAAGAGAAATTATAAGAAATTTATTTTTTTTCACAAATGTGAAACAGAGTGTTTTTGGCCAATAACAAAAACAAACATATAAAAGTGGTAGCATACACATAAAAGAGAAACAATGTCATTGTCAGGTAGAATCTTCAGATACGATAGAAATGCATGTATAGTATATCAGGAACATGAGCGGTGGTTATATCTCATAAACACCTAGGGCATTATGAGTGGTGTTTATAGTATGAGCATATGAAAGGTGTTAACGAATAATATACAGCTGGAGAATAAAATCTTTCATGTATTTTCATATTTTGTGAATTTTGGTCTGTTTCCGATTCGAATGATTATTGTCTTTTTTTATCGACAAACTGAAAATGTAGGTGCCATATTCCCATAATATGATGACTTCAGGTGTAGGAAATGCTAAGTAAAATCTGAAGTATGAGTGATGGTTGATGTATTTAGCATGGAATATAGAGGGCATGTTACTTATAACACGAGATACATATTACAAGAGAATTGAATGAACCCCGGGACCGAGTTTTCATACACATTGATTCCGTTGATTCCGAGTACCTATAATAAATGAATGTCCTTTAATAATCTCATTTACATCGTCTTTAATCTCGTTGGCACCAATTCCAGATGGAATAACACGAACATGATTTATTGAATCAAATATTCATGTAAAATATAATCATGTATATATATTCATATATAATTGATCCATGATACTTCAACACCACTGCACAGTATAGAAACTGTGACCACTGTGACGACTTTCACTGTTTAGTATCAAAGACTACCAGTGCAAAAATCAGTGAGAAAGATGCCATTTTCTCGTGCTCAAAACGAAAGCAGAATCGTCCCCGAAAGAAGGAGAGAAAATCGCAAATAAATCTAGAAATACGATTTTATAGTGAATACCAGAAGAACCAACTCAATTGTTTATTGATTTCAGATATTGGTCGGAATGTTTATCCGGTGCCACGACAGTGGTGGTTATCATACAAAATAACTCCAAGAGAAATTTTTGAAGTTGTTTTGCCAAATCGAATGGGTCGATTATAATTTGACAAACAGGCTTCCAAACCCAGTGGAAATGTAGAACTGGTAGAATAGCAAACGTATCATCCAGAATAACATTAGGAGAATAACAGCATTCAAGTTGAGATGGTAGATAGATAGATCTTTATTCAATATAGGAATCCTAATATAAAACGAAATTAAAACATCATTACATTTAATCACAGTACTATGCTTTGCTATCGGGAAATTGGTACTCCTAGGGATTCTGATTTTTCAATACCTTTTCAAAATTCAGCATATTAATTCGACTTATTAGGATGACAAAATTTTGCTTCACTATATACCTGCCAGCAGTGCACACCTGCTAGGATAGGCCCTGTTGAGGTTTCGTATTTTTTTATTATCGAAGAATTGATGGATCACGATTTGATGTTTTCATCAAACAGTATTCGTGACATTGGAAATGTAACAAGAGGTGTTCTTCCTTTACAGAATCTACATTAGACACCCCGTATAGCTGGGTTTCTTATCAATAATTTTAACATAATCTCCGCCTATGGGTGTCACCGTCATACCTACTCCGTAGGCAGCTTCTTTCGCTAGTAATCAGACCACCGACCGCTGAATAACTAATAAAATAATTGCGGAGACAACCAGTCTACAGAAAAACTGAAAGCGGACGAGGAAAGCCGACCGAATAGCCTCGAGTCTTCATTTTATTACAATACCGAACACAGCAAATTCTTACTCTGTAACTCTAAAATCGTCAGCCAGACATGTGAGCGTCTCGGGTGTCCCCAAGGACATTTTTAGTGTCTTTTGTCTTTGTGTATCCCATAATTAGGCTAGCCAACCGTCCCTTATTCGAAAGGACAGTCATTCATTTTGAAATCATGTCCTTTGTACTTTTGAAAGGTGTTAAAGGACTAAATGTAACCACAAATGAACTAAAAAATAAAAGTCACATACACCACATCTACTATCTAAAATTGGCAACATTCGAGAAATGTGTGTTTATTGGCCAGATTTCAACAGAGACTGCTAGAAGTGCTGCCAGTCAGAAGAACTTTTCGCCAGTGCTAAGGATTGTTTTGAAGAATTAAAATTATATATTTTCAATCATAAACGATAACTGTTTTAAATTGCATGAATCAGAGGCAATGAAACTCTACTTCGTCATGCCAAAAGACGACACAAATATAAATTTAAAAAAAAGTAAAGGAAATGAGAATTACTGTGCACACATTTTATCATGTTTTTTGTTTCAGTCAAGTATTTTTCAGCTTAGTTTTCAATTCTTTCAGTTACCCAATAGCTACTAGCTTATTTAATAATTTATTAGTTTTTCATTTTTTCGTGTTGAATTTTCGTGTTGGTCTTATATTGATAGCGATGATTATCAGTGGTTAATATCGAATATTTAGTAAATGAATCTGGAATGAAATTTAATAGCTCGAAAATGTTATGCGGGAGCACAAAATGGATGTTTTCTTCATTTGAAAATCCGAAAGTTAGCAACCCTACCGAGAATGCTAGATATAATACGGGGTGTTTCCAAATGAATGAGAAAATTTCAAGGTGGTGTTTCCTTATCGAAAAATTAGCTGTTTTTGCTCATGGGAAATTGTTGAAGAGCTGAAGAAATTACATTTTGTTGGCGTGTCTACCAATAACTGTACGATTGAGAGCATAATTTGTACTAAGTAACAAAACGTGAGTGACCCACTAGATTTTTCCTATTTCATTCACAGAAAATACGTACATGCACGATATTGTATTTTATTGTTTCATCAAGATTCCTTCCACGGAAACAACACAGGAATTGAAAAAGTTCAGCACTATTATTCATTTCAACAAATGTTTTTAAATCAAGAAATTTTATTTTGTTATTGGAAAGTTCTGGTGAAAAATGGAATATAGGGGTTAAAAATCACAACACAATTGAAATGGAAGAAAGATTTATTTTTTTCATATTTCTGGAAGCATCTAACATTTCAAGGACAGGGCTAAGAGCTTTCGTTTACATGAAAGATCCCATTCCATTCTTGACAAGGAAACACCCTGTATATCAAACTGTATCCAAGATAAGAAGGGGAGGAAATGGGCATCTCGGAAACTACGAGAGATTTAGATCTGCTCGAATCGAAGAAAAACTGCGCGATTGAAGAGCCATCAGAATGACTTTCGGAAATCTTCGATATAATTTTTCGTTTTTGAGTTATTTTCGAACAAATGAATTCCGGATTCTTGATTTGAATTTTTATAGGCGTTAACGATGGAGTTGTAACAAAACTGTAGAAATTCCTTCATTGCGACTTGATGCTTATTGACATGGTATTGTCGATCCTGCGAACCAACGTTTCGTCTTTGATCAACCATCATCCTCTTATTATTATGCGGCCCTAATATTTACATACAAGAATAGCCGAATAGCTCTTTCTTATGTGATTTCTAGCCTATTTTTGCCATCATCAAGCGTTTTAGAGATATAGATCTGAATTATTCATGATTCTGTAAGAAATGTTGATTCATAGAATTGGACACTTGAGAATGCTATATCAACGTCAATGTCCAATTCGGAATACTTGAATGATCAATAATTCAATGAAATTTAATATATAACCATGTGAAGGAGTAGATAGATGTACAGATCAAAAACTTCTTCGCACGTCAAAACGTTGATGAGATTGATTGGCTTGATTTCATTTCAATGTATTTAACGTATTTCACAGAATTACGACAAAAACATTTATTGGCCGACATGGACTCGAATCTCAAAACCTTCAAAATGAATGAATAGGACGATTGGAATCAAATATCAAGATATCAGGTCCGTATTTGAAAAAGCTAGGTTGATGATGGTTGCTCAGAAAGAAAACTTTCAACCAGTAAATCGATAATATGTCGATGAACATCAAAACTTGCCATGAGGTTGTTTGTTCAGGTTTGTCCTAACTTCTTTATCAACGCCAGAAACAAATATTGAAATCCGGATATCTCGAAACAAACCAGTGATTTATGAAAATTATTTTGTTGGTCCTTTCTCTTTCTCTCCCATTCAAACAAATTTTTTTCTTCTTTTTTTTCCTTTTTTAAATTGCACTGTGTAACACATGAATCACTACCATATTCTCTATGACCTACTACTGTACTGACGTTTATATATATACATTGTTTATCTTACATGATAATAAATCTATTCTATTCTATCTCTCGAAGTTTCCGAGATACCCATACTGGTCCTCCTAATCTTGGACACAGTATATTCCGTCTCGAGATTAATAACTATGAGAGGTTTATTTTCGTCTCACTCAGTTTCACACCTGTGTCAGCGAAATTGCCAGGTGGGCACCTCAATGACCTATCATTTTTATTGGTTCCAGAATAGGTACGATTTCAAAAAGTCATTAATGTTATTTTTGGCATGTAACTGGCATAGGTGTTAATAACTGTTCACATGTATGGAGTTCAGCTCCCAAACATACGCAAAAGCTCCGTTTAATGCTCTTTTTGATTCTAATCGCGTATATCGCCCTTGATACGGTCGAATTCATTGACATCTCTAGACCATCGTAGATGATAAAATGAGCGATATTTCCCTGTTTTTTTATATGATTCCATGATCGGTGCTCAACGGAAATCTCGTCTATTATGCCACCACCAGCGATTGTATGTAGACAAACTAGACGACTTCAGGCTGATAATCCATATATGTCTAGCTGGAAACATGCCGAACATCTCATTATCAAGCATCATTCAATACCTTCCTTCTTCCAAATATTCCACCACTTGCTAACACGATGTTTTTATACATTATTATAGGTTTTCCTTTCTTGTTGTCGAAAGATGGAAAAAACTTATTACCGTCTGACAGAAGACACAACGAAATTTAATAATACAAGACTGACTTATCCAGTCAGAAGGCCTCCGATCCGAGGGAAAGTGGAAAGTGAAAAATTAAATACGAAAATAAAATAGATGAGAATGTACTCGAATTGTCTGGGCTGAACTAGACCGGAATGATCAAGAGTAATCAAATCAAATGAAAATATACTTCATTGTCAGAATTGTCAGTGAGAATGTACTGGAATGTACTAGAATGTCCTCGAATATATTAGAATGTTTTTGAATGGTCTGGAATAAACTATCAAATCTATCTATCTTCTGGAGTATACATGAGGAACATTAGCTATGAACAAAAAATTGAAATGAATAAAAATTGAATACCTTTATGAGTGAGAATGTACCAGGATGTTCCCGAATGCACTCGCTAGAATGTTTCCGAATGTACTAGAATGTTCTCGAGTGTACGGGAATAATCTCGAATGTACTGATATTATCGGTTGTAATAAAAAGTTCCTGATAGTGCTAGATTGAACTGGATTGAATTTTCGAAGACCATTGTTCGTGAGTAATTTACGGAGGTATACGGTATTTATTTTACAGATGTGCATATAAAATTAAAAAAAAGCAGAAATTGAGTACCAATTTATACAAGAAAGTTCTCGAATCTACTAGAATGTTTTTGAATGGTCTGGAATTTGATTGAATCTATCGAGAGTCTTCTGGAGTGAACCAGGATCATTAGTTGTGAGCGAGAAAATTTATATGACTAAAAATTTTATCAGTAGAATAAATGAGAATTACGAGGATCGAAAAAGTTCTGAATGTTCCAGGACCATAATAAGTGTAAATGGTGGGGATACAGCAAGGTAGGGCTGAAAGAAATGTTCGTGAAAGTGCTAGATCGAACTGGACCGAAAGGATTGAGAATATTGTGGAATTCCTTCAGAATAAAGCATTTGTTGGAATATGTAGATTATATAAAATAGTGGATGTCCCAACTGAAAAACAAGAGATGGTTTCAATTCCGGTAAACCTTCAATTTTTGCATTATTACGATGGTCTGAATTCGAAATTCAAAAACACAGCAAATGTGAGGAGAGTTACATTCCTCGTAGTCACACGGTGTACTGTCGAAAGTATCCTTATGATATTCAGCAAACACAAGAAGTCTGTCTATAGGTTAATCGAGGAGGTAGTGTATTCATGTTTCTATATTTTCCTGAGATATTTCCTCCTCTGAAAAATAGGAATATAAGTAATGATAATTATTTACTACCATCCTCTATCAGTAAGAATGAAATACATACATACGAACAATATAAGGAAGGAAGACTCGGAAACAGATATACCGACAAATCAAAATTAACAGATCTTCTTCTTACTGATGTAGTTGATAAATATATAGAACCTGGCATCCACTTCTCAAGACTGAATATGAAAATGGCGAATTCAAAATCAATTAATGAAGAAACACCTGGCAACCAGAATTCCTCTGTCTGACAACTTGTCACTTTTCAGTGTCAAAACAACAAAACATTTTCGAAGGGAAAAATATATAAATTGTGTTGAAAACGGGATCAGATTCGTTCGCTCGAAAAGTCAACTGAGATAAAAATAAATGTTTTAATTCCATTACAAATATATTATTATTTCCAATTTTTTTGAAAAAAAAATGTGTTACTGACGAATAGAAAATTAGAGAATTTCATTTCTAGGTATCTGAAGGTTGAATTTTAAGAGTAGTGACATTTTAGGGCAGACTACAAATATAGTGGAATAATTATTATAACTTCTATTTTCATTTTTTATAAACAAAGAGAGAAAGTCCCAGAAAAATCTAGAAAAAAAAGGAGTCTGTTTGGAGTTCTGTAGAGATGGGCCTGACTGCGTAGACTGGGATAGTCGTACACTAGATTATCTACTTGTAGGAAGTAGTGACAGTTTTGCGCTATGAACCAGCATTTAGACACATTTATGCGTTTTTCGTATAAGGAGCCTTATTAGAAGTCACCGTAGTATATATTTTCGCCTCGAAAATTTCATGTTCATTTTTCGGGGTTATCAAAATTTAAGGTTAGCTCTCCTAATGGTATAGTAGTCGACACAATAACCTACACATGAAAACAACGGGATTCGCTGTTGGGTAATTATTTGTCTATGTGCCATCTAGATACTTCATTTCTGATACCACCATGTAAAAGCTTTCAGCTTATTTCTCGTTCTTTCACTATGTATTTTGCCAATATTGTCTTCAAACTTCAACTATTTGTATTCGATGATATTATCTTTGACAAATAAAGTATCTTTATTATATTATTATTATTACAAATATCGATTAAATGTCTGAAACGCGTGGCAGTATCCTTCTGAAAGTGGAAAATATCCCATCAACTCAAAGGATACCTCATAATAGTCCGGTAATTAATGTGGAATTATCTAGTTGTTTGAAAAATGATTCATTCAACATACCATGGAGGTAATTTTTCAAGAGAAGCTTGCAAAAGAGCCTATGTTCATTGTGAAATCCTAAAATTCAATCCGCATTTGCTGTCAACTAGATACTCAAACTATGATTGAAGCTAAGAATGATAGATTGAACACAGATTTACAATCTGTCTGTGGCTTCTGCAAATAGTGAAAACGTCAACATGACAACTCATTTCCACACGATTAGGTACTATTTGATTCCATTTGTGATGACTGTTGTCATTGGTCATTTCGAGAGTATTCTGATATAAATTCATATATTTTGAAATTATGCTGAATCAGGAAATACTAGAATAATGAGTGACCAAATATGAATATTCGACAGCACACAAAAATTTGTCTGAATGAACTCAGACTAAGGATTGATTTTCCAAATATGATATTGAGTCCTTGCCACAAATCACCGAAATGACAACAAAGCCAAAGTGGAGATGAAAAAATAGGTTTCAAGTATTGTGATAGATATCAAACATCAAAGAATATTTCCGTACTGTCGAAAAATTGTATTTTACTGAATGTTGGATGAAATTCAACTCAAATATAAATCAAAGGGGATGTACACATCTATGGAATTTCCTGGAACTGGAACAGCATCATTCGTTCTCAAAGTTAACTCACATGATTCATTTTCGAATTCAAATTTCAGCACCATCCAAAAACCCATTCAAAATGGTGACATAATTATCCTGCCGTTGTCGTTCCTCTTCATGTGATACCGCTAGACGCTAGACTCTTGTCAACGCTTGACACTTCTAGCCAGCTATGTTCATACATAATAATTAAACGAAGCTTTCATAATTTGGGTGAAAAATAGAGAAATGAAGGAATATTTATTTTTGCTAAACATGCCCATTGTGAACAGACGAATCAAAGATAATACATGTTATTTGGTCGATCCATTCGGAACCATCATATATTGATGTCTCATATGCTCCAAAAAAAAGACGTATACTGATTCTTCTTTTCAGACATTTTAGTATCGATATTATTCATATTTTCTGGATATCCTTCGGAACTTCAGCAAGAAAGAATCCTAATGAGGAGGTATATACCGAAACTGACAAGCGGCAACGGTCGCATGAGAAATATCGGAACTTCTCAAATTTCGTTTCGGGAAACGAAAGTACTTCAACTCACTGAAGAGAAAAATACCGAATTATTTACTCAATAGTTTCTCTACTCTACTACCTACTCAACACATTCCACCGAGTTATCAAGTTATAACTGGTTGAGAGGAACTGATAAACCCGGAAAACGGATCGAGGCTAATTTTCTAGTAAAGTAGTCTGGAGTCCATGAAGCTGGACCAACTCCTGAGGAACCAGAAGAAAACAAACCGACAATCAGACGGAACCCTGTTATATAGGTGACAACCCTAGAAAATAAACAACAGCTGTTTCCCCACGCTCCAAACGCAATTTCAAACTTGTGTTTTCTTTTCCATTTGCCGTTAACTGCTCCGAAAAAGAGTTCTTGAGGAAGGTGATAAGTCCAAGGCCATAAGGTAGATAAGGCTATTGGTGAAACAACTCTAAAAAAGTTTTTTCTCCAATACATTTAGACCTGTTAAACATTCAAATAGTGTTTTCCAATATAACCAGCAGACGTGACGCCAATTAATTTCGATCTTGGGAAGCCTAAGTATTTTATCAGAATCCGACACAACCAAGTAAGCAAAAGTCTACAACTTTTTCTAGTGGCTGGGGATAGGCAGTTGGAATACTGTTATATCAACACAATGGGCGTAACCTACCTGCATAAAGAATGTACAGCAGGCTCTCTGAAGAGATTGTAGCAATCTTCGCAGACGCGATCCAATCTGGCGAAAATGCTTTTATCGTAGACCCCTTTGCATTGGAGATCGAAGAAGGATCGCTTCGTGAGGTGATGATGGAGTAGTACTGCTGACTCTGCGGCAGATATTTGAAAGTACAATGCGACAGCCATGCACATCCAAGCCCCTTGAGTACTCCTTACAGATTGTGATGACCGATTACTCATCTGAAACAAGGATACAATCACTGTCTGTGTAAGTTTCATCGAAGATACCTTAAAGACAAATTCTTTTTTATCAGTGACACCTTGTTTTAATTTCAATAGACATCGAAACTTCTTTTTGGTGGACGTTTCGCAATATTTCTTACAAAACTTGTTTGTTTTGTCTTTCGAAACATTTTTTTGAAAAATCAAGGTGCCACTGGCAAATGGTAAATGTCGAGAGCAATTACATTTTGGAGCATATTATAAATCTGTCCTCACTACAAATGTACAAAAATGATTATAATAATTTATATTTTATTATCAGAAAAGAGGAGAGAAAGGCACAGAAAATCTAGAAAAATGGAGGTTATAATTCTATCATTCAGATGGGATCTTCATTACATGTAACATGCAGGTATCATCTTGATGAAATCGAGGCAGTTGAAATGGTATCTCTCAATGCATCGATGTACCGGGGGAATACGGTCATAGTTATATATGTAGATAAAAATATCAATAATGAATAGATGATATTTGTAGAGAACAGAAGTTGCAAAGAGATTTTTTTTATCTGTGGACAACACGAAAGGGAAACCTATGATGTTCGAGGAACATCGTGTTTTCTTGAATGTTTGAAGGTTGTAAGCATCAGGAAAGACTTCACTAGGCAAAGAATTCCACAACTTTGCCGTTCTATTGATGAATGATGCTTGGTATAGCGATGTTCGACAGGTCTCGAGCCTGACAGTGTAGGGGTGACCAGCTTGAGCTCGTCTGGTTTGTCTACTAGGAATCGCGCGTGGTGGCATAATAGATGATATTTCCGTTGAGCACCGACCGTGAAAGTACCTATAAAAAAGGCAAAGATCGCCGACCTTTCTACGATGATCTAGAGAGGACAATGATTTGGTGAGTGTTGTGTCATCGACTAGGCGAATAGCTCTCTTCTGAATTGAATCTAAGAGCTTAAGCGTATGTTTGGGGGCTGAGCTCCAAACATGTGAACAGTACTCCAGGACAGGTCGAATTTGTGCTTTGTAGATCATAAGCAGTTGCTGGGATGTGATGTATCTCTCCGCACGGAAAAGAAAACCGAGTTTTTGTGAAGCAGTTTTCGCAATGGACCTCACATGATCGTCCCATGAGAGAGCACTGTTGGTGGTGACAGCCAGCATGGATATTGACGACCTCATAGGAACAGTGGTACCCGACATCATCAAATTGGGCATTGTGTGATCAGCCTTCTTGGTGAACATACAAGCTTGAGTTTTAATTGCATTGAACTGTACTAGATTCTCAGATCCCCATTTCAGAATTCTTGTCAGATCTCTGGCCTCATTGGATGATATAGGGGCTCTAGAGGAAAAGGCGGAATGAAGTGTACTATCATCCGCAAAGCTATGAACTGGGCTGGAGGTCACATTCAACAAATAATTGATGTGGAGCAAGAACAAAGTTGGTGTCAAGACAGAGCCTTGTGGAACACCAGCATTGATCGTCATTGTATCAGACGATACCCCGTCTACCACCACGTAGAGTGATCTATCTGCAAGAAAACTCGATATTAAAAGACACAATTGGGGCGGCAAACCATATGACGGAAGTTTCGCTAGGAGGCCTTGGTGCCAAACTCGGTCAAATACTTTGGAGATATCCAAGGCTACAGCCAGAGAATCAACATTCACTAATATAAAAGTAATGGTTTGGGAAATATCGCATATCAAATGAAATTGATCCAACTAGAATTTTTTCATTTCCTCAACGGCTGCTTGAACTCAAATCTTTCAATTTCCAGAAAGAATTCAACCCTACGAAGACTTCTCATAGATTGACTGTGAATTTTTTCGAAATTCTCATGTGGCAATTACAAATCAATATTTGAATTCTAATAAAATTGTCGATGCGGCAAAATTAGTCAGAGGTAGTTATTACCATAAAAAAACTGCATTCGCGCTGTTCAATTATAATTTATTTCAGACTCATATTGTAGGTAGTGCAACAATTTTTTCACCAATCAATTGATGCTTCATCCTAATTTGTTATATCCAGTCATTTTCATTGGTTATTCCTAAACTAATTTATAATGTTCTGCTTTCAGGCAGATGTCTACCTACATAAACCTCATTAAGAAATCACTTCAAACTAATACTACTACTCGTCTTTGAAATGTTCAATATCATCAATAAATTAGAGTCATCAAAAGTAATCATGATTTCCAGATCTGATGGCTCATTTATGTGCCAGAGAATTCTGTGGTATCATCTGCAAATAGTGTGAACGAACCATTTATATCGATATCAATAATATTGAAATACAACAAACAGAATTTATCCTATGACGAACCCTAGGACAGACTATCAAACAGTTGCTAAGAATACATTGATCAACATCGAATTCAGAAAGTCAGGTGATTTGGAGGAAAGATTTTCTCTGAAAATGAAATGAATCTGTATAATCATGAAAGACCGTTCGATTTGCAAATAACACTATACTGGCTTGAACTGACACTTCGAATGTTCGGCTGTTTATCAGGACAGAAAATTATATCAACACTATCGGAGAAATAATAAATACAATCCTAATTATTATGATTGGGGATTTTATTTATAAAAGAGCAACACATGATAGTTGGCCTTGATGAACTCGACCTCGTATCTTTTAGGTATACATACACTGTGTCCAAGATAAGGATGCACAGGATCACACGGAATCAGTGGGAGATGCAAATTCGGTCGAAAAGGAAAAAAATTGCGCATTCAGAGGGCCTTTTCAACAGCGTCTGAAGGATTTCAAAAATTATTTATACTTCAAGGTAAGTATATCGAAAAAAGTGAAGTTTTGAAAAATATATTTTCTAAATTTTCGCTATTATTTTCAGAGATAGATTAAGTTATAGTTAGGACACTAATTTTTCCTCAAAATTTCAACACCCTATAGCTCGAATGTCACCCTGTACGTATTATATGTATTGAACATAATGGTTTGAATGTGTTTCGACCTAGTTTTGGACAGCATTTTTTTCCAAAACTCAAAAACACAAATATCATCAATTCCACTTGTTCTGAAGAAATATGAGTCAGTACAAGAATTTCTGATCTTTCAGTGTCTAGTGTCTACTCATTATTTGAATTAATCACAACGCAACGCTTAAAATCATTTCATTAATGAATAAATTCTTGCCTGAATTACTTGAAGAAACTGAACTTTGACAAAACGAAAGTTGATTGAAAGCAACATTTATGATGAATGTTCGAATTGAAAATCATCATTTTCTAACCAGAGATATTCTTATCTCACAGTTGCCTCAGACACATATCTAAGTATTTCTGAGGTAATACTATTGAACGCTCTTCTGTAACACTCGCTCTTAATTCTTCTTCGTTATAGAAATTATTTGCGTAGATAAAATTTTTGATATATGCCAGAAGAAAGAATCTAACGGTGCAAGATCTGGTGATAGTGATGGCCAAGGGACTCTAGAATAGGAACCAATCAATGTTTCGGAAAATTGTCTGGATAAAACGGCACAAACTTCTCCGACTATGCATTGTTACCTTACTTGTTAATCAATAACCGGCACTGAAAGGTCAGAAATTGTGGTGCTCACTCATTTGTCTTCAAAGTAAGGGGAATTGATAATATGTTTGATTTACAGTTTTGAACTTTTTTCATGAAGAATATGAACTAGGTCGGAAACACATTCGAACCATTATGTATAATCATGGGTGTATCCAACAATGAGAAACGCTTTCTATAAAAACAATCAGCACTGTTTCCAAGATCCCCATGCTATGCATCCTTATTTTGGACACAGTGTATAATTCTCAAGTTACTCATGGTGAGCATGATAGGAATGAGGCAGCCCAAAATATGTTGATTCATATCTTGGAAGAAACTCACCAATTCATAGTAGGCATTTCATCAATGAACTCATTCCATTTATGAAATCCATAAATATTTAGTATTTTGTTATTCTGTTCATGATAAAACCATACAATGTATCATTTAAAAGGGTCATCTTCGGTTATCGTTGATTGAATGCAGTGATTTATTTGGATTCTGTCAGGAGAAATCTGCTTTTGAAATGTCGAAACTTCCGCTTCAGTGTTAGGTATATCTAGCTTACTCTCTGGAGTCCGTTTTGTGGTGAAGATATACATACAGAGTGGCCAATGAAAACGAAACAAGGTATGCATTTCACTGAGAGATCAAGGAACTGACATCAAAATAAAAGATTCTTTATACAATGTTGGATAGGACAGGATTTAAAAAAAAAACACATAAGGCACTCCTTAGATGAACATCGTCCCAACTACAAAATGAGAAATAGTGATGGAAGGGAGAAGGGGAAAAAAGCGTTACTTTCCATCACTAGCAGGTTATTTTCATGAACGTGTTTTCTCGAGAACTACTGAATTGAATTCCAAAAACAAGGAAGCGTTGGTACGAGATTTCGATTCCCTTCAAAGATGTATCACTTGACCCCTTATCCCATTTGAGATTCAAGGGTTGGAACTCACCCCTCCGAGGGGTTTGAAGTGACAAATTTGAAAACATGCCTGGAATATTTCCCCCTCGAAATGAAAATCGACCGGTCCGAGCGTTTTTCTTCTGAGAATGATAACTAAATCGAATCGGCCTTGTTTCGTTTTCATTTGGCCACCCAGTACATATGCAGTGTAAAAAAGCCAAACGGAATAAATTCATTTTTTCGGTTACTCTACATATTTATAAGAAAACCTGAAACACGTCAAATTCAAATTTTAAATAATTTACATTCTTCAACGTCAAAATGCGATCCCTACCTTCAACCCACTTCGAATGGCAGGTATAAAACCCAATTTTTCAAATTGGAAGTGTAGGCTTGTGATATATCGTTTGATATGTCTCTTCATTCTCTATTCAAAAATGTTATCGTTTTCAAGTGCATTGTAACAATTAATAATCTAAGGGTTTGGAAATTCTGGTGAGGGTATTTCAGCTGTGCCTGAATCGACTAGGCCGAGGACTAGGCTGATCAGAATTATTAGTCCTTGAAAATATGAATATTTCAGATCTTCTTGAGTACTAACCAGAGTTACTATTCTCATTATTATCTCTGTAGGTAGAAATGCAATGTGAAAAGATTATTATTGAAATGTGGACATTTCTAGTGATAAATTGAATGAGAATAATGCAGTTGACTTATAAAATGCGGTTATTTCGAAAACACTGTTACGTTTTGCTGTTAATAAGCAACAAATTCCTTTTTATTAAATGGACGTATCATTAAAAATTATTATAATGAAATTAGTGCTGAATTGAAGGACAAAAAAGTTTACCGTTTAGGAGAAAGTTTGAGTCATGAATAAGGCTCAAGAGTCGCCCTCTGAAAAATGCATCGAAGTGGAAACCAAATTATGATTTTTCATGCACAGAAGCCACCAGTTTGAAAATTTTTATGTATCTACTTCCAAAAATCCAATCACTATCACTATCATCAGATCTTGCACCGTTAGATTCTTTCTTCTGGCATATATCAAAAATTTTATCTACGTAAATAATTTCTATAACGAAGAAGAATTAAGAGCTTGCAAATGAAATAAAACGTTCATTATGGTGAATTTCGATTAATCCAATCATTGCACAAAAGATGGTTCAAGGATCAACGCAAGTAGGTTCAACTACAGAGTTTCGACAGTGCGGTGTTAATAATGTTTTATCAATAGTTCTATTGATGAGCACCCAGTTTTATCAATGGTTCGATTGGTTATCATCCAGTTTTAATGAATACCGAATAGTTGGCTAGAATTACTTTTGCTTTAAATAACCAGAATGTCACAGTTTGACATATAATACAGCCACAAAGAATATCACAGAACAAATACATCAATTTACCCACTTATGCTTCCACTACTATGTATCTAGGACAAATAGAATCATCTTGCTGAATCGTTCGTCCTAGACTAGCATAATATCCAGTTATATATAACAGAGGTATTCTTATTTACTCCAAATATGTTCACTTGAGAAAGAACCTATTTGTTACACTACTCTACTCTACTCACATCCAATAGACAACATATTTGTTTTTCGAAGTCAGCAATGAGCGGTTGAAAAATCACCACTTCAGTTCTGAAGAGGGTCGTGGATGAGATCAGAAGACATCAGACAAGTTGCACAGTCACAGTTCAGTCAAATTTGATTCTGTTCGGACAGGCCTACGTTTATTTTCTCGATATGATTTGTGACGTATTGATATAGCAATACTTTTTCTTACTACCAACTCCCAGTGTTTTTTTCGCATTGAAGTTGAATTGCAAAATGTTAGTTTTGCAATTTTTCAGTTTGTCACCATCGGACTAATGATAATACATCTGGTTATTTCTCCCTATAAGAATTTCATACGTTTCAATTCCATTGATGTTTTGCGATCTATATAATGGTTTTTTAATGATTGTTATAATTAATTCCGATGACGTATAACATGCCATATCATACTGATCTCAAAGGCATCTTGGAGTGATGACTCATTGTGAAACACATACCGTCATCGAAAGAAACTTCTAGGTATACAGAGTATAATTAGATACCGAAAGGTATAATTTCAGCACAGTTCCTAGACATCCAATGCAGTTCGTGATTTGGAAATATCCACGCCTGGCTGCGTCCCCAAATGAGGCGAGAACTTATTTATTATTTATTTTGTGACGAGCATTTCATTGGAACTTTTCGTTGAAGCATTCTTGAATGAATCAGGATATTCAGCAAGCGGCAAGGAGAAACCGGTGTCTCAATTATGCCTTTGTTCTTTGGTGGATTTTTGCAGTGATTTTGAGTTTCAGGTTGTAAGTACTAAAAGGAGTTCAGTCATTGATTTTATATGAGAACATTTTTGCCGCTGTAATGAGTTAGAGTCTGGCCGAGGAAACAATTGCCAGTATTCTAATGAATCTCGATTGTGGGATTATTCATTCAAGAAAATGATCCAACAAGGATCATTTCGTGGAAGAGTCAAGATTGAGAATCAATTTTGATAAAAACGCCTGGAAATCTGCAATAAGTGAGGTGAATACACAGATTCTTTGTTAGAACGGCACACCAGAAGTTGAATATTTTGGGCCAATTCTCATAAAGGTACAATGAATTAGAAATCGACAGAGTCTGATCAATTTTCAAAACTGATGATTTGATGAAGTCCTTCAGTTTTCTCAATTTCTCAGTCCTCAGTTTTGACTCTACTTTTGTTGTGATATCAAACAGAAAACAACCATATTCAGCTAGTCAATAATACCACGTAGACTTTTAGATACATTAGGTCAAATTATGTAAGGAAATAAATGTACCTACATATATGTAAAGAACTCATGAAAATCAAAGATTCATGGAGAAATATTCCAATGATACAGGTTATTCCACATATTTGATATATGTCACATGTTATGAACATCCTGCTGTTCGTTATTTAAGGGATCAATGATTATCCAAGTTGAAATAACTATGTAGGTACCTTTGCGCTATTTATCACTTTCACCTACGGCTAGAAATGGTTCGCCAAATAAGCAAACCTCCAAAATTGTTCCATGCAATGAAATAATCTTAGAGAAATTGGAACGACAGAAGTATACCATTTTACACCAAGCATTTTTCACTGCAAGAACGGAAACAAGTTCAAGATCGTAACCCAAATTGTTTGAATTTTGACAATTCCACATCAAAAATGAATGGATGCAAGTTGCAATCTTGGACTGCACTTGAAATAAACAGTCTCATCCACAAAGTTCTTAGCATATGGGGAAATAGTAAATTATATACCTAGGTTGAGAATAGAGCTATAGTATGAAAGCATTTTCATCAGAGGTATTTTTAATATTTTTCCACTACTAACATTGAAATATCAGCATATTCCATTAATTCCGATCTTCATTTCCAATGATGGAGACATGTCATTCAGCATACTACATAATATAGACTAGAGTATTTATAGAGTCTATATCAAAAATGCAGTGTTTATTAAAATAATTTGGAATATCCAAACCCTATGAACAATAAATCGTACCAGTCTTCGAACATAGGTATTCTCTCAGTTGATGCCCATCTCTAATTAGCACATGACAGTTACAGCTCAGCTCACGTATGATTTCTGACATTTCTAGAATTGATAATAATTCATAATTCAAAACATTTTTTATAATTGTAGAAATGCCTTTGGGCTGTAGTGAATATCGCAGTCTTACCTATATTTCTTTTAC
This sequence comes from Gastrophysa polygoni, assembly GCA_963576655.1. NCBI lineage: Eukaryota > Metazoa > Arthropoda > Insecta > Coleoptera > Chrysomelidae > Gastrophysa > Gastrophysa polygoni. Next base: position 19,137,123 of record OY755091.1, on the reverse strand, counting down.
GTTACATTTATATTTTGTACTACATATCATGGACGCAATTGACAGCTTTACCTATTTGTTTATCTATGTATTTACCTAGGTAATATTTCTTCATCATTATTTACCTATATCAAAAAAGTTTTGACTTCTCAGGTTAGTAGGGAGGAAAGTTTATCATTGAAGTATCATACCGACAACCTGAAAATCGATTTTGACACATGTCATGTGATGAAAAACGGATACAATTATTTTGAATAATGGATCTGAAATGAACTACGGAAATAAAATGACTCTTGTTAACACTTTTTTTGAAAAGACAGCTATTCACAATTATTTGCTCGCGTCGGGTTTTTAGTGCCTGATATTTTTTACTATGAAATAATGGAAATTTCGACGACCAACGATGACGATGCGTGAAATCGTAACGTAGGAAAATGAAAAAACGGTCACTTCGGACATTGTTATTCAATGAGCGACCCTTGTCATTTTCGACGTTTGTAGAAAAAAGAAATTCTCAAGCACTCGATGAGTCACCTCGTGAAATCTTTCTTGTTTGTGCGATTTGCGTTGATGGATTATATGACCAAGAAGCGCCCAATCGTAACAAAATTCGTATAAAACGGGTCTATACCAAATTCCATCGAAAACTTTGAAGTAGTAATGATTTGCAACGGATATTATCACGACGTGCAATTTCTATTGTCTCCATTAAAGTTGTATATTCCATCATCACCAACAACTACAGAAATTATACCAACGTATTTTGCATGAGTATCTTGACTATTGAAGTTAATTGATAAAACACTCAAAAAGTATAGGGCATTTTTGATTTGGGTATAAAATCATTATTACTCCAAAGTTTTCGATTCGATTTCATGAAAATTGGTACAGGCCCGTTTTGAGAGGCGGTGAATCGAATAGCGTGAATGTTTTTTTGAATTGCTTGTATGAAATCCTGAAAATAGAAGTGGTATCAGAATTTTCTGTCGAAATCGAAAAGGAAATAGATTTCACAAGACATTGAAATTTTGCTTCGCGAAATTGAATTCAGATTCATAATAGGTGTATATAACAAGATGAAGTACTATATCCTGGTTTATAAATATACCACTTCATTTCTTGAAAAGGAAGGTACTGGCAAAGATCACAGAAAAATGGAGGAGTAATTGGAAAAGTACCTAGGCATAATGCTTATAATTGGAATTATTCGTGGAAAGCCACCTCGAAAGCCATATTTTAAGAGTATTTTAACGAATACAATTCCACGGATATATCAAGTGCATCCTCATTATGTGAATCGAACCGAGATTCGAACGATATTGTAGAATACCAGGCATATGTTTCATTAACAGGTCGATTCATTTTCTTCCATAAATATGCTAGTTTTAAGAAATTCCCTTGCGTCAAGAGGCTCTGGGTTCTGAACTGTAAACCTAATATCATTTCTGTTGGGACAGATGTTGCGTAAATAACATGATAATTTGCTCGACAGCATAATGAATGCGAAACGTTAATTGGTCACCATAATTCTACTCGTTTTATTAGATCTGATGATTTGACGTAACAATAAAGCTGAACGCTCATTTAGAGGACATTATACTTCCAGACAGTATGGTGCTGGGAGCTTGTGAATTATTGTGACTATTTATATCATATTCAAGCGAAGGAGTAGATATTTTTTTCTACGTATGGAGGTCGCTAGGATACGAATATTTTCTGGTACTATGAAGGGTGATTTAAAAGTACTTTGACAAACTCAAGGAGGTGATTCCTCACAATATTCTTACATGACTTTTCCAAATGAAAAGATACAGAGTGTGTTTTATTAGTGTGAAGTTTTATTTTTATATTCGTTTTTTCTCAAATAACAGTCGAAATACCAACTGTGTAACAATAACAAGTACTAATTCTAACGTACTTACTTAACTTACGTACTTGATCCAGTTCCTAAGCAATTTTTTATATGATAGAGGAATCGATTTTTCTATCGTACGCTCATTGAAATTATGAAGCCTCAAAAAAAAAGAAAGACGTGTATGTGGCACCCCCTACGAGCGATGATAACATTACGTTCGGATTTGAAACCTCTCAATAAGAGTTTCCAAAGATATATATATATAAAAAAAAACTAAAATGAAAGTAAAACTTGAATGAACTGTATCTAACAAACGGCTACCGTGAGATATACCTACTGTTTATACCTTGAGGTTGAGTGTGGAAATTATTGATTGAATGTTTGAAAATGAATTAATATCGAGTCAGTCCCACTGTTGAATGAACTAGCGTAAAGTGTGGAACGTTATTATTATCATTGAACCTTTCAAAACCAATATTACCCATTACAGACAAGATGTGCCTCGTTGTATCAATCGACCAAGTGACTTGTCTGTTCAATCAATGGAATTTATGAGGAATGTCAGTTATATGAAATTTCCACCAGACAAGTGGTCTTTCTAAAAGTCATCCAATCCTGATTGCGACATAATGGGAAATCCACAAAAGAAGCTGTTTCTGCAAGACTATCATTATAGAAAGGATGCAAGGATGCACAAATCTGATAACGAATTGATTATTTCCGTGGATGTGGCAAATGCCATCATGTTGCCAAGATGTACAATATATGTTCAGTTGTATTCACCTGAAAAATAATCAGTTGCATCTAATGAAAGTTTCTTGCCTGTAGGACGAAACTCTGCAAAATGGTTTTTATTTTTGTATAACAATGTTATTTTTTCCACGACAATCGAAGGTTATTTAAAGATATGGAGATAGTCACCATTGTATAATACCATATTATTGCTATGAAATGATCTTTGTCTAACACATTATGCGGTACGAAGTATTTTTTGATTGAATTATTTTTATTCAAAATGCATTATCAGTTGTAACGAAGCAACTGCTTCCTAGAGATAATAAAGCTAATGAATACATGAATATGTATGATATACGAGTATCTGTATAATGTAAATTTGTAATTTTGAATAAATTCAAATTCCTCAATAAGTATCTGCCATTGAAGTCAACGAAAAAATTATATAATACATTAGTGGAAAGTCATCATCGATGAGTAATTCTATTGTGGGACAGTGCCTTTCGGATACACATAATCCCACTCGAACTGTTACAGGTTCCTCAAATTAATTATGGAAGAAAACAAAAGATATTCCTCCAGATTGTTATACAATGTGAAGACATGATGCAACTATTTTATCATTGTGTGAATGTGAAACTTCACTCAAAACAAACTTATCAATACTACCACGAGTTAGTGAAGATCATATGCATATATTACAAAAAAATACATAATAGTATTCCTGATACAATCGAAAGTGGAAGAAACAAGTTCAAATTCAAAAGATGACTGAAAAAATATCTTCTGGAAATCGATAGAAAAATAATATCCGATCTAATAGAAATGAAATGATGAAGTAGCAAAATGAAACAGATGCATACTCACACCATATTAATATTTTACTGTAATCAAATTCATTCATTCATTCATTCTATGATATTTTTGTTATTCTTTACTGACCGTACAACTTCCTACTAGTAATTGAAACTCTCAGTTCTCCATCCTATTTCATGAATTCATTTAATTTCAATGTGTTACCTGAGATCCTAGTCCAATTATATGTGATATGACATACATATACCTAATAGTAATTACTCTCAACTCACAATACACACCAATCCAACTTGCAATTGTAATCTTTGACACTAAACTTCTCTTAATTTGCTACCTTATTTCATGACCTTATGTCCTTAGATCCTAGTATGAATTTATCTGATATTATTTTATATGCATATATATATATATATATATATATATATATATACTTTGTTTGTTGTAAATATCGAAACGAGTGAAAGATCACCTATCGATTACTTCCTTTTTCAACCCTATTCTTTGTAATTCCATTACAATTCATATATCTACTGAATATACTGAATAAAGTTCTATCAATCTTACCAGCTACCATTCTAATAGCTCATTTTCTTTATAAAGCGAATAATCTATGGATGTCTGCATAACCCATTATAATATTTGCACAGCTAAGAAAAGTGGCGTGATAGGCAGTGAAATGAAAGAAACAAAGTATAGTGAAAAGCAATCAAGCTATTAAGTTTCTTGGACATTATTTCTATCGAGATAACTAGGTATATGATTCTGCCAACTCCGTCTTGAATCTGAATAAATACCTATAAATTTGATACTTTCCTGATGCGCATTTTCAATATTATTTCAGCATATTCCAAACAAAATCCTCTATATATCCCTTACCTTTCAACATAACCCTATCAAACCTGAACAAAATCGACGTGTCTAAGGATTTTTCGCAATCACTGCATTACAGGGGTATTATCGAATTTATACTATAAGTAATCCGAACTGGTCTCCAACAGCACACAATAGAGAGCTGTTTCCGAAGTGGCAAGTCATCTACAAAATCATCAATTCAGATTTTCTGGCTGTTTGTTTTGGTTTATTATAATTTCATTCACACCTATGATGAGGCGACTAAAACAAAAAAAATCAAATCGGTAGATCCATTTTCGAGTTTTTGCCAGACTTACGAACGGCAATTGATGTTTATATATATGCAGATAAGAAGCGGATTTATTTTTATAGCGCTGTTGGCTTCATAACTAATAATAAATTTTCAATGAAAATAATTCAATGAATTACTCCGCACTGAATAATATGTACACAAAGACAATTTTTTAGAAAAAATGTTTTCGACGAAGATGTCTATTTTCTTGCCTTTTAACATCTGTTTTTCGGTAGATTATCTACTGTATCGATTGATGTGGAACACGATCATAATAGGGAGATCAAAAACGATCGAAAAATGGAATAACAAGCCCAGTCCAGGGGAAAAGTGACAATTACGAAGTGACAGTCATTTCAGAATACCCCATCAAAAAATGAGGAGAAAAATAAAAACGATATTGCAGAATTCCTTTTTCTATATCTCCGTAAGTATTCTGAATACTCTGAATTTCCAACTCAACTTTATCTCAATTTGACCCACCCTGTACCCTCTTACTCCCGCCGACTTAGCAATTGATTTGTAACAGCCTGTATATTGGGAATTCATCTAATATTATTGCCTATAGAAACACAATAAATTATTTCGAATCAGGATATTACATACATGTTCTCTTATATCATTTCATCATCGGGTTGAGCAATATCTATGGAACATTCAATAAAATATATGACTATGATGATTTCATGAGAGCCCTTTCGAATGCCAATCCAGCAAGAGTATAGAGAGATTCCTTCGATTGACTCTAGTTCGAAATATAAGTTGGAACAAGAGTGATACATTTGAATGAAATTGTGTAAATAAAATCGGTGAACAGTGCAATTGTCAGTTTGACAGCGGCAAAAGTTGCAACAGCGAAAAATGCACTTATGGTTTTTTCACTAATTCATTTGTTTATCAATTATCGCGGTGTTGGTAGCCAAAATAAACAGTTGTGGACATGTTAGTCAACAATTTGAATTTCTTAGCACAAACACTGAGTCGATTCGGTGAGTCTACGAACGAAGAAATTGTTAATATATGTGTGCCTACTAATACAGTTGCGACGCGACATCGATCTGGCGACAATTTTCTACGTTTTATTATTCATTGAATAGTCCTGCCAAATTACACTCGATGTTTGTACTGATATCGGGTGAATTTATGTTGTTCGAATTCCTTTAGCAATTTGAATCGAAAAACTGTGAACCTAAAATCGCTCCACCTTCGGTGTCGTTTTTATTAGTTGACAGTTTTTTTCGTCTGTTTTCTAAGCAACATGAACAACCCAAATTTTCACGATAAAATGAAGACCTGTCGATTATAAGTGATAATCTTATAATTTCATTTAAATTGGTGGTCCTATAGGATTTTCCAAGGTAATTTCTGTTAAGCTTAAAAATTTCGCAGTTTTTGCGGATTTTTTGAAGTTCTATATTTTTGGTGTAGTTGAGGCAATTGTAGTCCAAATTGTAGTCCATATATTTCGTGTCCATTTTATTTCAAACTGGTCCATTAAATTTCGAGATGATGAGATGATTTGATTTCAATAAGTATCATATGTATCTCAAAATTATTAATTCATTTTCAAAATACATCAAATATATTTGGGAAATCAAATTCATTTCTGGAAATTTCATTCGAATTTCAGAATTCATCATCTCCAATTGATACTTTTGGAATTAGCCAAGTTCATTTTCAATACCTTAACGAAGATTGCTATAGTACAACTTCTGTAAACTCTCTCGTCTCTAAGTTGATATGAAGTTTCTCACTAACCTAGTTTGAAGTCGCCCATAGACTTGGGATAATAAGTCTATGATGGAGTCACCAATAAGCTCAATTCATAAACTCCGCAGCCGTTGCCGCAGTTCACGTAGCCGTTGCCGTGCCAGAATGTATTATGTAAAATATATATGTATATACATCAGTTTATAAACTTCGCAATTGACGAAGTTGCCGTTGCCGTAGCCGTCGAAGATAACCAACGGCGTTCAGCTGCGAACGTCCAATCACAGATGAGTACCAGTGACAGTTGAGAGGATAGAGTGATCAGCTGATTTATGGTTTAGTGTTGTTCATTTTATTCCTATAAATTGCACACCACGAAAAATGACTGGAAATTGAGGTTGCAGAATGATCATGCCTTTCATAACCCGACAGATAACCGACAATAGTGACAGAAAATTATCCGTTCTGTGCATGCGCCTGCGTTAATAAATTGAGCAGTTTTTTCACTAGTGCAACTGCAACTACTACGACAACAACGGCTACGGCAGCGGAGTTTAATAATTTGAGCTTTATGGGACGGAATTACGAAAAAGTTAGTTAGTGAAATGGGATGTACGAATCTGATTTGTTGGCGTTGATGGTGTGACACATCACGATGACACATTATTTTATCGTACCAGGTGCAGTGAGGTTAGAATAGTTCATGTAGAATGTAGAGTAAGGTCCGGAAATTATTTTTCGAAATACACTGCTTGCTTACGCAGAATAATAACAAAACAAAAGATTACTTCTCAGCTCAATTCCTTGTATTTAGTATTTTGATGACAGATTAATTCTATATTTAAACGACTGAAAAAAACGTTCTCGTAACCTTGAATAGATAGTGTACCTATTACTATAATATACAGGATCGGGCATCAGAGGTCGATTGCTCAGGTTTTATAGAAAATAGTAATATTTGTTTATTCACGAATAAGATGATTAAAGCAAGATTTACATAATGTAATACGAAAATAAATGAGTCTGAGCTATTATTTTGTCAATATATACAGGTATAACTGAAATATTCCCATACAAAATACAACACAAAATATCTCACAAAGGGTGTCAACTCGAGTGTAAATCTCGTAAATTATTCAGCATAAAATTTTTGGATATCAACTCGTTGGGAAGTGTGTTTCATGCTCTCCCTACATTTATGTATAATTTACAAATCGTACAATTTATAATGGTTCAATAGAGGGAAAAAGAGCGTATTGGAATTTTAATGATAATCGGTTATGGTGATTGTGAAATTTATTTCCGTCAATTAGAATTTGACACTTGGAGAACGAAATAGTACTCGTTTATTTATTACTATGTATACAAACAACATCAACTAGTTTATCTAAATGATTTTTTGCTCTAATGCAAGAACCTGGTTGATTAAAGTGCTATATTCCTCGTTTTCACGATTTTTTTCACACTAAACTCAGTATGTATGAATTCAAAATAACAAGCTCTCAAAATCTGTGAGAATATATATGGTGTCCCATTCGAATTGAAGAAGTTGATGGCATTTCCGGTTGAACCAGATGTATATTAACAACAAAAAATGTACATCAAATGCATTTTGTTCCATTGCATTCACCTGCAAATTTTCATTAATATCGTTCTTCTCGTTTGAAAGATATTTACTTGGTTCCATACTCTATCCCAACCCTGTATATGTAGGTATATACGTTGATATTGTGTTATAATCGGTGGTATAAAAGTAATCCACAAAGGGATGTATCTCATGCGTGGATGGAAAAAACATAACAAATCTCTTAGAATTATAAATATACACATGGTGTGACTTAAATGATGTCACCATTTTCTGGAGGTGATTCCATGTCATATTTCATATAAACGTTTCCAAGTGACGAGGTGTCAAAAGGTTACTATAAAATAGATTTTTTAATAATTACTCCAAAGTTTTTATGCCGATTTTGATGAAACTATGTATGTTTGTTACTATGTTGTTTGTATGTTTGTTAGACGAGACGGGGTCTCGTCTGATACAATGACGATCAATGCTGGTATTCCACAAGGTTCTGTCTTGGCACCAACTTTGTTTTTGCTCCACATCAATGATTTGTTGAATGTGACCTCCAGCCCAGTTCATAGCTTTGCGGATGATAGTACACTTCATTCCGCCTTTTCCTCTAGAGCCCCTATATCATCCAATGAGGCCAGAGGTGCAAGGCGAAGACAGGTTGATGCTTTAAATGAGGATCTGACAAGAATTCTGAAATGGGGATCTGAGAATCTAGTACAGTTCAATGCAACTAAAACTCAAGCTTGTATGTTCACCAAGAAGGCTGATCACACAATGCCCAATTTGATGATGTCGGGTACCACTGTTCCTATGAGGTCGTCAATATCCATGCTGGGTGTCACCACCAACAGTGCTCTCTCATGGGACGATCATGTGAGGTCCATTGCGAAAACTGCTTCACAAAAACTCGGTTTTCTTTTCCGTGCGAAGAGATACTTCACATCCCAGCAACTGCTTATGATCTACAAAGCACAAATTCGACCTGTCCTGGAGTACTGTTCACATGTTTGGAGCTCAGCCCCCAAACATACGCTTAAGCGCTTAGATTCAATTCAGAAGAGAGCTATTCGCCTAGTCGATGACACAACACTCACCAAATCATTGACCTCTCTAGATCATCGTAGAAAGGTCGGCGATCTTTCCTTTTTTTATAGGTACTTTCACGGTCGGTGCTCAACGGAAATATCATCTTTTATGCCACCACGCGCGATTCCTAGTAGACAAACCAGACGAGCTCAAGCTGGTCACCCCTACACTGTCAGGCTCGAGACCTGTCGAACATCGCTATACCAAGCATCATTCATCAATAGAACGGCAAAGTTGTGGAATTCTTTGCCTAGTGAAGTCTTTCCTGATGCTTACAACCTCCAAACATTCAAGAAAAATTCCAACACCTTCCTTCTTTCCCAAAATTCCACCGCTGGCTAACACGATGTTCCTCGAACATCATAGGTTTCCCTTTCGTGTTATCCACAGATAAAAAAAAATTCTACGTCACTGTTTAGCCATTGATTTCGAATAACATCAAACTCAGCGAAAACATAAGCGTACAATATTTATTTTCGTAAATATCAATCAGATTACCCCCTCTGCGACACCACTGGAAACAAAATTCAAAATCTTATTTCAATGCCAGAAATTAACAGATTACTTAATAACAGCATTGACAACACACACGAGATTTAATCGAAATCAGCGGAATGAATTTTGAGTAATTCATGAAAAACCGATTTTTCATTAATCTTTGGATTACTCGAAAACGGAGCAAGAACAAGGACACACGTTTATATGAACTCTTTTTCACAAAATATGACAAGAAATCAACATCTGAAATTAATGACACCATTCAAGTCACACCCTGTATAACAACACGTATAACAATATGATACAAGATGGTACATAAGAAATGACACAGAATGAAATGATGTATGATTGAACTAAAGATGAATGAACGAATAAAATGAGAGAGAAATTAAAAAATACATAATATTTCATTTCGTCATTTGAAAATTAAAAACTTTTTTCCAGGACTAATGAGTATTCTTTCTATCAATCAATTTATGAATTTCTATTTTTGCTTTGGCTCAAAGGTATCCATATTTCTAATGTATTTTTAAAAAAGCCAAAGACTGTGCAACTGAGTTAATTCTGGGAAATTTCTGCTTATAAGACAGGACCTCGGACTGGACTAAGGTAAACGAAACATATTTGCATTATGGTTTGTGCAGCTTTTGGTATTGCCTTGATTTTTGTTTTATGCATCGTTTCGATATGTTTGAATGTCATTTTATTTTCTTATTGATTCAGTACAACGCTTTGGAAATACAATTGCGTGCACTCTATTACCCCATACCGATGAATAAGTGTAGTTATCATATTCTTTCAATGCATGTTTATTTCACTTTTCAGTACCTACATCTAGTAATTATGACGTTCACGACCATTTTTGTGAAAGTTTGTTTCAGTTCATGGTTGTGGAGGAACACGAGAAACTCATGCTCTAAGATCACTGAAGAATTACATCATCCATGTCGAAAACCGTGTACGGATAAAATATTTCAGAGAAGTCCAGTGAAATCCACTCAAAGAGAAATTCTTTTCCTCCAGTGCGAGACTTGTGATATACCTGCCTACTTAGATGATACGACCAGTAGGTACTGTTGCGTCAGCTGAATCAAAACTTGATTCGTGTCGGTATTTTAAATATAGGTAAGTAATTGAAGTAATTGTCGACACCGACGTAATTCAACAAGAACAACTACAAATTATTTTTAATCGATTCTACACCATACATTTACTTAATTTTCATGAAATCATGGTACAGGATATTCAAGGTACGCAATTCTACATTGGTTAACTTTCGATTAGATTCCGATTCTTGGGAATTGCTCGAAAAAATCAAAAAGAAAAAACCTGGTCCTAGAATTCTCAATAGAAAAAAACAGTTTTGTAGTCAATTGAATGAAATGCATTCGTGGCCTGAAGCAGAACATAAAGATGATTCGGAACATCTTGATAAAAATGAATATGTATACAGGGTGGTACAGGATGTAGTAGCAATAATTCACGATTCGATGGTTCATGGAAAAAATAAGTGAACATGGTATGATATACATGATCGTTCTAAAACGCTTACCAAGAAAGATAGCGTTTTGTCTGTGTCTATTTTTTTTTTTCGAATGCTGAATGATCGCTATCATAACTTGGGTCACCATGTAGGTATATGTTGTGATCTTATAGTAAAATCCGTCATTTTATACAAAGTTCACACATCACCTGACTCTTCGGTATAGGTATATAGTCGAGGGTATAGTTTAATGAAATACTATTATGCTATTTGTTGCGTCTCGCGAACAAAGAATCTCTACATATTGAGGTATCCAGGAACCTTAGGTTCTTCTGAACGGATACACTGATATTGCTTCTTGTTCACTTGATATAGATGATACTTGGCATCCGTTTCTTGGAAGTCCATATCAAAATGGCGAATTCAAAATCAATTAATGAAGATACAACCGGTAACCATTCTTTTTTTCATCCATTCAAATTCATTACCAAAACGTCCACTAAGATTAGTAAGTTTGGACATATATTCAAAATATATTTGTCTTTCAAAATTTCTTTCAAACACAAATGAAAAATTTCTTTTATGAATATCTGAAGGTTCAATTTCAAGCGCACTGCCGATCGAAAATCTGCCATTACTACAAATATATTGAAATATTTATTTTAATTTGTATCGAGATTTGTATTTTCATTTTCAGAAACGCGAAGAGAAAATCTCAGAAAATCTAAAGAAATACCCTTGGGTTAGTACGCGTAAGATTGTGTAAGTATTTCTTATATTCACTAGGTCATGAGAATTTAGATATTTCATTCCAACGCAGAAAATACCCGGTTATATGAAGGCAATTAATTCGAATATCTTCGTGTAATGATTTTACGATCTATCGATTTGAACGCGTACACCATAAATCCATCAACAACCCTTTCTTTCCCGCTGTTTTATCTCGTACATGATTGATTGCATTTCGTGAATGAGGCGCTAATTGACTTCCAAACATAAATTAATATACTCACTATTTTTATCCCCATTAATGGTTCCGTATTCGTCTCTATTTTCATCTTTTTTCAGAGTGATGGAATATATCGTTGGGAAACGGAAATAACTGTGGATGAAGGTCGCAATGGGGTCTTACAAAATATATAATCAGGTTTCTTATCATGTTTTATATTTGTTAATTTGTTAATTTTGACAACCCAATATAATATTATAATATTTGGGTCAGACGTTACTTTTATTTAAGCGACTTTGTCTATGAGTCAGGAAAATTCAGATTCGGATAAACAAAAATTCAACATATTTCTGAGTCCTCAAGAAATCACCTCATATTTTCGGATTTCATAGAAGGTCACACATTTGAAAAGAGCAAAAAATGTGAATCAGAGTGTGTACTTTTAATTTTTTTTTCACATGCCATTTCGCTATCGAAATTCTGTAAGCGCATTGAAGGTTTTGTAAATTTAGATGGATAAAACTAAAATATTTAGAGTTTTACGTATTGAATAAAAATATCGCGGCGATGTAAACTTATTGAAATTCCAATTGATAGTTTTTCCGCATTTGTATGCCTGTGGAATACGCCAGATCCCTACTTCAATTATTTGAGACATATACAAGCGCCCTCTGTGTTCGCATATTTCAATATCATTTTAATTTTGATGTAATGATTAGATTTATGTACCACTTCTTGGGAATAATTGCAACAAATCGGGTTTTTCATTGGGAAACGGAAAAACGTCAACGGTGGATAGAAGTCAGTAAGGTGGTTCTGAATATGACATATTTTAAAAATTTCATCAGGTAAAATCTCGGGTAGAATACAATACTGCACAATTGATTTCTCGTTGAAAGCTTCAACTGTGATATGCGGAAGCGGAATATTATATTCCGCGTTGCAACTCGGAATATTACTAAATTCAACTCGGAATTTTACTAAATAAATATAAAAATGAAATGAAATTGCAGTTCCTTCCACGAATTGATACATTTACTATAATGTTCGAGGAACATCGTGTTAGCCAGCGGTGGAATTTTTTGAGAGAAGGAAGGTGTTGGAATCTTTATTGGGGGTTGTAAGCATTCGGAAAGACTAACATTCTACTACATTTAGAAGTTTGGTGGTGAAATGGCATGTGGGAGAATGAAAAGTACACAGAGTTCTGTCCAAATTCAAAAATACATGCTGTTTTTTCAAGGACCTCAAAATATGCTCGATTTTTGTTAATGTAGATCTCGATTTTTCCCTGACTGAATAAAGCAAGTACGCTTGAGTAGTAGTAGGAGAACATGTGTTCCAAATTTAAAAAAAAATGTACTGAGTGGATGGTAAGTTATGACCCCACAAAGAATTGAACAAAATTGATAAAACAGCCTTATATCTCGATCATAGAACTCGTAAGACCCAACAAATATGGTTTATCCAGAACCAACTTGGTAAACTCTATATCCACCGCATTTCTCTATCTTCTCTTCTTCCTGTATTCGACGTAATTCCATTTCTCAACCGAACACCATGTGTGAGTAGAGATATATTTATACGGTGATGCCCAAAAGTTATATTATGAAATAATGTTAATTGCAAGGGTTCCATTCGATCTCTCGATTCATTGGTTTGAGATTCATTTATACAGAGTGTCTCAAGAAAGCGCATCAGTTCAGAAGTTAATTTTTTTAAATAGGACATCCTGTATATTATTGCATTATGAGATTCTACGTTGAATTTTTACGAGTTTCATGAATAGTTTGATATCAACACAAAAGTTATATCCACTACTATCGCACCAGTTCTAAACTTCTAAATCGCTGCGTTTTCTTGAGACACTCTGTATAAATGAAATTCGAACCAACAAAGAGCTCGAATGAAACCATACAACGAGCCATACAACTTATGTATTCAACGAGGTATTCAACATGTTTTTGTAATGTGTAAAATAAAGCAGTTACGGGTAGGAGGAAGACGGACTTATGGTCCTCACTGTATATGTACAGATACTCAAGCGAATTAACATCAAATCTCCCGCTTTTTTGGCACAATTTTTTGTCTTACGGTCATCATATGTCATATTGTGTCTTCTAATTACGACTTACTAACCGGTAATGAAGCTCGTGACTATTGTTATAATTCACGAGATAATTCATGATCTGGTTCTTGATTATCAAGAAATTGATCCTGAAACAGTCCTTGGAACATCACTTATTCCATGTATTCGTGATACAGAGAGTATAGAATGGAACAGATCGATGCAAATAAGCAATTTCACAATCGTTCACCGCGTGAGAAAAAAAAAATAGGTTCTTCAAAGAATCATACTTCATCATCAACCGTTAGCCAAATACCATACCATAATAAGCATAGTCGGTAGGACTATCAAACATCAGTATTTTTAGTACCAATTGAATCAAATTGTGGTATATGCAAGTATTTTTAGTACCGGTTTCAGTATTTTGAGACTGAAACTTTTATTGAGCATCTCGACCCGTACCAGTTGAAAGTGTTTTGAGTAATTTATCACCTCATTTAAGTACTAGATATTGATAAATATGGTGTACAAGTCTAACTACCTATAAACCTACGAATGAACTATTTCCGCTATCTATCACATATAGATTATTTCGAAGATTATTGATTGTACGGTAATCGTGAAATATGTATCTTTCTAACCTCCTATTGAATAGTAAATGCAACACTTGGTACCCTCATTCCTCACTATTCAGCAGATACATTAGTAATAAAACCGGTACTAGAGATACTAAAAATTTTGTACTTGGAATACTGAAATTGGTAGGTACTGAAAATAGTTGAATTGATTCAGTTGGTATTTTTGATCGGGTAGTAATTGATAATTACTATTTTTTCAGGTGCCTTGCATGAAGCACCAATTTTTATTTCTAAAGAGCCCATCGAATGATGAGTGTTAGGTAAAATAAATATAAGTTAATCGATGAAGTGGTTGATATTAATTGTTGCAGATTTTTTTGGGATCTCAGGATTTTCTCTCCTCGATTCTAAAAAATGAAAATCAAAATAGAAATCATAATTTCGATAAATTTGTTGTAAGAACAGATTTTGTGATCTGCCTCAACATGTCACTCTTCTGGAATTCAACCTTTAGATACCTATAAGGAAATTCTCTATTTGTCAGTGACACCTTGTTTTAAAAAAATTTGGAAGACAAATATATTCAATAAATACCAAAATTTCTATTTATTTTAGTTTAGTGAACGTGTCGAGAACGAATCTGTTCCCGTTGTCAGTACGATACAAATAATGTTTTTTCTCCGTAATATTCGCAATGGTAGTCTTTGGCACTAGACAGTGACAAAAATTGTCTGACAGGAAAAAAATTGGTTACTGAATATTTCCTCATGAATTGATCTCTTGAAGGTACAATTTACATATTCAGTTTCAAGAAGTGGATGCCAAGTTCTGTCTATATCAACTGAAAAAGAATGTTATTGTCTCCGTTCCAGAAGAATGCTAGCAAATTCTTTGATTTCCCTTTTTTGTTCATCTTCTCTTCCTATGATCTCAATATAAATCCAATGGACTAATATGTTGTCCGCTCGGTTGTCCTTCTTCAGTAAGGTTATGTTCAGCTGAGTTTCATCACAATCGATAAAATAATTTGATTTTCATATCAACAGTTGAAATGATGATACCCAAGTACCGTAATGAGTGCGGTAACTATTTTCTGAAGAAATAAGAAAACAAGATATGGAAACAAGCTGAAAAGCTCGTCAAAAAAAATACCTAAGTGTAATCAGATCGGTGAACGGCAAACAGCCAACTAGATACCTACAGTTTTACTTTTGATTTCGCCGTACTACTTCCGACACAATAACGAAACGAAAGCCTTACTTGCATCAACTCTCCTCTTGAGAATGGCCTGTCGAATAGCAGCAAGAAGTGTGATAACTCCCGTCACCTGTCAGCAACCAACCACTTGTTAGGTACCAAAGACTTATCACAAGAGCACGAACTGTTTCGGACACGAGAGATATACCTACGCCGGAAATGCACACGCGTACGAAATATATTCGATTGTCAAAGCCGACTTTCTTCTGATCTCGAGTTGGCGTAGAAGCTGTCTTTATGGTATTAACCACTGGCGGCTATCTCCACGTTGTTATAGTTTCCGATTCTGTTACGTATACGCCCCACTCGAGAGCTCATGCGTTTTTTCAGATCCATTGAGTTGTCGAGGAGCAGATCTACGTCGGCCGAACAGGTGGATGGACGCTTCTATTTTTGCAATGACGTAGAATACCTGCCGCTGTGTCGAAGGGTCAGGGGGATGTTTCGTCACTGAATGCCGTCGGTAAGGTAGTCGTCGGTCCCGTACCCACAGAAGAACCGAAACAGAACTAGCTAACGCAGCAGAAACAAAACTATCCAGAAGCGGTCAACTATTTATTTTAATTGGGTAAATTGGATAATGGGGAGAATTCTACTCCTCGTATAAATCGTATCGTGAGTCACAGTAGTTTTTTACAGGGTATAGCAGTCGACACGATGGTCTGCACACGAGAAAACCACAAAGAAATTGGTGTCGACAAAAAAGTCTGAAACACGTGCCCGAATTGTTCTGAAAGCCATAATTTCAGTGGGAAATAACCCAACTGTACTCAGAGGTCGCCGTACTGTCATAGACCAGTCAGTATAAGTCATTGTTCTTATGGTTATACAGGGTTTCTCGCGGTGGACGTTCGTTAGAAGGTTTCGTGGTTTGAAAAAACTTAATTCTTGTACTTAAGAGCTATTCAGAAATCTCTTCCATTCAAACTTTCGAAACTTTTTAATGATCCAGCCTTATTTTCAACACTGCGCCTCTTTTCCATTTTCGACTGGTAGTAAGCTCATCTGGGGCAAACGGACAGGAAAACTCCTTCCACGAAATCCACGTTACGAATTGATTCGTCGCATCCATGTTATTCGAAATTTGATGACCGATTACATCATTTTCATAGATGAAAAAATTATTTCCCTCAAATGTGACAACCTGTAGTTGTTTCTTGTTAATTAATATTTTCTAGTTTGATATGGTTGTTAGCAAAAACTGAAATGTGACACCCTGTTTTCATTGGATAATCAGATGCAGAATTTGATAATGCATCTATTCGCTAGAACTTTCGTTTCGAGAGACAAACAGTGTTTTGGTGCCAAAAATCAGATCAAAAATATGGTTACCTGAATAGAAAATATAGATTTACAGCAAATCGTTGAGAATAGGTTTGGGGAAAGTTATAGCGAGTAGATGCAGAATCAAATTCTGCATCCGACCATCCTATAAATACAGGGTATCACATTCCGGTTTCTGCCAAAAATCACATCAAAATAGAAAATATGGATCAAGTAACCAATAGCTGAACAGACTCCTGTCACGTGCTCCCATCATGACAAATAGAAAACATTAGAAACTTCAAAGCAAATCTTTGTTATTTCGGTGATTTGTAGGGTGCAGTCAATTTTATTTTCGGAAAATGAATTCTTAGTTTATATTCATTGAGAAAATCTGATGTTTGCTGTCGAATATTCATATTTGATAACTCATTATCGATAATTATGTTTTTTAATCTGTTAAAAACATGAAAGGGTAACCTATAATGTTCAAGGAACATCATGTCAGCCAGCGGTGGAATTGGTGAGAGAGAAGGAAGGGGTTGGAATTTTTCTCGAAAGTTTGGAGGCTGTAAGCATCAGGAAATACTACTATCCTAGGCAAAGAATTCCACAACTTTGCCGTTCTATTGATGAATGATGCTTGGTATAGCGATGTTCGCCAGGTCTCGATTCTGACAGTGTAGGGGTGACAGCCTGAGCTCGTCTGATTTGTCTACTAGGAATCGCACGTGGTGGATGTTCTAGAGAGGTCAATGATTTGGTGAGTGTTGTATCATCGACTAGGCGAATAGCTCTCTTCTGAATCGAATCTAAGAGCTTCAGCGTATGTTTGGGAGCTGAACTCCAAACATGTGAACAGTACTCCAGGACAGGTCATATTTGTGCTTTGTAGATCATAAGCAGTTGCTGGGAGTATCTCTTCGCACAAAATAGAAAACTGAGTTTTTGTGAAGAAGTTTCCGCAATGGACCTCACATGATCGTCCCATCAGAGAGTACTGTTGGTGGTGATACCAAGCATGGATATTGACGACCTTGTAGGAACAATGGTACCCGACATCATCAAATTGGGCATTGTGTGATCTGCCTTCGTAGTGAACATACAAGCTTGAGTTGTTGTTGCATTGAACTGTACTAGATTCTTAGATCCCAAGAAATTCATTCAAATGAAATTGGCTGGACTGACATGATAAAAAAATGATATTAGAAATCAAAAGAACTAACTAAAGAATACATTTAAAAAAATATATATATGACGAGCCAAAAAACATATTAAACAATATAATATAAACTCGCATTACACGGTTAGAGAATTATACATTTGTATAGAATTGAACACGGAACATCTTCGAAAGCATGCCGTTTTGTGCTGAGGCATGGTCAGAATGGATGTGTTTTTGATATTATTCGAATGTATTCTGGGGCGAGAAATAAAGTATCAGAGCTGGTGGGATAGGCTTATTGAGAAGTTTATGTATAAATATACCTAGATGAAGCTGTCTTCTATTGTTTATATTGTTCATATTTTTCATTTTCTCAAAATTCGTGTGAAATGTTGTCCAATTTTCTAATACCATAGATCAGTCTATAGCAGCTATTCTGAACTCTTTGTACCCTATCTCTATCAACTTTTGTCGAGTATGGACCATAAATGAAATTACAGTAATTGTAAAGACTCATTGTAAAAACGCATATTTGTATTTTGAATTGAACCAAGATTTCTTACTGAATCACTGACTTGTATTGGAGAGTTATCAATTTGAAATTTGAAACTATCCAAAAATACTTCAAGACCATTGATATTGACGCATGACTGAAATTCCTGACAATGCATTGAAACATTCCGTCATTCATGATGACGGTTCACTCTAGGAAACGTGAAATATACGTATATATGAAAACATAGGCTAGCGCTAATATTCTTGAGAAAATCTTCTTCCCCTCCCCCTGTGTTATTGTGTTTCGTTCGTTTGTTCGATGTTAGAGTGGACTGTATTTTTAGAGGCAACTGATTCTAATAATTCTCTGTCATTGTCTAGGATTTGAATTGTACACACTGAACTCTATACGCGTTGCTTTTGAACAATATATGTATATTCGTCGAAATTACACAATAGGATTCTTATGATTGTAAATATATGATTGTAAACATATTGATTGATAGAATAACAACTGAAGATCAGAACTCGGTCGTCTCTCAATCGTTACTATGTATTTTTCAATGAATGAATGAATTTATTCTCCAATGGTATACATCCTAATATTCACAATATTAAAGTAGTTACAGAAAAAGAAAAAAACCATATAACTATAACTGATAACTATTCTGACACTGCCATGGTGTTTCAGGACTACATATTTTTCTTAACAAGAGTCTATTATATACGTTATGTCTAGATTTGTACTATGTATCATTCAATTTTATATGCGAAGATAGCTTTGATTTGAATTCACGAATGTTATTCGTACCTTTTACTTCCTCTGGCAGTTTGTTATATTCATTTGAACCCTTGTACAATAATATTTTCATAGAGTGCGACAATTCACATCTAGGAAGGTGAAAATTATTGCTCTGTCTTGTTTCATAATCATGTGCACTATTTCGATATATTATAAATTCCTTAAAGTAGAACGGGAGCAGATTCGTTCCCGAAACGACCACCAAGATAAGTAGAGGTTTCATTCTTATTAAATATATTTGTATTTCCAAATTTTTCAAAAAAAAGGTCTTACTGACAAATAGAGAATTTCTCTTTCAGGTATCCAAAGGTTTAATTTCAACTTCTACTCCATTTTTTAGAAACGAGGAGAGAAAATCCCACGAAAAGCTGAAAAATGAATGTAACACCTCCTCGAAAAACTTACAGACAGTATCCTTGAAGTACGGTGGCAGCATATCGTTTATAATCTTAAGAATGAATAATAAAGATAATCTGTAAAATCTGTCACGAATGGATAACCAACTTGATGTGTCCAACATTAACGAGACATTTGTGTACCGATTACATTCCAGAATTACTCTCATTCCTCTGTTTTGCAGTTTTTGTAATGACCTGTTTTTTTTTGGTCCCAACCATATAATAGATTGCTGCAGGCGTCCAAAGTGTTGCCTTCTTCTCAAGCAGTCTGGACCATGTTTACGTTATCCCTACAGATATCGTGGACACTACAGGGATATTATAGTCTTCACAGTCTTGAAGTATCTAATATAATTCGAAAACCGTTGGAGATAGGAACAGGAACTTATCATATCATTTGGAAGTCGTCAATTCATAAATGAAATGAAATATAGGGTGTTCCATTCAAAAAAATACCTTTTTGATTTCATTTGTACCAAAGTTTGAGAATCTATGAGATATCCATGTTTCAGAAAGCTGCTGTGGAAATTTCATTTTATTGTCTTCATTGGCCAGAAAAATATCGCAATTTATGATGATGCTGTTTTTGCCGTCGAATATCAAAAATTATTTCGTAAGTCAAAAACATTGAGACATAGCAAATATGCTCAGAATCTTCTGTATGATAATAATAATAATAATAATAATAATAATAGTAATGATAGTAGTAATAATAATAATAAAAACTCATGGAAATTAATAAAAATAAAATCAAAACCGTGTATAAATAAGATGATAATCAATTGAGAAACGATCAAACAGTAATGAATAATCAAAAACAACTATCACCTTGAATAAAAATTAATACTTTTCATTAATACTTTTGTTTATTGATTTGGATTTATCAATTTGTGTATTTCATTCCTATCAATAGTTAGAAGGTATGATTTTGCTGCCTTTTTGAATGAATGCAGTCAGTGGTTTTATATCTCTAATAACAAGTGGAAGGTAATTGAATAGACGCGATGAAATATGATAGTTATCCTCTTTGACTAACAGTTTTGGATGAAAATGTTGTCTTTATTTTTTTTCATTTCAAAGTTTTGAGTCGCATCAATCTGTGAAAGATTATCAGCGACTGTCATATTTACAATCTATAAGTCATTGATAATATTTATATCAGATAGGTATGAAAGTACATGTTTTAGTTTATTGATGTCCCTGAATTTATTTACTAATGTTGGGGCAATTTGATGTTTGTCTCTCTCTACTGTATTTAGTGCACTCAATTAAGAAATGTTCCACTGTTATGTTTGTACTCACCGCATACTTCACACACAGGTCTGTCAGTATTTTCCATTAGGAATTCCTGGGTGAGGCGTGTATGTCCTTGTCGTAGGCGTGTGAGTATACGATTTTTAAAGCTCAATTTACGTGGCTGCTCTGTCGGTTTGATTTCTCGCAATTTAGAGTTCGAATTGTTCCATTGTTGTTGCCATATGCTGGTCACTTTCTGCCTGGAATAAAAGCTTGACGTCATTGCGTACAGCAACTTGGGTTACTTGGATGTCCTGGTTGGAAGTGGCTGTTCGTGCCTCGTTGCTTGCTATTCCTATATGTGAAGGTATCCACATGACACAAAGTGATGCATTCCTCGATTGTATCAGGTGGAGTTCTCTCTTTATGAGTTGTAGAATTGGATGGTTAAGGTATTGTTGTTTCAAGCCGAAGATAGCTCTGAGCGAGTCTAAGATAATTATGCATTTTTCTAAGTTCCCCCATTGATGTATTGTGATGCCTTCAGTGTAGCAAAGAGTTCTCCGGTGTAGATGGTGCACATTGCTGATAGTTTGAAGGCTTCTTGGTAATTGTTTGTTAAGAACGCTGCTGATACTCCAGATGGAGTTTTGGAGGCATCTGTATAAATATGGTGGTAATTTTCATATTTTTCTAGTGATATTAAAAATTTCCGGATGATGTATTCGGAGTTCCTCATATTTTTGTCTAGATTAGTTGAACTTGTCGGTAATGGGAATATTAATGGTCCAAGAAGGAGTGGTGTGTAAATTGGGTTCATAACAGCGTGGGATGTACTAAATATATTTATTCTCTCGTAAAATGAAGGGTCTACTCTTTTTCTGTGTTTGTTTATGGTCTTTGAAACGGTTAGCAAATACATGTTGGTATACAGGACTGCTAGCATTATCAGAACGCACATTAACAGTATACACCAAAGATAGAAAATGTCTTCTGAGTGTCAGAGAGGGCTCTCCCGATCCACATGATGAGCTTTCGATCGGGCTGATATGATATGCTCCCAACTATATTCGTATGACGGTGTTATGAATGACGTCCCTTTTTAGCAGTCATATACGATGCATCCATATTCTATCCTTGATCTCATCAGCGATTTATAGACTCTCACCAGCATATAATAATCTGCTCCTAGGTTTTTAGCAGCTATTAATCTGATCAGGTTCAAACTTTCTTAACAGGTTCTATGTGAGACTTCCAATTTAGTTTTTGGTCGAATATCATTTTGAGGAACCTATGAGATTCCACATATTCCAGCATTTTGTTCTGAAAGACAAAATCTGGAGGATTCTGTGCCTGCTTCGTAGAGAATCGAAGGCATTTTGTTTCAGTTGAAGAGAATCTGAAGCCTGTTGTATTGGACCAGTTTTCTATTTCGTTGAGCATTGTTTGTAGTCGGTTTTGAATTAGGTTATGATTTTGGCCTTTGGATTAGAGCTCTGCATGGGCCTGATTTTCGCGGCCCGCCCCGGCCCGCATATTCACAAATTGAGCCTGGCCCGCAGGAACCCGCACGGCAAAAAATTTAATGGTGGACCGCGCGGTCCACAGTTTACAAATGTTTGGCCCGCCCCGCACTGCGCGGCACTCATGGTTATTCTGACCCGCACCGCGAAACCCGCACGGCCCACAAGGTCCGCACGGCCCGCGAGGCCCGCAAGGTCCGCACGGTCCGCAAAGCCCGCAAGGTCCGCAAGGCCCGCAAGGTCCGCAAGGCCCGCAAGGTCCGCACGGCCCGCAAGGTCCGCAGGGCCCGCGAGGCCCGCACCACCCGCAAGGCCAATTAGTCCCGCTTTGATTCATGCAATGTTAGTATTGCTTCATCATTCGCATTTTCGAGGGTCGCAGGATAAATAGCCAATATCCCTGAACTAGACCCTGAATCATGAAAAAATTCAATACTACTCAGATACTTTTTATATTCGTTGAATTTGCTCGATGATTCGAGCATACATCATGATTCAACATATTACCAGATGAATTGATTAATAATGTTTTATTCGAGGAATTCCAACTACCGCATGCGGCATACCACTGGCCCGTAGCGGGCCGGCCCGCAGTGCGGGGCGGGCCGGGCCTAGGCCCGCCCGGGTTGGCCCGGCCCGTGCAGAGCTCTACTTCGGATAAGATGACTAGGTAATTATGACCTCGGACCATTTTTTTGGGAGGACGTCATCCAGCCAGGTTATATTGAAAATATCAAGCAATAAGTGTTTGGCGTTTGTAGGTAGATTATTCAAGAAAATGACCGGTATATCGTCAATTCAAATTCGTTAGCACTTAGTTCAGTTCTTCTCCAGTGATAATTATGTTGATAGGATCTTCGTCTTCTCGCTCATAATTGATTGGTACTGTCTTTCGGGGGTAATAATGGTCTAGAAATGTCGCTGGGTAGTTATTATTGCTTGAGTGTTTTTCGAATGTTGTTGCCAGTATTTCAGCAATGTTCTCTTTGTTCACTGTTACTGTTCCCTCATCTTCCAGAAAATTGAGAGAACTTTGGGTGTTCTCTCCATCTATCTTCCTTATCTTTTTCCAGGCTTCCGCTGGTGGCGTGGAACTGTTGATGCTAGAGATGAATTTGTGCCACGAGTCCCTTTCACTTCCATTTATTGTCAGCTCTCGGGCGTTTGAATTCGATGAGGCTTTCTGTGATCCTTTGTTTTTTGTATTTGTTGAATGCTTCATGGGAATGTTGTAAACTTTGCTGATGGTCGTCGTTCCACCAAGGTACTGGATTGTGGTGATGATTGTTGTCTTGATTATTGAGTCGGAAAATACCTTGAGCACTTCTTCTATATTTTCTCTATGTGGAACGTAAGTGTTATGGATTTCTTCCACTCGTTTTTGTATACGCTAACAGAGAAAACGGTCCAATTAGCTGAGTCAATTTACCATTTAATAGGTAATCCATTTGGAATTTCAAAGTTGCTCTCAGTAACAATAGAACTGGCACCAGTGTACAGGTGAAAATATTCTCGAAAGCTAGATCCCAGCATCCCATGACCGAACTCGTAATTTCAAAAGTATACTTTTGTTCGTTCTCTAGATACTTCTAATACGCCATCGAGTTTGGCGTACCCTGTACATATTGTACATGTAATGAGACAATTTGAATTGCTTGAATGCTCCTATATCCATATCACATACAGCGGGTCCAATCTCTACTGCCTTGGGATTTTCTCCTGAGATTGATGATTCATAGGATGGTACACAATGATATTGTTCCACCAAATGTTTCAATTACCGCAAATTTTTCACGAGATGCTATTATGAACTTCCACAATGACCATTTTTGGGACGACAACCATCCCCACGTTATATGAGAAAGTCCATTTTGAGCAACAATTCTTGCTGCTAATTGGCCCAATTTTTTTACCAGCAAGAATGACAGGTGAATCCTACACGCGTTTTCTGCGCCATTTTCTTAGAAGAATCACCCGGACTTGTTAGAGTATACATGCGGTTCGTTGCGACTAGGATCCAGCTCATTTTAGTGTTCTTGCTCTTCACCATCTCGAAATCATTAACCCTAATTGCTGGACGTGCAGGACTTCAAAGTTAACCAGCTCGCAGTCCTGATATGAAATCCTAAATAATTCTATCCATTCATGACTTTATCTGAAGGCTTGTAAGCTCTTGCTTGTTTATGAAACTCCTGTACGAGATATTGGTGACTTAGAATGATGCGAGGAGTGGAATAATTGACGATGTCATATAAGAAATACTCCAGGTATTGATCGTGTCAGACAATCAGTGATATTACAGTCGTGTATTTTATCAGAAGGTGGACATTTTGGTCATGTACTCAAGTCAAAATTGTTTATTTCAAATTGAAACTTTCAATAAGTCGCCTTGAATTTTTTCGTCCAAGAACGGAATAATTCTGAAATGCGATAGAGTATGTCGTATCAACACTGATTCAACCAAACGAAAAATTTCAATTCCATTTCCAAGACAGAATCGAGAAATGAGTATTAGGAGAGCAGAAACGTCTGAGGGTTCTCAATACCAATCTGTTTTCGCTGATTTTATGTATGATGTGCGATTTGTTGATATTTTGTTTTGCTCCACGTCACATGGTTTTCTTTTCACATCATCGAACCACTCATAAAACGTTTGTTCATCTAGATTATTTTCTAAGAGTGATATAAATAAACGCAGCGATACCAACATATATAAGTCAGATAGCCTAATGGTTAGCAAGTGTGCTTCTCAAGTTGTGGCTTGGGGTTCGAATCTCATTCAAAGGGGAATTTTTTAATAATTAATATATGTGGCTCACATAAGACGGATGGTAAGGTTAGGGTCCTAAAGAGATAGAGTCAGATGTCGAAGAAATCATAAACGAATATAATAATGCAAATCATCAGAAATTTCATTTTATATTCATTTTTGAGGTTTCTTCATTCAATTCAATCAAATGAAATTCAATAACCAGCATATTCGTTATATTTCTTTGTTGTGTATGTAGTAGTTATAAGGTTTCAAGATACATTTAGCCATTTAGATAAACTGAAATGATCGTTTCAAACAACACAGGATATCACATGGACGTCCAGAACATATCCAATTCATGTCGGAATATCCTTGGACCTTTTTTGGATATTGTTACGTCCAGGCTTAGAAATATTCGAGATTGACTCTACATATATAATAATCTGGTCTAGGGTGTGAGTCAGTGATATGGTTCATTGAAATAAAGTCAGTCTTTGAGTCACATTTTGGTCCTATAGGAGAAGTCCAGATAAGTTTTGAAAAAATCGTAGTGATTGATCAAATACGGTTCCATATCAGAAACACCCTCTATAGAATATACAGTTCTTTCAACACAATGCATGCATTCCTGTCAATGAGATTATTGAAATCATGTTAATAATAATAATAATGGTAATAATAATGATAATCGCTTTTATTGATAATAAGTATGAAAATGAATACATGGAACATAATTGCATAATGAAGTTGTTTACTATCAAAAGGCAGAGATAGCGTTCACCTATGTGTGAAACGGGCAAATACTTTCTCACACTCAACCAGAGAGGTAAAAGAAATAATCAATATTTATACAGTATCAAAAATGATAAAAGAGAAAACTGTGAAAATGGGAGATAAAAAGAGAGGACAATAATTTCATGAGAAGTTTTATCATTATCTTCTTGAATTGTCCAATAAAAGTTTTTTTCAGATCGTCTGGAACCTTGTTGCATAGCCGTGATATCATACAGGAAAAGGAGGACTGATAGAGAGTGGTTTCATGCACAGGTGGTATCAAATTTGACTTGAATCTAATATTAAGGTTGTAAACATCTGTTATGAAAGATATGTTTTCGAATAGGTATGGTGGTTTCTTCTCAAGGATGATTTTGTGATACAGCACAGATGAATGCAGAAAGATGCGTTTTTGAACATTTAGCTAACCCAGTTCTCGCAGAGGTGTTGATATATTATTCCATTCACTCAAGCCATAGATCAAATGGACAACTGTAGTCTGTTCAGATCAGATTTGAGTAAGGCTGGGCCGTAGACAACAATGGCGTGGTTTAAGTGAGACAAAACTAAAACGGACACATGAATTCTGTATCAACTGTAGCCTGTTGAGATCCGATTTGAGTAAGGCTGGGCCGTAGACAACAATGGCGTGGTTTAAGTGAGACACAACTAAGGCTTCGCATGAGATGATCTTACTTTTTTTTTAAAGTTCTGTTGGAGTAAATAAGTTTCAGATTACAAAAGGCTCTCCTGATGACAGCATTCACATGTTTCGTGTACCGTAGCGTATTGTCCATGAATAATACTAGATTTTTAACGGTATCTTTGAAAAGAATGAGTTCGTGATTGACTCGAAGGTTGATATGAGGTAGCCACCTATTTCGGATGTCTTTGTTTCTGCATAACAAGATGGAACTAGACTTTGATGGATTGATAGAAAGACACAATTTGCTCGGCATGTCAACTATAGTGGCTAGATCCTCGTTCATATGCTGAACTGAAATTGCCGAGGAAAGGTGAAGTTGAACATCACCTTCATAAAAATGACTACTGGAATAATAATAGTATACAGAATGAAGAGTAGCGGGCCTAAAATCAATCCTTGGGATATCCCATGCATGATGTGCACGAAATCGGACAGTTGGTTATCAAGTTTAACGGCATGAAAACCAATTGTATAAGTAGTTTTTGAAAAGCATAACGGAAGAATCACTGAGACCAATATAGTGTAGTATGGCCAGTAAGAGTTCATGTTTGATTCTATCAAAAGCTTTAGTATAGTCGGAAAATACAAGTAGCACCAACATTTTATCATCTATATTTTTGAGAATATCATCTGTCACTTTCAGGAGTGCTGTATCACAGCTTTAACGAGTCCTGAATGCTGATTGGTGCGGAGGTAGAAGACGATAATCTTCTAAGTAGTTCTTCTTTTGTGCATGAATGATCTTCTCAAGTACTTCAGACAGAACACATAGAATACTAATTGGTCTAAGAGATTTGAATTCTGTAGGATTGATGATTTTTGGCAAAGGGAGAACAACAGCATGTTTCTAAATAGATGGAAAGGTATTTTTTTCTTTTTCTATGCAGTAGTAAAAAATGTGACGAATGTGCTCTGATATAGAAGGACAAGCGTGAAGTAACATATTGAAACTAATGAAGTCAGCACCGATAGCTCGCGATTTGATAGACAGGAGATACTCATGTTTCTTCGATATCCAGCATATTCTGTGTATAAACATATAGTTTTTCATTACCTACTCAGGAATGCTTCATTTGGCGACGAGTGAAAAACAGCAAGTATATTATTGAGACGAACTGAATTTCAAAAATTTCACAATTGTACACAATTTCACAATTGTACCGTTCAAACAAATCATGACTGTGATGCATGAGCAGCAGCAAAGTCTCATCAGTGAACTTGTGTCTCAGATACGCCCCAATGAAAGTACCGTGTCCAGTGCTCCTGTGAATTGGTCAAACATAGTTCCGTTCGGGAATTTTGATCCATTGAGTTCCCAATCCAATGTGAGTGCACAAAGTCAGTTTTTATTGCCGACGTATTTCTCAGAGCCCAATTTCTTCGTGCGTTGCGTGATGACCGGTTGAGAAAACAAGTTCGACGATATTTTGGTGAAGGCGACTGCTTTCGAAGCTCAGCAAATAGAGAGTGAAGAGTTCACCTAGCGCTTCAGTGTCAATCAAGCAAAATCCAATACTTGTGACACTACCAGAATTTCCATTTCCAAACGACGTCAATCCAGAAATCGTTCCAGCTCTCGTTCGCTTGGTATTAAAAATCTTTGCATTCGATGTGGAAAAGACAACAATAAAATCACCAATTGCCGTGTGAATTGAAACAAAGTTTCCTGTGACTCTTGCAATAGTTGAATGACAACGATTTCAATAATTTGAACTCGAATGTACCTCTGAGAAATACTAATATCGATTCAGGTCTTACTCAGGAAATATCATTCAACCAAAAGGCAAAATCTCTGTGAATAATGTATACCGTGGAAGAGAAATCAAAGATGAACTACACATTGTTCCAGCTGGACATGACGCTCTACTGGGCCGACAATGGATTCGTGGCTTGGGTATTGAACTCAGCAGATAGACGCAGAAATGGAAAACTCATAGCTATGCTATTCTATGCTTATATGCTGGAGCACATCTACTGAGATCTGTGATTTCAATAAAAGACGTTTTCCATCATTTCGCTCCTATATTCCACGAAAAGATTTGAGGTGTTCCAGGTTTGAAGGTCACAGTTGAACTTCGGAATGGAGCGAGAACGGAATGTCCCATATGCATTCTTAGAAAATAAGTATCAAGTATCATATATCAAGTGTCAAGTATCATATATCATATATCGTAAATCTCTAGTGATTGAGGTTCACCTTTAGTGGAGATTCCGAAAGCAGATGGAGGTGTTCGATTATGCGTCGATTACAAATGTGGCCTCAACAAAATATTAGTCCAGGCAGATCATCTACTTCGTCGCATAGACGATGTTCTCAAGAGTCTCCGTAATTCGAGATATTTCTGTGAGCTCGACATTTTCAAGGCTTCTCATCTGATGAGAGCAGCATCATCCAGATAATCTCAACTCACCATGGTATTCAATCGGATCCTTCCTCAGATTCTCAAAGGTCTTCATGAGACAGAATCATATTCCGGAAACATCATTGTACATGGATCATCGTTTGAAGAGTGCATGGAAAATCTCAGAGCCGGCCTGCAAGAACTCACGGAATTTGATCTGCAACTCAACAAGGCGAAATGTTCATTCTACAAAGAACAAGTCGAATATTTGGGACACATTGTAGGATTAAAGATTTCCAAGTCTCCAGTTGAGGTCCACGCCATTCATAATATGCCAGATTTCTAGACCTTGTTATGTATTACTCTCGATACGTTCCTGATTTTTCGACGATGCCTTGTCCTCTTCGATAATTGCTCAGGAAGAATGAAAAATGGATCTAGACAGCACATTGCGAGTCAGCATTCCTCAAACTGAAGACTGAACATGCCTCTTGTATTGACAACAGTTGCAAGCCCAACCAGAGTAGCTGCTGTATTGAGCCATACTATCGAAGGACTTGAGAGACCGATCTCGTATTTTTTGCTGTCGGTCACTATATCAGAAAAGAATTACAGCCAGCTAGACCGAGGAGCAATTACTTGTTTGGCAAACATTTTCTACTTACTACCTGGAATTTTTCATCATCATAAGGCACTTCCACAGATGACGTCATCACGCCTGCTTCTATATGCGTCATTCTTTCAGGTTTCAATTACTCTGTCCAATTCCAGAGAGGCAAGGACGATCAAAATGTTGATTGTTTATCTCGAGCTCCAATTCAATATTCAAAACGGTCAGCTGACGATCTCATTGGTGATGAATTAAACCAGATATGTGATCAAATGTTATTTCAGATTTCGAGTGATTATATCACGACAATCAAAACTGAAACATCAGAGGATTCAGACATCAGCAAAATATTGTTCATGCCATAAAAAAACAATCTCCAAAGACTCCAAAAAACATTGAACGATGTCTAACTTTTTTGAAAAGATAGGATTGTGATTTCAAGCACCTTTAGATCAAACATTCTTGAAGAACTCCATGAAACGCACTTAGGAATCACCATGATGAAACACCATGCCGCCGCTATGTATATCGGAACAACATTGACGGAGATATCGAAAGGTTGGTCAAGTATAGTGAAAACTGTGCATTAAATCAAACTGGCCTAAGGTTCATGTTTACCCATGGGATTCTCCAACAAGCAATTGGGAACCAAGCACAGCAGATTACAAACGTGAGGATAGATAAGCCTGCAACAACGATTGAATTCGCGTCCTCTGTGTTGAGTTTGTCTAAAACGATCAAAGACTAAAACCAATTGTACAACCTCACATCCTCGAAAGAGAAGCTTTCTGTTCCTCTGACGTCGAAATCGAAAGGTCATTCATCAAAAAGTGGAGTGGAAGGAAGTTTGAATGTATATCTCTGATTGGACTGAGAAAAAGTTGTAAATTGCATGCCGTTTGTCAACAACAGTTACGACTGAGGGGAGAAAGAAAGAACATTCCCTGAAAAAAGGGAAGTCGTCTTCATCTCCACGAAAGAAGAGTCACAAAGAGAAAAAGTGGAACAAACGCTGAGGAATGTGGAGAAAGAAGCCATTGGACATTATAGTGTGACGAATTTGAAGATTTGATGCTAATGAATCAAAGTTGGGAAAATGTTGAGCAAAGGAGAATTTGCTTCAGATGCTTCAGATGTTTATTGTACGAACGCTGTAGTAATAAAATATGCAAATCTTTTCATCATCCACTTCTACATCACCATCACAGAAACTGCGCGAATTGATATATCTCAGCAGGAGTTGGAACCATTAACAATTCACCTGAGAAGACAAGTGTGCGTCAAATAATGTCTCTATGGAATTTTGAAAACTTCCTAATGTCTTACAGAATACCGGAGATTACCTGACCTCAATGGGTGGAAAACTGGCCGAAAAAATAGTAATGGCTGGAAAATCAAAACGGACTTTGCTAACAAGCTACACATCGAAAGAAAATATCACCCCTTTGACATGGAAATCATCTGTATGAGAATGATAAATGGTATATCTTATGTGATATTCATACTCTCGAGTGAAACCGCCATTATGGAAGAAATAAAAAATAAGGTTGAGTTCCAATTGAAGATCCATTGAGCAACTGCAAGGATTGATTAGAGTGCATGGATTGATAACGTGAAAACGCTGACTCCAAATCTTGCTGTAAAAGGAGGTGAATATTTCTATCTTTTCATCTTTCGTCAACACGAAATGCTATAGTGTTCGAAGAACATCGTGTTAGCCAGCGCTAGACTGTTGGGAGAGAAGGAAGGTGTTGAAAATTTTCTTGAAAATTTGGAGGTTGTAAGCATCAGGAAAGACTTGACTTGGTAGGGAGAAGTTCGGAATGTCTCAAGGCTTTCAATATAAGGATGCGTCTAGTTTGTCTGCTTGGAATCGCTCGTTGTGGCATAATGGACGAGATTCCCATCGAGCATCGACGGTGAAAATTACGATATCCTAAAGAGGTCAATGAATTCGTGAGTGAAGTAACACTGACTAGGCAAATAGCTCTCTTCTGAACAGAATCCAACAGCTTCTGCGTATGTTGGGGGCCTGAGCTCCATACATGTGAACAGTACTCCAGGACAGATCTAATTTGCACTTTGTAGACCATGACCAGTTGTTGCGGTGTAGAGTACAGGAAGTTTTTGTGAAGCAGTTTTCACAATGAGCCTCACATATGATCGTCCTATGAGAGACCGCTGTTGGTGGTGATACCGAGCATGGATATTGAAGACTTCATAGGAACAGTGGTACCCAACATCATCATATTGGGCATTATGTGGTCTGCCTTCCTGCTGAACATACGAGCTTGAGTTTTTGTTGCATTGAACTTCACTAGATTTTCAGATCCCCATTTCAGAAACCTTGTCAGATCCTCATTTGAAGCATCGACCTGTCTTCGTCTTGCACCTCTGGCCTCGTTGGATAATATAGGGGATCTGGAGGAAAAAGTGGTATGAACCAAAGTAGGAAGTCATGAAATTATGAATTATAAAGTTCCTTCTTCGAAAAAACACTTCACTGGTTATATGAACTCCTTAGATTTCAATACAAAGTTGATAAAAAGAGGAAAATTTGTATTATAAGAAGACCCAATTCTATTGTTTCCAGAATATTATTTCTTCAAACAAAAAATACATATATAT
Source organism: Gastrophysa polygoni (assembly GCA_963576655.1). Lineage (NCBI taxonomy): Eukaryota > Metazoa > Arthropoda > Insecta > Coleoptera > Chrysomelidae > Gastrophysa > Gastrophysa polygoni. Next base: position 19,104,692 of record OY755091.1, on the reverse strand, counting down.
ATATATATATATATATATATATATATATATATATATTGCGATTTGAAATCACACACACTGTGTATATAGAGAGACAGAATGTACTTCATTGTATCACGAAATCATGCATGATAACGAAGCATCACAGAATTTTATAACAATGTATAAAATGAAAATGATAATACTGATGAGACTAACAATACACGTCCATTTCAATCAAATGAATGAAATAAATTTGACTATATCATAGATCTAGCGCATCAGTGAAGTATTCATATTTTTTTTATGTGTGGAGAACACGAAAGGTGAACCTATAATGTTCGAGGAACATCGTGTTAGCTAACAATACATTTTTCAACAGCTCGGCTGAATATTTTGGATGAATCAAACTTCTTCTCAACATTGAGAAGGTGATTGAAATTTCACCAAAGTTTTTGCCCTACACAATTATCGTATGAATCGTTTTCGGATGACAAGTAAGCTGTGCAATAATTATCATTGAAGCTTCCCCAAAATACAATACCTTTACGTAGAAGTGACTCAATAAGTGAGTGGTACAACATCTTTGTTGCTGAGGAGTCCTGAAGATACATTTGTACAACTGTCAAAAAAACTTCAATTTCTGCATCTTTATTCATTATTCATTAGAATCAGTGTTTTTCAATGGCACATGAGTATTAATTTAAAAAAAAATAATGAGTGTTAAAAATTCTATCGAATGTGCCATGAAAACATGAATTTTATACACGAAATACGAACATCCTTAGTATAATTGTGAATGGAAATCTGCCTTCGTAACAGAAGCATTTATAGAAGATAGTTCCAATAAAATTGACATTTATAACAAAATATTGACTCTTCCATCTTCTTCCAAACAAATATCTGATGAAATTGTGGAATCAACTCTTCAAAAAATAGGTATCTAACGTTTCTGATCAGCAGCAACATCTTCGGGAATTTCTGTTTGTTCAAACTCTACTAACAATTATTATTCCAATAGATTATTCCAAAAAAATACTACGAATTTCTAGATTGTATTTCCAATTACTTCTTGTAATTTGCTTATCAATGTTTCTGAATAAAAACGAAATTTTTTGAGATTGTCGTCATTTTCTATAGCAAGATTCCCATTCCAGTATGCTTTCAGAAAATTAAGAGCTTCCTAGATCAAATATGGTAGCAGTTGATAGGATTCACGTTCGAGAATGGATTCCGAATTCTCCTTCAAATGCGGTCGAGTCGTTTATTTTCGGCATATCGCCCGTTGAAAACTTTCCAAAAGGAAGTTTTGAATGAGTGCTGTGTAGTTCTGATATAATCCTGTTGTTCATTGAACAAATATTACGTTCCATATAGTGTTCGCACAGATTTTCATTTTTGGATCTCAAAATATCTTCTAGCTGTATTGATTTCTTTACTAGCTTTTGATATTTCCGAAAAATTGTTGTGGAATGATTGAAATTTTTCACGAAATCATTGAATGATCACGACAAATCAATGAGGATATTGCTCCTATATACAGTACGGTCGTTTCGTTAAAAACGTAGAACCGAACAGATTCTAAAAAAGGGTCGACGATTTTTTCTGACACGTAATTTTCTGGAATTTCTTCTATGTCTTCAATACTTTTACCAATATCAATGTCCCGATCGAATATCAAGTCAATAGTGGTGCTTTGGGCCATTATTGAATATAAAAACGTTGGATTCGTCTAAAGGTTATCTACATAAGAATTGGTTCCTCTAGAATTGAGTTGGAAGACAGGCATTTTGCTACATCGAGAACTCACGTTTTTCGATAAAAAATCTACTGGGCTAGATTTGATCAAGTCACTGAAATGTATTTCATCGTTGATTATCCTGATGGAGGTATTCGGAAAATGCACCTGAATTGATTGATTTCTTGGATAGAATGGTTACTTTATTGTTAAGAAATTTCTCCACAATACCCCTCATTCGATTGTAGAATACTTGTACTGATATCGCATGTTCTTGATGAAATGATCTTTGGTTTGGTATGGTTCCATTGCGCGCATCTCAAAAGATTTTTCCGACCCATCTACATCGGAAACGTTATACTATTCCTTCGTTAGATCTAAATTAGAATACGCATCCATAATTTGGAACACATCTCATTTGTTGAATGTATATTGAGAAAATTGAATCGGTTCAACGACGTTCCCTCGAACTCCTTTCCTATAGATCTGACAACATACAGGGTTGAGGTAAAGTATGGAACCAAGTAAATATCTTCCAAGCGAAAAGAACGATATTTATGAAAATTCCCAGGTAAGTGCAATGGAACAAAATGCATTTGATGAACATTTTTCTGTTGATGATATACTTCTGGTTCAACCGGAAATGCCATTAACTTCTTTAAATTAAATGGGACATCCCATATATTTCTACAGATTTTGAAAGAGCTCATTATTTTGAATTCATACATACTGAGTTCAGTGTAAAAATATTGTATTTAATTAACCTCCTTTGAGATCAAAAAAATATTCAGATGAACTAATTGAAGTTGATTGTATGCAGAGTAATTAATATACGAGTACTATTTTTTTCTCCATAAGTGTCAGATTCTAATTGATGGAGATAAATTTTACAATCACAATAACCATCCTCATTGAAATTTCAATACGCTCTTTTTTACAAATTGTGAAATTGTGAATTGTACGTTTATTTATTACTATGCATACAAACAACATGAGCACCGACCGTGGAAGTATCTATGAAAAAGCCAGAGATCTGAGAGGGCTGAGCTCCAAACATGTGAACAGTACTCCAGGACAGGTCGAATTCGTACTTTGTATGTTAAGTACCTCTTCGCACGGAATAGATAACCAAGTTTTTGTAAAGCAGTTTTTGCAATGGACCTCACATGATCGTCTCATGAGAGAGCGCTGTTGGTGGTGACTCCCAGCATGGATATTGACGACCTCATAGGAACAGTGGTACCCGACATCATCAAATTGGGCATTGTGCGATCAGCCTTCTTAGTGAACATACAAGCTTGAGTTTTTGTTGCATTGAACTGTACTAGATTCTCAGATCCCCATTTCAGAATTCTTGTCAGATCCTCATTTAAAGCATCAACCTGGTTATGGGCTTGCACCTCTGGCCTCATTGGATGATATAGGGGCTCTAGAGGAAAAGGCGGAATGAAGTGTACTATCATCCGCAAAATTACGAACTGGGCTGGAAGTCACATCCAACAAATCATTGATGTGGAGCAAAAACAAAGTTGGAGCCAAGACAGAGCCTTGTGGAACACCAGCATTGATCGTCATTGTATCAGACGAGACCCCGTCTACCACCACGTAGAGTGATCTATCTGCAGGGTAACTCGATAGTAAAAGACACAGATCGCGTGACGGAAGTGTCACTAGAAGGCCTTGGTGCCAAACTGGATCAAATGATTAGGAGATATCCAATGCCACAGAGACTCCGCATGTTTCGCGATTGACACCTGCCACTCATGTGTCACATAGACAAGCAGGTGTCCAGTTGACCTCTGCTGACGGAAAGTCATATTGCCGGTCGTTCACTATTCTTGAGCTCTCTAGATATCGGATGAGCTCGATGTTGATTGCTTTTTCCATTGATTCAGAGATCACAGATAGTAGTGCAATCAGTCTATAGTTGTTAGGAAGGGTTTCCTTGCTCTTCTTTGGAATCGGTTGGACTCTAGCTTTCTTCCAGTTGAAAGTAAATACGCCGAGTTCGAATGAAAGGGTTAACAACCTGCAAAGAACTGGTGTTAGTTCTGAGACACATTCCTTGAGAACAATAGGCGGTATTCCGTCTGCCACCATAGCCTTTTTGACCTTGAGGCCAAGCAGAGTGTGTCTAATTGTGCGACGGAAGACAATTTCTGGCATATGGTTATCGATGATAGCGACTTTTGAAAGGTCTTGGCCTCGTCGATCCAAAGTAGAATTTCCTGCAAACATTTTGGCGGAGATGTTGGCTTTTTCTTGAGGTATAGTAGCCAATAGTATATTGGCTACTATCATCCTGTGTGAGGGGAGGAAATGAGCTAGGAGTGAAATTTCTCCCGATTGCCTTGGCAGAGGTCCGAAACAAACGGGAACCTTTCGGGCACTCGATTAGCTTTCATCTATACTTGGTATTGTATTCCTCCTCAGACACATCTATCGTTTGATTGCATGTATTCCTAGCTTCAACATATTTCTGGAAATTCAAATGGAGAGTTATTTCACTCCCTCCATGAGTGTTGTACTCTTGGAAATCGGGAAATTCTTGATCTGTCCCCGTACGGATGGGGGAAACAATCGAGAAACCTAGCGGTTTAATTAATTAATTTAACTAGAAGATAGATGAAAACTGATGGCGGTGTCTGAGAGTTAATTTTCCATATCAAACCCAATGGCGAAAACCGCATATCGATATCTATCATCGTTTCTGAGTTACAGCTTGTAGTTAGAAAATGTTCATTTTCGATTTTCATTGAATTTTTTTTCGAAAATGTTCATTTTTGAAAAATTTTTCGACTAAATCTTCATATTTTGGTGATTACGATCTGTAGTTCAGAGATTGTCCATTCTTTATGAATCACTCTGAATAACAATATTCTGAAAATCTCACCTTCTGATCGAACTTGGGCACCATCAGTTTCGAAAACTCAATGCCAAGTTATATCTATATATCAACTGAACGAGAAGCAATATTATTGTCTCCGTTCGGAGGAATGCAAACAGATTCTGATTCAGATTTGTTTTTCATTTTTTGGTTGTCCTCTTCTTCTCCTATGATATAATTATCACACCAATCGGCCATGTCAGTAAGGATATGTTCAGCTAACTTTGATTTTTCGGTAAATCTGTTGGTAATATTGTTCTTATGTTCTTTTTTTCCTCACTGATAGAGGCCTGCTAGCTTCACCTGTATCTTATTTTCCACAAACACATGGTACAGTGTGATAATATCTCACACAACGAGTTATTATAATTATCATTCCAAGTTTCACCATATCCATTGTCATATTCATTGAAATTTCATGGAATACGCCTACACGAATGCGAAAGTTGTTCAAAGTTTCGCTACCACCGGTACCAATACAGGGTGTTACAGAACTATGGGATCAAACTTCTAGGGGTTATTCAGTGCAACAGTAGAAAACATTTGAGAAGTGGGTCCCATGTCCGGAAAAGTGTCAGTACGGCACTACGGCCCTGAGACGCGTTTAAATTTAGAAATATAGTGAATTGTCTAAATAGAATTCAATGCATTTAATTTTTGCCTTTTGTACATGATATCACAACAACTGTTCAAAATGTCTTCCTGCAACCTTAATACACCGATTTAAACGTCGCACATGATTTCGGCGGACTTGACTAAAAATTTGATCCTTGTTTTGACGTTTGAAGTCTTGCCATGTTCCTACTGGAGTTTCGTAGACCAAAGACTTTAGACAGGAAACAATCAGTAGTTTGAGCACCGTTTGATTGCCAGAGGTGGAACAGTTTCTTTGCCTCCTAGGTCACCCGATTTAACGTCGCTAGATTTTTTCCTTCTATAAATATGAATTAAAATAATGGTATGTAATGATGAGTTAGGAATTGTAGGGATGCCGATTGAAATAGAAACTTCGCATAAACTTGTCAGGAAACGTTTCATCAGAACAACACTATGAACTATTAACGACCACTCCAATCACCATTTCTAACCTATTCACCCTTTTCCACTGTCATCTGTACCACCTTACTTCGTAAGTTTACTTCTCTACGGTGCTATCACTTAACCTAATTCTTCTATCTATGATATCCATCCATAGAGCACAAGCACAAAAGTCCTACAGAATATAATTCCGTAAATGCCCTTTCCCGACATCATTATGATCATTACTATCATTATTATTTTTACTATTATTACAATTCCAACTTCCAAAGTACCAACTACCAAAAGTAGCGGGTATTCTCAGTGAGTTCAAATGATATTGAATCCTACAAACTGGATATCCTCCACTCATATCCAACACATTTCCAAGATACGGCAGAATAAAATTGTCTTTCTAGTGACCCTGGAATCACTTGTCTGCACCCACTAGTCGCATGTGGATAAAATGAATGGCCCATTCCGAATTAAAGAGATACGCTACACTCCAATAAATTCGTCCTTTTTATTAGGATGAACAGAATTGCGCTTCAATCAAGCAAATGAATACTTCTTGTCATCATGTGGTAGACATATTAATTAAGAAGAAATAATACCTATACTACTCTCTTTCATTTGCGCTCTATTATACTGGAGATAATAGGTACATTTGGAATGACACGGTTCCATGAATAGGTATCAACTTCATTACAACATGTCGAATTATCACACATACACTGCTCACCACAAAGTTCCTATCTATCATATTCATATACAGTGTAGAACAGCCAAATGGAATGAATTTGATAACGAATCAATGAGAGCGTGTTGGGAAAAACGCTTGGACAAGGCGATTTGTATTTTAAGATGCGCTTTTTTTTAAAAAAAAAATAATTATATAGGGTGTGTCATGTAACAACTTCCTCATTTTAAATACAACCCCCTGTGTATTAATAATTTTTTTGGATTCTTCAGGAAATTCTAAACATACCTTTCTTCAACTGTTTCGGAATTATTAAGTGTTTTCAGATGTATTACAAAAATTAACATTAAAAAAAGGAAATTATTTCATTTCACAAATTCCACTCGATACTTATTTCCCATTTAGATCTTGATATTGAGAAAATAAGCAAAAACCATTGATGCGTTCTTTTTTACTGATATGAAATAAAAAAATACAGATATAGTTTTGTTCATTTTCGTATAAAACGGATAGCCTTAGCAACTTGTCTGTCTGCATGACAGAAGTGATCAGTGTCAGTGCTATTTTCGTTTGAATTTCGTTAACTGTACGTAATAATATCAGAAAAATGGTGCATTTAACAGAAATGCACAAAATAACTATTCTACAAATGGTTGGTTATATGGAGATAACACACGGACACAAATGGAAGTTTCTCTCATGGTTATGTTAATCGTCAAAATTGCCGCTATTGATCTGATGAGAATCCTCACTGGATGAGAGAGGAACATACGCAATATCCTGAAAAAGTTAATGTTTGGACAGGATTTGTTGGAAATCATATCGTAGGTCCATTTTTCATTGATGGAAACTTGAAAGGAGATGAATATTTAGAACTGCTAAAAAATAATGTCGTGCCAACTTTGACGAACTCATAACCTGATTCAGCAAACCCACAAGTTCCTGCCAATATACTATGGTTTCAGCAAGATGCAGCACCGCCCCATTACCAAATCAATGTCCGGAAGTACCTGAACCAATTTCCTAAATCGGTGGATAGGGAGGCGCGGATTGATAGAATGGCCAGCACGATCTCCTGATCTGACGCCAGTAGACTTCTTCTTGTGGGAATATGTCAAAAGTATTGTGTACCAAACTGAACAACTCAACTTAGATGACTTAAAAGAAGAATCATTCTTGCGATTAGATCAGTCACGCCTGAGATGTTGAGGAACGTTAGAAGACAATTCTATACCAGATTAGCATGTTGCCAAGACGTTCGCGGCGAACATTTTGAACATCTCTTACATTGAAATTAATGTTTTTCTGTTTTTTACATTATTTGTGAGATAAAATAGTTTTCTTTCTATAATGTTAACTTCTGTGATATATCTGAAAACACTTGATATTTCCGAAACAGTTGAAGATAGGTATGGGACATTCTACATAAATTATGTCTAGAATTTTTTGAAGAATCCAAAAAAACTGATAATATACAAGGGGTTGTTTTCACAATAAGAAAGTTGGTATCGGCCACTGTCACATGATACACCCTATATAATAATTTTTTTTTGAAAAAAATGCGCATCTGAAAATACAAATCGACATGTCCAAGCGTTTTTCCCAACACGCTCTCATCTATTCGTTATGGACTTCATTCCATTTGGCTGTATTTCACTGTATAGAGAGATCAGTCAAAATGAAGTTGTTTTTTTTTTGGTGTTTAAATGTATCATTTGATTTCTGAATAAAAAACAACTATAACAAGGAACACGACGTTCGTTAGAGAATTTCGTGGTTTGAATTCTGAATTTTTGGACAGCATTCCCTATTATTTTGAAATATTCTGAAGGTCATACCACTTCCGCTCATACCGGATGTCACCATCAACATTCTCATTTCGAAAAGAGGAACACCCGGTATATCATTCCATTACAATTCATGATGATTTCCACCAGACTTCTAATTACGTATTTCCAACTGACTCTTTCGAAAATTTTTAAAGATATGTTGTCCTATTTTCAACCCTGCGCCTTTTTTGATACTTCAATTTCCATAAGTTTTCAATATACTATGAAAAATTGACTTATTTCTACGGAAGTCTAGAAGGGCCAATATTATTTCATTTTTATTCCTTTCATTTTAGTAAAATTCCGAGTTACAACTCGGAATTCAAGCGAAAAATAAAAATAAAATAATATAAGCCCTCTACGCTTCCGTAAATTTTAGCTTGCATAACTGATATTTTTTATTCATGCTTTCGTATTCGATAGCACACAGGTTCTCGAAATCAACTCGAAAGGTTGTTGTGTCACCCTAATGATAAAACACCTTGTAGAATAATTTCGTTGTCGAATTCTTCCAAAAAATGATAAAACACCTTGTAGAATAATTTCGTTGTCGAATTCTCCCAAAAAACCTATTTTTGTGAAGAACCATTCCTCCCCTACCCATTATATTTTTTGGTGCACCGAAACGCACTTATCGCCAACAGTTTCACTCTCAGAAATGTTTTTTTTTTTGCTTTACTTGTTACCTTATTTCAGTTTGACAGCTCAGTGCATGAGTCTAGCTATGGCAAAGGGACAATATATTGTTCAGTTTTGATGAAGCAATTGAACTCTATGCTGGAAAAATGGGTATAATCGCCAATATTTAGAATACGGTATTTCCGTGGAAAAAAGTTGTGTTACATAAATAATACGAAATTTTTTTGGTGATTTTTTTGGTGCCAATGGCTTCTAGTCATATATCTGATAGGAACTATAAGGATGACGACAACATGAAAATAAAAAAAAACAAAAGACAGGTCAAATATGAGATAGATAAATACCCATTTTATATTTGAGTATTCAACAACATGATCATCCAATATAGGTACCCATACATACACACTTTGTAGTTTCCTCCTCTTGCGTCGATAATTGCGCAATTGGTATGTCGTGAATCATTTATGATAATTTGATCGTTCTAATTTGTTTTTGCAACCTTTTCACGCATTCTTGCTATTCCTATCTCTGAGTGAAATGTCTTGGTATATGGATACCTTTCAACATGACACTGATCTGACAGTGAGGTTAATCGGTTGAACTATCATCATCTATACATATTACATTCCTACCATGATATCGATAAATTCTGAGTATGTACCTAGCTATAATAGTTTGAATTATAGTTGTCACTTTACCTAATTGTATTATTATGTCAATGATAGTAATAAATATGTAAGCCAATAGTGAGTCGTGTACCTACTTAATACTTAATGAGGTTTATGAAATATAAATTGCAGGTTCGAATCCCAATCGGAGCACGATTTTTTTTCTAAATTTATTCAATTTTCACCACTGAAAATGCTCCGGAATGAATAAAAAATGTTCACTTGTTCCATTCAATTGGTTCTATCAGAATTATCTGTTGAAAGATTGAATAAATGAATGAATGAAATGAATAATAATTCTTCAATGATGATTGCTTTTGTATAAATAACCAATAATCACATAAATGATGTTCACCAAACATTCCCACTTGCAGACTCATTTCCAGTTTTCGGTACAATACCATATCTATACACCCACCTACATACACACCCATCTTCAAAGGATATACAGTAAGTCAAAATGTTTGCTCCATGTGTACATAAATTTTATAGGTCATTTCTAATATATATTCGTCGCTACGCGGCTACGAGTGTAACTCTCTCCACTTCGTGCGTAATATGCGATTTACAACTCTTGTTACGTAATTTACTATTACGATTGCATGTAAAACATAGGTTACGAAAAGAATTGGATGGTTCATTCAGTTCATTTGAATTCACTTCAATTGGGAGTCATTGTGTTTGTCTGAAAATGTTACAACTGAACACTTCATTCAACAGCAGATAATTATCCGTACACCAGGCATGTGCTCTAGGGTGATTTGAAGAGTAGCACAATCACTAATGCATTTTTTCTTTCACATAATTTCAAATCGTCCACATAGAACAATCACTCATGCATTTTATTCTGTCATATAATTTCAAATTGTTCGCATATACTAAACAATTGACTCCAATATTCTCAATTATATCATTTATGAATAGATTGAAGAGAAGTGGTCCCAAGACAGTGCCTTGTGGAACGCCTGAAGTTGTTACAAATCTCACAGAACTCTGACCAATACACTCTACATAGAGAGTGCGATTTTAATATAGAAATTGAAGAAGGTATTCGAGTTACCTGAGAATCAGAAGCCATTTAATTCACTGAGTAATTCATAAAGGTCGGGCTTATCGAAGGCTCTGGATGATTCTTGACCATTATCATGGAATGCTAGTCATGCATTTACTGGGTGATACAGTTTAGATTGGTGGTAGTTGATCTCCCTTTGAAGAAGCCATGCTGCAAAACTCAGTAGGTGATTTGATTTTTGACATCATCAAAAAGTGGCTCATCAAGTAGGATTTCAAAATATTTTGAGAAATCATTCACAGTTGTTATCTGCCGATAATTTTCGACGTCACATGTTTGTTTCCTCTTTTGAAAATTGGAATGAGCTTAGACTGCTTCAATACAACTGGGAACGATTGAGATTTTCATTACAACTAACGAGTTTGAACACCCTGTCTACAAAGCTACCAACGAGCTGAGCGAATAATGATCCCATCTTCTCAAAGTTTCTAGTATTGGTGATGACTATGTATCCCTTGTTGTTTCGAATACTGACAAGAATAACCAAACAGATGCACGGGCACTACCTACTTATCTACATCTCTTCATCAATATCAAAAAACCCGTATATTCATTAGTATTCCATGTAGATCTTGTGCATTACATAATATGATATCATTAATAGACTCATTTGCATTGGCATACATCCAGAAGTGAATAATACATATGCTCGCACTGCATTTTTCGACAAGGGAAAAGGTGCATATCGTGAAAGAGACGACATTGAAGGGGAAATAGCTATATCTCTGGGAAATAGCCAGAGGATATCTGAAAAAGAATCAGCAAGCCTCAGCCTCAAGAATTCATAGATTTTTTGATGAACCTTGAAAGTGGAGAACTAATATTTTTTTTATAATCAATAAAACTAGATTTATCCAATTCATTCTGCGGGCTCACAATTTTTGAAATAATTTACGGAAGCATTATTGCCCAGCCGTACCACGAAACATCTGCATAAGATAAGAATCCAGAGCACTTTAGAGCTGAGGATTTCTTGTGAAGATATATGGAGTGCTTGTGCCCTGATGCAGCCATGACAAAAATGAATTACGACTTGAAAAAAAAAATCAATTCATTATCGCTCTTCATGAAACAATCCAAAAACTGGAGAATAAATGAATCCATGGCCTTATGGATTTCAAAAACATCTATTACCTGAACTGAACTGAAGAGAGTCGGAGGAATAATCCTTTTCAAAAGTTTCGTTAATCTTCATATTGTTGCAAAAATCCTATATGTGTTTCTATTTTTACAGTTATTCAGTCAATTCGTTAATATTACCGCAAACAAGTAGCTATCTACTTTTAGCGGCGGCCTTCAATGTTTATTTCCTAATTTCACTCTATGTAACTTCACTACTATGTTGATAAATAAACATTATTATTATTATTAATGCTTCAGTGCACGGGAATACGTCAACGGTGGATAGGGGTCGTCAAGGTGGTTCTGAATATATCATTTTTGTTGGGTCTCACGAGTTGTATTATGTAAAATAATTATTATACATATGAGAAGTATAAGATCTCCTCGGCAATTTCAGCCGAGCAAGATCAAAGAAACTGATGAACCTCAGCAAAAGAAGACTCAGAGCAATAACGGGATTCCTGATGGGGCACTGTAGACTCAAGGAACATCCGAAGAAGGCTAGGTTTAGAGGAGGACTGCACCTGCACATTTTGTGGCGAAAGTCCAGAAACACCTCATCATATCTCGATGGAGTGCGTTGCTGAACATCACTAAAGATGGAACATACTGGAATCATACCAGCTGACTGTGGAAGAAATACCACGAATAGAGCTGCTATACACGAGCAAACCTAGGAATAAGCAGAAGAAGATGGGACACAATAAATCGCAGCGCATCTGTCACCATCCACAATTACCAATACCAATACCAAGGTGTTTTATCAATTTGATAATGTCTTTATGGCGTCATAACTCACGCATAGCTCAATTTGGGATAGACAATTCCTCACTTCTGCCCAAGAGACTAAGCCTATCAGTCAGGAGAAAAATCCAGATCCGGATTAACAGAAATTGCACATATTTTCGGGTCCTCGAAAAAACACGCTGAATCGAACTGTGTACTTTTTGCTCCCGCGTGACGTTCCATTGCTGAGATACTGATTTTCTGAATTTGCATTCAAGTTTCTGATGTGAATGGTAGATGGCTACAAACGAGCATTTCATAACGAATTATGGAAATTTCGTAATGCAACAATTTTCTCAAATTCACGCTCTCATTATATATAAATGGCCGTTTATTCAGTGCGTATTCAAATACATGCACAACCAATCAGAGCTAGCATATTTCCACATATCGAAACGAGGTGCATTTTTCGTGCGTAAATAATACCAGGATATCACCATCGCAAGTATCAATCATCATATTGTATTCTGTTATATCTCAAGCAGCTGCACTGACATAGTTCCTATGGAACATCCTGAAGTTGCTTTCTATTCGCATTTCATTTTCGATTGAATTCTCCAAAATCCTTTTCTTATATAATAATCTTGATAATCATCAGCAGCATCTTTCAAATTTCTGCATGTTCACGCCGTCTTTCAATTTTTTTCATATTTTTAAAGGAAAATCTATAATGTTCGAGAAATATTGTGGTAGCCAGTGGTGGAATGTTGGGAGAGAAGGAAAGGTATTAGAATTTTACTTGAAATTTTCACTAGAGAGATTTCCGTTGAGCAGTGGCCATGGGAATATCTATAAAAGAATTGGTGAATAGCACTCTTCTGAATGGAGAGATCTGATAAGAGAATCTGACTGATTCGAATTCATTGACCTCTCAAAAACATCGAAGAAATATGGATGATCTCTCTGTTTTCTATGGATATCTCCATGGTCGGTGCCCTGCCTTTTTGATGAACATTGCATTGAACTCTACTAGATCCTCATTTCAGAATTCTTGTCAGATCCTCATTCAAATCATCGACCTGTCTTCGTCTTGCACCTCTGGCCTCGTTGGATGATATATGAGCTCTAGAAAAAAAAAGGGGAATGAAGTGTACTATCATCCGCAAAGCTATGGACTGGCACATCCTACAGATCGTTTTTTTTTTTATTATTATCTGTGGACAACACGAAAGGGAAACCTATGATGTTCGAGGAACATCGTGTTAGCCAGCGGTGGAATTTTGGGAAAGAAGGAAGGTGTTGGAATTTTTCTTGAATGTTTGGAGGTTGTAAGCATCAGGAAAGACTTCACTAGGCAAAGAATTCCACAACTTTGCCGTTCTATTGATGAATGATGCTTGGTATAGCGATGTTCGACAGGTCTCGAGCCTGACAGTGTCGGGGTGACCAGCTTGAGCTCGTCTGGTTTGTCTACTAGGAATCGCGCGTGGTGGCATAATAGATGATATTTCCGTTGAGCACCGACCGTGAAAGTACCTATAAAAAAGGCATAGATCGCCGACCTTTCTACGATGATCTAGAGAGGTCAATGATTTGGTGAGTGTTGTATCATCGACTAGGCGAATAGCTCTCTTCTGAATTGAATCTAAGAGCTTAAGCGTATGTTTGGGGGCTGAGCTCCAAACATGTGAGCAGTACTCCATGACAGGTCGAATTTGTGCTTTGTAGATCATAAGCAGTTGCTGAGATGTGAAGTATCTCTTCGCACGGAAAAGAAAACCGAGTTTTTGTGAAGCAGTCTTCGCAATGGACCTCACATGATCGTCCCATGAGAGAGCACTGTTGGTGGTGACACCCAGCAAGGATATTGACGACCTCATAGGAACAGTGGTACCCGACATCATCAAATTGGGCATTGTGTGATCAGCCTTCTTGGTGAACATACAAGCTTGAGTTTTAGTTGCATTGAACTGTACTAGTTTCTCAGATCCCCATTTCAGAATTCTTGTCAGATCCTCATTTAAAGCATCAACCTGTCTTCGCCTTGCACCTCTGGCCTCATTGGATGATATAGGGGCTCTAGAGGAAAAGGCGGAATGAAGTGTACTGTCATCCGCAAAGCTATGAACTGGGCTAGAGGTCACATTCAACAAATCATTGATGTGGAGCAAAAACAAAGTTGGTGCCAAGACAGAGCCTTGTGGAACACCAGCATTGATCGTCATTGTATCAGACGAGACCCCGTCTACCACCACGTAGAGTGATCTATCTGCAAGAAAACTCGATAGTAAAAGACACAGTTGGGGCGGCAAACCATATGACGGAAGTTTCGCTAGGAGGCCTTGGTGCCAAACTCGGTCAAATGCTTTGGAAATATCCAAGGCTACAGCCAGAGACTCCCCATGTTTCTCTATTGACACCTGCCACTTATGTGTCACATAGGCAAGCAGATCTCCAGTTGACCTCTGGTGACGAAAGCCATATTGCCGGTCGTTCACGATTCTTGAGCTCTTTAGATATCGGATGAGCTCGATGTTGATTGCTTTTTCCATTACTTTAGAGATCACAGATAGTAGTGCAATCGGTCTATAGTTGTTAGGGAGTGTTTTCTTGCCCTTCTTTGGAATCGGTTGGACCCTAGCTTTCTTCCAGTTAGAAGGAAATACGCCGAGTTTGTACGAAAGGGTGAACAACCTGCAAAGAACTGGTGTTAGTTCTGGGGCACATTTCTTGATGTGGAGCAAAAACATTGTTGGTGCATTGATAGCAAATGTTGAGCTATACATATCGTATCGATTTTGGGTGGAGGGCGGTAATGTAGTGAGTTTCTGTCAACAAATCACATAATCATATAATTACGGAATATGAATAAATCTTCGATCGTCACGAACTATATAATGTCAACAAACAGGAAAGCACATCAAATAGATAAATGATCCAAATTGCTGACTTTTCCGAACCAGTCAAATCCTTTGTCAAATCATATCCCTTCACTTGTTATGTTCAGCGTGAAGAAAGTGATGCAACTATCAGCTATATCCTGTCCAAAACGACTTATTTTCGACAGGCTGCATCTGTCCATTTTTCTCAAAATTACGAATAACTCGAAAACTGTTCATTTTGGGCATAGGATATGATGCATGCAGTGCAGGTTTTACGTCGGTAAGCGGCAAAATTTTGAGAGAGGCATGTGTGGAGCATTTTTCACAATAAATCTATGGTGAATGAACTCACATGCAGAAATGGCAAATTGATAATTGCATACCCAGAATCTTATTAGATGCTGACGTATCAGTCAAAAAACCATTCATACGTTCTGTTTTTTTGGTTAATGTGTTTAGGTGCACTGCTTCTTTCTCAAGAGGAAAATGAACTCATCACCATAATAGTTCACTTTAATGAAATGTATTTTGTCGAGGAGGTTTGCTCGTTGTTGCCGCGATGTCAGTGTAACAATAATTATTTTATGCAATACGAAATATGCAATTCAATTCAATTCATTCAAAAATACTTCTACGATGTTGCAAAAAACCTTCATGTTCATTAGGTCTACCATCAAAAGAGTAGTGAATGTGAAAATCGAATAGAGTAATAACAATAATTTTTCCTTCATTTTGAACTTCATTAAAATTAGGAATGTGCGCCTCATATCTATGAGTTCAGCTGCGTCATAACTTAGTATGTCAAAGAAACGTTCATTTCTGATTATAATATAATAACAACCTACACACCGAACATATATGTAAGGAAAACAAACGCGTGGGAAACTAGAAGCATGTAATAATACCTATATGGATAACACCTATCATTTTCTTTATGCGATAGAGATAATGCGTTTGCAATAGAGACGCTTGTCGCTTCTCATTTTAGACTGGTGCATGCGCAGCGAACGGCAGCAGAAATAAATCAACATATCTTTGGAAACCGTGCTTTCGCTCATATTATGTAACACTTTGGGCGAACTGTGTGTAAGAAGAAAGCTTTCTGCGATTGTTTTTTATACGTAATCACCAACTTACACCAGTGGTCTTTTCTCATAACTGTAAAAAAACTTGACGTTTCTGCATCCATATTCACTCTTCTCCACCGTGAAAAAATGTATTTCTTTCAACGTGGAAAAACATGCTATTTTTCACTACCAAAGTAATCAACAAAATAAGCATGAAACATTACTTATTTACGGATTTATTTTTAACAGAGTCAATTATCAATTGATTATTCAACATAAAACTATTTTATTTATCGGAATAATTATTGATAGTGAAATTTTAAGAATTACTACCAACATATATTCCCGAAGAGATATTTCTTGTAGAGTTGATTCCGCAATTTTATCTCATATTGATGGAAAATTCAAAATCTTGTTAGAATTCTCAATTTCGTTATTCATACTATCTTTTATATGTATATGCTTCTGCTACGGAGGCAGATTTTCATTCACAGTTTTACAACAAATGTTGTTTGTATTTGGTGTATAAAATTCATGTTTTCATGGCACATTCGGGAGAATTTTTGAGCCTCGGCCAAAAATTAACACCTCATGTGCCATTAAAAAACACTAATTTCACGAATATATTGAAATATCTATTTGCAGCCCACATAAATTAAAACCCCGCTGAATGTTCTAGTGGTCAAGGTTTTATTTTCAGAAATACTCGTGATTTTACGAAAACCGATACAATGTTCCATTTTTATAACTCTTTTGTCAGATGTAAAATGGAATAGGTATGCATCTGTCATATGATGTCCAATTATAATGTACATATAAATAGAAATGAACGAATCCAGAGACGCTTATATCTATCGTTCAAGAAAGGTGGTGTGTACCCTGCTATAGAAATGTCTGAAACGTTTTTTTAGAGAGAAAGGAGGGTAATAACAATACCAAAAACGAAAACCCCATGCGAACTCAATATGACCTATAACATTATTGACAACTCCCTCCAAGGCGCTAGAGAGAGAAGTGGAAACCCAAATCAGAAAACATTTTTTTTGCATTTTGCAGTCTGGCTTCAGATCTGGTTTGGTTTGTTGTTCGGAGGATCTGGTTATAGCTGTGGAACATCGATGATATTATCCAAAAACTTGATGAGAGAAATTGCGCTGTACTGCTGCAAATTGATTTCAGCGAGGCCTCCGATAGTGTTAACTAACTCCATCCTGCACTTTACACAGCGATTAATCTCAAGAATGCTCAGTTTTCATGTTCCCAAAGTGAATTCTATGCAATCCAAGAAGTTCCTCGAACAAATGTTCATAAACATCAACCAATCAATGAGAGAGATGTGACGTATCCTCTTATGCAGCATTGCTCCATAGAAAATAAATCATTGTTGATATTATTTCCTACTTTTCTTTACATTTCATATGTTATTCAAGCTCCATATTTTTATATTTCTTCGATTACTCTTAGAATCCGTTAGTACCTATAATTTCCCCGTCCTATATATGGATTGGAATGAATGGAAGAAAACTACGCTTCGTAGAACACGATATATAATGAAGATTAAAATTATACGAATTTTCACAATCAAATTTTTATACAACTTCAGAATAAAAACATAAATAGAAGTTCACTGGTGAATACACATTGCTAAGACCATGAAACATCGCCATGAAACCTCTTGAAAGTTCTATATTTTTTGTCAAATCGTTTCAATTTATAAAATCCATGTATGAGGTCCTTTTTAGAGAAGTCACTCAAATAACTGAACCTTCAATAACTAATCGCTTTTTGAATATTGATTGGCAAAAATATTAATAAGTCTGACTCAATTGTCATTCTGATTTGTTGAAAATGAAAAATCGCAGATTAATTTATCTCTTTTCGCGAATTACTACTAGAATCATGGAATAGTAACTGTGTGCTACTTGGATATAGGTATAGAGTTCGAAAAGATGCAGAGAAATTTATCATTCGTTCTTGAAGTTATTGGAAAATTTCTTGATACGATTTGAATATCAAAATCATAATGAATGTGAAATTATTTGGTGGATGAAAACACGATTGATGTTGTTGTTGAATATTCAATTCACAAAGTTAGATTAGTTCTGTATATAGGTATAGGTATACTTTTAGATACTCATTGAGTCATCTGAGTATAGAATCATTGATTTCAATCAGGACTACATGGAGTACCAACCTGAAGAAATATTACTTCATAATGAAGATTGAAACTTTGGTCAATCAGTGTATAAAACTGATTCAATATTCACAATTCAAACCCTATCAAAAGTATGCGTTCCTAACATATAGGATAATTCTCATAATAATATGATTATTATAACCTCCTCAAGTAGGTAATCAAAACTGTACGAATTGCACTGGTCTGAAATATTCATCGTACTATCGTATCATATGAATACTTAGCGTGAATACCATGATACTGAACGATAGATGGCTCAGCTAACTAAAAACCGTTGAGGAGTTGCGCGGAGATGATAAATATTGAGTAGGAATAATAATGATGGATGAGTAAGTACCTAACTGAACGCCTAATGTGAAGTGAAAAAACCATCAATTTCTTTCAGTAGATATTGAAGGTCAAATAAATCAACAATAAATATACCAGAGTATTCCTACGAGGCACTCAAGTTGACAATTTTCATCGTAAAAATGTATGACCATTTTGATTGAGCTGGTAATTCATGAATGCGATTTATACGGGACTTCAATTGGAGTTATATTCGAATCGCAGCAAAGTTTCATTGACTCAAATATTTACCATACTGTGAAGTTGATGCATGTTTGCTATTAACATGATAACTGAGAATGATAGTATTTGTGATATATTGGCTACTCATTGACCAAAATATCACCTCCACGGACTGTAATCATCAGTACACTTATGTAATGATGTCTTAATGCGTTGAAAACTGTTCGATGTGTCGGAATCTGTGATGATGATTCTTCTCACTATATTCTATTTGTATTCTGAATAATGGAAGATTTCATTAATGAAGAAAAATATGTGCATTGACTAATTGAAATAATAAGTAGATCAATTTGTTTTTCTCCAAATGACATTGAAAGCGTCCTTTTGATGACACTTGGCAGGCTTAGAAGTTGTACTTCTAATGCCTAGGCAGAAAAAGTCAACTTTTACTGCCTAGGCAGAAAAAGTCAACTTTTACTGCCTAGGCAGAAAAAGTTCGTTGCTAGGCAACCTTCCAAGTAATAATTTAAATCAAACTGGTTATTAAAATTGACAATGACATTAAGAAAACTCAAAATGATGCTGATGATAATAAACTGGTTTTATTGCATTAAAACTACAAACTACAACACGAAATTTTTATTCATTAGATATATTTATGGTGAATTGTGAACAATTATTTAATACAATTGAACTCTGCCCACTTCCCTCCTTTCCAGTAAAATTAACAAATTTAGTATCCACACTTGATACTCCGCAAACTCCAGATAATATTTTATTGCCGATGTTCGACTTATTGGCAAGCGAGTCCTCAATATAGCCCTCTGCGACAGCGGAAGACTTCCATCCTCCATGTTGCTTCAACATTGTTATGTCCCCACCAGAATGCAACAGCAACGTGGCCGAAGTTCTGCGAAAGCAGTGCCCGGTATACTCTTTTGCATGGGATAATCCCAGAAAAGTAGCAATTTTTTCTGACATTTTACCGAATTTGTGAATGCTAATGAATTGATGATGTGCTTTACCGTTCGCATACTTATTGAAGACACGCCGATTATTTAAATTCGAGGGTCTGGAGGCTGTATATTTTCTGTAAACGCTTAAATATTCCGTTACTACAAAAGATCTTGATATTTTGGTCTTAGTATTTGGTAGCATAATTAGCAATTTGTCGCCCATATCATTTATATCATCTGTTTTCATTTGCAAAAGTTCATCACATCTACAAGCCCCAGAGACTGCAACAATAAGTACAATCTGGAGCATCTGATGAAAATTTCTCGATTTCTTCTCTTTGGAAAACTCGGGGTTCTTTGCATGAAAACCGTCTGACTGGCGTTTCAAAAAAGCCCGTTATTTCAAGTATTTTGCCAAATCAATGTTATTTTTTATGTTCAGGGTAGCTTTCAACATCGAATAGGTAGACCATAACGTTGAACGCTTCATTTTCTTTGAAAGATCGGAAAAATTGACAATCAGCACATTTTC
This sequence comes from Gastrophysa polygoni, assembly GCA_963576655.1. Taxonomy (NCBI): domain Eukaryota; kingdom Metazoa; phylum Arthropoda; class Insecta; order Coleoptera; family Chrysomelidae; genus Gastrophysa; species Gastrophysa polygoni. The sequence goes on along the minus strand of OY755091.1, from coordinate 19,084,192 downwards.
AGAGAAAGATCCTATATTTTTCTCCTGTTTATATTCCATGAATCTGCTGTATGTGAGTTCATATGCAGTTCTTGATTTTTCCGGTAGAAGGTTAAATTCCACATCTCGCGCCTGGTCTCTTATCTCAGGTGGTGTTAATTGTATCAATTCATCCTCACTTTGCAGTAAATCCATTTCTATCATGACAACTTTTCAAAATTGACAATGACAAAGTAAACAGTAAACAAACATATTCAACAAACGTAATCAGCGGTTAACATATAGTAACGCAGGGCCCAGTTACCTTTGATAAAATAATTTAGTTATTTAGATATTGATGTAATAAACTAGCATTACATCAATATTTAGATATTGATGATGAAACGCAATTTAAATATGAAATAGTCGATTTCGCGTGGAATTGGGACAAATTTGAAGAAGAAATTATATGTTTCACACGGCAGAAAAGCAGATTTAATGCCTTGGCTGGTTTCAAACACCAGCCGCGGCATTAAATCTTGTGCTTTTATGCCTAGTAAAACAAATAACTATTCTTCACTATTCGGTATCATCTCACTAGTAAATTAGACACTGAAATATCAGGAATCTTAGTGCTTGATGAAGTTTTTGATTTAGAATTTCGAAACAAAATGATGATAGTTGAAACTAGGTCGAAACATATTCAAATAATTATGTATGATACATGGATGTATCCAGAATTATTGAAGATATTCTAATAATGAATAGATTACTCAGAAATTCACTTTTTTCGTTATAAATGGAGAACTAATTTCTAAAATTTTCGAAGACTTTGGACAACTTTTTTTTCTCATTTTCCCACCGTTTCTGACACCCCCATTATGTGCGTCCTGGTTAAACTTAAACACACCGTACACATTTTTTTTTGTTTTTGTATATATATATATATATATATATATAACTAGTTGAAAATTTGAATCCTATATCTCTCAAAATACTCTTGTTTCTATTACGAATCCAGAGCTTTGGCTGATGATTGGATATTATACCACAGTAGAGGTGATTATAAACAAAGATATTTTCCATTTGAAATATGATTCTGCCAGTTAGTTATATGTCCAATTAATAATGAATTACCCTGTATATTCTTATATCGCCCCCATATTTTCATTGATGTGATAATCGCTGGGAAGAGGTTTTCAGTAGGAAACCAAAAAGATTTCAGTGATATAATTTTGAAATAGTAAAGGTAGTGACTATATAGTTCTACATTTTTTCTGACAGTTCCAATTGATTTGGTTCGAATTCCAGGAATATGGAATTGAACATATCCATCTATTTGCTGTTTTCAAATAATGTCTATGAAGGTGATGTCCATTCACAATAAGCAATAACTTCCGGTACAACCGGAAATATTTTACAATTTCTACAATCTCAAAATATCAACTCTGCAATAACGGTGAAGTTATAGAATTCTTTGCCTAGTGTAGACTTTCCAGATGCATACGACCTCCGAACTTTCAAGAAAAATTCCAATACCTTCCTTCTCTCCCAAAATTCCATCACTGAATGAAACGATGTTCCTCGAACATTATAGGACTTCCTTTCCTGTTGTCAAAATATGATGAAAGAATGCAATCAGGTTCTTCGATGTTTCTTTTTTGGTCGTTATATCTCATAAACAAAAAATAAAAAACTGCAGGAATATACATGTATCCAAAAGTAATGTAAAACCGCGGGATCGTTCAGATTAGAAGTAGGATCGCCAATCTCTGTTACCCATTCAGGACATTTCGGGGATAGGTGAAAGATAAACAATTATTGGCATTCATGATTTAGCTTTATGTTATAACAGGAAAAATACTAATAATTATCTAATTAAAATATTACATATCTTATGTGTCTTCAATATTCACTAAGAGCTCAACGAACATCAGTTTTTCTAATCTGAAAAGTGAATATTACAAACTACTTTTTTTTCAATTTATTCAAACAACTTAAAATTTCTTTGAATGTACGCATATAGATTCATATATATACATATATAGTGTTACAATCAGAAGGCAAAATCTTTCAAAATAACGAGTACATTTATATATAAATATATGTAGGGCCCATTTATGCTTCAAAACAACCCGTATGCAGATACCTCGCGATAAAATAATGTGGGTTTGTCGTACAGCAAAAAATATTTTTTCACGACCTTCATCTGGTGAAGTTACACAAGAAAAGGTCAGCTATAACTGAAACTCAACTCTTTCTTCCAATGTTTTAATATTGGTTCTTGTCTACTCTTTGATAATACCTCCAGTGGCATACACAATGCATGAAACCAAATATTTGATTGTGAAAATGTTACGCCATTGATCAGCTTTTTCTTTAGAAGTTACTATCAAGGAGTAGACCAGGGGAAAAAATCCGAGTGAAGTTTCAGATATAGCTGAATTTTTCTTGTAGTCAACACCTTGTATCCTAACAAGCGTGTCAGAGAAAATAAGGAATACAACAACCACATTATTTTAGCACGACGTACTTGCACACGAATTATTTTGAAGGTTAAATTGGATTTATCTAATCATAAAAACAAAATTATTTCGATGGAATCATATCCAATGAATTATAAATAATGAAGAATTCCACACCTCAACGTCTGGTCTGGTGAAAATAACTCACTTTCCTACTAAATCTTCGAATATCTCATATGTAACAAGACACATGTTTAATAGCAGAAACAGCAAGAAATTATTTCAGAAATTATTTCAGATTCTTGGGATTTTCTCTGCTAGTTTCTGAAAATCAAAATAGATTATTATAATAATTATTTCAATATATTTGTAGCAAGGAAAGATTTATGATCTGCCCAAAAATTCACTATGCTTGAAATTTGACGAATCAGATACCTAAAAGAGAAATTCTCTATTTTTCACACGTTCTGACACCTTGTTTGGTAAACCTTGTTTTGCAAAAGAATGGAAGACAAATATATTCAGCAAATATTCAAAATTTGTGATTATCTTATCTGTGGACGTTTCGGAAACGAATCTGCTACCGTTTTCAACACAGTGAAAAGATTTATTCTTTCTCTTACCAGTGAAAAGATGTTTTTCACCTAAATCGTTTGCCTGCTTAGTCTTGTGACACTAAAGATTGACAATTTGTCAGACAGAAATAATTCTAGATAACATATAACTGATTATGAAAATGGTGAATTCAAGATAAATTAATAAATAAACACCTGGTACCCAAAATTATTTGTCTGACAAATTGTCACTCTTTGATATCAAAATACAAAGCAGCCGAACGATTTGGAAAAAATCATTTTCTACTGTATTGAAAATGGGAGCAGATTTGTTCTTGAAACGTACACCACAGAGTAGAAATTTTGATATTTGTTAATATCTAATATCCAAATTTAATTTTTTTCAAGACCAAGGTGTCAATGACTATAGAGAATTTCTCTTTTAGGTATCAGAAGGTTGAATTTCAAGTGCAGTGACATTTTGAGGCTGATCATAAATATGTCCTTACTGCAAATATTGAAATAATCATTATAATTTCAATTTTTATTTCTAGAAACGAGAAGAGAGAATCCCAAGAATCTGTAAAAATCAAAAACAGGCATGCCTAATAGCAAAAACAGCAAGATAAAAAAAGTAAAATCGTATTTGTTTTTCATTTCGAGGCAACAATATGTTTTGACTACAGCAACTAGTTATGAAATTGGCGATAAAAAAGAGGCTTTTTTGAACATAAAATTCTTTCTATGTTTCACTTCTTCATTCAAGGACTCTACAAGAACTACTACAGGAAGTATCTCAACATCAGATAGTAAAGGAACATTTTCAAGAAACATTGACAGATGAAATATTGATGAAGTTTATATTTAGCAAGCACGAATCGTTTCCACACATATACTCTAACAATTAATATTGTTGCCATTCATCTAGAGCTCTTTAGAACTGAAGACAATATGTTGTATAAGATAAATATCACGAAATAAAAAAGAATGTGAACTCAGAGAGATATCCACATGTTTCGGTTAACAACTGCATTCTCCCTTACGAATTTTAGGTTAGTCAGTTATTATAATCACCTGAAGAAACATGAAGATGCCAGAGAACACATAATGAAATAACCTTATTCATAATTCATCAATTACATATGGACGAAACTATAATTATAATAATAATAATGGAATTCAAGATAGAATAAATTATATGATCTTGCTATATTTCTGGTTTCAGCAAAAAATTGAACTTCGCTAATGTTTCAACATTTTTAAGTAACATAATTTTGCTGATGATCTGGCCCAACTTCTCGACCTAAATAAAAATCTCGTGAAATATTAGAACTTCCTATACACTTGCTTGAAAATAGGGGCCTTATATTACATTCCAGGGTATCCCTGGTAGGTCATTTGAGGAGCATAGCCAGGCTGTGCATACGCTTGGGGGGGAACATATTGTTGAGGCGGAATTCCTGAAAATAAATAAAAATATATGCCGGCGTTGCTAGTTTTTAATTATCATTTTGAGAGATGAAATATACAGAATATATCTTCATGAGTTAATGCGACCTATACAGGGTGTTTCCTAACATCTCTGACAACATAGAAAGGAGCGAAGCTTCACTTAATTTCGAGACGAAAATGAAAAATAAGATATCTTTAAATGTCGCCTAGTTTCCAAAATTCAGGGCTTTCAATTTTCTTTTTTTATTTTCATTTTCATTTTTTTAAGGGGATCAATAAGTCATGAACATACAACTAAACGTTGTGTCACTAACACAACGTTTAGTTGTAGAGTTCAGTAGTTTCAGGTTCTTGTGTGTCCCTTATTATTGTCATTGATGGAGTTATCAAGTGTGCTATATTCTTGGAATGGTAACTCTAAGCTCTTTTGAAATATGCAGTGATATACAGGTTGTCCAATTAGAGAAAAATTTTCGGCTGTTAGAAAATATTAATGTGTACTATAAAAAAATAAAGTAGTTACACCAATGAACTCTACGTAAAAAAGTGACAGAATTTTTCCGAAAATGCACATTTCTTGAAAAACATGCTATGAACAAAAGTAAAAAAGATATTAATCAGGGGTATTCCAACAGGGCCGGCATATGGTATTTATAGCCTTGACTTTTTCTGAGTGCTATATTTCCCAACTGGGCCGCAGAATATGAAAACTTACGAGTTTCATGCATAAAAAATATTAAATCGGAAAATGTTGATACAGTATGAGTTGAGTGAACTGGGAATTTGAACAAATTTTTGTTTGAACAACTTTTGAAATGAGACTATGCTTAAACTCAAGAAGCCGCATGTAAACTATTGCACGAAATGTGTTTTCGGAAAAACCATATTTTTTTATACTCAATTGTTTCTGTGAGTTCAGTGCATGTCACAGAATTTTCAAAGCAATTCTTTTCGAAATTGGTGCACCCTATCAAATGAAACTGGGACCACCTTTTAACATCAAACTTCTGAATTTTCATGTTATGCAGCCAAATTGCGAAAAAAACAGCACACAAAGAAAATAGGGCTAAAAATACCCCAGACCGGCCTTGTATAAATAACGCCTAATGTTTTTTTTTGCTTTCGTTCACATTTTCAAATTTACCATAGAACACTAGGTAAGAACACATAATTGCATTTTTTTCGAAAAAATCATTTAAAAACCATCTTCAGAGACTTCAGCACTCTTAGGGGCCATTTGCCGACCTATTTTTATAGAAAGTTTTCTTTCTAGTCCTAGAAGCCGTTGGTAGAGTATTGCACATTATTTTCGGAACAACCTGATATTGAAGTTAACAGAGTGACTTCCTTACCCATTGCCGGACCAGCAGTTAACATGAGTTGCGGTTCCGGTATCATCATGGGTTTGTTCGTTTCTTCGGCTGCTTCGTTTTGTCTTTCTGCATCGGACTTTTCCAGTTTCTCGACCTTGGTTGTCAGCTCTCTCGTTACTTGAATGAGATAGGGCATGGCGAAATCCATGATTTTGTGCTTCCACGACAGCTCCAGGATTACATCAGGTCTGAGTAGGTCGTAGCACTGAAGGAAACGAAATAATGATGTCGGAAAGGTTCGGAAATATCACGATATCTACAGTGTGAGCATTTTTTTTGTGTCACCTTGTGAAATCTTCATTGTTTGTGTGGAAGCGCCACAATTCAAATAAATCCAAGGCCTACAACGTCTATTTTCAGAAGTGGAATTTAAAGAATTTAAAAAAAAATCACGCTCACTATTGGAATCACCAATTGGAATCACTATTGGAATCACCAATAGTGAGCGATAGTGAATCAGTGATAATGATTTTGTAGCCAAATCGAAAAAGAAATACACCTTTAATCAATTCATTATATGTCGTTCGTTCTGCATGATTCTGAGCAATTTTTTTGTCTTGAATACTCTATTGATGTGTTGTACATTACTACGACTTACCTGCCTATCTTGGTGTCTTTCATCGAATTCTATAGCGACATACAATTTCTATTTATGCCCTTCAAAGTTAAAATTTCCATCATTAATAACACTACATAAACTGTTCAACACCCCGATATGTCACTTTCACACAGCAATCAACAGTATCATGTTTTTTGCATGGGTAACTTGACTATCAGAGTGAATTGATGAATACAAAAAGTAGGCATAGTGCATTTTTGATTCAGCTATAAAATGATTATTACTCAAAAGTTTTGGATGAGATTTGGTACAGGTAGGGTGCATACCTTCGAAAAAAAAATGCTAACATGAAATCCTAAAATTCCACTCCAGAAAATAGACATAGTAGTCCTTGGATTCCATTGGAATGTGACGCATTTTGGCAATTTATTACAGTTTATCAAGATCTACAATTAAACAGGAATCCGGTCTGAATCTCACAAACAAAGATTTTACAAGATTGCTCAAACACAAATCATTCTATAAACAGAACGTTTTTTTCCTCTCTCACCATAGGGATGTCGTAAACTAGTGGAGATACAGGTACAACTTCATTTGTTCTTTTTCTTTTTGTGTATAAGTTGGGTTGTGTAATTCTTTTATGATGCTTTGAGAGCAATTTTTTTTATCAAACATTGTAATATGTTTATGTTCAGCATCAAAATCCGAAACTTTCATCTCATTTAACCAACTCTGTACTGTGTCTACTAGTTTACGAGATCCTAAAGGCAAGAGAGGTGAAATAAACTATATGTTCAATTGGTATCTTTTGAGGATGCGCATGTGTAATTCAAATATGGTTGTAATTTCTATTGAAATGACATGTGGATAATTTAATTTGGCAAATGTTGCACAATGAGATATACAAATGTATAACAAATATGTCCATTATCTGTCTGGTCGGAAATTTATAATCAGTTTGTATCAGTCAATTTTGAAATATATTGGCATTGGGTTGGGAAGGCATACACAGGGTGTCCATCCGGGAACTGCATCGATGAATAAATGGAAAACTATGAGTAGGGCGAATTTGAAAATGTGCAAGCATACTACTGTTGATGGGGGCAATCAGGCTAGAATATTTTCAAGATGCTGGCATTTCCGGTTGTGAAATTGATGTGTCAGAAAATGAGGTGAAAATTTTGTTGAAAGCGTGTCTAAGATAATAAAAATAGAAAGTGAAAGGCGTAAATGATTTTTCTTTTCAGTTCCTTCGTATATTCCTTTTACGTTAGCCTACTTTCCTTCTACATATTTTGTTCTGGCTCTTGTTGGCACTTTTTTCATCAATTTGAAGATTTTGGAAGTTCCAAAAAATTTCTTTTGCGAGAAAAGTCGAATTTTATCGAGAATACGAGTTCTACTTATTATGGACATTATTTATTTGGACGATTTACGTGAACTTCATCCGTGTGAATAATAGCCACCATGATATGTTCATTGAATGTTAAATTGCCGTTTTTTTTTTTGACAAATAGAAGTTTTTTTTTTTTTGGATTCAAGAATGAATTCAAATGCTGTTTGATTGAGAATTCAGAAATTTTCAAAAATTATTTGAGCGTGAAATAATTGGTCACTTTTGATATTGATTATAGTAATAACCCTCAGTGTTCTTTAATGTTATTGCTACTTCTTATTATATTATTTTTTGTGTATAGAATATATGAACAATTTTGGGTGCATATAACTTTTAGTTTATTTATCCATTCATTTCTTTATATGTATAATTGCATATATTATGCTCATTCGATATGATGTATGTGAATATATAATGATATTGGATATTTTCACGATCAAGTTTACAGGATCATGGAAGAGTTTTGAATCATGTTTTCATATAAAAATAATCTGAATATGATTATATATTGACACATTGTATTTGTTATTAATTCATTTTGTTATTATATTATTATAATGAATAATAAATATATAATTTATTCTCACCTGATATAGGCAAGCTGAAAAACAATCGTATGCTTTCCGTTCTAAGAACCAAGCTAGAAGTTCTTCAGCCAATTCCTGATTCCTAGATTCTGCAGTGTATTCCATTGCATCTTTGAACAATCTGTCTTTTTTGCACAACTCCACACTTTGTTTCCATCTGTTGTTTCCTTTGTATAAATACGCGGCGATGCGTCTGAATTCGGTCAATTCGTGTTTCTCCAGTTTCTGCGCCAGTCCGATGTTGTCAAAGTTGTCAAAAGCATCGATTGATGTTCTCAAACCCTGTCAGGATTGAGAATTTTAGTAAGATGACCATGGTGCAAGAAGAAAAAAAAATAATACCTGGAAATCTTCTTCTTCTATCAATAAGGAATTGAGAGCCTCATTAATTGCTTTGTTATTTAGGTTCTGTACAGAACGTAGGTATGACTTCACGAGTTGTAGATGCCCAGTTTTCGTGAAGAATGAGACAGCCCTAAATAATAACAAACAATTCAAATGAATTCCGACTTGTCTAATAATTTCATGACATACTTTGTCTAGATTTGAAACAGTACTGAGACGCTATTCTTGACCGTTTTAACTTATGGATCAATAAACTTCCCTAAATAGATTTGAGTGAATGATCTTACACTATTGACTCGATTCTAATGGAAATAGCTGAAAATATAGTATTTCTCAATACAATGGCATGACATATCAAGATGTTTTGCCAACAGTCAGCTGATTTTTGATCGCTGCCACTCTTTCTTATGGTCGTTTCAATTCCTCTCCTTCTAAGCTCAATCTAGTAGAGACTATTCAATATTATATCTTTATCAGAGTATGTATGAAGTGAATATTTCATAGGTTGAGATCATGTTGTTAATTTGATGATGAATCCGTTTTTGTTGATGGCTGTTCAATATTTTTGTTATTTATTGCTACAAACCTTGTGCATCTTTCAGAGTGAAATCATTAGATGAATCTTTCACTGTTAGTTTTTGTTCTTTCATTCAAGAGTTGTTATAGTAATTGTTTTTGTTCAATCGATGCAATTGTGCGAATGTTTTTAGGTGTACTTATGATTTCAGAAGTCATTATATTTTATATCAGTGTTTCACAAGCATGATGTGAAAATAAATAGACTTGAGACTGATATCTGTGACGTCCGATGACACTAAATTGCGCTACTGTCAAGTGTATTTGATCACGCGAATAATATCGTTCGTATAAGTTTTCGAAGGGTGGTTGAGAGTAGTATTTTCAGAAAGTGTTCAAAGAAAGATCACTCGCAGACTCGCACCGTTGCAAACGATATCAAGAATAGCGCCCCTGGACGCTCGGTCAAAAATTATATGAAGTTTCCCAATACCTCAATCAAATTGAATATACATTGATTTCAAATCAAAAGAACCAATCTGATTCACTCAGAAAATGAGACTGATCTCATCTCAGATCTCAAAAAACGTGGAGGACGCATATTTCAAGGTACACACCACCTCTTAAAATTCTTGAATAGAATGCCTCCTCATTGGAAAAATAATTTCATCACGAGTTTTGCTATGTAATTTTCATGTCTCATTTTTGTTGTTTCGCGATGTCTGATATTACAGTCCAGTGTGAAAATCCACAAGGTGATATCTTTAAAGTTACTATTCGGAGACTGTGGTTAAATACTCAAATACAAAACAAATATATACCCAAAAAACCACAACAATATTTATAAAAGTCTAAATATGTTGTTCGATGCTTGGGTGCAGTGGGCTGTATCGATAGTTTGATGATTCGATTGATATAGAATGATGATTGTGAACATTATTGTGACTGTTGTTTTGTCGTGATGTTGTTTATTCATTATTTATTCAAGCGTTTTTATTTGACAACATGCCGCCATGTTAATGACAAGTTCTTTTCAGAACACACAGGGTGATTTAAACTATTTGAACTAGATAACATATTGAAATATGAACCATATATATGTGCGAGTACCAAACATACATACGTATTTAGACTTTTCTAAATATTGTGTTTTTTTGGGTATGCATATATTTATTTCGTAGTTGTGGTATGTTTAGTTAGTAACCATTTGCAGGAATGTAATATGGCTCCTTTTTGTGTAGAATATTATGATTTTGTTAATTTACTCTGTCTTTTGTGAATTTTCATGTTCTCTTCAACTTGTAGTTCATAAATATTTATCAATCATATATTTTTTTAAAAAATATGGTAGAAGGGATTGTCTACCTTATAAAGTTATATAACTTTTCTATTACCAGACTTTGACTGTAAGCTATTTTTCTGATGAAAAAATTTATTCGACGGACTCGGCCATCCGAGAACGTCTATTAGTATTGAAAATAAATAAACAAAATGTATACCTAGTGTGGTCCATTCTCGGGGCAAGCACCAACAATAAATCGTTCAACATCAAAGGTTTATAATCCAGGTAGAATTGGATGGCTTTGTAGTATATTTCGATGTTCGCCACTTTTGTTATGATATCTTTGAAGTGCCCTTCGCGCCATGCCTCAGTAGGATGTGCCATCATTGCATATACTGCATTGTCGTATTCTTCATATTTATCGAACAAGAACACCAATTCTGCCCACAAATGTGCCTGTAACAATTCATCATTCAATAGATTGATATATAGATCTTCAATCTTCATTGCGTCCATTCAACTAAATTTCTGGTAATTTTTGCACTTATGCGATTGGTTTTTTTTCGAAAATTTACCTTCTTTTTTGGCCTGTTTTGGGTAGATATCATTGCCAATCGACCTTCTATTTCTCGCATAGCATACTTTCCGTACCTTCATTATTCATTCAAGGAGTCAAAGAAAATGAAAAATATCTTTAAGGAAGTTAAATTCATATTCTTTAGTATCATTGATGAAGGTGGATTCACCAGGTTTCATATAGAAGGCACCATCAAATGAACCATTGACATTTTGACACAAGAAATAGTAGTTCTGACACAGAAAAAACTTTTTCGATTTTTCAGCTCTACAGCCCAAACGGCTCATTGACGGACATAGAATCATGAATACAAAAATGCTTGTTTTGATGACCCCTATCACCTCTTGAAGTTTGTCGTTGTCATAATAGGTGCAAATGAATAATGAATTACCTGTTCTGCAGCTTTTAGGACTTTAGGAATATTCACTCTTGACCAGAACAGTTCCAGGTGTTCCCTCATTTTAGCAGGCTTGTATTTGGAATATAGAATTGCCAATTCAGTGAACATTCCCATATGGGCTCTCTCTAATCCTAAAGCAGCTTCCAGAAGTCCAATCAGTTCTTCGAAGTATCCTGAAGAAAGGTATATCATTTCAAAAATAAAATTCTTTTCTATAACTTCTATTTTTTGCTCCTCTTTCAATTAGGTATATTTAATTTCTATACATTTTACTCTCATATGTTTTCTACTAAGTATTTTTTTTAAGGGAGATGAAAAAGACTGTTTAACAATGATACTTCACATATTTAGTCGCACATACAATTATTTTTTTTTTTGTTAAGACCAAAAAATACATTTGGTTGCTGAAGGAATGTAGTTCTATTGATATTATTTCTCAGAAATTCAGATTGACAAGAAACCAACATTTTATATCGTATTTGAAAACTTATCTTTTTCACACACTGGTCATAATCCTATGTGAACAATAAATGATTTGGAATATGTTCATAGTGAATTACCTAAGACAGATATGTATTTAACTTGATTGAATAAATGAAATGAATATAAGCAACTTCAAAAAATTATTTTTTCAATGTCAATGAATAATAGGCCTTTTCAGTTAGTTAGTTTGGTGGCGCGCATGCGCAAATTATTCGAACCAGATTCTTATTGGCTATTGTGAAGATGAATAGTCATTGGCCAGTATCAGATACATGGCACGTTTTTATATTCACTAAGTTGGTGTGGTGAAATGCATTCAACCAATAATAGCACCGCATATTTCAAATGGACATCTTTGCAATCCACCACTCCAATTTGGTGAATATAAAATGTACCAACACTGTTACACATGCAGAACGTTGAACATTTTCAATGTTAAAATGTAATCACCTCTATCCTGGTAATAGTTGATCAAATCCTGTAACTCGTCCGCATGGACCACGATGTGCATTCCGCACATCTGAGCCAATCTGAATTCTTCCGCATCGACGCACGCGAAGCAAACTTCCTTCCAAGTTCTTGTGCTGTTGGCTTTACGCGCACTGTCGACTGCTCCTTGGAACTCTTTCAGATGCACCAGAGTGATCGCTAAGCGGGCGAAATTCGATACGTTGTTGTACAATAATTTAGCAGCATCATACATCTTGTCTTCAAAGCACCTGAAATGAAACGATAGCAATTTCTTACATCGTACAATGAATTTCTTCGTAAATTAAACTTCAATAACTCCATTGAGCATGCAAATGTAAATAATTTTTTAAGCCTCTATATTGATGAAAGATTATATAATCATTTGAGAGGTAAACTGAATTCGATCACATGGATTTCATTTGAAATCCGAAATGTTATTTCTATGTGATACTTTTGTCTTATTTATTCAAATTTACAATATTCAATACCTATCTGTGGGAGTACAAATATTTCCCATTTGAGTTACTTTGAATTTACAAATTAAAACCATTGAATTTCAGTTGAGTAGTTGATAAACCTTCGAGTGTGGCTTTTTTTTGAAAAGCGGGACAGTAACAAACCTATTCTCAGTATATCTAGTATTTCTGACATTTGGAGTTTCAAATCGTTTCTGATTTTTGAAAACCCATTTCAGGCAGTGGTATATATTTAAAGATCTTACATCGATTATTTTAGTTTCTCTATAAATGGCCTCGGTTGAGTATCGTCTATGTTTTTTGAGAATTATTTTTAACAATGTATTCTGAGTATTCTGTATCATATTTAAATTATAGTTGAATGCACCACCCCAAGCAGTGATACAATATTGTATGATATTTTTTCTATCGAGAATATCTCTAAGTTCATAGAATTTATGTATGAGTTGTCTCATTCTTCTTATTAGATGAGTTATATGAGTGTTACATCTCAAGTGTTGGTCAATAATGATTCCTAGGTACTTAATAGAGGTTGTTTTTTCTATTTTCGAGCAGATACATCTTTGGGTGGAGATACAAGACTTTTTTGTATTGTGTATTGTTGAAGAGTAGCTATGAGGTTGGTCAATTAAGGTTAGACTGTAGGTCAAGAATTTGGTTTTGTTCATATTAAGGCTGAGCAAATTATAGTTAAGCCAGGCTTGAATTCTTGACATTCCTTTTTCAGCAATCTTGTATGTGTTCTCCCAAGTGTCTCCTTCAAAAATCAGTGCTGTGTCATCAGCATAACAGATAGGGTAACCTTCGAAATTATTTATTTGAGAGAGTTTATATAGATTAGGAACAGGAGTGGTCCCAATACTGTTCCCTGCGGTACTCCAATGGATATTTCATCATCAATTTCAACTCTTTGCGATCTATTCTGTAATTAATTTTGTAGTAACCGTAACTGTGAACCTCGTATGCCACTGTCATGTAATTTTTCCAACAATAGGTCATGTGATACGGTATCGAAAGTCTTGGCTAGGTCAATAAAAACTGTTTTCTCGATGAGATCTGAAATAGCATTATCGGTATTTGAAATTCTCATGAATCCGTATTGCCTTTTTGTAATGACGTTATTTTCTTCAAAGAATGCTATCAGTCGTTTTTTAAAGGATTTTTTTAAGATTCTTGCGAAGTTGTTCATGACAGAAATGGGTCTGTTATTACTTAGTTTGGTTTGGGCACCTGCTTATGTACAATTGTTTCTTTCCATTGCTGAGGTAATTGACCTTTCTCGTATACTATGTTTATAATATGGATCAATGATATACAAGTGAATGTGAATCCTGGAGAGCAGTTGTTTTTGAGATCAGATATAGTTAAAATGGGTTCATTTTTTGTAACTGGCCTCAAAAGAAACGATGTCTCGACATGTTTTTTTAATGAAATTTTGGGGTAATTCACATTTCTCAATGCTTGTTTTCATCTTCTGACCTATATTTGTGAAGAAATAATTGAATAAATTGATTTTTTATTTGTTATTTGTTACAGGTGTCCCATTTTCACTGTCAATTGAGATATTTCGAATTTGTTTTTCATTTCTGCTTGTATTCCATATATCATTCATTATGTCTTTTTGCAGTTTCCATTGATAAGAGACAGTCTATCTTTATAAAATTGATTATTTATTTCTATAGCTCTTATATTGATTTCCCAGCTCAACAGAATATTTAGCAGTTAGTTTCTTTTTCATTTGGTCTCTTGTTATGATTGATTTTACTAATCCTGTTGTTATCCAGGGTTTTATTTTATAAGGTATTTTTTAATTTTGAGACATAATTTTGGTTGCAGCAGATATATGTTGTTCGAGTTTGTTGAAGAAATGATCATTCGAGTTTTGTATCCCATTTGAGGAAAAAACTTCTGCCCACGTTTTTTTTTGTGATGAGAGTTTTAAAATGTCATAATCGATTTTTTTAATTGTCTCCTATATGACGGGAGCTGGCTTCACTAAGATGGGAAATATAACAGAGCCATAACTGAATAGTGATCTGATAAGTCAGTATGGATGACGATAACTGAATAGTGATCTGACAAGTCACTATTGATGACGATGGGTTCAATAATGATTTTGTTCTTCAATACATTTGATTTCCTGATAAAAATATGATCTATTATGCTAACGAATTTCTGGTAACCCTTGTTGGTTCGTTTATATAAGAGGTGAATCCCTCACTATTTAGAGTATTGATACATTGAACGGTAGGAAAGGAGGATTCATCAATTATAATAATTTTTATATGAATATCACCAATGAAAAATTCTATATCTTCTTTGAGTAAATTTGATGAAAAATTATCTAAATTTTGATTATACGTTTGTATATTAATGGAAGGTAGCCTATAGGAATGAATTATAAATTTCAATTTTCTAGAAACAATTGTGAATTAAGATTTATTGAATTTAGTTTCATTATAGGAACTCAGAATTTCTTGCTTTATTCATTTTGCCTGAAAGAAATTGAAAATATCAAATTTGAATTCTATTGCAGTTAATGCAATATATTCTTATTGAACAATCGAAATTATAAATGAAAATACTTATGTATACAACACACTGCCCAATGAATTGTAAAATATAAATTGCAACGGATCTCAAAAAATATTTGCTCAAAACATTCTGATTGGAGATCAACATCATCATCAAGAATTGATGAATTTGTATTATATTGTTATAATTTTTTTATGCATTTCAATGTTATTTTATGTTTAATGTTAGATTGTTATCAAGTAAATGTATGTATTTCATATATTCCTGAGTTCCTTTGGATAATGAACCAGAATAATGAATACTGCCTGTCCTCAAAATTATTTCTGTCTGACAAATTGTCACTCTTTATTTAGAAAAAAAAGTTCTAGTTGAAAACAATGTCACAATGAGTGAAAATTCTATTATTTTTTAAATATATTCGTCAAATTTTTTCAAGAAATTGTCAATGAGGTATGTGAAATTTCAAGAGCAGTGACATTTCACATACATACAGATCATAAATCTGTTCTGGCTACAAATATATTGAAACAATTATTGAAATTTCTATTTATTTTTTTACATACTTCAACTGAGATTCCTACATCAGATTCTAAATAGACTTAAAACTGTAAGTTATAGTATCTTCATTTCTTCAAATCATCAATTTATGTTCAGATAATAAAGATGAGTTTTTAAAAAGTTTTTGGTGATATTCAAAGTCAAGAAGTGGCACAGTCGTTAGGATAATGGACGGAACATTCATCGTGAGATAGGTAGATAAGGAGATAACACCAATATCAATCAATAATAACAATCAATATCAATAAGTGTCACTCAATCAGAGAATGATAGACCATTCTTGATATAGCTGAACCAAGCATGACACACCAATGCCAATTTCTTTGTTATTATCACAACATGGTGATCGAATTTAATTTTTCTGTCTATGAATCATAGGAATTTGGAATGTATTTTTTATGAACTAGGTCAGTTTTGCTTTACACTTCTCAATTCAAAATTAAAAATGAAAATATTGAATTTTTGTATTGAACAATTTCCCATTTGGATAATTTCCAATAACGGTGAGAAGAGAATTTGTTTCACCCTCTTCGATGATACGAGATTGCAAAATTACTATTCAAGTACGGCACTATAAATACAAAGACAAATTCACAATTTTCATACCTGTCACCTATTTTCTGTATATCTGCGTGGTTGGGTCCACTGATGAACTCTTCTAAATCAGCCAGCCTGCCGGTTTTGGCATATGAATAAATCAGTTCTGATTCAATGTAACTTTCTCTGGCCTTCTTCCTTGCCATTTGAAGATAACGGACCAAGTCTTCCCAACTATTGTTTTTGGAGGCCGTTTCGACCACATCCATGTACGCAGAAGGATCGTCTGCTTTGATGTAGGAATCGATGGCTTCTTTCACCATTCCCTGATTTAGTTGCGCTTTCGCAAGCTGGCTCCATACCGCTGGCTCGTTGCATCTTTCTGAAAAAAAGAGAGAATTTAGAGGGTTTCTCATAAAAAGGGCATTTTTTTCTATTGACCACACGATAGTGATAGATTTTGAATGAAGACATGAAGATCCTGTGAAAGTTTGGAGGTCGTAAGCATATCAGAAGAGACTTCACCAGGCAAATAATTCCATAACTTTACCGTTCTATTGATGAATGATGCTTGGTATAGTGATATTCGGCATGTTTCGAGCTTGACAATGTATGAATTACCAGCATGAACTCGTTTAGTTTGTCTTCTAGGAATCGGTCGTGGTAGCATAAAAAACGAGATTTCCGTCGAGCACCGACCATGGAAATAACTATAGAAGACCGACTAGCCGAACTCTCTCTTCTGAATAGAATCTAAAAGCTTCAGCACTCCAAATTTGCACTCTGTAGATTGTGAGCAGTTGCTAAGGTGAAAAGTACCTTTTTCAAATTCCAAATTTCAAGTTCAAAGACAAGAACTCTGAAATCGAATAGCATAATCTTCTGGGCTGTGAAAAAATCTAAGAATTCAGTTTTCTTCATACTCACCGTTTGGGAGAAAATCGTAATCAACGAATTGTATTGACTTACCAGCGAATTCATAAGCGCGGTCCAAATTATTCACTTGTTCAATAAGAACTTGGATAGCTGAAGTGTTGACATCGAATTTTCTGTAGATTGCAAAAGCTTCCTCATAAAGATGGTTATTGATAGCGATATTGGCAATATCTGGGGCATCGTAATTATCCAAACGATTAATGTAGTCCATGACTCTAGTGGCATCAGCCTTTATAGCTAAAGAAAGAAATATTAAGATTACAATGCAGAGATGGATGAACTAGAATATGTACCTGTTAAAATGAGAAGATTTTGTAGATTTCTATGTTCGGAAAATACGGAACTGTCGAGAACGATTTTTTCCAAAAGCTCAATCAACTCGTTGGGCAAATCAGCAGTCATAAAAGCTTTGACTGTTACAGATATATCTTCAGGATCTTGAGTTTCGTTCAATGCAGTCTGAACCACTTGATCAATCAGCTGACGCCTATTGAAAGGAACATCAAATTATAATAGGAGTACTGAAAAATCATGAAATAATATATATATATATATATATATACATATATATATATATATAAATAAAAATGTGTGCCGAGCTTTCTGGGGGTGATAGAACATTGAAAAATAAGCTCGGTACACATTTTTGACTGACCCTGTATATATATATATATATACATAAAACTAGTATTCTTGGGGATAGCAGCAGGTAATAAGGAATACTCTTTTAAGTTATTCCAAGCTTTCGGAAATGTTTAAAGCTTGGAGTAACTTAAAAGAGTACTCCTTATTACCTGCTGCTATCCCCAAGAATACTAGTTTTATCTCTAACTGGTCAGCAAAGACTTCCCTTACATATACTATATACATATATATATATATATATATATATATATATATATATATAATGAAATACACAAAGAAACTCCGCAGATTGATAAATGAAATCATGAAAAAGTGTGAAACGCATGCCAGTATTGTTCTGAAAGCCATTAGTTTAGTAGAAAATAACCCAATACTACTCAAACGTTACCGGATAAAGCCCATACCTCACGGTCAAATAATCTGAACAAGCTATGGCTATACAATTAGGCGTGAATGTAATGTGCAGAAATTAATACCTGCCTATTTCAGAATATATGTGAATGATTATATTTCAGTCCAATTTCCACTAGTGTTTTCCAAAAGAGTACTGTAGTAGTGACAAATAAGAATATAATGTTTGTGAATGATCATCTATTACTCACCGAATTATATCAATCACTACTTACCTATAGGGGTTGGTTTCCTGCAAAACCTCTGCCCACAGCTCTCCATCACGTCTGCGTACTAGATAGCGAGCCTGGGACTTGAACAAAGAGTTCTCGTTACATACGGAAATCAGTTCTCTGTCACACTGACCACGTTCGTAAGCTACGCATGCCAGATGAGGATCCCGTTTCTCACAATAACGTCCGACAACTCGAGAATCATACCTGAAAAATTACAATATTTCTTGTTAATCTTCCACGAATAATTGAAAAGATTCAAACAATGTTATTCGAACATGAATGTGAGCTATAATCTCTCTGATATATATAAATTTGTCCTATAAAATCAGTGAGTTTCTGTAGGATTACAAAGATATCCACAATTCCCCCATGCGGTTTGAGTATTTCATTACGTATGTCACATTAAATGTCATGAAAAATAGTGAATAGTTGAAATTAACAAATAAATCACTTTTCAAAAGTTACAATATCACAAAACATAATGATAATATCAACAAACCACATTATGATATATGAGTGAAATTAAAATCAAATCAACTTGACTAAAATTCACGGTAATGAAATAATCTCATTTCAATAAGATCATGGATTACTCTACAGTTAGCATTTTCAAGAAGAGGTTCAAATGTTCTTTGAAGAAATACACGTCCTACACTCTTTCAGGTGGGTGGAAATATAATTGTAAAAACGAGGTGCAAGATACGAAACATTTTTTGACCAATGATTTTCAAGCAATTTGGTGTGTTCTAATTATGGACTCTGATCCTGGTATTGTATAGGTGATCAATGAATGTTAATGAAGTTCTGTCTCCTCATAGAGAAAGTTCGTTTTAATTATGATCTTCAAATATTTTTCACCCATCTCCAAACCAGAAATTTCGACATTGTAGTATTTCTGAAAGCATGATTTCTGAAATAGAAATTACATGAATTTTTATGGAAATATCGATAGGATTCATCAGAAAAATTGTGGGAAGAATATCATATACAGGGTGTTATATTTGAAATATCAAAGTTGATACCTAAAGTTGATGCCTTCTAAGTGAAGCGGCATTGTCGCATTGTAGAAAATATTTTAGTTCTAGATACGTCTAATGTGCGATCCACCGTGAATCAGTCTCTATGGTGGAATAATCAATCATTGAAATATATCCTATATTCCTAGTATTACTTGATTGTCAGACACAATTTCGGAAGTTAGATTATTTGTCAACCCAATTCTTGAATGAGGTGGAGCACAACAAAAATATTTGTCACATCCGTACCTATATCTATACAGATATCTGACATAGGACGGATGACTGACGACTGACATCACGAGTGACAGCAATCACGAACGTACCTGGCACAGGATTCCTATTCCTATGCTCACCTCCGCACGACATGTACACATATAACATCGTAACAATAATCTGTACATTGTAATAGTCGTGATATGTGAATAATATAATATGTGAATAAATAAAGGAAGTAAAAGTAGAGCATAGTATATTAGACAACGTGACACAAGTAATTAGAAGTTGTCTAGATATTGAGACGTATTTATGGAGAGGATTATTTATATTCCACGGAATTTTTATACGAAGAATCTGAAAAAATTGATATGGAGCAGCTTTATATCTAGTTTTGCTAATTCATTTTTGCAAAAATGGAAATGATAACATCGAAATATAAAATGAATGAAATAGTAAGAAATAGAAATTATAAATATTTGATTCCTTATTCATAATATATAATAATCCCGAGATATATCAAAAAAAGCAAAATCACTTCAGTGCTATAACATTGAAATTTATAAAAAAAATTATTCAAAAGCTGGATATTGGACTTGTACTCTCCAAGAGATGCATTTTCTGCTTCCAATATAGAAATATCATTATGATGTTGAAACAAACAACTTACCATTGATTTTCTTTCAGGAATCTCTCGGCATTGTTGTTCGAGTCAATGTATATTTTTGCTAAAGCATTATGCGTTGCCGGCTCCACACAACCCTCGTGTACTCTGCTTTCCAACCAGGGCAGCAGCAGCTTCAACCTGTTTCTCTTTTCAACCTCTTCGACGAGCTCGTCAGTGGAAAACTGCCCTCTAACGACCAGTATCAAATTTTTGATGATGTCTTCAGAGCAATCGACATCTAGAAGACCGCCAACCACAACCTTAAAATGAAAATCATAAGCAAATGGTATGTTAGAGTGTAAGTGGAAATTAAGGTCTTTGAAACACTCTGAAACACACAACTAAAACTCGCGAGTTTTTGAAAGCTGGATTTAAACACGCTGAGGGTACTTTAAATTAACAAAATAGGGTTCTGATTTTTCTGGTTTTGTGGGATTTTCTCTCCTCGTTTCTGGAAATAAAAATAGAAATAATTATAATTATTCCAATACATTGGTAGTGAGGATAGAATAATGATTTGCCACAAAATGTCACTGCACTTGGAATTCAACCTTCAGTTACCCATAAGAGAAATTCTCTATTTTTCTGTGACAACTAATTCCTCAAGAAGTTTGAAAGACAAATATATTCAGCAAATGAAGAAATTTCTACTTATCTTAGTATCCAAAATGATTCTTCTCCCGTTTTCAAAAGCAGAGCAGGGAGCAGATTCGTTTCCGAAACGTCCACTACATTGAGTAGAAGATTTTTTCAAAAACAAGGTGTCACTGACAAATGAAGACTTTCTCTTTTAGGTATCATTTGAGGTTGAATTTCAAGCCCAGTGACATTTTGGGGCAGATCATAAATCTGTACTTACTACAAATATATCGAGATAATCATTATGATTACATTTATTTTTAGAAACGAGTAGATACAATCCCACAAAATCTAGAAAAATGAATATACCACCTCCTCGAATAACTTTCAGACAGTATTTACCGTAGGGTACCAATAGAATAAACTCTTCCTATGGGCCTTTTATTCTGAGTTGAGAATTACGTCATAGCACAGTATCATTGGTTGAAAAGGGAATGACTAGTGGTCAGGTGGTGAAAAAATATGTTATTTGCCAACGACCTTACTCCAAAACAAAACTGCAAGGGGATGATTTGTATCTGCCTGGTATGACTCGGATTCAGATAGAACCTGATAAAATAAGATGAAAAGTTCCTATTTTTTTCTATAGGCCCTCTTCATGGACACATCCTGTATGATAAATATCATCCTGTATGAAAAAGTTCTGAAAAAATAATTTCGGTAGCTTCAATCTCAAAATGGAAAAAAAAGTACTTATAAATAGTTCATGCAGTTATGTGGAGAAGAGCCCCCTACAGTCCTAGATGATACATGGAAGGTTCACGAAATATTAGCTTTCAATCAGGGCTTTGATTATCTTAATTTTAACTCTCATCATCGAATGTATCCACGTATGTCGATACGTAGAGAACATCTCACAGAAAAGCTGAAAAATGAATGTACCATTTCCTCGAATAACTCAGACATTAAATACAATAAACTCAGTAAAATATTATCATCATAACGATTTCCTTACATACACATTGGCATACAATATCAATTTCTAGAACATAATTGAAACGATTTTTTAAGATACATTAGTGAATACTATCTCATTTTCGAGAACTCATGTGTGTCTTAGTATCATAGAGGCATATGAATAGAATTATTGATAACATCCCAGTTGACCAAAACATGGAGCAGCTTTTTCACTGGTACATTTTGAATGTCCCATTTTTCATCACGACATATTTTCGTTAACGATGAACGATGACATAATTCTCAACTAAGAATGAAAGACCCTTATCTATTCATAACATCACTTACCGGAAGTCGACTGGGATTGACTTTTTGCACATAGATTTCGATATACTTTTGCAGAGAGTTGCGGTACAGATATAAGACCAAATCGTGGACGAAATCGAAACGATCGCAAACGATGATCAGTGGCAACTGATCGGTCAGTTTGGCTTCTTTCAAGAAATTTTTCACACGTTCCGGATTGTAACAATTCGATTCCCGGCAAATACGCTCCACTTCCTTGATCTGTCCTGTTTTGCAAGCGGCTTGTATGTACTTGAAATGAACTTCTTCATCTTGAGAAAAGTTGACGATGGATCCCAGGAAATAGAACAAACCTATGAAAAAGGATTATTATCGAAAATTTTCTAAAATCACTCGAAGCCGGAACTAGGATATTAGTTTCAATGGCGAACTTACAAAATGCGCCCCTGATGGTATTTATTCGCAATAAATATATGCTTTTCGTAATTGACATTTATTGAAAGAGCCTTGAAGTGAATTGCGTTTCACTTCAGTCGTGTTAGGTGATGAAGCCCTTCTTCTATCCTTGCAAAAAATCGAAACTTTCTGAAATTTTGGTTAGTTGTTGGTTGGTAGCCAGTTGTACTCACAAAAACAAATATTACATCGGCTATATGTCAAAAATTGCCCCCTAGTCACCATATTTATATTCAAAATTTTAGAAATGTATCTATAGAAACAAGAGAAAAAAGGGCGTCTACCATGAATCTGTGTCACCCGGTATATACCTGCATATACATATATATGGAAGTGTATTATACAGGGTTTTTAATCTGAAGTTTTTCTTTTGGGGAAAATGGAGTGTAATGGTAATGGGTACCAGAAAACAACTGAGTGAAGTTTCAGAAGTTTGGATTTTTTGGATGGCAAACCGCCCCCTCCTGGACTATTTTTATTCACATCAACATTTCACATATTCTTCTACAGAAGGAAAAGAGAGGTCAATTTCAGGAATTCATCCTAACTTGCAAGACTATTGATAGTCAATACCAAACATGAAACTTCCATTGTTATTAATCACCCAAAAATTTACAGGGTAGTGGAAGTAATACTTCAACTTTCTGGATTTTCAAATTCTCCTAATTTAATTTTTTCAAATGGCACATCCTGTATCATCCCACAATATTTGACAGATATTTCAATGGGCTTCTCACTGATGTGAGGTTTGATACATCTGAATATTGAAGTTTCTATCATTTCTCACTGTGTATGATCGAAATGCATGCAAAATTTCTGGTTCCTCTATATTTCCCATCATGAATGACAGAATATTTTTTTTAATAAAAATTCCACATATGCATTTTGATCATACAGGGTATTGAAATTTTTTAAAAAATTACAAGTTCTATCAATTACTGCGACTCCCTTGTAACAGCTGAACTATATATTTATTTCATCTGTTTAAATGTCTCAAACCTCATATCAGTGAGAAGCCTGGTGAGATGTCTGTCGAATAGTGTGAAATGATACATCGATACGAATCGAGTGTGCCGTTTGAAAAAAACTGAATTGTGAATATTTGAAATTCAGCAAAGTGGACGTGTTATATTATATGTTACATGATGTTTTCATATGAGAACATCATTACAAAGGTGGTTCGAATTGGAAATTCAATAGATGTGTACACCTCCATAACCTGATGATGTGAAAAATTCTAATAACATTGTGCAATTGGAAATCAAAGTGAAGAAACATATTCTCATGTAGAGGAATAATCATTCATGACGATTCAAAATATTCATCTTTCAATCAATTCAAAGTTTCATATCTTTGTCTAATGGTTTCTTCCATTTCATTGTTCTTTTCTTTGTGGCATTTACTATTTTTGTAATTGAATTAGTTCTCAATGATTTGAAAATGTATGAATAATCTTATACCAGTCACTTCTGTCTGATTCCCATTGTTTTTTAATTGCTGGATCAATAAATAAATGATGGGTCTATCTATTTTATCCCTTTGAGCTAATTATCAATCATCATACCTTCATAGCTCTTGAAGCTTTCGAACAAATCGATCAACGCTTTGGTAGTCAACTGCTCATGATACTTTGTGGCAATTTGCACGCAAATCTGCAAGTTCTGTCTGATGTTAGCGGTCAACATCGCTTTCAAACATTCCAGACTGTCTTCTACGCTTAAAGTTCCGAAGAAATTCACCAGCCAATCGGCCGGCAGGAGATGAGTGTGTACGACGGCTCGTTTGATGTCGTACAGGTCGGTGTAATGTTCTAAAGCGCGTTGCAAAAGACCAGCTTTCTCGCACAACTGGGCGATGTGCGCTCTGTCGTAATGCGTGAACATGTTGTTGCCGAGAATAGCGTCCGCAACTTGAGGGGCCGACATCAGGTTCATTTCTAGCAATCTGAAATGATATATATATATATATTTATATATATATTGAGAGAGAGAGAGAGAGAGAGAAGAGAAATCGTTGCCCAGTAGGAATGAAACGAATGTATTGAGGAATGCAGCAATGTATAATTGAGAAACTCTTTAGAGTTTATCCAAGCTTTCGGAAATGATCATTTCCATCATCAGGAATGATCTTTTTTGCGGATGAATACAACGATGTAACAGTGAAACTTGACACAAAGTGACATCAATAAAAGTAATCATAAAAAATTGTATGGTTCATAAATGACATTACAATTGAGTTATCAGTACGTTTCATTGCGTTCAGGTCAGATTAAGATACAAATAATTGTGTATTGAATTATAAAAAGCAATGTAAAATAATCTCAGGAAGAGTATGTAAAATTATCATCTGATAAATTGAAATAGAGTAAAAAAATATATCACTGCTGAACATAGAATTGCATCCACAAGTTTTGGTTATCTTGGACACGTCATACATACAATTATAAGTAAAATACAATGAAACCACATACCATCACATCAATTACACAGAATCAACTAACAGGAACACCGGTTACCTGCAAGTGAGTCTTTGAGTAACCGAGTAACCCACTGAAATCACTAATTTGATAATGGCTCATTTCAATAAGGATTTTTTTCAACGTTCTTTTTAAAGGTTTGAATGGTGATTCTCTGATATCCTTAAGGAGAGAATTGAATAGAGGAATACATATTGTTTAATTTTTTTCTAATCTCTTCATGAAAGGCTCCAAATTATGTGCATTCCGGGTATTATAATCATGAATTTCTTAATGTGTTATGAATGTGTTTAATATGTGAAAAAATATATGTGTTTGATTTGTGAAAATAATGTCATGATACCTAAATTTTGAAACAGTGGCTTAGTGTGTGCAATATAGTTAGCCTTAGCAATGCTACGTTCAGCTGCTTTTTGTAATGTAAAGACTCGTTGTAAGTGTGTAGAGCTCGCATTTCCCCATCACAGTATCCCATAGATCATTACTGAGTGGAATATTGCGTGGTATGTTGTTAAAGCTGCTTCCTTGTCCACAGTCATATATCTACCTTTAACACCCTTCGAAAGACGTAATTTTTTAAACGGGAAGTATAGGCTCGTGACATATCGTTTGAAAGGTATCTTCATTTCTATTCAAAAATGATATCGTTTTCAAGTTCTTTTTTCTGTTTTTTTATTTGCCTTACATGACCACTCGCGAAACTGCTTCTATAGTCTATAGATATGGGTGGTAAATCAGGAAATTTTACATGAAATGATATTTATTCGATGTTTCTGCATGTACACTATAACTTCCTACATTACACTCAGTACCAATGAAAACAATGGTACAACAGAATCACCGAAAAGTTTGAGTGCTACACAATCTCCATTAGTTTACATTATTGTAGTTCATGAAGACACAGCAAACAGGACTATAGGCATTATAAACCAACTAACGTTGTCAAGGAAACTCGTTATAGTATTTTCAATGGATATCATCTAGAAAGCACATTGCTATGGTTTTTGCTCACTCAAGTTCAGGAAATGAGTTTTGGGTATGTTGTAATAAGTTTTGAGTATAATGTAGCGAATTTCGGTAACCACATGATATTTTTTCATTCCATCATAAGTGATGCAATAAACTTGAAAACGGTAACATTTTTGACTGTATATGTCCCTATCTCCGAACAACAAACCCACTAGAAGGATCACAAAACAAATATTCTGATGCTAACATGAATTCCCAGAATTATCATGATATTAGTACCCAATCGTCGCCAGTGTTGTCATATCCAATCATCAAAAAGTGATGAATAGTCCATAATATTCAAAGTCCCTTATGAATTCATGTAGTTCAATGCACAAATATAATAATGAATTTGGGTCATGACGATTTAGAATCAGTTCTGATTAATAGAAGATTGCTACATTTTTCTGAGACTCAGCAATTTTACTTTCTTGGGGGCTCGAGGACCAGCATGGGTATATCGTGAATACTTTTTGCTCAACGTTGCAACACCGCAACTTGATATTGACAGTCGACGGCGATTATCGCTTTGTTTGGTATCTGTCATCATTTACGTTTTGATTTATCGATTTTATTCAACTTGTGTTCAGTTTTGTGTACTCAGAATTCCTCAGAAACTCAGTTTATTTCCTGTTTTGGTGATTTGATATAATGGTGAGACGTTGTGAGGTGTGTTAAAGACAATTTGAACCGGCGATCAAAACACGTCATTTCATAGGTGAGTTACCATTGTCGTATCATTCGAGATTTTGAAGCATTTTCCCAAATGGAATGGATAAAAATGAATTTAAATTGAATTGATTAGATTATATTGATTATACCCATAGGTCAGCTGGGACAGTGTCTCGTCATTGTTCATTTTCCCACCAAGAAATGCTGAAAAGTACTACTGAAATTGTTACGGATTTTCAATTTGGTTTCATCATGTATTAATGATAAATTAGACCCCTCTGACAACTCGGCACTGGTGCTGGGAGAATCAGCTCCTGCTATCCTTGTTTAGACAAAGATAGATACTATAGATGTTGCTTCCAAACAAACTGTATTGCCAGGGCTGTGGATTACTTATCTAGTCTGTTCAATGATCGAAGGTCCCTATTATAAAAAACAATGTTTCTTGGGGCAATGAAGATAATCAATCGATTGAAGGCAATGAAGTGAAATTACTTTGAGTCATTTGACACTGATTCTGAAATCATATCAATATTATTATCAAGATTTCACTAGAACGATTTTATGTGATCTGCATAACTTCCACATGACCTTTTGTGAATATTCAAAGTGAGTTTTTACAAAATCGAACGTAATTGTCGGCAAAATGAAATATGTTCATCTCACATTACTTTCATTGTGCTGGAATCTGGAGCGGATCCATTCCCGAAACGTCCACTAAGATAAGTAGAAGTTCCGATGTTTGTTAAATATATTTGTCTTCTATATTTTTTTGGAAAACAAGGAATCACTGACAAATCGAAAATATCTCTTTCAGGCATCTGAAAGATGAATTCCAAGCGCAGTGACATTTTGGGGCAGATCATAAATACGTCCTTATGTCGTCTACTGGCAGTTGAATGATTCATAAAAAAAAATCATCCAAATGAAGATTATGGAAACCTGACAGCGACAGCGATCACTCAATTGGATATTCGGTGTGTGTGTGTCTTGTTTCTGTATGGCGTATTTCCTCTTCTCTCTGTGTCCGAGTCACTCGAGTCAAGAGTGACATCAAAATGTCATAAAGTAACGCGAGTGCGAGTGATTTGATCATGTCAACCATCTCTCGCCCCAGATAACTTTCTTGGATTCACGCGAGAAGTATCGAGAAGAGATATGGAACTTCTAAGATACTACAAATATATTGAAATGATTATAATAATTTCTATTTTCATTTTTCGAAACGAGGTGAGAAGATCACAGAAAAGTAGTAAACGAATATTCACCTCGTCTGCAGATTCCCTTCGGTGGGCCTGTTGTTCTTCAAAGCGTCCAACAAGAAGGCGGTGCACTGTTGCACCATGTTCTGCTCCATGAAAATGTCGACGATTTGATTGATGTCCGCCAGCGGCTCCTCGTCTGCGACCAACATGCTAGCGAAAGCGGCCCCTTGATCGGGATTAGTGCGCATGACTTGGCGGAGCAGGAAAACGTAGTCGGGAGTGTAGGAGACTTTTTTGGCATAAAACACGATTTTGTGGAATTGGCCGGTTTCAGCGAAGCTTTGGATGACCTGGAAACAATTACGACTTCAATACTGTTTCATTCGGAATTACATCTGCGACAATAATGTTAGTGCAAACTTTTCATTCGAAGTTCATTATACCAGTCGTGAACAAAAAAAAATACAGAAGTTGAAATTCTGTAGAATTGCACAAATGAACTATTATACTATGCACCACTATACAACTGCATAATTCACAGCTGCAGAATTCTTTGGATACGTCCGGAGGTATTCTTATTTTTCGCCGTTCTTCCATCGTCTATTCAATACAGCAAACAAACTCCCAAATACCGAAGTCATCAGAAATTTTCAATACTCAAGTTGTTGTTAAATTTTGGTTGTATCTCATTGTACAACAAATATATGTTAATACAAAGCTTTCTTCGTTTGAGCTCCTCCCACGTCCATTTTTTACCAATTTGAGTCGAGGTACTTGATTTTGAAATTACAAACTTTCCGCTTTTCCGACCTTCTTGAAATAATATATAAATTTAGAAATTCTGAGATTTTCAAGAATTTTCCAGATCCCTATAAAATTTTTGACACTGGTGAGGCAATTCTAGCAACGCAGAAATCACAATCGACCCATAACTTGAAAACCCTCAGATTCATCCACATACCACCAAAAACTCTCTTCTACATTTTCGTCCCACATTCATAAGCAAAGTTCGGATTCGCTGAAAACGTACCCCAAATTCATACTCCCATAACTCCGCCCCTGAGCATCGTAGACCCATGAAATCCAATCGCTGGTTAATCCACTTTCCAGCTAGATATTCAATACGAATTTCTCAAAAACAATACCATGTTACATCACTAAACTCCTTCCTGTCAAAAGAAATTGTTTTGATCCCCTGATTCTCACAATGTCTGGTCCCATCATTTTCAAACCACATCAGAAATTTCAGACTTGAGAAATCTTCAGAATGACACCAAAAAAACATCCATCTAGCATACGAAAAACTTGCAAAACTTCGCAAAATCTGCGAAATTTCCAACCGTTACAGATATTGCTATCGGATCCGCCATATAACCTTACACATGCAAAACGTTCAACTTTTCCAACGTTTCAATTTTTTATGTCATTCACCTGAGAATATGGAAAAAAAAATCACATATATAAAGAGTCTGCAAAATTTCAGTGCATTCCGAATGAATTGATGGAATTCTTCAAAATTTAATCCAAAAATAAGAGCCACTAGCGACGAAACAACTTTACCATTTGAAACACAGACCCATGCACTCTCCTTCGCGTCATCTTCTGGTGTTGTCAACTTAATCAAAGGCAACAAGATGCAAGATCTAAGAATCAAAATAAAGAGTAACCTGACCAGGCAATCGATAACAAGAACGAATTCCCCTAGAAATCTACTAATGAAGTCATTTACTTTCTTCAACATCATCCAATTTTCCTCGTTTATATGTACACGCTGTTCAAATAAAAAAATTTATGAACGAGAAAAACTATTGATAGAATGTTATTGATTCGTCGTTAGTACTTCAGACCCGGGGCGAAAACCTGTAGTTTCATTTGAAATCTCTGGCCGATTATAGCTTAATTTTGAATTATCGTTTTCGTTATCGTCTATTTGCAAACTCTTTGCAAGAATGATCGAAATTGACTGAAAGCAGTTATGTCTATGCTAACTTCTACAACGCTTATATCAAAGTTAAGGGATGCTTACTTCCGCGAATACGCTAGAAAAGTTCTCCAACCGATTACCTACCACAACTTCGATTAGATATGAATTTATATTTGTGGAGTTACATGAAGTTTGGTGTACAAACTGGTGTGGAAGTTTGGTTTGGTTAATGGATGACAGAGGCCACTCGTACTAAATACAATTTGAAACTCACTTTTGCTGGAACATTAGCTCTCAAATACACAGACAAAGCTAATGTCGGATCTGCCGGTTTAACGAGATCACCAAGTTCTTCAGAGCATTCGAGTTTTTCCTCTTTGAGCCATTTTTCTAAAAGCTGCTTACGCCCTTGCAACAACACAGGTTTACACAACTCCAGAGATTCGTACCTTCGAATAAAATAATGTTATGGCAATACTTCTTGTTTTGGAAATATCTTACCTATTCAATCGTCCCTGATCCAGAAGAATTCCGAAATACTGAAGTAAGGGACTGTTCTGTCCAGCCTGAGTTGGTACTTGTTGAAACATTTGAATTGTCGCCGGGGTTCTTAAAATTCCTATGAAAATTGTTATGAAAAGAAACACTGAACGTATAATGTTACAAAATATTGAAACAATATTTCACAGAGCATCTCGTGAAAAATCATAATGATGTTGCATTAGATTTTCTGCTATATTTCAGTTTATATTACATGAAGATGTACTGGCTAATTCTATGTTGAGTTATTCTATACAACTGTACAAATTCCATCTATTCGTAATATCTCACAAGAACTTCCTATTGGCACCCAATGGTGTTGAAATAGCTATGGAGTGTTGAAATAACGATGGAGTGTATGGATGGACCGATAATATCGGAGACGAAATATGAAAATAGAAGATTATTTATAATCTGGCATTGATTCATAGGATTTTTCATAATATACGCTCAGGACTTCAGGATGTGATAGCTCGCCCAAAAGTATGAAAGAAAGTTCTTATTACCTTACCTTTTGAAATGCACCATTTTGGAGATACAAGGTGTAGAAATTGAAAGTAAAAAACTTTTTTTTGCGAATATCTCTGGAACCATTCATCACACAGAAAACAGCTTTCGTAAGGATATTCTACTCATAATAAGCTATGTTTTGTGCTTTTTGCTTTTTTTTTTGTCATAATTGGTGAAGATTTCAAAGGGGTGGTAGTTGTTTTCTCCCCGACTTCTACGCCACTGGAAAAAATACAGTTTTGAGCCGCCCATTTGAACAGCTACACAAAAAAGGTACTCTTGGTCATAAGCTCTACATTTGTCCGTTTTCGAGTAAAACTAACTTTCATGTCGAAAAACAGGGTGAATTTTTCGAAATATTTTTTTTGTTCACTAATTGAACAAAATTCTTTTATACGTTAGAACAAGTAACAAAACCAAACGTCAACTTCATAATTCCGAAATTGCAAATCATTGAAATCAGTTAAATTAACTGTTGAAACTGTCCGCCGTTAGCTTCAATTTCAACACCCTGTATATCGAAAATGGTGCATCTTAGAGGGTAAGTTAATAGAAACTTCATTTCATATATTTGGACGAGCTATCATATCCTGAAGTCCTGCGCATATATTATGAAACACTCTGTATATGAACGATAGCAAAACAAAAATTGATTTTTCATATACATAAGAATCTTCATTTGGATTGATAAAAATACATTTCATCATACTCCCAACCTTGAACTAACATCGATCTGATTCTTTCGACTGTACTGCAGTCTTACTATAAATATAATAACTGAACGCACACGTTATACAATTCTCTTTTATTTATATATTATTATATTCAATTTATAGTTACGCAGTAGCGTGTGTAGTATTGGAATTGATTCAGCAACAGTTCTCTGTTGATCATTCAAATTTATTTGTCATGGAAATTGAAAACAACTGTTCAATTTTTCATTTCTCTTGTAATATAAAATATCAGTCATAAGATATTTTGGCATCAATTTTGTACTCTTTCAAATATTTTTTCGGGCAGTTTGGCAGCGTTGATTAATGCTATCCTCCAAAGTTTTATCAAAATATTAGGAGGTACCAAATCAAATATCACCTTGCTGAGAGGGAAAATACTCCTACGAATAATATCAGGTCACTAACCTTTGGGAGCATTTGCGGCTACCTTGGCAGCCTCAGCGTACTGACTGTTCTGGAAAAGCATCTGGAATTTACTGACGAACAAATCTTCTGCGCCTGCCAAATTATTTCTTGTGGCAAGTCGTAAGGCTAAATCGGCATTATGCAGAATTGAATTTATGTACCGAATAATACATTCTTCATCAACAGATACAGACAGCACCTGACCTCTTCTGTTAACACCTGTAATAAATTTATAAGGTGAATTTATGTGATCATTGTAATGAAAAATTATGAACATTTGTGAATATCTTCATTTTATTTCATTTATTTATTTAATCATTAGGCCTGCAATCACATTTCAATGTATTTCAAGTAGAAATATCATAAATAATCAAACAGGAATGACTGGTATAAGCATGGACGTATAAACAAAGATGGACTGTGCATTCCCTACACTTTATTCGCCTAATCTTGGAGCCAAGCAGCTTGTAGGCGCGGGGAAGGAGACGAGGTGATAGACTGTGATGTTTCCCGTTCCACCAGTGGCGTACCTCCCGATAGTTGAAAACGATTCAAGATACAAAAAAATGTTTTTTTTTTCAAAAGTTCAGCACTTATAGGAGAGAATCATTTAGTTATTGGTACAAATATTCCTAATTCAAAATAAGAAAACTGGATGATGATTTTTTTTTTCAAAAGGTAGGCTTAGGTACTTAGGTAACTCGATAGGTCTTTTGAACATTTATTGAACATTTGAAAGTAGGGTAGGTACTAATGTACTAATCAATGTCACAAAGTCTGATCCATTAATAGATCAGGCATAAAATATAACACATCCTCAGAAAATAAGGAATATGACGAATGATACAAAAATACAAATTACTAACTTTATTCTAACAATACTAGAAAAAAAAGATGAAACCGTTTTCGTTGCGTTGGTCAGAGGTTTTATTACACCCATAAACGCAAAATTATGGTTTGAATTATTTTTTTCATGACAGTCGAATTATTTGAATGAATTCCGAAACAGGTCTATCATTATATTCAATATATTATATTATTCCAACCTGATGAATTCGTGTTATTACTTTGATAGACAAGTGAATGATAATTCTATTTATTACTATTAATTCACTAGTGAATAATGATAATCAAAATGCTTAAAGGAACACATGTATTATAAATAATGTAGGCTAGAAGAACTGAATCAATGAATGTATTCAAATAGCAATATGTAATTTCCTATAATAATTTTCAATTAAGTTCAACCAATATTCATTTAACGGACATTTCGAATCAATACAATACCCTGCACTTCGCCTATGTTGAAATTCCAACGTAATTACTTACAAATGAAAAGGGAGTTCTTGGTGTAAATATGCAGTTTTTCTGCATACAACACAATTACGCACCATCGGGACACTTGAGGATCAACTATTGTTCATTGAAATATCACAAGTTTCGAGAGCATCAACACGACGTAAACAGAGTTAACAAACGTAAACACTACTGCGGTAGCCATGTTTCTTTTCCAAATAGCGATGTGATTGGTTGGTACTGGTGGTGCCAGTGAAGTGGTGCCAGAGGTTTCACGAAAGGGTGAGGTTATCAGAATATTTCCTAATTTATCAAATTATTTATAAATTTTCTGCTGATTCTCGGGTTGCAACGTGTATATCTTGAGGAATTGTTCCTATTAACTGAGTAATGTATGGTTATTCATGTGTTATTCCATGAATTATATATACTAAAAATCAAAAATTGTCCCGAAGTTTGACTCAGCAAGAATAATATGGCAACATCAAATTAGCGATTTGTGGATAAGACTGTGCCATTTTAACGACTTCACATACAGATGTAAATAGCCCAGTCCATCTTGTTTATACGTCCATGGGTATAATGAATTTACAATCGATTGAGATAAAATCGAATCACAAAAATGTAAAATTTTACAAAAATTAAACATTGAAATGTAATGAAATGGAAGAAACCATTGAACAAAAATATTGAAAGACAAAAAACATTAAAATTTGTTTCTTACGTCTTTTTTTTTTCTTGGATTGAGGTGCTTCGATTGCTAGGATCATTAGCACCAGAATTTGAAGAAACAAACATTTTTTGTTTCCATACTTCCTTTCCATATTTAATGTTCAAATTTGTTTGTAAGGGTCCGTTGATTTCAGGTAATTGATCAAGTTTTTGATTTAAGAGAAATTCTCTGAGAAGTTTTCTGAGATGTTAAAAATCTGCCGCATATTTCTATATTTTGGACAATCACATATGATATGCGGTACCGTGATTGATTCACCACAACTATCGCATATCGGGGGTTCCTGTCCATCCAGAAGAAATGCATGTGTTAATGCTGTATGTCCGAATCTCAGTCTATGAATTTTACCTCTATCAGCCCTGGGCAGTGCCCCTGGAGGTCGCCAAGGCTGAATAGATGGTTTGATTGGCTTCTGATTGTTGTTCACCTGATCCCATTCACGCTGCCACATCTCCTTTATTAGGGATTTATATTCGCCCTTTATGTCATCTGCCCTCAAGACCATTACATCGACTGTCTTACATTTACGTCTTACATTCCCATGTATTTATTGATCATTTATTTATGCATTCACCAAAGAAATAACTTCCAGTCATAAAAAGTCGGATAATATGAAGTACGTAATTTTATGAGGTAGACAATCTCACCATATTATATAAGAAATAGATAATAAATAAATGTCTATGAACAATGAAAAAATTCAGAAAATTGTCATGATAGCATATGATTAAATTTATTCATGTCGTTCAGATACAATCAGTTTTCTATTTTTCTTTTCAAAACACCTATATTTCTGCTTTATTATATTATCAGGTAATCTAAAACCATATTTCCAATGTTTATGTCAAGTTTGGGACATCCTCTCAATGCATCAATAATAAGAAATATTTTCTTTGTCAGAACCTAAATATGCTCATCCCACTTCAACCTTTCATCAAATCAAATTCCAAGATATTCCATCTGTTCCATTTGATTCAAGAATTTATTTTTTATTTTGAGATTGAGGTAGATATTTTGTTTGCTTTTTTGTTGAAAAAAATCATATATTCAGTTCTACGTGTATTTATCGATGAGAGTGGAGCCATTTTTCAAATATTTTGAAGTCTTCATTAATCATAGTTTCTAAAACTGGAGGATTCTTGTTCTCATATACAAGTTCTCATATACAAGTATCGTCTGCATATATGAAATAAATTCTCGTTAAACCAACTTTATTTATATTC
This sequence comes from Gastrophysa polygoni, assembly GCA_963576655.1. Classification (NCBI taxonomy): domain Eukaryota; kingdom Metazoa; phylum Arthropoda; class Insecta; order Coleoptera; family Chrysomelidae; genus Gastrophysa; species Gastrophysa polygoni. Next base: position 19,048,538 of record OY755091.1, on the reverse strand, counting down.
TGAATGTAAATAATATACAGGATTGGCCCCAAAATAGATCGTTCTGGAACACCGTTTTATCTATCGATAATTTATCGGACTCGGAGGAGGTAGATTTGGTACTGATTGCCCTATTTTCAAGATATGATTACAAAAGACTCCTCACACTGCCTATGACTCCCGTTGATTCCAGGTTTTCTTAGTGTCGCATGGAAAATATACTTGTAAACAGGTGTCCCAAAATGTCTGGGACACAGAGCTACCATATGTAATAGAGACCAAATTGAGTTTATTGAACCCAATTTATTTATATACCAAAATATATCGTTCGTCCGTGAGAAGAGTTTTTTATCTTTAAGGTATCTGAAGGTTGAATTCCAAGTGCAGTGATATTTTTGGGCAGATCATGAATCTGTCCTTATTACAAATATATTGAGATAATCATTCTAATTTCTGTTTTTATTTTTTATGAAAGAGAAGAGACAATACCGAAAAATCAACTGTCAAGTTGTTTACCAAATGCTGCAATCATTTTCTAAGGCAAATATTGATTATTTCCTGTTTTTCCCATGATTCTCCAAAACCAAGCAAGATATAAAAAAAAGAGTTGCATTTTTAGATGCATAATCCGAAAATGAAACATAAAAATCACAAGATACTCAGAGGAGCACATTTTTTGTCAAAAATAATCGTCAAGGTGCCGCTTGGAACGCTACTGGACTTGATGAATTCAGTGAAGTCTAAGCTATATGAGCCCCTTAACACAAGAAATAATGTCAAATTACAACATTGGTTGATGATATTTAAGATATTTATGAAAAGCCAATGTTTTCAAAAAAAACCTTCTGAACGAAGCAAGGTATAAGCACTTTATGTCTTACAATCATGCACAGCTGTTTAATTTATTCTACTTACTTAATCAACACCCTGCATACTTCTTTCACTGTTTTTTTTTGTGAGCAAATAAAGACAACTATTATAAAAATATCTGTTCCTGTGCAATCTACATATACAGGACGTTGAAACGACAGAAATTACAATATCCTTTTGTGAAACTCAAAACAAATTCTACTTACCAATAATACCTCCAGTTGCTTCGTGGGGAGCAGTGACAAAAATCGTTTCACTAGATATACGATTCATGTATATGCAGGTGGCAGTTTCGATATCGTACATGTGTATATAGCCGTATTTAGTGATCAGGTAGATAACATCAAATTTCCCAGATACTTGCATGGCGACGGGAAAATCATTTTGGGCCTCTGGAGGAAAAAAGACGTCAACTGTCTTTTTCGGAAACGGCTGATTACCCGCAGGACTCTGACCAACCTGCAAGAAAAATATGTTTCAAAACATTTCACGGAAAATGATTGTCTTCATTACCCCAAGAAACAATGTTGCTCATAATAGAATAAACAATACACAAATATGTAAATAATAAATAATTTACAAGTGACACATCCAAAAAATAATAGTGCAAATAGTGAAAAATTTAATTTACCATAATGAGTATTCAAATGAGAAATGCAAGTATCAAAGAAGATATTGTTCAATGTAAATGTAATTTTGACGTTTTTCATTTCATATTTCATCATTTATGTTACCTTTATTATTTTTTACAGTTGATTTTGAATCTTCTTGCTTTCTGTATATTTTTCAAGTCATTTGGTACTGGGTTGGTTATAATGATTCTAGTATGAAAAATCGATTGCTGTCCAATATTCGACTTGCAAATGTAATTTCTTTTAGATTTGATTTCCTTGTTTCATGTTTCTATCAATTTCATTGAAATTCAATCCTCAAACTTTTTAATTTTTATTTTAATTACCTGAACACATTTCTCTGTTAGCATTAAAATCAGAGAGAAAGTTGGAGAGTTGCTATTAAACAAAACTGTGGAAATAGTTGGAAAAATGATTGACGAAATGATTTTTTTTTCACAATATTTTAGACAATTTATAACATGAATTTTTCACCCTGAAACGATGAATCTAATTGCAATGAAATTTTATCGTGAGAAAGGTTTTCAATTTTCAATATCAATACTTTTCCGTTGACCTCTTATTAAATAATGGGTGTATGATGTCATTGATTTCAGTTGATGATTCCTTGTCATATTTCATGCAAAAAAGTTCATAAACATGTGTTTTAACTTGCTTTGTTTCCGAGTAACAAAGTTTTATGAAAAATCGGTTTTTTATGAATTACTCAAAATTCTTTCAATCGATTTTGATTAAACTTCGTGTGTATTTTATTTGTAATACGATGCTTCTTGTCATGAAATTAGATTTTGAATTTTTCGAGTGGTGTCGCGGAGGCTCAGATGATTTCCACCATAAATAACATTGAGATAACCCTCTGGGACAACACTGGATTTTTAATCCCTAAACTAATTTTAATGACAAGAAGCCCCTTGATACTAGCAAACATACCTAGTTTCATCAAAATCGGCGCAAAGACTTATGAGTTGTTAATAAAAAACCTATTTTTTATGTAATAAAATATCTTGTTCTTGCTAAATTCCTTAATTTAATCTCATTCTATCGTTACCACAGCAATCCCATATACAGTACCTTCATACATATATTTGAGTATACTTGTACTTAGGTACAGATAGTAGTACAAAGCAAGTTTATATTTTATAAGTGTATGTGGACACATGTTTATATGAACATTCTTCATGAAATATGACAAGAAATCACCCCCTGAAATTGATGACATCATTTGAAATACACCTATTTCCTGCATGTTCATTATGTCTATATTTCAGCTATATTTCCTAATACTATTTCATCATCAATCCTCTTTGCATTCTTAATATCATTCCCCTACAATATTTTCTTTCAGTCTGTAAGAGTATCAAATTATCATAGTTACCTCAATAATATGCAACTTGCCCCCTTGGAGCGTTCTTACAGCAAAACAAAACAGTGTAGAGGGTTCAGAATTTCCCTCCATTTTGAAACTTGCGAACGACGCTGCATGACCTTCGATCGGCTGTGAACATTTCCTCTCGACTGAATACAACTGCATAGCACCTACGACCCTAGACTGCTGTGCACTTATACCGACCAGAAGAAGCCAGTTCTGTTTCGGATCGGTTCTGTAGTTGATAATTTGACAGCCATTCAATGAGGAATGTCTACAAATATTAAAAATAAAAGCATGAGTACTGTATATGTAGAGATTTAGGAAAGTATACTCAAACAACCAACTTTGTGTATATTATTTGACTAAGCTAAGGCATTTGATACAGTTATGAACTTGTATTTAGAAAAATGGAAAATATTGGATTCCATGGAACTGGATACAAATTAATAGAAAACTATCTGACTGAGAGGATTCAACACATGTTGAAATTGACGGAATTTATAGTGATCCAAAAATTTTCATATATGGTGTTCCTCAAGGAAGTATTATAAGTCCACTTCTTCTTAATATTTATCTTAATGATTTATTGCAGTTGAATTCAACTGGTACTATACATTCTAATGCAGATGATACTTTTTTCCAAATCATATCCTTTTTGCCCAAATAACCCTCAGAAGCATATATATAAGTGCATAAGCGCATAAATGAACCCAAATCCAACGGCCAGCCAGGAATCCAACCCACGATCACATGATAATTATGATGTCGCTTGACCATCTCTACCACCTGGCCTCCTATGTTATCATTTACTCTGCAAAAGATCGGTGTGAATTGAAGAATAAGGGAACATATGATTTCCCTATTATTATTTTTTTTTTAGTTTTCTTATATATCATATTATATTATATTTGAATGTATGTCACTCTGGAATATCAAATATTCGATTTATTTATTCATTTATAAAATAATCAATAACAAATACAATGTGTCAATATACATACATGATATTATATACATACGGAAAGGGGTGATTCTTTGGAATAGAATAGAGTTTATTGTTCAATCGCAAAATTTACAATTTTATAATGTTCAATGTTAATTTGAGAAGAATAATCAGAAGGTTTTTTAAAAATGATTTTCATACTTTTGATTTGATATCAAGTGGTTTCAACACTTGTTTATAAGTAACCTATTGGTTCATATTTGATAATTTCTGGTTAATAATTCGAAAACGGTCGAAAATTACTATAGGATATATCATACTTTTTTTCCAAAATGATAAGGAGATTTCAAAAATGTAATGAAATAGAGGGTGGTCCATTTGTCTACTTCCAGCTTCACCGGAAATGCTACGCCCTTGGCGATATTCCATATTGGTTGTTTATGTTGAATTACATGACGTTCCAATTTTTCAAAATTTTTTTTCGAATGGGAACATCGAAAACTTCTAACCAACGGGTTACGCTATAAACCCTGTATATGTCTCCCCAACCAGAATACCATATGCCACCAGAATAGAAAAAGTCTAATAAAAACTGATAATCAATTTTCTACTAACGATGTTTCCCGACAATCTGAAATAATAACGTGTCTTCTTCAGTTTTTTTGTCACTTCTTCAATTGATTTGTGGCCTCAGTATTTTACTCAATCAAAAGTCTTCTGAACAAATAACTTACCTGTCGAACATCTTTTGTGGTGTCGAATCTCCCTCCATGGACCAATGATACACTGACGATTCAGTAACTAATGCTAAGGTATTAGGACTGATCCATTTCCAGAAAATAACGTCTTCTGTCATGGTGTGTGCTTTCATTTTGGATTTCATTTCTATGTTGAATATTTGAAGAGTTTTGTGGGTTTCTACTCCAGCTTTACCTATACAAATTAGAGGAAAAATTATATGATAAAAGACAGGGTGTCTCATGATAAGCCTGCCACCAGAGGCTTCTATGACCAAAAATAGAAAAAAACGTTACTACAAAAAGTGGATTTGAAAAAAAAAAGGAAAAATGGCTAAGAGGCCTCTTTCTTAAAGAAGTAAACTTTTTATGCCTACTGCAATGAAGATGAAATAATTGAAAAAAATTATTCAGGAGTGTATGAAACATCGTTAAAAACATTGAATTCAATAATTATTTTTTTATGTATTGAGCTAGATGATGAGTGATTCACTTCCATTTACTATGAAGTGTTGATGTTGGATATAAATTTATTGAAAATTTATCAAAATCATAGATCTGAAATAAAGAAAATACAATTCTTCATATGGATTACCAAATCTAAACAAATTGGATACAACAACGATGTAGGGAACACTGATGCAGCTACTTTGTGTATTTGCCTATCCAATTCCTTCAACCAAAACTCTAACGTACAGTCAACTTGATAATATCATTTTATTGAATATAGCAGAAAATCACTAATATGTTAGTTGTTAGATGGCCGCACAAAAATGACAATAAAATCAGTATTATTGATCACAATCAGTGTTATAAAAACGTTGATTCAGAAGTGGTAATTTCAGTTACTTTTCAATCAATGATCAAACTAAATAATTACAATCTGAAAACATCAACGATGTGTACAAAAATTTGCAAGAACGCCGCCATCTTCTGAGGAGATTCAAAACTTAAATGCACTTAGTGTTTTTGACGAAACAAAACACTATGAGTCACTGCACCAGTCTTCTGTACATTGTTCTCATTAGCTAAGGCATTTTTTTTCACTGAAAAATTGAGAAAAAATAATTTCCATTATTTTTATGAGTACCTAATTTATTTGACGTCATATGACGCACTCATGTGTAAAAATTTGAGCAATATAAAATAATTAAGGTTTAGTTTTTTTAATTGCTTCATTTTTCATTTCATTTCATCAATCTATTCCAACCTACTCGTGCTCTCTGCATGACCAGAAAGCGCCACCATTCCAATTAAATCATCTCAACAGTTTTTCAAAAAAATTAATTATTACTCATAATTTCTTGATGAAATTTTGTATAGGCCCGTTTCAAGAGGCATGAATCTAGTAGCATGCAAGATTTTTCATTAAAAAGCTGATATGAAATCCACAAATTTCACTTTTTAAAATATCTGTAGTAAGCCTTGGATTTTGTTGGGATGTTGCGTTTTTTGGTCATATAATCAAGTGCATCCAGCTCAAGAAACAAAAGGGCTGCACTGATTATACAATCAGTGACTGCACCAGTCTTCTGTACATCGTTGATACGACAGTACATGCATTTCAATTGGTATGATTATATTCAGTACCTTTCAAAGCAATTACTTTGGATGCAGGATTCATGATAGCACTTTCTGCTGTGATGGGTCTTCTGATGGGATTGCCCGAATCCGCCATGTCGATGATGACAACTTGCGAAGTTTCCCCGACTTTTTCTCTGACACAAATGAATTTGTCACTCTCCATAGTGAGGGTTGCGAAAGTGATATTTGCAGCATTGATGCCGACATTGGTGAGCTGAAATCGAAAATATACTTCAAAGTCTCCATTAGTTAGGAACTATGTCAGTTGTCAATTTCTTGTTCATAATGGTTAATTAGATGTACATAATGCTGCACCACCTTTATCTTGCAAAAAATCACTCCCACAATTTATTACAACCAACTCGAATTTTATGGGTGGCGGGGATTGATTCGAGATATTCGATAAAACATACATTTACATTAATACACTTGATAGAAACAACTTCTGATTGTTAAAACATTGAACCCCGATTGAACCATCTTTTGGTTGCTGAGGTTTGAAATGTCAAGTCTTGAAAAATCCACTACCTGACATATTGACGGTACTTCTTCAATTATACTTGACCAGCTTTACCGATTGAATACAATAAATGTTTGCATACGTGTAAAAGCCCATCCCTTAGTACGAAGTATATGCATTGCTCACCTCAAAGACAGCAAACATCTACAAGGAAGTATATGAGCAATTGCAAATGAAAATGGAAACAGTAACAACAATCACAACAGTTTTTTTTTCTTAGCAGCAATAAAGGCCTGTCAGTTACTCTTTTCAAATTCAAGGATGTTTTTTCATGTCAAAGTGTCTATATCGATAAACTCAAAGACATGGACTCGAATGGCGATGCAGATTTACAACTGGAAATCAAACTTTTAGCCTTTGTACCATTGGAATTTGTTATCCGAACGAGAGTAATTTCAGAAAATGATGTCATTCGTTGAGACGCTGATAATTTTGAGGATACGTGGATGGAAAAATTGGAGAGAAGAGAGAGAGAAGCCTTGTTTTGATCACAAACTTAGTGACTTCTACCAACAAAAACCAACAACGTCGTTGAAGGGTGGCAAATAAGTCTGAAAGGACAATCCAATGCGAAAAAACCTTGAAATTTATCGGCTACTTAGAGAACTTATGATGGAACTAAAACTGCAACAACAATCTCTTTGGTGGTGTTGAAACCACGAAAAATAGTATGAGGATAAAAATATTTATTTTTTACAATATGTGAAAGCTGTTACTTCCAACATTTAATTTGTAATATTAATTTTATTATTACAAATTATTCATCATATAGTAGTAATGTAATTTTCATTTATACATATGTCTATCAGATGTATTTCCTATCATAAAACATTCCATCAAATGCATTTCTATCCAGAATACTTTCGATTAGAAGACTTATATCGGATGTGTTTTTTCATTTTCTCATTCTTCCAATCCTTTTTCTTTCGATCATATTTTCGCTGTCAGAACTTCATGACTTAAGTAAGTAGTCTCGCGAAAATGGTGGAGATACAGCTTTATGCTAAAGCTAAACTCTCCATATTTCTGAAAATAACCTAACTATCACCACCAAAAATTCAATGATCAGCAAAAATTTCTTATACATCCATTACAACTATATGAGATGGAAATCAAGCACAAAATCAAACTCCAAATGATTATTACCTGAAGAAGATGAGTTTCGAATATGATATTTCCACATTTCTACAGGTTTTATGCGATTAGGAATTTCTTACACCAATCCACACGAATGATTATCAATAAATATCATGAAAACAACTAATTTAGAAGTTCTTTACAACTTGGAATTTATTGACACTGTTTTAAACTGCCGACAATCGATTTTCATAGCTGAGAAAGTCTATTTTTAATTGGAGAATTCTCACCAGCCTTTATGTGATTAATTGCATAAAACCTCTAGAAATAGACTTTTCAACTATGGAAATCGATATTCGACAGTGTGGAGTATTGTAATGAATTCCAAATTGTACATGAACCTCGATATTTGTTGTTTCTATGTTATCAATCGATAATCATTTGGGGTTTTTTGATGATTTCCACTTCAAAAGTTGGAATGAATGTTACTGCTCGTGAAATATGTCTATTGTCTGGATATTTTCAAGAGTATGCAGGCTGTGTGGTGCAGGTTTAGACTGAGGCTGCTTACCTTGGTTGCCACATTGGATTTTAGAATCTACTGTGGATTGACTCTCAACCACAAAACATTGAATGATGTATTTGATATAGTTTATCCATTTCATTGTATAGAATTCTCATACAACAATGTATATCAAAAGCTTGTTATATTATTAAGGCAATCACAGCTGATCCGATATGTATCACATATTCATACAGGGTCATAAGAAAGTAATGGGATACTGGGATCTCGAAAATATTTTCACCTGTGCATTGTTTTACACTAAGAGCAACTTTTTGAAACTTTTGAAATTTCAATTGGAACACCCCATATATTATGAGATTTTCGGGTTCTACAGAAAATTTGAAGCATTCTTGCTAAAGCATATCCTATAGCTATCTCTCACTGTTTTTGAAATAAAAAATTCCATAAATTTCGAAATATAAATTAATTGATTTTCGTCGGCAAACAGCATCATTATAAATTGCGATAGTACTCTACAGGATGTGAAAAAATGCGCGTCAAACTTCGGTACAAATAAACTGAAAAAAGCGATTTTTTCAAATGGAATATGTCCCTATGCCTATCTTCAGTTTTTGAATTACAGGATGTTAAAGGTGAGAAATTGAATATGTTCAAATTTTGTTGTTTTCGCAAACTAGTTCCCAGCATTCCATGAGCTTGCCCAAAATTTCTCTCTGTTATCAAGATAATACTTCTTATGCAATGGAGTTCGGCGTACCCTGTATATGATATCAATACTACAACCTGATAACATATAAATGCTATTCAATGCACTCTGGTTGTCATTGATTATTGAAGAATGATAAGCAGATCATCCTGTGATAATTTCAAAACGTTGCTCAGAATATTTTATTATCGGAACAATGATTGTTCCCACAAATAGATGAAAATTAAACAATTGTGTTGATATTCAGAACAGATAATGCGGCCACTTGATTTAGATTGAATGCATTATTACCTAGGCGATTTCAGTTGGGAATTTGATATGAGTGTATACCCTCATTGTTGAAATTGTATTTGAACATTATGTAGCATAGTATAACCGACTAGGCGAAAAGCTCTCTCTTGAATAGAGTCTAGGAGCTTCAGCGTATGTTCAGGGGCTAAACTTCAAACATGTGAAAAATACTCCAGGACAGGTTGAATTTGCGGTTTGTAGATCGTGAGCAGTTTCTGGGGTGTAAAGTACTTCTTCGCACGGATCAGGAAGCTGAGTTTATGTGTAACAGTTTCCGGAACGGACCTCACATGATCGAGAAAGCGCTGTTGGTAATGGCAACGAGCATTTTAACGAGGATTCATCACAGCTAGGTACATTGGATGACAGTATTCTAGGATAGGGCGGAATATTGATTTATATATGTGTGTGTGCAGCTGTTTCCTTACTTGATCCTGAAATCTCGAAAGTTAAACGTCGAAAGTTAAAGGTCAGTTTGGTGAGATGTTGTGATTGAATATTATTGAATATTATTATTTGGATCAACTTCCAGCCTCCATTTGTTGGACCAAATCAGGGTCTTGTCATATGGGTGTGAAATTTGGACACAACTTCAGAGTGTTAGAAACCCATTGTAGTTGATGAGACTATGTTTTCACTGGATGACATTCAACAACAACAATAAATATATTATATGTATATGTATGTACAGGGTGTCCAATCAGCAGTGCAAATTCCAAAATATTTTTTGCTATTGAATTCGAAAAACCACAAAATGATAATATCAATAATATCTAAATGAAATATATATTTTTCATCTTTTAGCAACATGAAAGAAAAATTCATTATAGGAGGAACATTGTGCCATTGGTAGAATGTTGGGAGAGAATGAATTTATTGGAATTCTTCTTAAAAGGTTATGTAGAGGTCATATACATCAGAGAAGACTTCACTAGGCTATTAATTCCACAACTTAGCTGTTCTACTATTGAAGTATGCATGGCAGGGACAAGTCTGACAAGTCTCTAGCCTCATAATGTAGTGGTGACCAGACTGAGCTCACCTAGTTTGCCTAAATTTTTTTTCAGCATTCAGAACGATCGATAGGAGAGACTACTTAGAAATTTTTTTTCCTATTGAAGATAAGTTACTTGAATGGATTTGAGATTATTAACAAAACCAAAAAGTTATAATCAAAACGTTATCATCAAATGAATTGGTGAACGACCGCGGCGTGCCGCAAGGAAGTGTCTTGGATCCACTGCTCTTCTTACAATATATCAACAGTATTGTCACACTTGAAGGTGAATGTTAAATTGCACTTGTTTGCAAATGATACCCTCATCTATTCCTGTGCAACAGATTCATGGACATTTTTTCAATGTGATCAATAGAACCCTAAATGAAATCTTCAAATGGTGCTGAAATAACTGGAAATTAACATTGATAAAAACAAATTTATAGTGATTGGCAAAGTGAACCAGTATATACAGTTTAAAAGTCCACTAAACATTATAATTACATTATATTCCTAGTGAAAACAGCGCGAGTATGAGTTTCAATCTACAATCAAGTAGGAAGTTGAATTTCCATCAGGTCTTCAAAAGAGCAAATTGTTTTGGAATAATTCGTGCTTTCTAGAGCTATAGGTTAGATGTTTTATTTTTGTCTGTAACAATTCAATATTATTATTGTTGTCAGATAGTATGCTGATTTCAGTTATCATTATTGCTAAATTCATAATGGGCCAGGAATTATACTGAAAGAATAAAAATATGTAACAAAAATACAATATCAATGTGTTGTATGAACAGAGAGTTCTTCATAATGATAATGTAATTATATTATGATTATAATGAACTTTGCATGAACCAGCTTTAAGCAGTTACTTGAATCCGACTCAATAATAATGAAACTCATCAGACAATTTGAGTGAAAACCAACTTTCAAACCCTTCAAGTTTTATGTTATATATAGAAGAGAAACTTATAATTATTGATTGAATGTTTGAGTCCATATAGAACCTGAATACCCAGTTCTTTTTGAACCAGAAGTACTCTCGAAGAAACCATAGAATAAAATTTACTGAATCATCTGACTTTCCTACTTTCCACCGAGACATGGAATCCAAAGCTGACTTTTCGGTACCAATAACAATCCGCCTCCACAAAATATCGTGTATCAAGAATCCAAGATATTTACTTACCGGGTATTTCCAAATAACTAAGCTCAATGAAAAAACACAGAAATTATCAGCTGAAATTATTATATGATGAAGATTGAAGTATGTAAAAGTTTTCTCTATAAAATCAAGGAATTAGTAATACAAATTGATACATTATACGTCAAAACTAGGGGCGTTTAACTGTTTTACCTGCAATAGCTCCTGAAACTTTATCGGTAATAGTGGTGGCTGCGTCATGTCGCTTTATTTCCGCAACAATACACTGAACAGAAATTCAAACACTTTCCAGTCTCTCGGAAAAAAACTATTACTAATTTTCAATGAAAGTATAATTTTCCTTTCCAAAACTGACAGCTAGTCAGAAATGAAACATCCAAAATGGAGTCATCATATGTCGACGTCATAAATACAACGTTTCAGACAGTCCAATTTTCCATTGTTGCCAAATGAGGAAGAACCGTAGAATAATTGTATATACGCTTCGAAAGAACACACTTTAACCACAGAACCATGATACTATAACTAATTTATAGTATCGTGCCACAAAACGAACAACTTTCTGTTCCATATCAATGAACTAAGAACAGTAGCGTCGCGTCGAAGACTATGGTAGCGTGGTTACTTATTTTTGGCTAGCGACATTCATTCATTGAAAGAGGAGATAATCTACGAAAGCGCTGAACGGACATGATGACTTTTTTTTGAACTGGCAATTAACACCTATGGTCAGTCCGAACTGGCATTCAGCCATGATTGCCAGTTTCAACTTGCATTTATCCTTAATTGCTAGTTCAAACTGGCAATTAGCTTTTACACTGAGTTTGAAGGGCAATTAACCATGATTGCCAGTTCAATTTGACAATCACCCCTATTATCCCTAATTGTCAGTTTAAACTGGCAATTAGCTCTTACTCTCAGTTTGAAGGGCAATTAACCATGATTGCCAGTTCAATTTGACAATCACCCCTATTATCCCTAATTGTCAGTTTAAACTGGCAATTAGATATAATTGCCAGTGTCAATGGCAAATTTTGGCAATGTTCAGCTGTTTCGTCTTCCACGCAGCAAAACCGACAGTCCGTTTGCTAGTTGAGACCTATCTTCCATAGGTGGTACACCTTAGACGATATTGTATTCTGTGAGTAGTCCCGTAGGTCATTCCAACGCCATTCCAGGATCTTCTTTTGGTTGTTTTTTCTGAGGGTTTTGGTAAAAACGCCTTCGAATGTATCATACCTGAAAGAACAGACCACTGCGTGAGTCTTTTCCCCTCCGCCCCATCCGGAATTGAAATTTTGGGAACTCTTGAGGTGGCGCCGAAGACTGGTTCCGACATGAACGCAGATTCGGTCTCCTTTTTGGCGATGATGTGGACTTTCTCGTAGCAAGGTTTCGATGCAGTTCCATACAAGTCAAGAGTTTTCATCTTGCGGGAGCAGTGCTCAGTGGTTCTGTTCACCAGAGGTCTATTACTCAGCTCATCTCTTGTACACAAAATTCGATAGCAAAGACTCCAGTCTGGAAGATTGTAGCATAGCTACCAAGATATTGATATTATTGATATTTCAGCATTTCAGTCCTTCCAGTTTCCTGCTGAACACACCGGCTCCAATTCTATCTGGTGTTTCCGAGAGATTTACAGATAAATAACCACTAGGGCCATTTCACTGTGTCTACGTTTCTAATGACAAAGAATAATAAGAAGAAAGAAGAAGTTCGTTGTTCATGGTTATGTTTATGTTATGTGCTATGTACGTCAAAATGTTTGCGTAAAGTGTTCATTCATAAATTGGTAAATTTTCGATGCTGAGTAGTAAATTCAGAGATTTTATGGAATTGGTGATATGGGTGAAACTGTTAGTAAGAATGTAGATATTCATTCCAACGAATACTGTACGAGATTTGTTGGAAGAGAATCAATATCAGTGAATGATCCATTTTGGAACAGATTCATAGCATTCACTTCAGTAACACCAATTTCCACGTAAGTAAAAGATAAAAATATTTCTCATTGATTGATGATTTTCTTTACAGTGATCATCAGCTCGCTCTTGAAATAAAACTTGAACCTTTATTCCAAGAACTTCTCAAGAATAATCTTGATAGTGGAAACCTCAATTCACTCATAAATATATTCATTTCTAGATCTTCAGAATTATTATCAGCAGCAAATACGAATGCGTAAGAAGTTGTGCATTTTTATTTTACTCAACATTCACAATCCACTGTTTCAGTTATTTATTCACCTGGCAGCTTTTCAATACCATTTTCACTATCAGATGTGTTTTGAAGTTTCTGGCACAGGAAGTAAGTGAAACTCAATTCATAAAGCATATTGAAGCTAATGGAAATGAAAATATTTTTGAAACATTCCTTGGCACAATTGTTGGAATTATTGTTGATATTCCTATTGGAAATACAACCTATCTGATACATTTGGAGGCCATTAGTTGCTTGTTGGTGTGTCTTTCTGTTCAGCATAATGCTTCAGAAGCACTGGAACAGAGCACTATTTACAGATTGATTATGAAAGGAAGGCATGTGATACATGCACCTTTATTAGTACGAAGTCTCTTAACAAATTTCATCAACCAAGAGAAATTACCACCAGAGTATTCCAAAAATGTTAGCCACAGCAGAGTTGTTGGTGAGTTGAAAAAATCTATTCATTCAGAGGTAATGCTCATTCATGAAATAATTTACAATGTAAACATAAAGGTATGTGTATGAACATTTTTATGTGAAAATAGGATTAACATTTGAATTTTATCACAAGTTCATTGAATCTTGAGAAATAAACTTATCATTTCCATTCCTAATGAATATATGGTGATGATATTGAGTCAGAAATAAAGGAGAAGTAACAATATCCCATGCAATAAACTCTGGAATTTAATACATGAAATAGCTTGAGAAATGAGAATCATGCCAAAAGACAGGCAGATTGATCATGGAGGTAGTGTATTAATTTTTTTGAATTTTTCTGGAATTTTCTCTCCTTGTTCCTGAAAAATTGTAGTAGAAGTTATAATAATCATTTCAACATATTTGTAGTGAGACAGATTTGTGATCCGAAACCTAAAATGTCAAAAAGTTTAACCTTCAGATACCAAAAAGAGAAATTCTTTATTTGTCAGTGACACCTTGTTTTTTAAAAAATTAGGAAATACGAAAGTATTATAAAAACAAAACCACAAGTCACTTATCGGCTTTTTCAAAATTACAAAACATTATTTTCCAAAATAGAATAGATAAATTGTCTTGAAACTGGATGCAGATTCATTCCCAAAAACGTTAACTAAGATATGTTGAAATTTTGATCTCATTAAAAATATATTTGTATTTCCAAATTTTTTGCTGAACAAGTTGTCACTGACAAATAGAGAATTTCAAGGGCAGTGACAGTTTGTCACAAATAACAAATCTGCCCTTACTAGAAATATATTGAAATAATTATCATAACTTATATCTCAATTTTTATTTTAGAAACAAGGAGAGAAAAATTTAAGAAAATGGACATTATGATTCCTTTCTGATTTCCTACCATCAAGTGAATTTCATTATTTAAATTATAGCTGTTTTGAACAAAAAGTATGGAAAATAATTATTAACTCAAAAAGTGTTGAGAGATGGGTATGGGGAAGTAGACAGAAAAAATCAGAAAGTAATTTAGAATCTATAAATGCGATAATATACAGGATGTCTCATTTGAAATATCAATGTTTTTGCTACTTTTTGGTATAAGCGGTAACACTACATCGCTGAAAATATTTCAGGTCGTCAGATCATGAGCAATTATTGAATTGACCAAATTTTCAAAGTAATCTCATGTCCCATTTTCTGTTTAAAATTTCTATTACTTCATGAAATATAGAATTGTATGTACTAGCTTTCCCACATCTTTCAAATCGCAGATTATTTCTCTTTATACTTCCATAATTGTTCATTCCAGTACTAAAAATCAGTTATGCTCAAGAAGCTTTTTTATCAGCAGTCATTGAAGTGTCTCCAATATATGTGCTACTGGAGTCTATTTGTTTTGTTAAGATTGAGAAAATGTAAAATTGTCAAACAAAATTTTAAATTGGGTTGTATCAGGGTATGTGGTAGGCCTTAACAAACTCATACTTTATTCGAGAAAAAAATTGTAATATATTGATGATGAATTGTTTCTATGCATTTGAGTAGTTCCTCCTTCACATGCCCACCTGCACATGTGAGTTGGATATCTAAATTTAATTTTGATTTGTAGTGGATTGCCCTTTTCCTCTACTTGTGATGTCTGTAGTTAATATTGTGTTTTCAATCTCAGAATGTTTTTGTGACGAGTGCAAAATTCTCATAATTTTATGTGAATAAATTATCTATCTATTCAATAATTTTAACAATAATATGTGAATATATCATATGACTATATAAATCATACACATAAAAAATAAATCCAAATCCAGTGGCCTGGGAATATAAGTTCACAACGATTTTATTTTTTTCAGGTTTGGCAACAAGTATTTGGTCATTACTGACATTTAGTGGTTCAACAGAGGAAACTGTGTTGGGAAATCACAATGAGTTCTCGGAAGCTCCTCTAGCGACTCAAAGCTTGTCATTATTGCTTGTACTTATTCATCACTGCACCACTCAGTCGAATCCTTACAGAAATAGCTTATTTTCTTGCATGGATAGTCAAGGTGATGTGATTTATTATCAGTGTATTGGATATACATGAAAAAAATTTGATGTATTGTTTTTGGTTTCTGAGATTTGGAAAAAGCAGAATTTGCAATTTCAGTTTTTATTTTTTCAAGCAATAACTGAAAAAACTAGACGTTTTTAAGTAGAGCATTCTCAAGGAAATTTTATACAAGGAATCTGAATCTGTCATAGTATTTCCCAAGGCATTCTTGATGCTAAAATTACAACAATCAACTTTGGTTTTTCTCATGGGTTCCATATTGGGTTTTCTCATTTTTGAAAAGTATTTGTTATTCTGATTTCAGCGATGAATCACACAATATGATGGAATCTCACATGGTAATCACAATTCGGAATAATAATCGTTTTTGCGAAAAATTATTTGGAAAGAACCACTAGAAATACGTTTTGTATGTAATTTGCTTGTTTTGATGGGAGGCGTGATGAATCTTAAGCATATCACGTTTTTCTTCACTTGAAAACGGCAATCTTGTAGATCAACTTGAAATAATTCAAAAGTTCTGCTCGCCTATTTAACTGAACTTAATCTGTGACTGAACTATCAAAATTTAGTTTGTTCAAATTGTTTGCGTTCTTTTCAACGCATTTTCACAAAAACGATTTTTTCGCAATTTTGATTAGTGAGACTCGATCATTTCGTGCCATACATCGTTGCATTCAGGACAAAAAATATTGTTGTTCAAAAATGCAAAATCCCAATAATACGATGACAGATTCAAATTCCTTGTAAAAAAGTGCCTCAGAGTCCATTTAGTTTCTTTGGGTTTTTGCTCTGAAAAAATATATTGAATTATTCTTCCAATAATTCAAAAACTGAAAATGATACTTCAAATTAGATTCCAGATAATTGTTCAGTATGAAAATGCGCAACTTTGCCCAAATTTAACCGACCTCGTGTCTTTTAATAAAACTGAAGTTTACATAGTGGAGTTCAAAAAACGGGCACTCATTATATACTTTATTTAACTGACTGTCCGTTTCATTTTCGAATTATATAAGATAATACTGTTTGCTTAATGATAAGGTCATCGTCTTGTTCAATCAAGAATAGTACAAGATAATTTTCAATTGTTGTCCATTTATCGACTTTTTGATAAAAATTATATATCAGAAACGGATTTTATTCTGATTCAATAATTGTTGATTTATGTTTTGAACGGTTTTAGATTATCATCCATACATGGCGATTCAAGATGTAATTTTTTTCGACTGATAATTTGATCATTCATGTAATGATTATTTCAATATATTTGTAGTGAGGACAGATCAATAAAAATGTCACTGCATTTGAAATTTGCAAAGAGAAAATCTTTGATGAAAGGCAGTGACACTTTGTCTTTCAAAATTTGAAAAAGAGACAAATATATACATGTAAAGACGATGGAGGAACTTGAGAATCCAACTAAAATATTTTCGCTATTTTAATTTTAATTCATTAGTGATTCATTGCGAAGAACATATAATAGAAATTATTTGTCGATATATATACTCTGCTCACCTAGTATATTTCTAGAGAGATCAAAATTTCAGGCAGTTTTATTAGACTATATTTTATTATAGTTTCATTTTATTTATTTATATTTATTTGGATCTCAAATTGAGATTTTTTCACTGAATTTGTTACATATGAGTGACCTAATTGTTATCATTTCAGATAGTAATCCAGTTCCACCAAAGCATGTGTCTTCATTATTCAAAATCGATTTTTATTCCCTATATCAGACAATATGGAAAAACGCGTCTGGTGATTCTGCAACTCTGCTACTCTATTCTTTATTGCATAAAAATATATCTTTCAGAACTTTTGTGTTACGAAGATTGGATTTAGATAATTTGGTGAGTCTGCTGAAATAGATTTCAAAGAAAAAAGCAATTGTTGACCTACGAAATTATAGTAATTCTTCCTTTCAGATTGTACCAATTCTGAAAACTCTGTACAATGCCCCGAGCAGCAATTCCCATCATATTTACATGTCCCTTATAATTTTACTAATTTTTACTGAAGATGATAATTTCAACAAATCAGTTCACGATGTGGTAAGTCATAAAAATATTATGTTTCTTTTTGTGTTTCAATTTACTTTCATCATTTTTAAAGTTGAAAAAGGTCGTTCATTCAAATGTGACATGGATTTGCTTTAATTTGTCCTAAACTTATTTCCAACAGTTTTCTTGGTGATGCATATTTTCTATATTGATGTGGTTCAAAAATTCAGAATTCTAAGTTCCTTCTATCAACTAAAACTTCTAACCCTGTATATTGTTATGCATGTCCATGCTTAAGGAATTTAAAAACATTAACTGATGCCCTTCAAAACGTAACAATTATCGATACCAAAATAATTTCTGATTATAACTGGAATATCGTTAGGTTGAGATATTTATTTCAGGCGAATAATTATTGTTTTACTCATCAAACCTGTACTCAAACTGACTACAGTTTTTTTCTCAGCTCTATACTTGCTTGAACAGCAAACATTATTATCATTTCTCACGGCAGCCAATCAAAATTTTCATACAAACAGAATAGTACATGATGAAGATTAAACTACTTGTATCTTATTCAAAATGACACAGGTAGGATTTCTAATACCTAAAGCATAGACATAGAGATAGCAAAAATTATAATACAGTAATGTCTACCAAATATCTATGAGTTGTCGTAGATGATGAGTTGAAATTGATTATCTTATTGAGTAGTTATGAAATTTTGTGACTTTCAAGTAGGGTATAAGGACGGTATATCTAGGGAGTTTTTGAGGGGGTGGGGGGGGCATGAGTCAGAGGAAAATTGTAACCACAGAATGTATAATATCCATAGGAATGAAACGAAATCAATATTTTTGGGAGGGGTGTAAAATACTGAAATATCATTGTTCATGTTTCACGTACAGTCGAAATATTTTGTATATATTCAAACATGCTAATTTCCATACCAACGCTGTGATTGTGATTTTTGAGTTCATCGACCTGCCGTTGCTTTTGAAGCAATTATACAGGGTGAGTCAAAAATGTGTACCGAGCTTCCTGGGGGTGATAGACCATTGAAAAATAAGTGTAGTTTGATGATTGAACTCATGGCCCAAAATGCATATTAAGGGAGATATATCCTTCCAAAGTTGATAAAATTAAAATAATTTCTCCGCATACCTTCTGAACGATGAAAGCCACCCGATTGAAATTTTTGTGCATGAATGTATGTTGTCAAAATACATTTTTTCGTCACACACATTTCTGATATTGTTATAAAGGGTGTTTTCAGAGGGTGCGTCATGATTTTTTGTGGAAAACTTTTTTTCCTGTATTATTTTCGGTGAAAAAACAGGAGCATTCGATGGAGCGAAGAAAATTACATGAAAAAGGTACTCCTATTCAAATACAAAAAATTGAGCCGTTCGTGAGATATTTGAGTTTTTGTAGATACATGATATCAGCAGATTGATTTTATTCATCGCGAGATTCATCGGTATAACGATATTTCAGCAGCATTTACATTTCCGAAGCACTCGCCAAGCATTAGAAGCATATCAGTTTGTTCAGAGAACGAATAACCTGCCATATTTCTCAAAATCCCAGTTGATAATCGCAGTGATAAATGACACAGAAAAACCACACGAACAAATCGACTACAACAATGTTGACTCGAATGTTGATGACATGAACGTCAAAATTGAGAACAAAATTATTCATCATGGCCTGCTAAAATATTGTTACCGATGAATCTCGCGATGAATAAAATCAATCTGCTGATATCATGTAACTACAAAAACTCAAATATCTCACGAACGGCTCAATTTTTCGTATTTGAATAAGAGTACCTTTTTCATGTAATTTTCTTTGCTCCATCAAATGATCCTGTTTTTTTCACCGAAAATAATACAGGGAAAAAAGTTTTCTACAAAAAATCATGACTCGCCCTCTGAAAACACCCTTTATAAAAATATTAGAAATGTGGAAGTGTGACGAAAAAATGTATTCTGACAACATACTTTCATGCACAAAATTTCAATCGGGTGGCTTTCATCGTCCAGAAGTTATGCGGAGAAATTATTTTAATTTTATCAACTTTGGAAGGATATATCTCCCTTAATATGCATTTTGGGACATGAGTTTGATCATCAAACTACACTTATTTTTCAATGTTCTATTACCCCCAGAAAGCTCGGTACACATTTTTGACTCACCCTGTATATTTATTTATAATTGTCTAGTCCAATTAATTTTTATTTTACGTTTGCACGAAAAAAAGTGTGCATACGATGGCCGCGCCACTTTTTGGTAACCTCGGCCGCGAGGAGCCTCGTCGATAATATTTCTTTCGGTACGCTAAAAAGGTAATTCGCGAGCTAGGTGTACGAATAACAAATGTAGTTGGGACCTGTGAAATTTAGGAATATAAAAATTAATTGATTCTTGAGAATGCATTGAAGAATTTTATGGGCCTCTGTTCATCCAAGTAACAATTTTGAACACTGTTTATCGGTTTTCCAAAATATGCAAAAATCTAACTCGTTAATGGTGTCAGTTTGCAATTGTCATTTCTTACGATAAACTCAATTTCACTTGTCACTATTTCTATTTCAATGAAAAAGATCTATAAAGTGAACCTTTCAGATTGAAGATCGGATGTGAAATAACCCTTTCAAAAACAAATGGCATATTTTTATTTATGTGCGGTTTCCGTCAAAAAAAACAACTATTTTCTAATAACTCCTTTGTTTTTAGTTCTTACCGCTCACTGCTTACTATACTAAGATGCCTTGCACTAAGAGAGCAGTTCTCAAAAAAATTCCTCTATTGTTATCTGTCTCCGCACTTTGATGACTTTGATTTCGACGCCAGCGTTTTTTTGCATACATTCTTACGATTTCTATCACTACTATTCACTATTTCTCAATATTTCTATTACATAGTTGTATTGGACGATGAAAGAAATGTAACGTAATAAGTAGATTTGGGATATTTGAGAAAACATTCAATACAACGAATAATTTTGGTTTGTATGACGTATGTTTTCTTCTTATCAAGGGTTCAGTTGCATATCCAGACTCTGGTTGTTTGAACTAATCCGCCAGTGAAGAATAATGGGAAAATATACACAAAAATAAAGAGTTTTCCGATCATGATTGTCTCTCACAAAATACATACAGTACAATATTAGTAATAATATAATTATTCAATACATAGATTGTAGGTCGTCACAAAAAAAGGAAGAAGTGTAATAGCTAATTAATTATTATTATTATAATAGTCATTCATCTATCGAGTGTAAAATATGCATTTATGGTCCGCAGCGTGTAAGTAATAGCCGGGAGGATAGTGAGGGCTATCCATAAAAGCAAGTCAAGTCCGAAATAATTACATGATATGCACGACCAGTACATTTGCAATCTTATGTAGATATACAAATTGGCTAGTAGCCATATTCACTGTCAGTTTATTTATGGTGAAGTGACTGATAGTGTTTTGTTTCGCCAAAACGCTTATGGAATTTTCGCTATAATGGCCTAATAGGTAGTTATGAAACTCCCCAGAAGATGGCGCTATACTTGCAGGTTTATGTACATTCAGTTGGCGTTTGTAATTATATACTTTGATCATTAACTGATAAGTATCCTAAAATACTACTGCTGAATCGATGATTTGATGCATTTGATTGTACAACTATCAGTTGCACTGATCTTAACG
Source organism: Gastrophysa polygoni (assembly GCA_963576655.1). Taxonomy (NCBI): domain Eukaryota; kingdom Metazoa; phylum Arthropoda; class Insecta; order Coleoptera; family Chrysomelidae; genus Gastrophysa; species Gastrophysa polygoni. Next base: position 19,026,739 of record OY755091.1, on the reverse strand, counting down.
TGATTTTTGTGACGCCATATAACGGTTCACACACGAGTGATTTTCCACTATAATGAATGAAATGTTGTTATCAAGTGAGCTGTTAGTTAGAGTTTCAGCAGAATGAATTTGATGGCATTTTGTCAGAGTAACTTCACCATTGTTCCTCACATCGCTGTCATCATCAAATTATTTACTTGTGATTTTTAAATGAATTCCAGTGATGCAGAAAGTGTAAATTGTAATGTGCAACAAATTGTACGTCTGATTTACTATAAAATAAATTATGATTACAGTTATTTATGTATCAAGGGCGTAAAATAGGCTTTCATGGACCGCAGCGTGTAAGTAACAGCCCGAGCGATAGCGAGGTCTATTAACACGCCTAGGTCCATAAAAGCAAATTACGCCCGAAATACGTACAACACATTATGCACGACCGGTATATTTGATGTCATGTAGATAGATACCTCTTTATTGTATCTAGAACACGAAAGAAATACATTGAGATTGCTTGAAATAAGAATATACATATAGGCTAGTAGCCATATTTGCTGTCAATTTTTGTGATCACAGATGATTCATTAGTGATTTTGAAATGGATTCTAGTCATCACAATTATTGAAACATAGACGTTTTGACGTAAACAGAAAGGCTCATTATGAGTTACTTATAAGTACAATGCGTACAATGAGTTACTTATAAGTAATCTGCACTCCTGTATAATTCGGACATTTGTCAATAATTTTGCATTTATTGAAACCATCGGAATATAGATTTCTATCGATATGAGATTGAAATTCATATTAGCGCCTGCTGAACGATTTTATCGCCCGCCGGGCGATAAAGTAGTCCGCGGGCGCAAAGGTGCTGTCGTGCATGAAAGTTATTTAGTTTTGTGACGTTTTTTCATTATATGTTATGTGTTGAATTTAAAGGGTACGTCAAACTCGATGGCTTATTGAAAGTATGCAGAGAAGAGATATTGAATTGATTTGAAATTTTGAGTTCCGTTATGGGATGCTGGGATCTAGCTTTCGAAAATATTTTCAATTGTGCACTGTTGCCAGGTCTAGTGTTTATAATAGGAACTTTGAAGTTTCAAATAGAACTCCCCGAATATTATTAGATTTTCGTATTCTAGAGAAGATTCCGAGCATATTTGCTATTGTTTATGCTATAGCTATCTCTCACTGTTCTTGACATAATATGATTTAATTTTTGATTTAGTAGTGCAAAAACAGCTTCATTATACAGGGTGAGTCAAAAATGTGTACCGAGCTTTCTGGGGGTGATAGAACATTGAAAAATAAGTGTAGTTTGATGATTAAACTCATGGCCCAAAATGCATATTAAGGGAGATATATCCTTCCAAAGTTGATAAAATTTAAATAATTTCTCCGCATAACTTCTGAACGATGAAAGCCACCCGATTGAAATTTTGTGCATGAATGTATGTTGTCAAAATACATTTTTTCGTCACACTTCCACATTTCTGATATTGTTATAAAGGGTGTTTTCAGATGGTGAGTCATGATTTTTTGTAGAAAACTTTTTTCCCTGTATTATTTTTGGTGAAAAAACAGGCGCATTCGATGAATCGAAGAAAATTTAATTGAAAAGGTATTCTTATTCAAATACAAAAAATTGAGCCGCTCGTGAGATATTTGAGTTTTTGTAGTTACATGATATCAGCAGATTGATTTTATTCATCGCGAGATTCATCGGTAACAATATTTTTGCAGGCCATGATGAATAATTTTGTTCTCAATTTTGACGTTCATGTCATCAACATTCGAGTCAACATTGTTGTAGTCGATTTGTTCGTGTGGTTTTTCTGTGTCATTTATCACTGCGATTATCAACTGAGATTTTAAGAAATATGGCAGGTTATTCGTTCTCTGAATAAACTGATATGCTTCTAATGCTTGGCGAAATGCAAATGCTGTTGTGAGACGATATGCAGAGATGTTTCCTGCTCGACGCGTTCCAAATTCGAGAACAATTTTGAGGATTGTACAAAGACTGCGTGAAACAGGATGTTTGAAAACCAATAATAGAAATGGTGGCCGACCCATAAGTGCGAGAACTGTAGAAGTTGAAGAAGAAGTATTAAATACTGTGGAACAGGATCCGGAAATAAGTAGAAGAAAATTAGCAAGACGAATAGACACAACACAAGCGAATGTAACCAGGATTCTCAGAGAGCAACAGCTACACCCTTATCATTATTTGCAGGTACAAGAACTGTTACCACGAGACAATGAAATAAGATTTGAGATTTTGCGAAGAGTTGCTGGAACGAACTCGAAGATGTCCTGAGCTTTTAAACAAAATATTGTTCACAGACGAAGCAACTTTTACTAGAAACGGTGTTTTCAATTCGCGCAACACTCATTTCTGGGCTGACGAAAATCCACACGTTGTTAAAGTAACGCATTTTCAATATAATTTCAAAGTAAACGTCTGGGCTGCAACTTTAGATAACAAATTCGTTGGATACTACATGTTCCCAGGGCCTCTGAATGGTGCAATGTACCTCAGCTTCTTGGAAAATGAGCTAAGTACGATATTAGAAGACATCCCTCTTAACATACGTAGGGCAATCTACTTTATGCATGATGGAGCACCACCTCATTACGTAAGAGTTGTACGTGATTGGCTGAATGATAATGTTTCTAATAGGTGGATAGGACGAGGCATAGACGCTCCTATTTCCTGGCCCGCTCGTTCGCCTGACCTCAATCCACTATATTTTTCGATCTGGGGTTACATGAAATCTATGGTTTATTCAAGCGAAATTCGGAATGTTGAGGATCTGAGGCAAAAAATTGTGAACGAATTTACGTTGTTGAAACATGATCACCAAACTATGAACGGTTTGATGAATAATTTACGTAAACGCCTCAGATTATGTATAACCGAAAACGGTGGACATTTCGAACAGCTACTTCAATTTGTTTTTTCCTTTTTCTTCCATTCGAAATTATGTATTAATTAAAAGTACCAAAAACATTATCAAACTTTTATTTTTGTTCAAACCTTGTTGGGACAGACTTATGCTATGTACTTATTGTTCAGTAACGTGGCACAGGGAGGTGATATTATCGACAAAATTAAAAACAAAATTGTTCATGGCCTGCTGAAATATCGTTATACCGATGAATCTCGCGATGAATAAAATCAATCTGCTGATATCATGTAACTACAAAAACTCAAATATCTCACGAACGGCTCAACTTTTTGTATTTGAATAAGAGTACCTTTTTCATGTAATTTTCTTCGGTCCATCGAATGCTCCTGTTTTTTCACCAAAAATAATACAGGGAAAAAAGTTTTCTACAAAAAATCATGACTCACCCTCTGAAAACACCCTTTATAACAATATCAGAAATGTGGAAGTGTGACGAAAAAATGTATTTTGACAACATACATTCATGCACAAAATTTCAATCGGGTGGCTTTCATCGTTCAGAAGTTATGCGGAGAAATTATTTAAATTTTATCAACTTTGGAAGGATATATCTCCCTTAATATGCATTTTGGGCCATGAGTTTAATCATCAAACTATGCTTATTTTTCAATGTTCTATCACCCCCATAAAGCTCGGTACACATTTTTGACTCACCCTGTATATTGCGATATTTTTCTGTCCAGTACTGACAGTAAGCTGTAATTTTCACAGCGGCTTCCTAATACATAGGTATCGAATGAATTTTAATGCACATTAAATTGAAAATAGTATACAGGGTGTGAAAAAATGTATGTCAAACGCCGGTATAATTAAACTGAGTCGATTTTGTTTAATGAAACACCCTGTATTTTCTTTCATCTATCTATTGAGGACTTGTTTACCTCCCAAATGATATTAAATGTTTCTATGCCTATATTCAACGGTTTTTGGATCATGTTGAAAATTTGAATGAAATTTCGCAAAATTTTATTGTAGCGGGTCATAACTCAAATCCTGGATTATGGTGATATAACATGTTAATGGCCGATGAATTGGTATTGTATTGAAAAAACACATTATTTATAGGACATTTATATTAATACTTTGATTATGAAATTTCAATAAGAAATTGTTCGAAAGGTCCTCAGTTTCCAGACTTCTAAGTATCTCTCATTGATTTTCTGCTAGATATTCTTTTGTTACACTGCCTGCTATGATTTCACTCCATTCAAATTGACAACATATTTAATTTTTCATCTGTAATATCTTGTAATTCGAAAACGTTGTTGATGAGCATAGGGACATAGTATGTTTTTTGGAAAGTAATCGAGCTTTCAATTCATGGATGATAGAAAATACAAGGTGTTCGCTCTGAAAAAAACGGCTTTTTTGGGTATATTTGAACCGGGGGTTGACGTACCTGTTCTCACACCCTGTTCATTATTATTTTATTATGTTGCAGCATTCTGTCAATATTCGTGAGAAGAATATCGCAATTTATAATAACGCTGTTTTTGCCGTCCAAAATCAAAAATTTTCTACGGCTAGATCCCAGCATTTCATGAGCGTACCCATAATTTCGAAAACATATTTCTCTCCGTTTTCTAGATTTTCCTAATAATCCATCGAGTTTGGCGTACCCTGTTATTATTTTTATATTGCTTTTCAGAAATTAAAGAACGCCGACTGGTACGTGGAAAAAGTGTTGACAGACATTTCTCTCGGCGGTCTGCTCATATTAGTACTTATAAGAACAGTGCAATACAACATGTTGAAGATGAGAGACAAATATTTGCATACGAACTGTCTAGCAGCCTTAGCCAACATGTCGTCTCAGTTCAGAGATCTCCATCCGTATGTATGTCAACGGTTGTTGTCTGTCATTGAATCGCTAACGAAAAAGTATCACCGACTTACGAATTCCTCAAAGAACGGAGACGTTCCCAAAGAAACGAAAATAAATCTTTCTAGTCAAGAGGCAGCAGACACGGAGCAAGACGTTTTTGTCTTGGAGGAAGTTATCAGAATGTTATTGGAGATTCTGAATTCGTGCTTGACATCACAGATAGGAAGCAATCATAACCTCATTTATAGTTTGTTGTATAATAAACACATGTTTGATGCCCTCGAACATGATGTCGTATTCAAAGATATATTACAGAATATCAATTCAGTGATACAGTATTTCTCGCAATTGCTGCACGATAAATCGAAAGAACGCGAAGTGGATGCTCCGCAAGTTCTGCTCGTAGTACAGGAAGGAGCAAAAAGCTGGCCCAGAGAGAGGTTAACGGTAATTTCATTCCATATATTTTCATTTATCTTGAATGGTGGGTTTTGAAATTTAACTAAGCTCATAATCAAAGTAGTAGTTAAGAACCAAAGGTGGATTCATGCATCTTCAACTAAACTGAAATAAATTTTAGATTCAAATAAAAATTATAATAATCTTCATTATTCCCAAGAAATAAGATGTACATGTTTATAACAGGAGACATATAACATAGATATGAACATAAACACAAACAAATGAATTATTTATTCAATTCTTTCTTGAATTCTTCTGCTCTTACAATTTTTGTTGGCATCATTGTCAAGTATTATTCTATTGTAATAAATATACCTTGCCATCAATATCAGATTCAATTTTGATTAGAAAAATTAAATCTGCTTGTCTTATAGAATGTGAATGATTGTATAATGTTGTTGAATGATACTATTGATTTTGAAATTCGAATTGGAATGTTTATGATTTTGTTTCACGGAATGAATGGAAATTATTATTTTGAATTTGTATATTGAATGATTTCTTTTGATTCTTGTTGGTTCTAGATAATCTAGTTTATATATACATTTAATAATCTCATTTTGAAGAATTCCAAGTGGCTTGATAATCACTACCTTAAACAGAAATCAAATATTTAAATTTGGATAATTCAAAGAATAATATGTGTTTGAGATATTTTAAAGAAATTTCATGTCTAATTTTGTAAAGTACTCCAATTATTCATTTTTCCAGCTTTTGTGTGGGATTTTCTCTCCCCGTTTCATTATTGAAGATATTTTTTTCCATATTGATTCAATGTATTCCAACCATGATGAATTTTGATCAATGATCAAGCCAAGAAATTTGGTATGTGCAGAATATTCAATAATTTCATTGTTAAATTCGATATGTTTTTTCAATCTACTTGAAAGCAATTGTCTAGATGTATACATTGAGATCTGATTTACTGAAATTAATACCAAACTTATTATAGCAAAACCAAGACTCGCATCGCTTTCGATTTGGATCTTGATTCGTTCAGCCGGATTCGCCGAATAAATCAACTTCAAGTTGAAAATTGAATTCATATATACAAGAAATGAAACAGGACATAGAATTGATCCTGGTACTCAACAAATTAATTTCAGACTAAGAAACAACTGGTGTTCAAACAAAATTAATTATGAAAGTTAAGAAATCATAGGTTCGTGTCGAAATGTCAGTATCTGAATAAATGCTCAAGTAAATTAACATATCTGCAACTAAAAAATAAGATAACCATGATGACTGAACAATAAGATAACCCCATGGAAAGCATGGAAGAAATTAATTTCTCACTTGAATGTTGGCAAACTTTCTTGATTTTAAAATTAATTTCAATTCCTCAGTTTTTTGCAAGAACACTTAGTTAAAATGTATGCCTGCATGAATCCATCTTAAAAATGTTGAATAAAGGAGCACGTCTATGGCTGTTTATAACATTTATATCTGTTATTTCAATTGAGAATCAACCAATCACGTAGTTGGTAATGTTCAACTTCCAACTTGACAACTAATAATTAAGAAATTTCATCGACAGAACGCGAGAAATTGATGTTTGTTAGGTTTTCAGGTTCAGACTTTCGATTGTTCCACTGATATTTCCTTTCTATATTTAATATCGATTGTGAAGATCAACACATTCTAGTGGTTGGTCAATCTTTTTCTTTATCTTTTGACAAAACTAAATAAAAACAAACCCATAACCTATAATGTTCGAGGATCATCGTGAGCAACAGGAATCACTTCACCAGGCAATGAATTCCACGACTTTGCCGTTCTATTGATGAATGATGCTTTGTAAAAAGAAGTTCGGCATATCTCGGGCCTGAAAACTCAGAGGTGACCAGTCTGAACTCGTCGTTTGTCTACCAGGACTCTTGGTGGCATAATAGACGTTGAGCACCTACCGTACAAATATCTGTAAAAGAGGAAGAGATAGCCCACTTTTCTGCGATGTTCTAGAGAGGTCAATCAATTCGTGAGTATAGTATAACAAATTTGGTGCCAAGACAGATCCTTGTGGCACACCAGCATTGATGAGACCCCATCTACCACCTCAAAGAATACTTGATAGTGAGAGACATAAATGGGGAAGCAAACCACATGACGGAAGTTTCGCTTGGAGGCCTTGGTGTCTAACTCGGTCAAATGCTTTGGAGATATCCAATGCTACAGCCAGAGACTCCCCATATTTCTCGATTGACACCTGCCACTCATGTGTCACGTAGGCGAGCAGATCTACTGTTGATCTTTGGTGACGAAACTCATATTGCCGGTTGTTCAAGATTCTTGAGCTCTCTAGATATTGGATGAGCTCGATGTTGATTGCTTTTTCCATTATTCAAATGATACTTTCGATTCACTATTCTGAAATGTAATTTTCTGAAAGTGGCCATTCTGAAATTCATTTGATGCATCCTGAAATACAGCTGGAAAAGATGTAGAACACAAACTTTAATAACGTATGTTTGTTAATGTTTGAATTTATAGTGCTCTAAGCGTTCTGTCAGTGATCCAACTTCCCATTTCATAAAAAATTTATTCAATTGCCATAGGCGTACGGAATATTGAACAGGGTTCGGCAACAGTTGAGCGGTCTTCTATAACTCATTCGAAAAAATAGTTAGAAAAATGATTTTTTCACCATGTTGTCAAATTTGTCGATAACAACAAAAAATTTCTGACACTGATATTATTTGGAATATTTATGTTACGCCATGCTCCAATAAAATTATTTTCTGGAAGAATCTTGGCATCAATGACTCCTTCTCACGGTAGGTTTGAAATTGACCTGTATACAGAGTGAGAAAAATTATATTGCCAAACAATTGGATTGAACTTTTCAAATAATTCCATCATTTCAAATGGATCACCCTGTATATTATTGATCTGGAAGCGCTTGTGTGAGGGAAACAAATTTTATGGAGCATGATATTATATATTCTCTACTAGATCGAGCTTAAAGGGAGAGGAAATGAAAGAGACGCAGTGATCTGAAATCAGCTGATGTTGTCAATTCTAATGTGCCATGCCATTGTATTGATAAATACGCCAGTTTCAAATAGAACCCTATTCAGAAGTAGTAATGTAGGTTACTCTTCAATTGAGATGATCAAACTATATAACTACAATCTCAAAACTTCAACATGTATACAGAAATCTGCAAAAATGTCATATAGAGAGTCTTCCATTTGAATAATGGAATTATTTCATAAGTTTAATCCGAATGATTGGCAAGATATTTTTCGCACTGTATCACAATTGAATTCCTGACCTACCGCTCAAAGTACTTGAGTCACTGATCGTCAACATTCGACCAGAAAATAATTGCATAGGAGCTTGACATAATATATATATATATATATATATATATATATATATATATTCATATTCCAAACACTATGAGCGTCGGAAATAGTAAAGAAAATCATAATTCAGAAAATAGATTGATAGAATTTTAGAATGAAAATTAGGGGGAACCGTAGCACAATGGTCGAGATTTCTTAACCATGATCGAGCTGCCGGAACGGTAGTGAGTTCGAACCCGTCCACGGCTGTTAATTTTTCATTAAAAATTAGGTATGTTTAGCGATTTCAATCCTGATATCGATCTGGTAGTGTCGATACACGGTCCCCCATGAGTGGTTGGGGGAGTCCACTATAAAAACTCCTGCCGCTCTTCTCAACCCGCTCAAGCTCCGTCTAATGGGACGTTGGATTCCGACGTAGAAGCGATTTAAAAAAAAAGTCCCCCTCATTTTTGTCTTTTTTAAATTCGGAAATTTGATGAAAAATAGAGATTGCCATCAAAAATATAGAAGTTCAGATCACCCTGAAGTGGTAGTTACTTATTTCTATTTCGTTGTATCGAGAAATCAGATAACATGGTGAAAACATCATTCATTTAATAATTCTTTCAGAAAATGATATATGTAAAACCTCGCCACTGTTAGTCGATTATCTATTGTGTGCCTAATTGAAGACTTTTTTCAGAAATTTCCTGAGCTCAAATTCAAGTACGTTGAAGAGGAACAACCCGAGGATTTCTTCATTCCATATGTGTGGGCTCTTGTCAATAAGAAGTCAAACCAAAATCAGATTTAAAAAATGTACATTATGTATATAAAATGGATTAATATATTTCTATAATACTTGTTAACCATTTTTTTTTGTTCAAATTATATAAATTATGCATCTCGTTAGATATTCAAATTGAACCGTGATAATAAACCGTTATTATCTCATTTTCAATTGACTATTGACGGACCGTCATCAAAGTATAATTTATGAAACTGGAATTTTCCATTCATGGAAATGCTGACCCACTGCATTCAAAATAATATTCGAGATAAAATTATTTTGTATAAAATATGTACTTTTTTAGAACATAAGAGAATTGTGTTTGTTGAGTACCTCAAATAGCTACTTATCTGCTTTCTCATCACAAAGTAGGTCCATGATAATGATAAATAAAACATTGTGTGGTTTTATGAAACTACGATGCAAGTATAGGTAAGGCAACCTTTGGGGAATACACAGGATCTTAGCGGTAGCATCAAACTTATGCTTGCTTCAGATATAAAGACCATATGGCGCAGAGACTGTCAGCAGATCAGATCATCATCATAATACATTGAAATTTAAAGATATACGAAATACGACGAATTTCGAATTCGAAAGTTACGCAGTTTGGCTCATCGTCGACAGCTACCACGCAACCCAAAATACAGCCGTCAGGAAAAGAAACCCGAGCGGAGTTTGATAGTTTGAATTGTTACAAGATTTGCAACCTTCGGATATATCATCAGCTCTCATCTTCGGTAACCAATATCACTCACTAAAATATAAGTACCATAATGTGATTTTACCAGCAGTAAAAAATCAATGATAATAATGACAATTTAATAACTTGTTACAGTATGAATACTAGTAAGATATAAGTTGAAATATCTAAATTAATAAACAAGAAAAGTCTCGTTAACTGTTGAAAGTTTGTGTGTGGCTGTTATAAGATTAAAATTAGCTGATATATATAAAAAAAAAAATATAGAAAAATAATCATTAGATTACGTTCAGGAATGAAATCAGGAAAAATCATACTAAAATAAAAACAAGATACAAAAACCTGTCTATCACCCGATATTTGCTTAGAAGATGACTAGGACATATACGTTTGTACACTTACATTAATAAATATGAGTATCTATAGTCCTTTGATTAAAAATATATATATTTGCGTCATAGACATATGATAAAACACATTTCAGTATATTATATCTTATAATGATATGATCGGAATGTCTAGATCGGAATGTCTATTTCTGGTGAAAAAATTATCAATACATTAATTTATGTACCTCTTTACGTGGCAAGCCATAGTGATACAGTCAAACGTTTCTTGAAATCATTTTGAATTTTCGAACTCTCAATTTGAATTGGTAGTGTATTTTTTTTTATCTGTGGACAACACGAAAAGGAAACCTATAATGTTCGAGGAACATCGTGTTAGCCAGCGGTGGAATTTTGGGAGAAGGAAGGAAGGGAGGTGTTGGAATTTTTCTTGGAAGTTTGGAGGTTGTAAGCAGCAGGAATGACTTCACGAGGCAAAGAATTCCACAACTTTGCCGTTCTATTGATGAATGATGCTTGGTATAGCGATGTTCGACAGGTCTCGAGCCTGACAGGTAGGGGTGACCAGCTTGAGCTCGTCTGGTTTGTCTACTAGGAATCGCACGTGGTGGCATAATAGATGATATTTCCGTTGAGCACTGACCGTGAAAGTATCTATAAAAAAGGCAGAGATCGCCGACCTTTCTACGATGATCTAGAGAGGTCACTGATTTGGTGAGTGTTGTATCATCGACTAGGCGAATAGCTCTCTTCTGAATTGAATCTAAGAGCTTCAACGTATGGGGGCTGAGCTCCAAACATGTGAACAGTACTCCAGGACAGGTCGAATTTGTGCTTCGCAAAGAACTGGTGTTAGTTCTGGGGCACATTTCTTGAGAACAATAGGCGGTATTCCGTCAGGCCCCATAGCCTTCTTGACGTTGAGGCTAAGCAGAATGTGTCTGATTGTGCGTTGCCGGAAGACAATTTCTGGCATACGGTTATCGATGGTAGCGATTTTGGGAAGTTCCTGGCCTCGTGGATCCAATTGTCTGCAAACATTTTGGCGAAGGTGTTGGCTTTTTGATGGGGTGTTATAGCCAATGTATTATCATCCTTTGTGAGGGGAGGAAATGAGCTAGAAGTGAAATTTCTCCTGATTGCCTTGGCAAAGGTCCAAAATGTATGGGAACCATTTGGACACTCTATGAGCTTTGATCTTATCTTCGTGTTGTATGCCTCTTTAGACTCATCTATCGTTCGATTGCATGTATTCCTAGATTCAACATATTCAGCTCTAGTTTGCGGGCATGGGTTTCTGCGCCAACGACGGTATGCTGCTTGCTTCAGAGCGACGACCCTAGAACAGGTTCTATTGAACCATGGTTCACCAGTGGTTCGTGATTTGGTGCTATGTGGTATGTAAGTTTCCATTTCCAGCATGATGATTTCCGAAATCTCTTAGCGAAAGCCTCAGCCAGACGTCCTGCGTCATCTGTTTTGTTCGAGAATTTGAGCCAGGTGGAGTTGTGGACATTGAAATCCCCCATGTTGATGATTTCAGCTGCTGGGTGATTCTGTTGGATGAGATCGAGTTTCAGAGAAAGGAATTCGAAGAGGTCACCAGAAGTTGGTTCGTTTGGTGATAGATAAACGCAGTAGATGAACTTTGTCTGTTTGTGGTTATCGATCTTGAGCCACATTACATTGAATTCTTTTGGTTCCAGTTCCTCCTGACGATGGCATGAGAGATCATTTCTGGAAAAGAGACATAAACCTCCTCTGAATCTGAAACGGGTATGGAGCTCATATCCAGGGCAGAGCATATAGGTCGTGTCAGTTGATGAGTTGACCTGCGTCTCAGTTAAAGCCAGTGTATCTGGTTTCTCAGCCTGTAGATGGTGATGAACATCGTTTATGTTTTTGTCCAGACCTCGGATGTTACAAAGGTCTATTTTCAAATTCAGATTGTTCGATGGTGAACTTCATCGAGCACCTCTCGCCCGGAAATCCGAATGGAGAGGTATTTTACTTCCGTAGTGTTTTACTCTAGGAGAATTGTATAATTTGATGCTTAGGTATCTGATATCTTCCTGTCCTCGAGCATTAATCATGAAAGGCATTTTGAAATTAGGTATTTCGTTTGATTCTAGTGTTGAATTCGTGTTCTATTGTCGGATGTTTGTGTTTTGATCTGAAAGTTTGTACATCACTATCCAAAAAGGAGAGCTGTTCTGGATCGAATATATTTGTTTTAAGACAGAGAGCATCTGTCGGATGAGTCCCTTTTTACGTGTTGCTTGTGGTACTTAACATAAGCTAAACCTAACCATTTGAGTCGAACGAAAATATCTCATATAGTTAGTTTCTCAATGTTTTCTTCGCTGTCTACAAAATTTTCAGAATCATGCTACTTCCAGTTCATGAAAATTTATACAAGGCATTAATCGGTGTTGCCCGATTCGATGAAGATATTTGCAGTATTGCCAAGTTCAACGTTTCCATGATGATATCCTATCAAATTCAGCTATTCTGGTTCGTTCACATGATTCGGCAACACAGCGTTTTCATATTCCAAGAATAGATTTCCTGTGAATAATTCTCGAGTAAGAGATATAAGACTGTTTCCATATATCATTATAATAATCATCATTCCATTCCATGTTAGACTGATATTACGTTCATGCTATATGCTTAATTTATAACTGATCATTTCCTATTGTACTCTTGTGCTCCGCCATATTAACTGAATAAATTACTCACTCACTAGCCGCCCCAGTATCAGGTATCGACACACCTGATATTGGCCAAGGTCGCCAGTTGGGTGGAGGGTCACTCTCAGCCTGATCCCCTGTGAAATGGATGGGAGTGCCTGACCCAATTGGTGAGCTGGTACGACACTGGCGTTCAAGTCGCGGGCGGTGGACTTCGGTTCAGAGGTTATCTAGGAAGTAGCTGAAGTGAAGACGAATAGTGTCAAAAGATCGCCTAACCTAAGGTGGAAGGTATCGTGCTGATGGGTGCGTGGCACATAGGCAGATGTGCCAAGGACGATCCCTCTGGGACACCGGGCGACCTTACCATAGCAACGTGGGGCTCTACCATAGCGGACCTCATTTCCCAGCTACTCGTGGGAACAAAATAAGTACAAAATCATCAAAAAAAAAAACCCAAACAGGAAGGGTGAAATCCCCGACCCTCAAGAAACTGAGGAAATGGAGATCGGCATTCCGACTCCACAATAGGGGCTGGGCGATAACCCAGTCTCTCAACAAGAGAGCGGAGACAAACCGCCTCCGCCAGAACTGACTTCAGATCAGGAAGGGAAACTGCTAAAGTCTCCAAAACCTACTGAATCAGCCTCAAACTGAAACGTACTCGACTTCCAGGGTCGAGAAGGGAAGTGCTCAGTCGCTTGCTCAAGAGCGGAATGGCATACGATACTGCCTCAGAGCAAGCACTGAAAGATCTTGGAAAACCGAAACAGCAACCAAAAGGGGATAAATCCCAGTCCGTAGTTGCTGGAGTGAACAAACGCCATAGATCGGACGACAGCACGCCGGAACACACGGCAAAGAAAACCTGAACGGGTGTAACCAAACCCTTATATGGGGTTGTGGCTGGGAGCACCAGGGTCGGTCTAATCCACCCTGAATATCCTACCACATCCCTAACGGGCGAACAATTAAAGGCCCTGCAGCGAGCCATCATGGAAGCTGTAGGCCTAATACCTGATAGTGGCCCGCAGGTGAGGTTCCAGAGCTGTACTCTTCGGTCTGGATGGTTGCAAACACTTGCGCGGACAGCATCAGCGCCAACTGGCTGGAGGAGGCATCAAAGCAACTCCAAACATGGGCAGGGGCGAAAATTGGATTCGTCGAAGAGCAGGACCTTCCAAAACCTCACATCTGTGTAGCATACATCCCGGATGATGATGCCGATAAACGGCTCTCGCACGAGACGGTGCTCAGCAATGGGTCATACTAAACCGAGAGTACTTGGGCCGTGGACAAACTTGGACATTCGCCATAGACGAAATGTCCAAAGCAACCTTGGAGAAGCTGGACTTCGAGCCCTACTTCGGTTTCGGTTCCGTCTGAAAGGCGGTCGTGGAGGGAAAGAACCTTCCCGGACGCAGAGAGAAGGAGAAGCTAAGCGATCCTTGGTCGCAAAGGGAGCACCACAAGGGAAAGGTCGATCATTCCCTTCAAGAGGTGCCCCCCAGACCAAACAGCCTACGAGGGTGGTCTTGGGAAAGGGCACATCCATCCCACACAGGCCACCACTCGCCAAGAAGGCTGGCACCTCCAGAGGGAACGGGAACAAACCACCCTCTGGGAAAGATGGCGGGGGAGGACCACCTGAAGAAGGCAAAAAAGGGAATGGCTGACATGACAGTCAGACTCTTGCAGGGTAACCTGCAATATGACAAGGCCGCCCTCTACGTCCTTGGGAAGAAATTCTGGCCCTCATCCAAGAACCCTGGACGTCCAACACAGGCTGAGTTACCGGACTGACTAATACATCTGGTAAGGTAATCGCAGCCAGCTCTGGGGTATGACCCAGGGCATACATTCTAGCCAGAAACAACATCAACTATTTCACTCTTTCAGATTTCTGCACTCAAGACATGGCAACAATCCATGTGAAGTTCCCAGAGAGAGGTAGTATGACGGAACTCATCGTCTGCTCAGCATACTTTCCTGGGGACGTGGGAGCAGAACAACTTCCTCCAGCGGCCGTGCGAGAATTAATTGCCTTCAGCCAGAGGAACAACACCCATCTGGTGATAGGATGTGCACACCATGCACACCATGTAGCGTGGGGCAGCGCAAACATCAACATGAGAGGTGAGTTTCTTTTCAATTATTTGATAGGGGAGGAGCTTATAGTTAACAATGTGGGCTCTGAGCCAACCTTCATCAATAGTATTAGGAATGAGGTACTAGATTTGATAGTCAGCTCAGAATTTCTAAGCAATAAGATATCCGGGGTATCCTCTGAACCATCATGTTCAGATCATAGGCACATTCGATTCAACATTAAAATAGGCCCCAGGCCAGTGGTACAATACCGAGACATACAGAGCTTGGACAGGGAAGGATACGAAACCTCCCTAAAGAACTATCTCCAAAACGGACTTACCACAACACATAGTCGAGATCAAATAGATATTGCTGCGGAACATCTACAAACCGCACTTATCACGAAAACTGTCCAGAGGGAGAAATAGGATAACCGAAATGTTTCCTGGTGGAACAAAAATCTGGATAAATCACGAAAAGAAGTTCGAAGGTTATTCAACCGAGCTAAGGAATCAGGTGAAAGGGAAAACTACAGGGGTACAACAAAAACATCCGGAAGTCAAAAAGAGAATCATGGGAACGATTCTGCGAAAATGTGTCCAGCACATCGAGCGGAGCTCGCATCCACAAGATTCCATCCAGAGAGCCGACACAGTGGCTGGGATCGCTTGAACATCCAGGCGGCTCCTACACAGCCTACAGGAAAGAAACACTAGATCTATTGGCTAATAACCACTTCCCAGGCAGCCTGATTCTGGACAATCGACCTTCAGTCGTAAACGCAGGCCGAGCAAAACGACCTGGCAGAGATGACTGGATTGCTGCCAATAAAATAATCACGTCAGAGGTGATAAAGAAGGGTGGTTAACTCGTTCCATCCGTACAAATCGCCAGGAGAGGATGGCATAGCTCCAGTTCTGTTACAATTCGGACTGGAACTTATTATACCTACACTCACAAGACTCTTCAGAGCCAGTTTAGCCTAGAACTACATTCCACCTAACTGGACTGCGACTAGGGTAATCTACATTCCGAAGATGGGTCGGACTGACCCACATCCAAAATCGCTCAGAATGGAGAAAATACTGGATGGGCACATAAGGTGTGGTTTACTAACAAAACACCACCTCAATGTTCACCAGGCTGGCAAATCAACAGAACTTGCCCTAAATAACCTTCTATCAGGAATCAACGACGCCCTGGAACACTAGGAGGTAGCAGTTGCTACATTCCTGGATATAGAAGGACCATTTAACAACGCACTACCTCATTCCCTCCATGAGGCTACTGTCTCTAGGGGAATTGAACCAATACTATGTGACTGGATAAAAACTATGCTTCATAACAGAACTATAACGACCTCTCTACAGGGGGGAAGTGTCGGCTTCAAGCGAACCAGAGGCTGTCGCTGTCCGCAGGGAAGGTCCTCTCCCCTCTGCTGGTGATAACTTGCTGGCCATTCTCTCTATATGGGAGGTCGATCTGCAAGCATATACTGACGATCTGGTCCTAGTAATACGCGACAAATCCGAAGAGACGATCTCTCACGTCCTCCAGGATATATTGGATACCATATGTAAATTGTGTGAGAGGGAGGAAATGTCCATTAACCCCCACAAAATGGTCATAGTACCGTTCACCAGAAAAAGGAAGCTGGAACATCTGAGACCTCCTTCCATCAATGGTGTAACAATTCCTTTTGAGAGCAAAGAAAAATATCTGGGATTAACCCTTGATGAAAAGCTGAATTGAAACTTAACGGACTACAGAGACAAGCGTGCCTGGCGATTACTGGGGCCATCTGCTCCACGCCAACAGCAGCAATGGAAGCCCTTCTTGGACTACTTCCTCTCCACAAAGTCCTGGAGAGAGAAGCAAGATAGGCAACATACAGACTTCACCAAGCGGCCAAAAGTTTACCGCAGGCACTGGTCATGAGAGGCAGCAGCATGCTGGAGGGCATAACAGCTCACAACACTCTGGGAATGCCCTCAGACAGCATGCCTAAGACCATCAACAAATCCTACTCTATGGTCTTCCCTGAAAGAGAAGGCTGGGCTTGGAACGAAACTGACCTATGTAGAGCTAATGAATGTTGGTTCACCGATGGTTCTGAGACTTTGGAAGGCGTCGGAGCCGGAATATACGGGATGAACCCAGTAGTAAAATTAGCTACGATATTCCAGGCAGAGTTATATGCCATTGATATGTGCGCAAGGGAGCTGGAAAATCGACACCACACACGAAAAACATTAAAAATATTTTCAGATAGTCAAGCAGCACTGAAAGCGCTTGAATCCAACTGCTTTAAATCTAGAGCAGTATGGAACTGCAGAGAACCCTTAAACCTACTAGCAGAACATAACAACGTGAACCTAGTTTGGATACCCGGTCACTCGGGCCTAGAAGGAAATAGCGGACGCCCTAGCAAAAGGTAGGACCGAAACACCGTTCATTGGGCCAGAACCGACCATCGGAATAGCTTACAGCATTGCCAAGAATGCTATAACATCCTGGTACAAGGAACAAACAGGGCACTGACAAACTACTAGAACTCAGCAGAGCACATCTCAGAGTTATAGTAGTATTGCTCACTGGCCACTGCAAACTCAAACACCACATGCATAAAATCGGACTAGGACAAGATGCAGAGCTCAGCCTCCAAACATACGCTGCCAAAAAACTATAAATCTTGGTACCATCTACCATCTGTACCAGCCCTTACTCTGTGTAACAGATGAGCTAATAGAAAGCTACAGATCTGCTGAAGAGATGGCTCTTTGTTAATGAAAACTGTTCATTCACTTTCATCTTTTCATAAAATATTATGAGATACCAAACAGACAGAATTGAAAATGATTTCCAAATGAAAAAAAAAAAAAAATTGGGAATGGGAGTCCTCAAAGTGACTAGGTCACTTGTATGAGGCTGGAAATTGTGAAATTATTTTGAATAAAGTGAAAACAGAGTATGCATTCACTGGATTATCTTTATTCAATAGTCTAATAAGAGTTTTTAAAATCAATAGTTTGTGACTTGATTGTCAAGATTTTGCTTCAACTTATTTTGTGATATTATTCTTGAATGTGCTGAGAGAATTCTATGTTTTGATTTCATCAGGTAGCTTGGTAGCTCGTTGAAAACTCTTGGTACAAGCTGATACCTTGACCTATTGATTTGATTGTTCTGGGAATGATGGATGATCCTTGTTTATATTTTCTACTGTAGGAGTGGTCAATAATAGATTAAGTCAATTCGTTTTGATACTGATGCAATATAGTTGTCTCTCAAGTCAAAGATGCAACTTTTTTTGTATAATTGATCTCTAGGAAAATCGCGACATCTGTTGAATATTGTTTTCAGTACCAACATTTGAATGATCTCCATGACCAGATCTCTAAATGGATGTGAGTAAAGTTGAATGAATTCCTATTGTCCTAATATGATTTAGAATTGCAAAACTAGATACCCATTCAACATGAATATCAAAAAATTGATTGTGCCAATTTACTTGAATCTTAAGAAGTCTACAGAAAAGGCTCAAGAGAAGGTGAGTGTTAATTAATTGCTCATTTGGAATGAAAAGTTAATCTTTAATGGAAAAATGAGAGTACACATTAAAAAAATTTCACACCTTGAATATCATCTTCAAATATAACTTCACATTTTCTATCTTTCTCTAATAATCTCAATACCTTCAGCAGTACATCCTGATTCATCCCAAAAAACATTTCTCCTTCAGTATCCTCTCCTTGAACCAACTCATACAAAGTCATTATACTATTTTGGATACCTCTACTTGATACATAATCATAAACTATCGATGCCCACTCTTCTAATGTATGCCAGTATATTTCCCATCGATTCTTCAGTTTATCAATTGGTGCACAATTACCACCCTTTTGCAGTTCACTCAAGATAGATACAATCACACTTTGTTCCAACTTCCTGTTTATTGTAGAATTATAGAATAAAGGTCCTTGGCTTGATTCTCTCACATCAATTATATATATCTTGTTTTTTTGACAATATTCTAGAATGAGAGATTTCCATGCAGCCACTTGCTTAGCTCTTGTTTCTGAGTGAGGTTGCAGTGTGAAAAAAGGCGGAAAATTATATTGCCAGGGCCACTCAATATCACAGTCAGGCATACTGGAAAAGTAAATTAGTCTAGCAGGTCTATAGGTGATGATTTCGATGTTTGAACTAATTATTCATCACTGAACAATACCAACAATTATTCTATGCCTACAGTACGTGTTATTATCTCAACGACACAAATCCGAAAAATGATCTAAATCTAAACAAACACCACAGTAGAGTTGATTAGGATATGACAAATGTCACTGACAAGTATCAACTGTCACTTTCACTTTGCAGCTAATCCGCTAAACCGCCCAGTCGTAACTAACGACGTTGCCATATTTATCCAGTCACATAAACTTGATGATCTAGAAAGCTCTAATTTGGACTTTCCTGGAGTAGTATCTTTTCATGTGTTTGGACTTAAGCTCCCGAACATGCACTGAACCTCTCAGATTTCATTTGAATTCATTCATTCATTTCATTTATTTATATTCGCTTAGTAGTTGATACTCACGAATTCATTGACGTCTCCAGAACATTGTGAAAAAGTGGGTGATCTCTCCATTTCTCAGATATTGCCATGGTCGGTGCTGTCGGTGCTCATTGCAATTCTCGTCTATTCTCCACTCGCAATTTCGAAACTTTCATGCACATGAAATCGAAAATTCAAATATGGAGGCCATGAGAAAAATGAAAGTTGAGACGAGTTCCCATCTTATAGTCGTTTCAAAAAAGAGCCCTGATATTGAGACATTTTGTTAGCTGTTGAATCAACCGTTTCAGATTAAAAAATAAATACCGCCGATTTCGGTATTTCGCCGATATTCTCAAAACCATTTGACGTACTGATTGTAAATCTGATACCGGTTGTCGAATGAACTAAGATTCCTCTGAAACTTCTCCCTTTAAACCTTTGCCGTGGGTACAATAGGAGCCGAGATCACGCTGATTGCTGATTGTTTATCTGAAGAAATTCAAAATATCTACAAAATATATTCTGTGGTTTCATACTATACTATCAAAAACTTTCTTGTGGGAATTGAATAACATTTTCTTTATCCCGCCTTTCAACGTTGGAATCCAACGTCTCATAAGTGAAGACTTGTACGGAATTGATTAGAGTGGAACATGGAACCTTATTAACAGTAGACTCATAGCCACTTTTAAGGAACCGAGACTGCTGCGGCTTATTATTTCAATTTTCCCTCCATGTGCAATCAATCGATATATGCACGAGCTTTATTTGATGTTAATCTTGAAATGTAATCTTATTCACATCATGCCTCCCATCACCCGACGTATATGCACACTCATGGCAATATGGCAATGTTGGTATAATGAGAACAATGCAATTAAGTCATTTGTCATTGCCAATTTTTTATGTCACTATTTTGATTTTTGGATTTGGATTACGTAAATATCTATTTGTCCATTGCCCAAAAATTTAAAAATGTTTTTTGAGAAGTTTCTTCGGAGGTTGCCCTCTGTTAAAGCTCAGGAAGAAGAAGAAGAGGAACTACAAGATCCACAGCAAATATTGAGGGTAAAGTCTTGACCTCAACATAGTAGTATATATTTGATCATATCAAAAACCGTGAGGACGGTTTTCTGGTTGAAGACCAATGCTCCCTGCGCTCAGTATCCGCAATAGTCTGAAACGAAAACCAGTAATCTATATCGTTTGTGAATGATTATGCTTTTCTTGAATGATTGACTTACCTACACCTTTTCCAATCATAGTTCAGAAAGCATGCTAATTTCAAAAGGAATTAATTGTATATTGAATTAGTCAATTTCAATTTTGGAATGTGTGAAATATCTATTTCAAATTTGTCGTTTAATTTCCTTTTAATTTCAGAATCCATCATTTCAGTATCAGAACTTATCATTACAATTTCAAAAGTGATCTACAGTAGTCTAATTCTACTACAATCTGTATGTGCAGTAACTCTACAGAGTGATTGAATATTACATAACACTTCAGTCGCGTATCATACAAACCTCTACCAGCATTTTTTTGATATATGAGTAATGTTTCATGATTGGACATATTTGGATATGAATTTCACTATTTTGGAAATTAAAATATAGATTTTCGAAACTGACTCAAGTAATTCAAAATACAATTGATACTATTTGAAATTCAAATTCATTTTGAAATACAAATAGCTATTTCAAAATGAAGTTCACGATTTTTAAATATTCTTTGAAATTCAGCAAACAATTTTAGGATTAAAATGACACTTCTTCAAAGCAATTTTGTTTACAGGAACATATTTCTTTTGGGTTCAACTGACAGCACTGCTAGTTTTGTCTACACTTTTGTCCCCACCCAATTTGAGAGGCATAGAACTCAACTTCAAATTGTTTCCCATCTTATTTCTGGGACATGCACTTTTTGACTCTTTATTGATGTTCAACTCCATATAGATTTTGTACCATATTATTCATAGACAAATTGAACCCACTTTTGTATTAGTTCAATATTTATTTCACACCAGAAGCAGTGCAACAATTGAATACAGTCTACACTAACGATCAGAGTGCAACAACTATCTTTGAAAATTGTATGTTATATTGTTCAAAATGTATGAATTCACTACAGTCACTGAATTCACTATCATAGAGGCTAGCGTAGTAAATAATCAAAAATGCCTAGATCCCTCTTTAGCAAAATCCATTGAGGCATTTTTAAAATTACCTTGTAATAGCACAATTGTGCTCTTATACTATTTCAAAATTACACAATTATTTCATCATTTACTTACAATTGCAAAATTTCGACTTTTTTGGATAGCCCTCCGAAATAATTTCGAGTACGCTCCTGATTACACGATTTCCACTTTTAATCGACATACAGCAAACAAATAGGAAATACTAGAGTTCTCAGAAACTTTTTATTGTGAATTTGTAATTTTGGTTTTATATCATCGCACAACAAAGATATTATGTAGTTTTTTACATTTCACCCTTTCCGTCGTCCATTTCGAAATTCAGCTTTCCCGTCCCCTTCGCAATAATTTCGAGCACACTCCTGACCTCATGATTCCAACTCTTTCGAGATAAAGAAAAAAAAAAGGAATTTCGAGATGTTCAAGAATTTTTAATTTTTTGGATCCCTGAAGAAAGTTCGCCACTGTAGTGGACATATTGGTTAGTGGAGAAATTCTAGCAACGGCTCTTCTTCTACCACCGTATAATATATCTTCTATAAAAATCACAATCAAACCATAAAAAGTTCAAATCCCACAAAAATGTCGATTTCTAAGAACTTCCGACTATAATATCTTTTTTCCAATTTTTCATCCCCCAAAATCAATATAAACGTTGAAAAATTCATCCACATACCACCAAAAACTCATTTCAACATTTTCCCGCATTCATAAGAAATATTCGAACTTGCTAGAAACGTACCCAAAATTTACAATTTTCAATTCAAAGTACTATTGAAAATTCATAGTTATTGTTTTTATAGTTGAGACTAACAACATTGAAAGTTCTCATACTATGAGATAGATAGAAATAATTGAAGACCTTGGTGCAAGAGCCGGTCATTATCCTCATCGAATGAGTCAAACAAGTAAACCCATACAATTTGAAATTGCGCATCTTTTGGTACAAGAATGCAAATATACAAAAATGTTTCCCAAACAATAATAATTTTTTCTCTATATATATAAAAAAAAAATATTTCCAAAAAATATTCCTGTTTTTTATATTTTGGTGCAAGAAATAGTGCAAATTTTATTTTCTTTTCAAATTACACGGCAGAAATCTAACGCATTACATCTATTTCCATAAAATCAATTGATTTATGTATATGCTTGATTTTATTTCCAAATAGGAAAGTTTTTTTCATTTTCCCAACATTTGAAAAATGTGGACTTGTCTGGTTATTGCACCAAGGTCCTAAATTATAGGTATCTGTAGAATCTGCTAATATTGTTTATCAGTAATACAATTGCTGCAGATTTCAAAAGAAATGTCAGAAATGGTGTAAGTATCTCCTGAATCCATCGAAATTCCAGGAATATTATGTAGATAATTTAGGCGCTGTCCCTTGAAATTTATCTAACATATAAATTCACTGATAAGAGGGTTTATTTTACAAAAATTCCAAGCATCATTTAAATTTACTAAACTTCGAAATTCGCTGCTACACAGCTCATATCGGGATAGGAGATTCGTGCTGGAATATGTTGTCTTCTGTAAGGTACGTTTCAATATACTATTCTCAAAATGATTTTAACATGTTTCTTCACTAAGTTGAACATCAGCCGTATAATGTAGGATAATATGTGCGAATAAACTGAATCGTCAAAAAAATATTTTTCAGTTGCAATATATAGCGAAGTAAGCACTATTTGATTCTTTACAAATATGATCAATATTCTTCAATCAAGAAACATCAATATCATATACAGAAATTTTGTTTTCTTCAGATATCCCATTTCTGGTAAAAAAAACTGCAGACAAATGGTTTCCCACATCATGCGGTAACTAATATATATACTTATAGCGAAATCTAATTTTCAGGATCAATGCATGGAAACTGACCACTGCAAACACTTGGCAGAGAAATATCAAGTTTGTAATGATAGAGTGAATTCTCGATCACGTACTACTGAAACTTGCCTAGAAGAACTTTTTGATTTGCTGCATGCAGTAGATCACTGTGTTACTAAAGACCTCTTTGGAAAACTCAAATAATATTTATAACTGCAAAATTATGATCGTGTATGCGATTCGTTAGCTTGCAAATAGGTACCTCTTTGTATAGAATAAATAAACTATTGATTAAGTTTATAATGTTTCATTCTGGTGTACAAAGCCACCAAGACCACTTACCTAACTTACCTTTAAATTAAAGTGGACCAAACCACGGAGTAGATAAACTGACAGATATCCGTCATTATCAGCCAAAGCGGATTTGATTTTACAGGACCGACGATCGTATTGCTATCTATCGCTATCAAGCGGTGCGGCCTCATTAAGGTTGTTTGACAGGTCTACAAATTTTCGGAAAGAAATAATTGAAGAATTGTTTCACCATTCTGTATTCAATTTGATCTTTCATGATGATGATGTCAATGTAATGATAATTAATATTTTATCCATTGCCGTACCTTGAAGGAACAAATTTTTTCTATATAGTTTTGCTACAGTGGCTTTATGCAAGGCAGTGGCGTCAATGCATTTTCAGCTTTTTGATTTGCTGTTGGTGATACGTCACGCCAGACGTCATTAGGAGGCATATTTCCCGTGATTGTGTTCACATTGATCTTGTGTTAACTTCAGTCATTTTATATAAACAAGAGTTCATTCTAGAAATCTAGTGGTACATGTATTTTTTTCACTCGTAAAATGCCTGGTTGTGTAACTGTAGGCTATTTTAATTCAGCTATTTGATTTAATTTAGCTCCGCCCATCCGTCATTTGGAGGCAAATACTAAGCCTATTATCGCCTATTATTTCGAAAGCTATCAGAAAATAGTGAATGAAAATAAAGTTTAATTTTTTTCTGAGTCATCAGAATTTCTGCCACAAGATTTCGGCGTAATGGCATAATTTTGACATGATTTCAATTTTTCCCATGGAACAACCTAGATATCATATAACGTCTAAAGAACTATTTTTTGATTCCAAAAATATATACATCTGGTTTATTTCATCCATCCGTGTTAGAAATATAAGCGTTCAAATATTTCCCGAAATGTAATTAATATTCACTACAGAGAATCTACAGGGTGTAACAGAATTATGTGATCAAACTTCTAGGGGTTATGTCCGGAAAGACGATGAATTGCCTAAATAGGATTTAATGCATTTATTTTTCCCTTTTGTACATGATATCATCACAACAATTGTTCAAAATGTCTTCCTCCAACCTGAATACACCTAAAAATACACCTTGACTAAAAATATGATCCTCGTTCAGAATGATTCCAAATGCTGCTGTAATTCGTCAAATTAAGTCTTGCTTTGTTTCTACTGGAGTTTCGTAGACCAAGACCATGTGAAGTACCTACCTCTTTGCACGAAAAAGAAAACCAAGTTTTTTGTAAAGCAGTTTTCGCAATGGATCTCACATGATCGTCCCATGAGAGAGCGCTGTTAGTGGTGACACCCAGCATGGATATTGACGACCTCATAGGAACAATGGTACTCGACATCATCAAATTGGGCATTGTGTGATCTGCCTTCTTGGTAATCATACAAGCTTGAGTTTTTGTTGCATTGAACTGTACTAGATTTTCAGATCCCCATTTCAGAATTATTGTCAGATCCTTATTTGAAGCATCGACCTGTCTTCGCCTTGCACCTCTGGCCTCGTTAGAGGATATATGGGCTCTAGAGAAGAAGGCGGAATGAAGAGTACTATCATCCGCAAAGCTATGAACTGGGCTGGAGGTCACATCCAACTAATCATTGATGTGGAGCAAGAACAAAGTTGGTGCCAAGCCAGAGCCTTGTGGAACACCAGCATTGATCGTCATTGTATCAGACGATACCCCGTCTACCACCACGTAGAGTGATCTATCTGCAATGAAACTCGATAGTAAAGACACGGTTGGGGCGGTAAACCATATGACGGAAGTTTCGCTTGGAGGCCTTGGTGCCAAACTCGGTCAAATGCTTTGGAGATATCCAAGGCTACAGCCAGAGACTCCCAATGTTTCTCGATTGACGCCTACCAGTTATGTTCAGCAGGTCTCCAGTTGATCTCTGGTGACGAGAGCCATATTGCCGGTCGTTCACTATTCTTGAGCTCTCTAGATATCGGATGAGCTCGATGTTGATTGATTTTTCCATTACTTTAGAGATCACAAATAGTAGTGCAATCGGTTGTTGGGGAGGGGTTTTCCTGCCCTTCTTTGGAATCGGTTGGACCCTAGCTTTCTTCCAGTTAGAAGGAAATACGCCGAGTTTGTACAAAAGGGTGAGCAACCTGCAATGTTGTCTGCAGACATTTTGGTGTTGGATTTTTCTTGGGATGTTGTAACCAATGTATCATCATCACTTGTGAGATAGAAGTGAAATTCGAATATTTGAATTTTGTGTTTATTATGACAGTCTTTTCACTTTAGTTTTCATCGTTTTTTTTTCTGGACTTTTATGATATAATAGCTCCAAAGGCTTGTGAGTTTAGTCCTACATTGAATTTATCCTGCATACATTCGTGAACTTTGGAATGGAGTCAAATGAAACCATGATGTGAGGGTATCAGGGATTTATATTTTGTATACTCCGTGAATCTTATTCCAAAATCATAGGATTACGATCTTAATGATTCCCATGAATTTGGGAATTAATCATTTTCTGAGAAATGATTCTGACGGTTTCCTAAACATGGCGGATTTCGACCCGTTGTCGCCACTCTGCATATTATAGTCACTCTAATGCTCAAGCCATGCTCTAGCCATGCTTAAGAGGTGAAGTTGAAAAGATCTGTGACAGCTGGTATAAAATTCAATCGCCGTATGCTAGTCTCGTGAAAACTCGAAATTGGCTCGATCGATTAGAATATTTTTTCGATTTGTCGCCTCAATACTGGTTTATAGAGAAGAAAATCATGGAAAATCTATTTCATATGAGAATTTATTTGAACTCCAGATTACTTCGAATAGATGGCGTTCGTGGCGGCCCTACCGTTTGAAAGCTGTGCCATGCATTATATTTATTCAGTGCGGTTGTGTGAAATATATCAGATTCAGTATCGTTTCATTTCAAAAAGAAGTAGTAGATTTCGAGAATAGATTTGGTCAAAGCAAATTTAATTACATTTCGGGATAATTCATTTTGATCGGCCATTCTATGGTGGTAAATTGACTTTCAGGCTTAGATATAACGAATTCATACAAATATGTTTTAGCAATACTCGAGGACGAAATTCATCATCTTCTTTTTCATCTCCACATTTTCTTCCACAAGTGGAGCAACAAGCAATATAATTTGATTTATTTATTAAAATGCGGTACCATTTTCCCAAAGTTTATTTTTCAATAGGTACATAATAAAAGGATGCATAATATGATTTTGAAAAATATAGTGAGTGAGAGTTAAAAGCATAAGAGGCTTTTGACCGGATATTTTTTGTCTTAACGTTTGTACTACCATTCAGATTGATAAAATTTGATTTCGATATCGTTAGTCATGCATACAAGTCAACAGGTTTCTCTCAATCTAACAATATTCAAATTATATATCCAGAAAACAGTTCATTCTACAAAATATTCAATGATTATAGCAGTCAAACTGCATTCAGAGATAAATGAGTAATTATAGTGGAAGTTGGTGTGGATTTATGCAGCCACATTCAACAATTTTCAATTATGAATTAGCATGTACCAAGTAGCGAAAACATTACCGTTTATGCAGATCAAATTAAAGAGTAGAAATAAATGATACGTATAGACGCACAAGTCAGTCCCAATCCTTTGAATTTCTAATTTTCTTTAACGTAAATCACAGGAAATTGAGAACGAGATCGACTCAGCAAAGCATCATCCAGATATGTTATATAAAATAATTTTCAACCCTAGAATAATCTATTCTGAAGTGGGGTTAGATTCATCATGACAAAGTCTGACCAATCACAAGGTTTCTCTACCAGTCTTAGAATCAATTAGCGGTCATCTGCGTACTAGTTGCGTACTAGACGAAAACCCGGTTCAATTGAAGTAAAAAGTTGAATATCTTCTTACTCGTTAATTGCTAATTGTTAATTGTCTGCATAAACACAGCCATTGAAACAAGAAGTTTAACTTATAATTTTTGATTCTCAATTGATAAATGTTACTTGATAATTGTTAAATGTGGCTGCATAAATCCACACTTATTGAAAAACATTTCCCAGGAAAGTCTTTGACTCAATCTCCGTAAGGTAGGAAATTTGGGTGAAAGGTTAGAAAAAGAAATAAAGGAATTTGTGTATGGCATAGGCATTTTTTTGTAATGTGTTATCTGAATCCGGTAGATTCCACATATGTTGAGATACTCTGTAGAGATTAGCCTATAATGTTCCACAATCTTCTAATCACCTTTCTAACCCTTTATTCAAATATCTCGAAAACATATATTTTCGAAACTGTATGAAATCAGTTGAGAGAAATAACAACAGGTACAATAAACTTATATGAACGACACTAAATTTTTTACAAGTACTGTTTCACGAGTCGTGCATGCAAATCGATAGAATATTTATATGTACAATGCATGAAGAAATAATGTGATTTTTTCAGTTGCAGTCAATGAGCACTAATAAAAACTAATAAAAAAATACTAAAACAGCAATAATAATAATGATATAATAACAATATAGTAATAATATAGCATCATAATTTATTTGCCGAATCAAATAAAATAACACATATTCACTAATGATGATCATAGGTGTCTACGAAATCAAATAAGAACCCACGAGGAAAGCCTTGTGCTGATTACATATTTCCTAATCTATTCGAAAATATTGAAAATGAAGTATTTGGTGCCCATGGATACAAAACAAACTGTGAAAAATGCAGTATCTAAACATTTCATTGAATTCAATATGATAAACGTATGGAAAAACAGAAGTACAAGTACTTGTGTGGTTAGTAGTAATCATGTAGCGAGATCATTCATCTCTAAAAGAACTACATTCTTCTTAATGAGGTTGTGATCAGGCGGCAGGTAAATAGTTATCAACGACATATAATCATGAAAACATGTAGGTATTTTTGAAGACAACATAAAAATTATGGATTTTACATATAAAGAAGACAATAAAAGCTTAAACATGAAAGTACTGGAGACAGAATTGTATATGGAGTCATGAGATCATTACCTGATTATGAAATGAATGGTACAACTTTGGGCCTAGATAATGATGACATTTTTGAGGTAGTTTTATTGTTAGTTGTTTATAGTTATTGCGATTATCGAATCGATTTTTTTGCTGCCTTGTTAAGACTCTTAGACAGAATCACAAATTTCTGATTCAAGTTCACCTCTAGGGTATCGGAATGTTATTCGGGAATGAAGTTGACAGAAGGTAGGTGTTTGTTGCCCTTCCCTGAACAATTTTTACACAAGGAATATTACTCTCTACTACAGCTCACTAATGAAGTCTCCAACTTTTGGTGAAAATCAAGAATAAATTAAATTTGGATGCCAATCAGGACATTGTAAATACTATGGAATACTGGTTTTTGCCAATTTCAAATCGGTGTATGATGAAAATGGCTGAGATGATGCATCAATTGTATAGTGGAAAATTGTTCCGCTACCTACAAAATGAGTCTGAAATAGATTAGGAATGAAAAGCGCATAAAAGTTTGCCTAGTATAAACCTACCTTTCAGATAATTTCGCCATATCGATGATTTAGCGGTTATTACTGAATTGTCCGGATTAATTCTAGATATAAACCCTGTTAGCACCTAAAGATGTTCGACTACTCTAGTCTACTATAGGGTGGCCCAATCTGCTGAATTCATCATCACACTCTTCTGTTACGTCTGTTGCCTAGTATAAACCTACCTTTCAGATAATTTCGCCATATCGATGATTTAGCGGTTATTACTGAATTGTCCGGATTAATTCTAGATATAAACCCTGTTAGCACCTAAAGATGTTCGACTACTCTAGTCTACTATAGGGTGGCCCAATCTGCTGAATTCATCATCACACTCTTCTGTTACGTCAGCGAGTTGTTTGTGCCGTGCAATGTTGCTACCTAATTAGTTTTATACTTGTGATTTGTATTGATTGATTGAATATTATCTTTATTTAATGATAAATGTAAGTATTGACCATAATTATAATATAGGCATGATCAGGCAAGTGAGTGTGAAGCAGATCTTATAACGTACCTATCGTGTTATTAGAGTAAGGACATTCAATGCAAATGGTTTTATTTCTGATACCGTTTGGTTCGATTCGAAGTTCTTCTCTCGGAAATAACCAAAATCGAATTTGACCCAGGAAGCGACGACGCTGTGATGTCATCTGACGGAAACCATTGCAGTATAGAGACTGAGCCATCCTTTACAGGTACGAGAATAGTAAACAGCCTTGGCTATAATTTTCTGAGATAGAAGGTGAATGTATTTAATCTATTCGCAGGAAACTGAAATTCCTAAAAAAAGTCAGTGACAGCAAGTATCCACACAGCTGATAGGTTTAGCGTGGGAAATATTGTAATTGGCCCCTGGCCTTTGCACAAAATCTCATATACTTAACGACGTATATGTAACTATATACAGGGTGTTCCATTTGAAAAAAAAACAAAGTTGATGGCCTCCAGAAAAGCCGGAATTCCGCCATATTGAACTGTGCGATCAAATCCGAATTGGTCGCTTATATGACTGTATAATTATTCAAATTTCGAATCATCTCTTCGAATAGAAAAAAAACCACAAATAGTCATAACATGTAATATCTTCTACATAATCGAACGTTTATGGAAAATATTCAATATATTATTCAATTATTTGAATCACTCAGGTGGTATGATTTGGTATATTCTCGCGTTTTGTACACTTCATGGACAATTATTGATTTTATCTGTTATCATTAGTATTTTGCACAGTTTCAGTTATGAATCAAGAAGTTTTTATGATACATATTCACATAATTTAGTGAACTACGATTTCATCATTTTCACTATTTTCCATTCAACCACAGAAATTTTAACTTACCTCATGACTTCGAACTCGACACTATCATTTTGCTTGAAATGATATGAAATAGACAATTTCTAAAAATATCGAATTCTGAATGCTGACAAAAATATTATAAAGCCAGTAAATGTTTGTTTTGGACATTTGTTGAAGTGATAAAAAATTGCATATATATATATATATATATATATATATATAGAAGTTTTATATAGGTACAGATAAATAATATAAAATATATCAACAATTACATCCAATGTAGAGCTTGGCATATTCCTCATCATATTTTTTAGTCCACTTATCATCTCAAATTGTATACCTACATCACATAAACATACAAGTCAATGCGTTTGGGAAATGAAGAAAATGATGTTGACTCCTTGTTACAGTCGAGAGTGATGAGTGAACAAAGCAGCAAATGGTCAGTGTTACAAAATATATCAATACTTCCAATGCATAACTCGATGAACAGTACAATAATTGGCATATTCACATGTTACAGTTAATGTTTGACACCTAAACATATTCATCAATGGAACTTCATCACATTCCATAAATCGAACGTATTTCATTTTCTCAGAATTCTGATGACGAGAGAAGCACAGTGAAATTTTTCATTGTAGGAATTGTTTTCTTAATGAAAGATGTACGTATATATAGTAGTCAACAAGATAACCTGTATATAAAACCGCAAAGAAATGCTGCTCATTGATAAACATATCGATAAAAAAATGTGAAACGCGTGCTAATATTTTTATGAAATACATGAATTTAGTAGAAGATAACCAGAGTCTGTGTGTGGAATCATCTCGTCATTCAAGAGTTGTATCTTTCAATAGACCATAGGAAGGATTTTTCAAGAAATGTTTGTAAAAAAGTCATTGTTTTCTGAAGTCCAAAATTTAAATTTGCATACTAGGATACTTGAACTATGATTGAAGTACGAATAAATGATTATTTAGTTTTTCCACTACAACAATTGAAATGCCACATTTTCACTACACTAAAAAATTATCGATTGAGAACAGATTCCCAATCTGTGGCTTTTGCAAATATCGAAAGGACACCAAAGCAATTCAGTTCTTTAAACATGTTACAATAGAAACTGGTTGAGTTCTGATTTCGATAACGAGATACACGTAAGGAATGTGACGTTCATAACACATGATATACTATCATATTACCCAAATCGAAAAGGATATTTAAGAAATATTCTGATATAATTTCACATATTTCCCAATTATCAATTTTTTCATTTATTCTACGCTACGCTGAATCAAGAAATACTCGAATGATGAACGATCAAATATGAATATTCGATAGCAAACATCAAATTTTCTGAATGAACACAAACTAAGAATTAATTTTCCAAATCAGAAAATTGAAACAAGTTGAAGTTTCTGAAGTTTCCTATCTATCATGATGAGAGCAAGTGACATGAACCTAGTCTACTATTGGCCAAAGAAGCCAATATTTTGATTGTTCAATATCCATATGATGTCTCCACTTACTCTTGAGAAATTGTAAAGATATCCATACTTATTGATCGTATGTTATTTCATCCATCCATTCTAAACCATTATATAGTATATAAATAATCCCATTCACATAAGAACAATGACTCATGAAATGAGGTAACCTTCGAGTAAGTTGGGTTATTTTCCGTTAAATTTATAACAATTCAGCACGTGTTTCATACTATTTTATCGATAAGCAACGTTTCTTATCAGTTTCCATGCGCAGGTTATCGCGTCGACCACGATACATACAATAACGTTGATATAAACCTAACAAAAAATATATTATTTTGAAAAATATTCAAATCGCAACGGTAACAATCAATGGATATTGTTTGATTGAAGGACCTGATTTCTGTTATTCTCCAGAACCGTGCTCGAATTCGACTATGACCGACTATATCCGAGCATATCTATCAATCTTTGGTGGTGATGAGAACCTTAATTTTCATGGTAATTTGTGTATGCAAAGGAATGCAGTCAATGAATGAAGAAACGACTTAAGTTGCGCCCGATTTTAAAATATCAAAACAAACTTTGCACACTCTGACCGGTTTGTTTTCTCCAAATTTGATGATCGGAACTTCTTGATCGGAACATTTACTACACAGAGCCCTACCGCAGTGTCTGCAGTGATGTGTTCTCACTGTTATCGAGAAGTTCTTACCGCATTCTTGACAAGAATCGGTGTTGTTCCATGTCGCTGGTTGTGATAACTGATCTAGTAGTCGATTGAGAAGTTGTTTGGTGGGTACCTGAAGGACACACCGTATTTAAATGTGTTCCGAAGAAATAAGGAATGATTGTATAATTATTTTTTTTTGTTCAGTCAATTTCTTTTTGATACTGAAGAATTCATAATTTTAGGAAGATAATGTGGAATGAATAATAATGTTATGATAATAATTATCATAATTTGGCTTTATTCATATTGCCAAAATTATACCATTTGTTTTCTTGTAACGTAGAAAAAAAAATAATTTCAATCAGTCAAATCAGGGGAATCAGTCAAAACATCATGATGAATTCATCAGCCGATTTTTCGAGTGATTTAAAGATAAAAGTTCATAAAAACATGCGTCTCAACTTGCTTCGTTTGCAAGATACAACGTGTAAACTCAAAAATAGCAATCTTGTTGCAATTTGGAATTATTTATCGTCTCAAGAAGCTAATTTAGCTCAAACTTAATTGAATAAATGAAGTCCAGGGGCATCCAGAGCGACGCAATAATATTACGACGAATATTTTTGACAAAATTGTAATCAACAATTTCGTAATATTTTTTAGTACGGACCATATAAAATACCACTATTTGATTCTCTCACACTTGACTTTTTCATACATTATTTTTTAGGAAAAATCAAAAAGAATCCACCCAATTAAATTTACAATTGCTTAATTATTATTTTTTTCTGAAAAGCTAAGCAAGATACGAAAAATATTAATAAGACAGAAAGAAAAAAAAAAGCATTCAAATCTCAACAGAACTTTAGAAAACCTAGGAAAAATGAGCCATTTTGAATGAAATTATTTGTCTTGTAAAAAACCTAATTCAGCTAGCTCAAACTTGATTGAATTGGCGTCCCATGGCGTCCCGAGGGACACTCCAACGAATATTTGTGACAGAATTTACATTGGAATTTATTGTTTTTTTTCTTTCGAAAATCAAATAATATAATTTTTTTACAATTTTTCTTTTCGTATTGAGTATCAAGAAATACATTTTTTTTTTCATCTTATAACTTCTCTCTTGATATTCATATATTGCTTAGTTTTTAAGGAAGAAAATGAAATCCATGAAAATTGAGTTGAGGAAAAATTGCATTCACAATTGCTCAATTATTATTTTTTTTCTCAAAAACTTATGAAGGTACGAAAAATTTCAAGTGACAAAAAAGCATATATTTTTTTGTCAAAAATATTCATCAAGGTCAGGACTGGACTTGACTTGATAAATGGACTGGACTTGATAAGTTCAAACAGTTTTTGAAAAGTTCAACGTATCAGTATTAAGTTCAAGTATCTTGAGAACAAAATAAGTGAGGATACATGTTTATATTTTGTATTATATATGTTTTTTATGTGTATTTTTGTATAGACAACTTTCTTAAAATCACTCAAAGAATCTGTTGTCTAAATTAATTGTACATATTCAATAAACACCCTGTAAATTACCAACATTTCAGAATCATTCAAATTATCATCGTAACTCATGAGTTGAATATTATCAAATACAAAAAAAGGAATAGTAATGTGGGACAAAGATGAATATCTAGCATAAATAGGTAATACCTATACCATATTATGATTGAATCTAAAGAAATACACGAACTTGAAGTTCATCACGGAAAAATTAAAACTAATGGCTAAAGAGATAGTTTTTTTGAAAATAGCCTGGAACACTAGAACGAAAAAGAAGAGAGTGTTATTGAATTAGAGTAGGTTAGTTAAGTAGACATAAAGTCGAATCGAAGAGGGGCACGAGGAGTAATAAAAATTTGTTGAAAAAATAATCAACCTATTCATATAGCAGTTGAATTCATAATATTATATCAGAGTTTCCTTCGAACAAAATGTTTCATTGTGTCGTTCTGAATTTAACTTTATTCATAATACTGTCTGTAGGTTAATAGACCTGTTATTTCTTTATTCATGATTTTCTGCTAGAGAAAATCGTATGGCAGAGCAACCAAGGCCAATATGGCGAATATGGAAATTTATAGTTGGATATCTTGTCTTCTATGGATTTCACATTATCAATCCTATTTTCCAATTACCAAGTTAAGATTGAGAACGCGATTTTCAGTTAAATGCCTACGATCTGAAAAAAAAGTTTCACTTGCATTGTGGTTTCATGAATTCACAGTGTTGCTTCTTTAGAATAAGGTGTCGATGACAAATGAAGAATTTATCTTTTAGGTATCTGAAGGTTGCATTCCTAGTGCAGTGACATTTTGGGGCAGATCATAAATCTGTCCTTACTACAAATATATCGAAATAATTATTATAATTCAATATCTTGGTGCAAGAACCGTGCAGGACCGATTTTTGAAATTGTTGAGAACATTAAAAAATATTCCTATTTGTTAATGATTTCAAAAACATGAATCGCAAAATAAATTCAATGAATTAGGTTTAAAAGAACGAAACGAAAAGAAAATGTAACATTTTAGTCGAGAATATGTATTTCATATATCATATATATGTATTTCATATATATTTCACATTTGGACATGCCTGTTTCTCCCACCAACTTATTGAATTTATTTTTTTATTTTCAGAAACGGTAGAGAGAATCTCAAAAAATCTAGAAAAATGAATATACCACATCCTCGATTAACTTACAGACAGTAAAATCAAAGTTCCATAGAATATTCTTTTGCATTTTGATTTAGTTTCTTGATTCGATATGTTCTGCGGTGAATATATGTAAATGAATGTACACAAAAGAACCAGAGATAGATTTATGACAATTGATTACTTTTTCAAAGTGAATATTCCACAGCATCCACTCTCCTACTTGAAACTGATAAAATATACTTATATCCTAATGTTCAACC
Source organism: Gastrophysa polygoni (assembly GCA_963576655.1). Taxonomy (NCBI): domain Eukaryota; kingdom Metazoa; phylum Arthropoda; class Insecta; order Coleoptera; family Chrysomelidae; genus Gastrophysa; species Gastrophysa polygoni. The sequence goes on along the minus strand of OY755091.1, from coordinate 18,990,762 downwards.
AAAACTACACTTCACACAAGAACAATAATAATTACCTGATAGTTGAATATTGATATTCTATCAGAATTTTCTGTGGAAAGGCAGGCATTCGCTTTAACTAAAGATCGGCACAAATTTCCATTTCCTTTCATGTAAGCCAAAAGTAGAGGTGAATTACCCTGAAACAGATTCATATTAATTTTGGCATCACATGCATTTTTATTTCAGAATCTGCATACCATTAAAATTTAATTGCCTTAAGCAAAAGGTCAATTATCTATGTGACAAAAAAAATTAATCAATCTTTGACCGTTATATTCATGAGACAATGATAATGCCCGAAAATTTAGAAAATATAATAAGAAGTTCTGACTTGAGAGGGTTTATTATAATTTCAATGAATTTCATCAAAATTCAAAATGATGATTGGACATATTAAAATCTCTGTCTGGTCATGCTCTGAAGTTACTATTCGGAGACTGTGGTTAGATACTCAAATACAAAAGAGAAACTACAGAAATTGAGTGTACTATGGATGGTATTTCTGGGGAATATCTTGAAAGATACGTCGCTAATCTCTTCAACTCTTCAGGTCTACTGAGGTGTCTACATATGTTTACTGAAGATGGCAACTTAGTTGCCGAAATACGTTTTTGGGCTTTTCTAAATATTATTGTGGCATTTGGGTTTCTATTTATTTTGTATATGGGCCTATTAACTGCAGCCATTGAGCTCGGTCATGCTATTGGTTCAAGTATGTTGCTTTTTTCAGCTCGTCCACCATATTCTCTATATTCTAACATCCTTCTTCAAGTATCGCATGGAGGTGATATCAAGGAGTTTTGAGATTATCCTGTTCCCTAATCTAGTTAATACTATAACTTCGCGTGTTTTAAAGATACATAAACATTCTTCAGGCACTCCCATTTCAAAACATCAGTTTGAAATTTATAAAAATTAGTAATAACTCAGCTTTGCAAAGAATTTTTCAATAACTACATACCATTATATCAGGAGTATTGATGGGATAGTTGGGCATACACTCCAAAAATAGTTCACAAATGGCAGCTGCATTTTCTTTACAATATTTACATAACTCGTGTAACGGATTCCTCCCCTATAAACGATGATCTAGAATTAACTACATTGTTGATTTGTGATATCTCCTGACTAACCTTCAAATTGAAAGATTCAGCATCGATTGTAGATTCTGTGAGCAAAGTTCGAATAACATTGAGATGCCCTTCTCTCACGGCTATGTGTAAAGCGTTATCATTATTTACATCTACAGCATCTTGGTCAGCATTGTTTTGCAAGAGAGCAGACACTGCTGGCCCATTCCCTGCTTCAGCAGCTATGTGGAGAGCAGTACGTCTATAAAAAGAATATTTTATGATTACTCTATTATTAATTACTACGATTAATGTGAAGTTTTTGAAATTTACTCAGAATAACAATCCCTGTTGAAAGAGAACTGAATAATCCGACACAGAGCCAACATGTCACTGTCTACCTATCATGTCTACCTATCCTTGTTGTCTCTAACCTCAACCTGTGTAGATGCTTTGATTTTGAGATTTATTTTTTTATTTCTGATGTTTTTATTATAAATTTTTAATTAACTTCGAGGAATATTTATAGATTATATAATTTTTATTTACCTATTTAACATAAATAAGTATTGATATGAAGCAATCGTTCGAAATTTTTGATGTATGGTCTAATTAGTAAGAATTTCAAACAAGATAATTTCATTATGATTTTCAAGAAACACTCGCCAACCCGCAACACAACGACAACGCCGCATTCAATTCGGTATTTCCTGCTAATGTTAATATTGATGGTAATGATTTAATATGAATTATAATGAATCTTTGCTTTTGTTTAAATAGTTCATTTTCGAGTAATCCAGGACAGATTTTTTATTGTTCATTACTTAAACCACTAAATATCACGTCTCGATATTCATCGTAATAGATTTAAGTAGGTCAGTACGGAAACCATATTGTAGCTCAACAATATTAGTTTGATATGTTATTTTATACACATTTTATTTCTATAAACCATTTGTTGAGAATGAGAAGACAGAATAAAGACCACTCTGATTGAAACCGCTCGTTTGACTTCTTAGTATGTAGTTGATACTGGCGAACCTAATTTCAACTTGCAAGAACATCACAGAACATTGAAAATATTGCAAATGAAAAATTAAAATTGTGTTGAGAATGGGAGCAGTTATTCTCGAAACATCCACCATGGTAAGTAGAAGTTTTGATAATCATCAGAAATATATTTGTTTTTTCCATTTTTTTTTAGATACAAGGTGAGATTGACGAATAGAGAATTTTTATTTCAAGTATCTGAATGTTGATTTCCAAACTCAGTGACATTTTGAGGGAGATCATGAATCTGCCCTGAATATTGAGATATTTATTATATTATTATATTATTATTTTCAAGAAACGAGGAGAGGAAATCCAAAGAAATCTAGAAAAATTAACATACTAACATCTCGATCAACCTTGCAAACAGTATAAACATTTATGAATGTAACATTTATGTTGCCGTATTAAAACGATGATTTATTAGCGGAAGAAAAGTTGCATCGTTTTCTAGAATGAGATGACCAAATTCCGCGATTCAAACATTTTAATAAAAACACATCATGGATTTTATATTTTCTAGAACACGTTCATGGGATGTGAGAACATCTGCCGTTATTACTTACTTTTGAGCATCTCTATCATCAACTCTGGCACCTGCTAGTATCAGACTTCTGACCAACGTTTCGTTGCCATGTCGAGCAGCTAGATGAAGAGGGGGAGTCAACATTGGGTCTTGAACCCTCGAATTGACATCTACTTGGACGGTGAGAAGGAATAAAGCACTTTCGATATCCCCTTTCTTGATGGCAACATGAAGGAAATTCTGACCTTTGGCATCGAACTAAAAATAATTTACTGTTGTACTCTTGTACCAAGAAAGATTTGTAACCTAATTAATTCTAGTGGTATATATTTTAGGATCGGAAAAGAAATTCTGAATGAAATAACCTCGGAAATAACAGAGCTTTCTTCCGAACTATTCTTTCATATTGATATTTTATTTATGAAACAAATAACAAGAATTTTTAGATTTTCTGTTCTGTTCTGATTTGAATAATGCGTGTTTGTTATTTTAAACAGTTGATTGTAGTTGATTTTACACAGTGCTTTCATTAATGATAATATAATATGAGATATCCAAACATTTATCAAAAAAATCACCCCACATTTGTGCGGACAAGCCAAATTGACTTTCATTTATGAAACGTTATAACTTTGGATATAAATGATCGATTATAGCATTCTTTCATAGGTGATACTACCAAGTATATTGAATGAAGAATGATTTATGCACCTTCTTTGTCAAATTTGGGACATATTCTCAATGCACCAATATTATTCACATGAACCGATAGAGTTGAAGAGTATACTATGAAAAACATTTCAATTTGAAGATATTTGGCATTCAACATGATAAAATTCCGATGGACATATGGATCGCGTTATGCATCATTGGCCAAGCGCCATTCACTTGAATATAGATAAACATAAACTATATCTGATTCTAGATGAGAATAGAGCATTACAATATTGTTGCAAGATGAAACGAGTACATTATCAGTATCAATTTATTTTCAAGAGTTCAACTCAATGACGGCAGTAATGAAAATCTTAGTGAATAAGAAATTTGACCTTTCAGTGAAAAATTATTTCATTTTTGATTAGTGAGATGATGAATGATTCGACTGATTTGCTGGAAGTCTAACTTTATTTGTCTATGTCATTGATAGTCGGTTGTCTATATTTTGACTTCAATCTATCACACGATTCCTATACATACGATTTCTGATTCAGTAAAACCGAGTTGAATATCGATCAATGCTGTGTGCGCAGGGGTGTATCAATTATTTGAACTTGAACGAAAAAAAAGATATACACAGGCATTAGAGCTCATAACACCCTTCTCAACTCAACTTGAAGATTATAGTTGAAACCCTATCGACTGATTGCTGGTGAGTTGATATGTTCTCTACCTGAAAATGAAAATATTGTTTTACTTCACCAATAAATTGGCTCATGTTGTAAATTTTGTGATATAATTCAATCTTTGTCGCCTTTTGGATTTTGTCTCAGAATGTCTCCTATTGGACCTTATTGAAAATTTTCTCAGGAAGGAGATTTCATAGATTTTCCCGGACACCCAGTATAATCGAAATTCGAAATTCACTCACTTGTTCTGCAGCACTCGGCAGTTTATCGAGGATTGCTTGGGCCGCTTTGTTATTTCTGGAAGTTAATGCAGCAGCAAATGGACTAAATCCGAATTTATCTCTCAAACTCAAATCAATTTCGGGAACGCTTAGTAGCAAAGTTATTATTTCATCATGTTGATTCTCAATGGCGATATGAAGAGGGGTTTTGTTTTCCGAATCTCTGCTGTTTACATTTGCCCTATGTTCTACCAATGTCTACAAAAAGAAACAATGAATTTTTCAAATTTGCTGGAATCAACAACTGTAGACTTACCCTTGCAACTGGCTCTAAGCCCCACTGACAACAAAGATGTAATGGCGATTTTTTATCACGCGATTCCTCACCCCCCTTTCCATTTGGACCAGCCATTCTAGGGGAATTTAAATCACATCCTGCCTGAATTAGAAAAATGGCTGCTTCCTCTTTGTTCTCGTCGATAGCCCTGAGGGAATTATCAAGATATACAAGTTTGGCAAGATGAACCTTCTGACAGGAATGATGTGAATACGCATAGGGATTATTACGCGTCATTGTGCGTCACGAATGATTGACTTGGATAAGAGCGTCGTGCATTTAAGGATGGTGATAGCTGAGTTGCCATACGTTCGATTATATTTATGTTCAACAAAAAAAAAACTTCATCGTTCGATAGTAATCACCTAAACTATCTTACTGGCCCAAACTGTTTTTCTCTAAGTACTTCCTACGTTTTTGGCCACCACTCCCAAAAAAATGGATTGCCAGAAGAATTCATGAGAAAATCACATATTTGTCACGACATACGTATCCATATATAGGTCAGTCACATTCATTGTGTCTGACAGGTATAACAATGCCCTCACACGAATGCAAAGAGCTCTCGAAATAAAAACAAAGAAAAAGATCTAAACTTGAAATTCCTGAGATCGACTATCGACATGTTTTCATTTGTCTTCAAAGATACGATTAAGCAATGTTCATAGCCTGGATGAACCAGTGAACTAGTAAACGGATCACTTTGAAAATTTGATGAAGAGCATATTCGGACATTCTCCACCCAACTAAAATATTTTCGAGAATGCGGTGTTGCCATTTCTATTGGAAAGTGGTAGCAACTTTGATATTTCAAACGGAATACCCTGTAAATACTATAATTTTTAGAATACCCAACAGTTTCCCAACAACTTTTCCTGATTTTTTTCCATCTGTTACGGTTTTAGGGATAAAAATCAATTTCAATTTTTTTCCTCGGAAATCACGATGACATCGAAATTTGATTTGGAGGTAGGTGATACTTGGGAGCTTCCCATACTTCAGCCAAATCTTTGTTACTTCAATACAGGGTAGTGCAAAAGTGACTGAAAGTTAATTATTCCAAATGGAACACCCTGTATATTATTGAGAATTCAGGAAGCTTCTGAAATTTTCTTCTCATCTATGCATATCATACCTACCTAACTAGTCAAGATTCGGACTTGAGCATTCATTTGTGAAAATGTTCCTTGAACATGGAATCCCCATTCGGCATTTGGTAAGCAGGTCATGAATACTATTTGACACTAGCCTTGTGACATTAAATAATATCGATATTTGAGTCACTTACTCCAATCGGCCACATGTTGTCCATTTTCAGTGAGGATAAGCTGAGCTTATTTTGATTTGTCAGTATATGTTTCCTTTATATTGTTCTTATGCTCATTCATTCTCACTGATCGAGAAATGCTAGTTTCACCGGTATAATATTTTAAACAAACACATGGTATGCTGTAAATACAAATAGCAGGCCTCTATCAGTGAGGATGAAAGGGCATAAGAACATTATAAAGAAAATATATATTGACAAATCAACGTTAGCTGAATATATCCTTACTGAAAATGGACAACACATGGCCGATTGGAGTGATATTAAGATCATAGGAAAAGGGGGAACTGAAATAACATAACAGAGAACTCACCCTTATCAACCTACTAGAACCCACCTACCCCGATAAAAAATAAATAGCAAAACCCTACTTGTGATACATCATTAAAAAGCTTACAAAAATGCTATCCAGTTAGTTTTTTTCTGAGTATTTTTTTCTGAGATAAAGCCCTTTGTGAGTTTTTAAATTGTAAGGATACGTATGTCGTGATGAATAAGGAATTTTCTCTTGAATTCTGATTTGTTCCTCGAGCAGTTAATTTTTATTTGGTGGTAGTGACCGAATGGCTCGGAGATGTCACTGAATTAGTGCGTTTTCTGCTAATATTAAAAAGCGAATTTCAATAACTGTGCTAAAATCTAAACATGCCCATTGAATCGTGTGTTTCATTTTCAATCCGAAATGGACGCATATTCAGTGGATAAACTATACCATGTTTCTGAACATTTGGGTATGAATTTGAGTGATGATTTTTATGTTTTGGTGCACATTAATTCACATTTCTTGAAATATTTGAACGTGTAGCTCTTCAGATATAAGATAATATACAGGGTGTTGCACTGAAAAATTGACATGTCAAAATTTGACATTTGCCAGAATGATTTTGAATTTTTGGCATGAAATTCTGATGACTCAGATAAAATATAAAACTTTTATTCACTATATTTGGATAACTTTCGATATGACCTCTTTAGGAGGAGTGCAAAAATATAAGAGAAAACCATGTACCCCTGAAAAAAATGATAATGAATGCAAGTTAAAATCATCTTTCACCTATGCAACAGAGTTTGACGACAATCCTCAGGTCCGGCTCCCCAACAATCAGTATCTGCACCGTGACGTACCAGTATACTCGCGATTTCTTCTTGATCGGAATCCAACGCTGCCCATAACGCACAGTTGCCAAGTCTATCGGGAGCCGACATGTCGACTCCCCTCGAACAAAGAGCGTCCACGACTTCAGCCAAATGACAATGTATGGCGAGTTGCAGGGGAGTTTCGTAATCAGTAGTTCTGGAAATGAATCAATCAAGTTTTTTTTCATGCTATACGGGTGCTCGTTTTTCGAGCGCCACCATAGTTATCTCAGATATTATAAGAGGAACGTGATCGGTAAAATTCGGGCAAAGTCGCGCATTTAACCAAGAGAACTAGACGTTTTCTACTAGAATGTTCTCGAGGCACTTTTTTACTAAAGTAAAATCTATTTTTCATCTGAATCTGACATCGTATATTCCAAGGCGTTCTTGATGCCAGAGTTATAACACTCAACTTTGCATTTTGATATGGGCGCCATATTGGATGTTTGCATATTTCCTGATCGCAAAGATGTATCAATAGATGATCAAATCTAACATGCTGATCAAAATTGGAAAAAAATCGTTTCTGTGAAGAACGCCAACAATTCAACAAAACTAAATTTTGAAGTTCAGTTGAATATGCAATTAAAACTTTTGAATTCTTTCAAGTTTATCTATAGGCCTGTTCGCTGTGTCTCCATGAACTAAAATATTGTACACTAATGGAGATTGTGTAGCACTCAAACTGTTCGTTGATGCTGGTGTACTATTGTTTCCATCGGCACTGAGTGTAATGTAGGAAGTTGTAGTGTACAGGCTGTCCCATTTTCGATGTCCTTACGGGATATCTCGCTTATTTTTGAAGATACAGATTTGCGGTTCTCGCGAACGTTGGCTACTTTTTTGTGAAACTTACGAAACCGTGAACAAAATTTCCATATTCCAAAATTTCCCGCCTCGTTCCTGAGATACAGGGCGAAATTGAAAATATTGCATTTTGGGACCCCCCTGTATCTCAGCTATCTTTCAACTTAGAGGAAAAGTTAGAACTGTTTCTTTCACAATTTTCAACGTAAAATCCAGTGGCGTAGTCAGATTTACTTAATAAGCTGTCGTTATTTAGATATAACCCAAAGTTATGTTTCTTTAAATAGAACACCCTGTATATTTTTAAATATTTGAAACAAGAAAGCTCTGTGCTTTTCAAAAATATATAACACAAATTTTCATATTTCCCTTATTGCTGACACAGTGTTTCGTCACTCACTTACCACATTTACCAATATTCAGTACTATTAATTGACTATGAAAGCTGTGGACCTAATTAGTAGGTAGCTATGAAAAAAAAACACGAATGCAGATTGTTTACAATTCTTGCCACCTACCTGTCAAAGTTTACAAATTTTTCATACAAGGGTGTTCTATCATAAAATCATAACTTTGGGTTATATCTAAATGACGACAGCTCATTAAAAAAATCTGACTACGCCACTGGGATTCAACGTGAAAAATTGCGAAAGAAACAGTTCTTACTTTATCTCTAAGTTGAAAGATAGCTGAGATACAGGGGGTCCCAAAATGCAATATTTTCAATTTCGCCCTGAATCTCAGGAACGAAGCGGACTATGGAAATTTTGTTCACGGTTTCGTGAGTTTCACAAGAAAGTAGCCAACGTTCGCGAAAACCGCAAATCTGTATCTTCAAAAATAAGCGAGATATCCCGTGAGGACATCGAGATTGGGACAGCCTGTACAATGCAATTTTCATGCAGACACACCGAACAAACCTTATTACAAGATCCTTTTACCCTTTTCAAGTGGAGAGAAACGTAATATACTTCAGAGGAATCACGACTCGCAACGGAATGCGCGAATTTCCCCCTTTAGATTGATGTTTTCGTGTAAAAACATCATGCAACGGCATCATTTGCAAAATTGCAATCGATATCGAGTTCGGAATTCATATACCAAAATATCCAATGACTGGAATTTTCGTGGGTGTTTCATATCATAGACACATGAAAAAATATATAGTTTTTTCAATTTGCTATGAATAGCAATAGTGAATATCAATGATTAACAGAAAACTGTAGCTGATTCAATCACAATAATACAATTAGAAATTCATAAAGATATAAACAAACTTGTTCGTAAACATAGCAAAACTGCGAGGTCGCGGATATATGGAGATACGAGTATAATATATTTACTTTCAGGGCAATTTCTATTTTATTTATATTTATAATTTAATGATACATCAATATACGTTCAAGCTTCAACGATATTCAAAGAAGAAAAAATGAAAATTGTGAAATATAAATCAGTAACTTGCATCGAAATGGTCTTTCCATTCTTTAAGAGGACCATCAGTCAATGTTCACAGGCGGAGCCATTTTTTTCTTTCAACGTTTGTTCTTGTTGATAAATTTAAAAATTGTGTCAGCTCTTTTCTTCATCTGATGTTTCAACGATTCTAGCCAGTCGACTTCATACAAGAGTATTTCTATGCCTGGCAGAAACTATGAGTATGACATACAAATAGAGTATGTCGTGATAAATACTGTAGCAGTTTGTCTCTCTTTGAGGGTGGTTGCCAGATGCATCAGATGTCGACGTCACTAGATCTGTTCGATGATATGAAAATAGCGAATTTCAATAAATTTCAATAATGAAAATTGAAAAATTGAAAGTCCTTAGAAAAAACGGTTTATGCCAGAAGCTAGTTTGGGAGAATGGTATCAAATGATGACATATTTTTTGTGCTGAACATGTCCATTCCGTCCGAAACGTATTTTTCTCTAATTTTGAGTAGTATGTGAGATTCGTTCATATCGTGTGATATATTGTTGTGTTGGGGAAGAAAATTACTTTTGAAATATGCAAAAATTCAATATGGCACCTTGGAAAATACAATAACAGATTTAGAGCCTTTGTGAAGAAGTGCCTTTAGAATGTCCTAGTAAAAAACGAGTGGTTCTTTTGGTTTTAGTTTCAAAAAATAGAATAAAAATTTCCAATAATTCAAAAACCAATAATGACACTTCAAATTTCGTTTCAGATAATTCTACAGCATGGAAATAAGCAACTTTACCGAGCTTCAACCGACCTCGTAACTCTTATACCAACTGAGATTCTCATAGTGGAGCTCGGAAATCGGGCACCCTGAACTGGTTCTTAATTTTTTTCGAAACGCGGGATGCATACTTTGCATTTATTTCGACACCGTGGTTCAACAGGAATATCGCTGTTTCGGCGTCTTCATTCAGTATCGCCTGGTGTAACAAAGTAAAGTCTTTTCCGTTTCTTATATTCACATCGGCCTTTCCCTAAAATTGAATATATCGAGATGTCAAACGGTTGAAAAAAAATTTGTTTATATGTGATATAATGACATTATATAAACTGATTCCTCGAAGCAAATAATGTTGTGTATCAGAGTGGGGCAGCTCATAAGACAAGGAGTTTCTGAGGAAAACTATAGGATACCATGGCTTTTTTCACCAATTTATCACCAATAGATGTAAAATCTATGTATGTTGTACAATTAATAATTAAAAGCTATACAAGATGTCACAAAAAATGCGTTCGAAGTCAAGGTTTTGTAAATGGAAAACCCCATATGTTTTTGTCATTCTTGAATTCTATATTCGATTTTCCCAATACCAATTTTTCATCGTTTTCAAGATATTTGAGAATTTGTTGAAATAAATGATATGAAATAAAAAAAAAATCATTTGCAAAAAGAAAGAGCTATCGATTCGTCTGCATGTGCAACAAAGGAAGGTGCAATTTCGCCAACAGTCAGCTGATCACTGCTGGTTGCCTCTCTCACGTTCGCTGTTTTCATAAATAGATATATATATATATATATATATATATATATATATATATATATATATATATATATATATATATACATACATATGTATATACATATTTGTGTATATATATATGTATATATATATAACATAATATTTATCGGCGACACTGAGAAATATTGGAACACAAAGTTATATCTGGTTTTCATAGATCTTCGCCAGTTCCAGCGAATTTGGTTAGAAACTCGCTGACAGTTCTTGCAGTTTCAGGTTTCGCCCACGCCATGTCATCTTTATCGAGGTTGGCCAATATCAAGAGATTTAAGAACAGGATAAGTATGAGATTAGCTCCACCAGCAGTTCATTACATCAATGGAAGGAAGATACTTTTTATACCTTCATTATATATCCAAGGAGTAAAAAAAGGAAAAAAAGAAGAAAAAAACAGTTAAATTCATCTTCAGCATCCTTGATTTCATAAGGGAAACGCTGTCAAATGAGAATCTGTGACATTTTGACTTTTCATTCTTAGAAAAAGGCGAATCCACTTTCCTCCAACATGCAGCAACAAGAGTGGATTCAACTTCTTTGAGGATGTTTGTCCTTCTTTTTGAAGGTATGCAAAGTATTCCTGAGGTTAAAATAAATACAAAAAAATCGAAAAACTCATCGCATGACAAGTGCAAAATTAACGAAATTTCTGTTCTCATGCATAAATTTCACGACTCACCTCAATCAATATTGGCACTAAGTGCTTATAACCTTTATTCAAAGCTAAACTGATCGCAGTATCACCGTTAATATCTCGTAGATTGAAGTTGCATGGGACTCTTGGCTCCGATATATCTGCAAAAACAGATTGGAGAAATCATGGAACTGTGTCACTATGGTTGAACAGTGAGGCCAAAAATTCTTTTGGGCAGAAGAAAGTGATATATATTATATCTAGGGTGTTTCAGATTCGAATGCACATACGATAACTATAAGATAGAAGTCACCTTTATCAGCGAAAGATACGGTGTACTTCATTGAAATTATTGAAAATAAAACTTCCATTCTCACATTACAGATAAAAGCATCGTACAAATATGTTCTAATTTATATTTCCAACCTTCGTGTTAACACCTGTGTGTGTAGATATGTGTGTGCATATGACGAAATATAATATATATACAAAATGAAAAACAAACCAAAGAAAATACAAAGAAATAAAGAGGAAGGAAAAGTTGTCCCTCTAAGGTCGGTAATCGGCCGTATGTTGATCATCTTGTAACTTTGTTATAATTGATATAAGGTGCCATTTCAATATTCATAATAGGAAGAAATCATGTTATACTCTGACCTGATCATTTCATAAATATTCTCAACTCAGTGCAATAAGTGATTTGAAAGATACTACTGCTAGCCCAGCTCAGTGGGACACTCGGTATATATAAAACTTGCCTAAAGAATATAATACTACAGCATAATATTTGTCCATCTGTGAATATTATACCAAGTGGAAAATCCGAGGACTCAAAAACAGGAATTCTATATTATGATAAGCACATATTTTTTTTTGCAGCTTTCGATTACCAAGATCATTTAGCTGCCAAATGGTTTCATATTCTGTTGGTTATGTTGATTTGTTCCATAAAGGTGAGTGCTTTTCTATTGTTTTCTTCATTACTCAACGTGTTTTCAAATGCTGGTTCTATTCCAAGAAGAATCCTGTGGTAATTATATATCGGGCAAGTGAAGATACGAGCTAGAGAGAGTCTAGTATGGCAATGGTCGCAGCGAGGTCTGGGATCTCCAGTTAAAAGGTAAGAGTGCGTAAGGTGAGTATGTCCAATTCTCAGGCGGCAGGCAACAACTTGTTCTCGTCTATTCAAGTTTCTTGGGTATGTCCATTTATCTACATCAGGTTTATCATTAGTCAGTTGTGTGTTTTGGTTTGTCCATCTGTCTTGCCATGATTTATGTATTTCTGATTTGATTTTTATTTTCATGTCCTGAACTGGTATAGGGATTCCTTCATCTACTGGGATGAGGGTTGCTTGTTTTGCTGATGTATCTGCTTTCTCATTGCCAGGAATATCACCGGTGTGAACTTAGCAGCCACTTTCTAGCGGCCGATTTTTTCCAGCAGCCATATCACCAGTGACGTCGGAAAATAATTTTATTGCAAAAAAATATTTTGAAAATAACATCGGAGAATTAAAATTGAATTAAACACTCAGAATACAATGAGAACGTATGAAAACGATGATCATGAGTTGTTGACATCATAAATATAATGATGGAATTGAACTCTTCTATGTTTCGTAAAATTTTAAAATACCATTCAGAAATGTTTAACCAAGTTGAGATTCGATGTAGACATGATAAATACGGTCTTGATCATTATGTCAGGAGATTAATCATTTGCAGGCCGTCTGAGAGGTAGTTTTCACCCTTCTGAAGTTTGAAGAATTCAAAAACACCATTCAGAAAAGTTTAGCCAAGTTGAGATTTGGCATGGACATCATTGATAGTGTCTCAATTATTGTGTTGAGAGGTGAATCATTTGCAGGCTTTCTAAGGGGTAGTTTTCTCCCTCCTGAGTTCTGAAAAAATCAAAAACACCATTCAGAAAAGTTTAGCCAAGTTGAGATCTGGTATGCATATCATTGATAGGGTCTCAATTATCGTGCCAAGAGATAAATTATTTGCAGGCCGTCTAAAGGGTAGTTTCATCCCTCCTGAGGTCTGAAAAATTCAAAAACACCATTCAGAAAAGTTTAGCCAAGTTGAGATTTGGTATGGACATCATTGATAGGGTCTCAATCATCGTGCCAAGAGATGAAATATTTGCAGGCCGTCTGAGGGGTAGTTTTCACCCTTCTCAAGTTTGAAGAATTCGAAAACACCATTCAGAAAATTTTAGCCAAGTTGAGATTTGGTATGGACATCCTTGATAGGGTCTCAATCATCGTGCCAAGAGATGAATTATTTGCAGGCCGTCTAAGGGGTAGTTTCGTCCCTCCTGAGTTCTGAAAAATTCAGAAACACCATTCAGAAAATAATTCATCTCTTGGCACGACGATTGAGACCCTATCAATGATATGCATACCAAATCTCAACTTGGCTTTACTCTTCTGAATGGTGTTTTCGAATTCTTCAAACTTAAGAAGGGTGAAAACTACCCCTCAGACGGCCTGCAAATTATTCATCTCTTGGCACGATGATTGAGACCCTATCAATGATGTCCATACCAGATCTCAACTTGGCTAAACTTTTCTGAATGGTGTTTTTGAATTTTTCAGAACTCAAGAGGGAGAAAACTACCCCTTAGACGGCCTGCAAATGATTCATCTCTCAACACAATAATTGAGACCCTATTAATGATGTCCATACCAAATCTCAACTTGGCTAAACTTTTCTGAATGGTGTTTTCGAATTCTTCAAACTTAAGAAGGGTGAAAACTACCCCTCAGACGGCCTGCAAATAATTCATCTCTTGGCACGATGATTGAGACCCTATCAATGATGTCCATACCAAATCTCAACTTGGCTAAACTTTTCTGAATGGTGTTTTCGAATTCTTCAAACTTAAGAAGGGTGAAAACTACCCCTCAGACGGCCTGCAAATAATTAATCTCTTGGCACGATGATTGAAACCCTATCAATGATGTCCATACCAAATCTCAACTTGGCTAAACTTTTCTGAATGGTGTTTCCGAATTCTTCAAACTTAAGAAGGGTGACAACTACCCCTCAGACGGCCTGCAAATAATTCATCTCTTGGCACGATGATTGAGACCCTATCAATGATGTCCATACCAAATCTCAACTCGGCTTAACTTTTCTGAATGGTGGTTTCAAATTCTTCAAACTCAAGAAGGGTGAAAAATACCCCTCAGACGGCCTGCAAATAATTCATCTCTTCGCACGATGATTGAGACTCTATCAATGATGTCCATACCAAATCTCAACTTGGCTAAACTTTTCTGAATGGTGTTTTCGAATTCTTCAAACTTAAGAAGGGTGAAAACTACCCCTCAGACGGCCTGCAAATAATTCATCTCTTGGCACGATGATTGAGACCCTATCAATGATGTCCATACCAAATCTCAACTTGGCTAAACTTTTCTGAATGATGTTTTTGAATTTTTCAAACTTAAGAAGGGTGAAAACTACCCCTCAGACGGCCTGCAAATAATTCATCTCTTGGCACGATGATTGAGACCCTATCAATGATGTCCATACCAAATCTCAACTTGGCTAAACTTTTCTGAATGGTGTTTTCGAATTCTTCAAACTTAAGAAGGGTGAAAACTACCTCTTAGACGGCCTGCAAATGATTCATCTCTCAACACGATAATTGAGACCCTATTAATGATGTCCATACCAAATCTCAACTTGGCTAAACTTTTCTGAATGGTGTTTTCGAATTCTTCAAACTTAAGAAGGGTGACAACTACCCCTCAGACGGCCTGCAAACAATTCATCTCTTGGCACGATGATTGAGACCCTATCAATGTTGTCCATACCAAATCTCAACTTGACTAAACTTTTCTGAATGGTGTTTTTGAATTTCTCTGAATATAGGAGGGACGAAACTACCCCTTAGACGGCCTGCAAATAATTCATCTCTTGGCACGATGATTGAGACCCTATTAATGATGTCCATACCAAATCTCAACTTGGCTAAACTTTTCTGAATGGTGTTTTCGAATTCTTCAAACTTGAGAAGGGTGAAAACCCCTCAGACGGCCTGCAAATAATTCATCTCTTTGCACGATGATTCAGACCCTATCAATGATGTCCATACCAAATCTCAACTCGGCTCAACTTTTCTGAATGGTGTTTTCGAATTCTTCAAACTTAAGAAGGGTGAAAACTACCCCTCAGACGGCCTGCAAATAATTCATCTCTTGGCACGATGATTGAGACCCTATCAATGATGTCCATACCAAATCTCAACTTGGCTAAACTTTTCTGAATGATGTTTTTGAATTTTTCAAACTTAAGAAGGGTGAAAACTACCCCTCAGACGGCCTGCAAATAATTCATCTCTTGGCACGATGATTGAGACCCTATCAATGATGTCCATACCAAATCTCAACTTGGCTAAACTTTTCTGAATGGTGTTTTCGAATTCTTCAAACTTAAGAAGGGTGAAAACTACCTCTTAGACGGCCTGCAAATGATTCATCTCTCAACACGATAATTGAGACCCTATTAATGATGTCCATACCAAATCTCAACTTGGCTAAACTTTTCTGAATGGTGTTTTCGAATTCTTCAAACTTAAGAAGGGTGACAACTACCCCTCAGACGGCCTGCAAACAATTCATCTCTTGGCACGATGATTGAGACCCTATCAATGTTGTCCATACCAAATCTCAACTTGACTAAACTTTTCTGAATGGTGTTTTTGAATTTCTCTGAATATAGGAGGGACGAAACTACCCCTTAGACGGCCTGCAAATAATTCATCTCTTGGCACGATGATTGAGACCCTATTAATGATGTCCATACCAAATCTCAACTTGGCTAAACTTTTCTGAATGGTGTTTTCGAATTCTTCAAACTTGAGAAGGGTGAAAACCCCTCAGACGGCCTGCAAATAATTCATCTCTTTGCACGATGATTCAGACCCTATCAATGATGTCCATACCAAATCTCAACTCGGCTCAACTTTTCTGAATGGTGTTTTCGAATTCTTCAAACTTAAGAAGGGTGAAAACTACCCCTCAGACGGCCTGCAAATAATTCATCTCTTGGCACGATGATTGAGACCCTATCAATGATGTCCATACCAAATCTCAACTTGGCTAAACTTTTCTGAATGATGTTTTTGAATTTTTCAAACTTAAGAAGGGTGAAAACTACCCCTCAGACGGCCTGCAAATAATTCATCTCTTGGCACGATGATTGAGACCCTATCAATGATGTCCATACCAAATCTCAACTTGGCTAAACTTTTCTGAATGGTGTTTTCGAATTCTTCAAACTTAAGAAGGGTGAAAACTACCTCTTAGACGGCCTGCAAATGATTCATCTCTCAACACGATAATTGAGACCCTATTAATGATGTCCATACCAAATCTCAACTTGGCTAAACTTTTCTGAATGGTGTTTTCGAATTCTTCAAACTTAAGAAGGGTGACAACTACCCCTCAGACGGCCTGCAAACAATTCATCTCTTGGCACGATGATTGAGACCCTATCAATGTTGTCCATACCAAATCTCAACTTGACTAAACTTTTCTGAATGGTGTTTTTGAATTTCTCTGAATATAGGAGGGACGAAACTACCCCTTAGACGGCCTGCAAATAATTCATCTCTTGGCACGATGATTGAGACCCTATTAATGATGTCCATACCAAATCTCAACTTGGCTAAACTTTTCTGAATGGTGTTTTCGAATTCTTCAAACTTGAGAAGGGTGAAAACCCCTCAGACGGCCTGCAAATAATTCATCTCTTTGCACGATGATTCAGACCCTATCAATGATGTCCATACCAAATCTCAACTCGGCTCAACTTTTCTGAATGGTGTTTTCGAATTCTTCAAACTTAGGAAGGGTGACAACTACCCCTCAGACGGCCTGCAAATAATTCATCTCTTGGCACGATGATTGAGACCCTATCAATGATGTCCATACCAAATCTCAACTTGGCTAAACTTTTCTGAATGGTGTTTTCGAATTCTTCAAACTCAAGAAGGGTGAAAAATACCCCTCAGACGGCCTGCAAATAATTCATCTCTTGGCACGATGATTGAGACTCTATCAATGATGTCCATACCAAATCTCAACTTGGCTGAACTTTTCTGAATAGTGTTTTCGAATTCTTCAATTTTAAGAAGGGTGAAAACTACCCCTCAGACGGCCTGCAAATAATTCATCTCTTGGCACGATGATTGAGACCCTATCAATGATGTCCATACCAAATCTCAACTTGGCTAAACTTTTCTGAATGGTGTTTTTGAATTTTTCAGACCTCAGGAGGGACGAAACTACCCCTTAGACGGCCTGCAAATAATTCATCTCTTGGCACGATGATTGAGACCCTATCAATGATGTCCATACCAAATCTCAACTTGGCTAAACTTTTCTGAATGGTGTTTTTGAATTTTTCAGACCTCAGGAGGGACGAAACTACCCCTTAGACGGCCTGCAAATAATTCATCTCTTGGCACGATGATTGAGACCCTATCAATGATGTCCATGCCAAATCTCAACTTGGCTAAACTTTTCTGAATGGTGTTTTTGAATTATTCAAACTTCAGAAGGGTGAAAACTACCCCTCAGACGGCCTGCAAATGATTAATCTCCTGACATAATGATCAAGACCGTATTTATCATGTCTACATCGAATCTCAACTTGGTTAAACATTTCTGAATGGTATTTTAAAATTTTACGAAACATAGAAGAGTTCAATTCCATCATTATATTTATGATGTCAACAACTCATGATCATCGTTTTCATACGTTCTCACTGTATTCTGAGTGTTTAATTCAATTTTAATTCTCCGATGTTATTTTCAAAATATTTTTTTGCAATAAAATTATTTTCCGACGTCACTAATGATATGGCTGCTGGAAAAAATCGGCTGCTAGAAAGTGGCTGCTAAGTTCACACCGGTAGGAATACCACAGTGACTAGGTATCCACATGATGGTGCATTGTCTTCCATTTGATGATAGGTGAGTAACAAGTTCTAAGATATTCTGGCAATACATATTTTTTGTGAAACTGTTTTCTAGCGACTGTATGGCACTCAATGAGTCTGAACATATGACACAGCTGTGGTGACCGGAGAAAGAAAAGAACAGGAGAGCTTGCCATATGGCAGTGAAAATTGTGCAGTTGGGATTCAAGGTCCAGCTGTACTCGTTCTCTCCAATCACAACAGCTGAGCCGACCCCATCACTCATTTTCGAACCATCGGTGTAGATGGTGAGGTAGTTGTTATAGGAAATTAATTCGTTCCTAAAAAGAATTCTGTATGGTAGTAGATGTAGTAGAGCAGTAGATGTCTCAGTCTTCTTCCATGCTGATAGTCTGCAGTTCAATGCAGGTAAGGTGAATTGCCACGGAGGAACCGGTGAAACGTGTTCATTCAAAATGGTGTATCTCTCAATTGAGTATTTCCTGCAGGATTGATGGTAACGAATTCGAGTTGGTCTAGTTGTCGTCGGTCTATTTGAGTAATCATTATCAGATGAAAAGCTGGTATGGTTGTTATGCAATGTATTGGCAAGAACTTTGGTTGCGTAGTTCATAGTTTGGAGGTCCCTCCTCAGATCAAGGGGACAAATGGATGAGTCACACTGTACTGCAACTGCAGGGCTAGTTCTGAAGGCTCCAGTGGCTAATCTCAGGGCTGATTATTGGATTTTATCCAATTGTTTGAGCCTTGAATGTCTACAAGAGTTATAAATTGCAGCTCCATAATCCATTCGGCCTTGAATCATAGATTTGTATAGATTCAGAAGTATTTCTCTATCGGCGCCCCATTTTATATTTGCCGTACATCTCATAATATTCAAAGCCCTTTGACATTTCGAAATCATTTGGCTAATTTGTTCTCCCCAGTTCAGTTTTCGATCAAAAATAATACCTAGAAATTTGATCCAGTTCCGAGCATGAATTGGGTGATCTTGGATAAACAGTTCGGGGTCTGCGTGAGCTAATCTCAGTCGGCAGAAATTTGTTACAATTTGTTTTTTCTTTCGAAAAAAGGAAGCCTCGAGATTTGGATAACTGATCCAGGGTGTTTATTTCAATATTCAAATGTTCGTTTATTGTTTCCATGGATTCATGCCGATAAAGAAGAACCAAATCATCTACGTATAATACTTTTTCGATATCAGTTTGTTGTGTTTCGAGAAGGAAATTTATGGCAATCGCGAATAGAGGAACACTCAAAACTGAGCCTTGAGGAATTCCATTCTCGGACGTTCTGAACTTAGATTCGATAGAGCCTACTCGGATCATATTGAAAAATATTCAACACCAATTTGAGTTACAATGTTTTGACCTGTCATTCCAGATGAGAGCTGGCTCTTGCTAACATATGTATATACAGGATGGATTTGGTTGAAGCGAATTTAATTAATTTTTGCGAGCATTAATTTTGATCAGCCATTCTATTGAGGTAGATTGACTCACAGTGCGGCCCATATTATCTAACTCTCAATGAACTGTTGGAAGGTTGATCAGTGTTGAAGTTCATAAAATCTACATCCTGTATATAAACCAAGTGTGCTGGAATATTCTTATTGTATACTTGGCATTTGTTTTTTTGTCAGTAAATAGTTTTGTCAATCAGATTCGTATCTGAATATATGAATAGTAGATTTCCTTGCTTGAACACAGAATTCCATACGGAATTATAGTTTCTACCACGAAGTTCAACAATCAGGAAGGATTGATCGCCTATCAGAAGTAAGAATCAGATCAATTTTAGGTGCAATGAAGAGTTCATCGGGTCCTCTAGTTTTGAATGAAAATTGATACCTCATGATAGCGTTAGAATTCAATAAAACTCAAAAATGTTACCATCAGGGTTGATGTTATTATGTATCATAAATAATTTCACATTCATCTAAATCAATAAGTCGTTCGAAAACAATTTGAAGAAAAACATACCTGATCCTTCGATATATCCGTTGAATTCTATAAGAACTTTTATACAGTCTTCGGAATTGGATTCCACAGCATAATGAAGAGGTGACTGTCTTGCTTCATTCGTCAAAAGATTGCAATTTGCTCCTAGTTTTGCTAGATGGAGAACGAGTTTAGGAAAATTTTTAGAGCATGCTAAGTGTAGAGCACTTTCACCTAAAACAAATTGTTTATCTCCAGTGAGATTATTTTGGCCAACTACAATCCAATGAAAGTCATCAGTTTTATATCAAATGACTCATTATCATTACTCATTACAGAATTACAGCAAGAACATAGCCCTTGGGCACTCATCAAATAATATATGATAATTGAAATAGTTAATTTCTTATATTTTTTTCAATGTTAACAAATTCATGGCCTCATGGCCCACCCTTTATATTGGGAGTACGGATATAACAACCAAGAAAAATCAATTACGAAATTAAGTTGACAAAAACTGACTGTACCAGGGTTTTCCAATACAGTTCTGAAATTCCAAGTTTTTGATTTTATTTTACACCGAAGATAATACAAAGAAATCGTCCCGATACTGTTATTGGTTCCTTGATATGAACAAAGATCAAAATTTGCCAACTAAATGAAAAGGTATATTGAATAATTTTTTTTCTTAAGCAGAAATGTCTAGTAGTGAAAGTGAAAAAGTTCGGGCTAGCAAACCAGGGCCTACTCTATCTCAGCGGGACACAGCATCACTTTCGTGCCGTCACACTAGTGGGGACAAATTTGAGACAGTGGAAATTGTCTCTCACCAATGTAAAGTACCAATGTAAATCGAAAATATGAAAAATATGTAGAGAACAGAATTTGCTCAGAGGTGCATTAATGATTACTAACCTACAATTGTTAGTTGCCGAAATATCGCATATCAATTGACTCAATTCGGAATTGTCGTTATTCAAATGGATGCCAAAATTCAAAT
Source organism: Gastrophysa polygoni (assembly GCA_963576655.1). Lineage (NCBI taxonomy): Eukaryota > Metazoa > Arthropoda > Insecta > Coleoptera > Chrysomelidae > Gastrophysa > Gastrophysa polygoni. The sequence goes on along the minus strand of OY755091.1, from coordinate 18,969,381 downwards.
CGTCAATTTACAGAAATAATTCAACCCTACGAAGACTCCTCGTAGTATCTAGATTGACTAATTCTTTGCGAAAATTTCCAACTGAAACCACTTGTAGATATAAAAACATTGATTAACGGCATCATTAGTTCTGAAAGTTGACTCACATGCCTTATTTTCGAATTCAAATTACAGCACTAGCTAAAAATCCATTTAAACTGGTGACTTGATTATCCTGCTTTGGTATTAGTGTTTGTAAACCCTCATTTAATTAATCAGTATTATTTTGCTTATAGAATTATTGTGGATTTATGAGAATAATTATAGAGTAGACTAAATTATGTCCAGATGAATGGTATTTTATATTTTGTTCCTCACGTCCAGTATATTATCAAAACTTTCGTCTATAAAATTACATGCCTTCAGAGAAGCTATTTTTTTTAGTAGTTAGTAAACAACCTCTTATATTACAACATCGACAACTCAACGTTTGTACCTAGCACTCTGTGAGACCTACCCAGTATTTCTTTTGGTTCACCGCATTTCGAAAACTTTCTCTGTAATCGCTGTGACCATTCACAGGACTCTTTTATTCTCATGAAATGAAAGGGAAGATTACAACATTAGGAACCTCCTAATAAATAAACCAATAAGGATTGCTTTCATCAACGCTGACAAACTGTTCGGAAAAATATTTGCACGAGTTCGAAATTGATAAAAAAATATCCAATGACTGGTATGTCATATAATAGACCCATGAAAACGAAATAGTTGATTTCATATTGCTATAGTAGATAAATATCAGTAATTTACAGATAACTGAAGCTGATTCAATTCCAATAATACATTTTTCAGCTTTTAATGGGATTTTCTCTCCTCGTTTCTAAAAAATAGAGTAGAGGTTATTAAAAATTATTGCAATATATTTGTAGTAAGGACACATTTAGGATCTGTCCCAAAATGTCACTGCGCTTGAAATTAAACCTTTAGATACCTAAAAGAGAAATTCTCTATTGGTCAGTGACACCTTGTTTTTGAAAAAATTTGGAAATACAAATATATTTAATAAGAATAAAACCTCTACTTATCTTGGTGGACGTTTCGGGAACGAATCTGCTCCCGTTCTCAACACAATTGAAATATTTTTCTCTTCGTAAACTTTTTTCAATGTTTCCGATTTTGACACTGAAAAGTGACAATTTGGCAGACGGAGGAATTCTGGTTACAAGGTGTTTTCATTAATTGATATGGAATTTTCCATTTTCATATTCAAGTTTCAGAAGTGGATGCAAGTTCTATCTATATCAACTGAACAAGAAGCAATATTATTGTCTCCGTTCAGGAGAATGCAAGCAGACTCTTTGATTTTCCATTTTTGGTTGTTGTCTTCTTTTCCTATGATCTTAATATCACCCCAATAATACAATTAGAAATTTCACAATGATATAAACTTGTTCCTAACAAACCAACACTAAAAAGTCACGGATATTGGAGATGTAATATATTAGCTTTCAGTACGATTATTTTATAAATATTTATAATACATCAATATACGTTCAAGCCGAAACGATATTAAATGAAGAAAACATGGAAACAGTCAATATGAATCAGTAACTTACACCGAAATGTTCATTTCCTTCTTTGAGAAGACCGGTCAATGCTCACTGCCAAGAACAATGTTTCTCTTCGTTCGACATTTCTTGGAACAGACGTGAATATCTGTGTTGAATGTTTACTAATATTAGTGCATCCAGACGATTAATCAACCAGCATCGTTCATTCATATTCTTGAAGATGAAAAAAAATGTGACAGCTATTTGATACAACGAAATTGAAAGTTTCTTCTTTTGATGTATATTTCATTCAACTCTTCTCTAGCCAGTCGAGTTAATATGAAAGAATCGTTATCTCTGTCAGAACTATATGAGTATGACATATTGATACAGTCGATATCGTGATAAATAAGGAATTATCTCAATAATTTTGATTTGTTATTCCAGCAGTTCATCTCTGTTTGAGGGTGGCGGCTGAATGACACAAATTTTGACGTCACAATTACAATTATAAATATTCAAAATCGTAGGATGTACTTAGAGAATAACAGTTTATCAGAAAGCTGGTTTGGCTGAGTACTTTCACATGATGAAACATTTGTTTTTGCTAAACTTGCCCATTACAAATCGATAATTCAATTCGAATAAAATTAATGATTACGGCATTTATAGTATATTGAATGCTGAAGTTCAGACGCCTCCCACGATGAATCTATCAACTGTCACTGCTGTCACTTGTAAGGTAATCCGAACACAAAGTTGATCGGAACAGTTCAGGAATAACCGCGAAATCGTCGATACTTCGAAATTAGTTGAAGGTGGGTAGATACTAGACAAACGCGTTTTTTTTTAATTATTATTCCAGACTTATGTTGTAGGTATCGCAACAATTTTTTCACTATTTAATTGATGCATCATCCTAGTTCAACATACTCAGTTATTTTCATTTTACAATTTATTAAAAATAGTAATCCGTAATACAACATTCTGATTTTCATTGAAATTGAATTTCTTTACGACGTCGTAACTCTGTATATATTTATTTATTATATCAAATCTCATTTTACCAGTTACCAGTACCAGTTAGGGAATTTATTGAGGTTCATTTCGTCTCGATTGAGTATGCTTTAAATTTGTTAATGAATTTAGTTAAAATTAGTTAATAAATTTGGTTAATGAGCCTTTCAATCACGAACGCAATACGAATTGATGTGGAAACTCAACCCGGTGAAATAAAGTATGCCCTGATGAAACCCAAGAGCTAAGTAGCTCACTGTGTATTCCAAATCTTCCAAGTATCTCGACCAATTTAAAAAGGTAAGTGACCACTACCTCAGGGGATACTTTACCTTCGTTATTGACGTGGTTCAAATTTGCTACTTCTACGGCCAGAAAAATTGCAGCATTCTCAGCACCATAAAAAATCAGTATCTGCAGCAAACTGTTGCAGCATTCTGAATAAAGAGGATTCGTTTGGACATCAGTTTTCATCAGGCTAGCCGCATACGAATCATCACCAGTATCTCCGGATTCGTATTTGAGCAAAGCATAGTAGAGCGGTGTGTGCTCCTCTACAGTCTTCAAGTTAACGTTTAGGTAATCTTGTTTCAGAAGTAACTCGAAGATTGCTCTATTATCTGCTTGAATTGCAATATGTAATGGAGTACTGGCAAAAATCAACAATAGGTATAAGTAAATATTGTGTTAGTAATATTGTTATCAACTTCCACTGAGTTTTTTGGGTTTAGGTCTTCAGTAACATAAACTATATTATTTGAAAGCCGACGTTTATTTTTAGATATATACTAAAATATATAACGTGTGGAAATAGTCGAAACACGAACGCTTGCAGTGCTTGATGAATACAATGATAATTTACCTTTTTTACCGCTTTATTTCAATAGTTGTTCTAACAAAAATTATTTTCAATTTCCAACACATATACCTCATAGCGTAATGAAATTTTCAGATTTATTTCACTCAGAAATTATGCATTGTATCGATGTTCAACAAGAGTTCTTTTTTTATGTATGAAACATTATGATTTTATATTGTGGCCCCTTGTGAAAAATAAAACACAAAAAGTTAGGGCTGAAAATACCCTAGGCCGGCCTTGTATGAATACAACTGAACGATTTTTTCTACTTTCGTTCGAATTCATCATAAAAAAACTAGGCGGGCACACGAAATTCCATTAATTCATCTGAAATTTTTTTAAAATCCATCTTCAGGATCGACCCCATGAGAGACTGCAGCCCCTTTTAGGGGCCATTTGCCGACCTATGTTCAATAAAGTTTTCTTCCTATTTCTGGTCCTAGTAGCAGATGGTAAAATATTGCACACTATTTCCGGAACACCTTGTATACATATAATAATTGATGTTCTATGAGGATCTTTTCCATATTTCGAAATGAATATGTCATGGAATGTAGATTAGAAATATTATGGCACAATGAATTTTCCAATAAAGGTGCCCTTTGATACGAATTCCAAGAAATTTAAAACTCTCAATTGACTCGCAAATATCAATCTTACAGGGACTCACACATTACATCACATTTTCTGTCACTGAAGATCTGAGCCCAAAAAAACTCATTGGAAATTAGATACAGTAGGTCGCAAATATCATTGATATTGTTGTTGATGTGCGATTTATATTTTTCATGCCAATAAATTTGATGTTACGAAAAAACTGTATTTTTCACCGTTTTATAAATTGTATTGTGGAAAAACTAATATCGAATATCTATCAATGGGAACACTGATTCATGATTAATGAGTTGAATTCCAATATCATTTGTTTATTTATTGAATTTGAATTGATTTTATTGAAATTAAAAGTTATCTGTGAACTATTATTGATTTCAGATAACAAATGAACGCAAAAAATGCAGACCAAGATAATACTTACAACCCCTGTCGATTTTGTGCATTGACATTGACGTTTTTGTTGATCAGCTTTTCAGCAACTTTATCACAGTTCTCCATATTACTTGCACCAGCTATAAGATGTAAGGCAGAATCATTTTCATGTCTAAAAAAAACAAAAGTTGTAAATTATAACAATATTCGTTGGTTTAGATGATTGTTGATGATCATTGTTGAACAAATAAATATAATTTGATGGTGTGCGTGATATCGCAAGTTAATAAATTTCGTTGATTTTGACAGTATTTTTAATAATATCAGTTCATTAAAGAATTCAATATACCTACGTCATGGTTTTGAATATTTTTTGAGAAATCTATATTTATATAGATTGTTCATTTATTCCGTGTAGAATCTACCATATTTTTGAATTAGATGTTTCAAAACCTCATAGATACAAATTTTAAATTCACATGAGGTACATAATCAATGATAGACTGTGGAGAAACTCAAAATCTAGTATTCTCCAGTAATAACCAAATCAAGACAGGTTAACACTGAAGATTGTATTCTACATAATAGTATGAACTGGACACACCATGTAGTTTACTTAGTACCAGGTTGTGCAGTATTCTATTTCTACTTAGGCAACTTAGCCATAGCTTGAACCCGAAGGAAAACATATATTTCGACCTTTTCCACTCTTTGTTCAGCTATGGTACGACTTTATGGGTTGATTCAGTCAATTCCATAAGAATATTCAAATTGCAAAAAACGAGCAATAATAATACTGGCAGGAGTGGGATACAATGAACACTCACAACCACTATTCTAAAGACTAAGAGAATTTCAACACTTCCCTGTATCGACATACTTCAAAAGCCGACAGAAATTCATTCCAGGAGGCACAGCACTCCAAAAGTTTTTAGCCTGCATCTTCACAACACACGTTTTGCTACTGCTGATGATTCAATTGTGCCACGTTACAAATTAGTGAAATTAGAAAAAAGCTACCTTGTAAACTAATAGAACTAATCTAAAAATAATGCTACTTGAACATTGTTTCTATTCTGTTCTTGAAAAAAATCAGACATTAGGTTTGTGACCATACTATTTTATTCATTACTTCCATTTACTTTAGTCTCATATTTTAGTATTTCGAATGACTTAAACATTTTGTTGTATGTTCTATATATTATTTATACATTATTTTGTTCTACTGACATGCTTACCAAATCATGGTTACATCAATATTGTTTAATGTCATATTAGAGTATTCAGAGTATATTTTATTTGACCATGTTATGTACATAAAACATTTATGGCAAGTCGCATAGGCAATATGACTTCAAAGTCAAGAATATAAAATGATAATAATGATAAAATATCCTATCACTAAGTCTCAGCTAAATTTCAGCTGAAAATCAATATACTGAATTACAATTGATCAGCAAAAATATTATTATAAATTATATTATAAATTCGAACAATAATCAGCCAATCTTGTGTTATAATCGTGTGAATCAGAATGTCTGGAGAATTTGTTCATATTGTTGTGTATTTCTAATAAGACTGTAAATATGTACAGAGTAGGCAGTGGCATGATACCAAGTTGGACAGAATGTTGAAGACAATGGTCTCTAAAGCCCACTTTTGCCAATATTCTCGACATCTAAAAACTGCTATAGCATTCGTTGAATTCCCCCAAAGTAGGATACCATAAGAAAGCACTGAATGAAATAATTAAATATTATTGATATATGTGATATGATAATAACTTATTGAGACTGTCATTCAATTATGCTACATCTGAAGGCCTTGAGTGGACGATGGAGAGTACAACACAAGCATTGGCACTGCTTAGATGCATTCACCTGTCCACAAGGGTTACAAGTATGTGTAAGAATACAAACATAACTTGTTTTATATTTGTGAATAAACTTGAAACTTGAATGTCGTAATTCATGAGTTTTGTGTCTGGCAGGTGGAGGTTATTTGATTACGTTGAATAAAGCTCTTTGGATTTCAAACCCTTTCAACTATCATCAAATTCAAGACACAGAGCTTGGTCTTTCCCAATAATACACAATTCAACATCCAATCAAGGAACAAATACCAATTTGTGATAAATAGTTGAATAGAGAATTTCATGGGAAATGAAATGAACTGAAGAAATATACAGGATAACCATGGGTCAAACAGGTGGTTGGAAAACTATTGTAGTCCGGTTCAAAGAAAGCGCTATTATCGAGTCCTATGAATTTTATTTTCATTTTTTGTTCTTATGAATAAACTAAAGGCTGCTACATTTCCCCTGTGTCACCCGGTATGCCGTACTGATGGAGCAATAAGCATGCGTTATTGTCTGACTATTGTCCAGGCGTTTGCTATAATCTCACTAATTTTTCAACTACTACATTATTGTCGAATTCAACATGAAATAATCATTTTTTTGTGATTTTCTCCCCTCAATTCATAAAATATAATGAAGAGTATAATGATTACCTCAATATATTTGTAGTGAGGACAGATTTATGATCTGTCCCAATATGTTACTAGACTTGTAATCTAACCTTTAGATACCTAGAAGAAAAATTCTTTATTTGTCAGTAACACCCCATTTTCCAAAAAAGATCATAAGAAAAAAAGATAACAATAAACTTATTACTTTTATTTTCATTGTATGACTTCATGACCAATTTTTTCCTATCTAAATCCGAACGGACTAATTGTCTCTCCTTCGAAAGATTTTTTCTTGATATAATTTCAGATTTAATCAAAACTGCGACAATTGACATACCTAGTAGATAAAGAAGCATCGCAGTTTTGTTCCAATAAAAACAGCGCAGAAAATGTATCCTCTTTCTTGATAGCCCTGTGCAATAAAGTGTCTCCATTGCTATCGCGTAGATTGATATCCGCATTATGCTGAAGGAGATTGGATGCTATACTTTCGTTACGACCACGAAGAGCTAGGTCCAGCGGGAGTTCTCCATTGGAATTCCAAACGTTGACAATATCAGACAACTGAAACAAAAAAATACTGTAAAAATATAAATTTCAACTTCTGAATAATACAATTCAATACTACATCTATCGCATGCACGTGGATCTATAGACAAATCAAGGCAATTATTTAGACTCCGGGTATCAGAAGATATTTTCAGATATATCATCATTATCATTATCAGATATATATTTTCAAGAACTCACAGGCTGTGACTGGTAATAATGCTGCAAATTTCAAACGTAGGCTTTTTCCCCTGACGTACCTGAGTCAGTTTGAAGTAATAAAGTGAAAATCATTTGCCTACAATGCTCCTGACAATGTTTATCTTGCAACGAACGCATGAAACCATGCAATATGCCATGTTGAATAAATTAGATAAAGTCAAAAATGAGATGATCAAACACTTGCTGATACACTTTGAAAACTTCAGATATATTGTCTGCAGGTTAATAGGGAGGTGGTATAATCATTTTTCTAGATTTTCTCTTCTAGATTCCACAACCATAAAAATAGAAATTATAATAATGATTTCAATAAATTTGTGATAGGGACAGATTTATGATCTGCTTCAAAAGGTCGCTGCACTTGAAATTAAACCTTCAGATACCTGAAAGAGAAATTCTCTATTTGTCCAGTTTTCTTGATTTTGAGGGATTTTCTCTCTCCGTTTCTGAACAACAAAAATAGAAACTATAATAATTATCCCAATTGATTTGTCAATGTTCAGTGTCAAAGCAACCAGCGAAAAAATTAAAGAAATTACATTACAGAATTAGAGAAGTATTATTTTCTTGTGCTGAAAATGGAAGCATATTCGTTGCCGAAACGTCCACAACAATGAGATAAGTACATTCCATTTTTTTTTCTCAAAACAAGGTGAGGTGAATCACAAATGAAATATAATATAATAGTGAAACAAATATATTGAGAGAATGATTATGGATTCTGTTTTTATTTTTCAGAAGATAGGAAAGGAAATCCCAATAAAACTAGAAGAGTTAAAAAAGTTTCAATGTTCTTCATTTCAAAGTCAGCATTCAAGATACCTTTTTCGAAATGGCGACTAATGCCGGAAAGTTGTGATCCAAAGATATGATATTATATGTATACTCTTCTAGATCGAGCTTAGAGAGAAAAGAATTGAAACAACCATAAGAAAGAGACGCAGCGATCAAAAATCAAATCACTGTTGGCAAAACAATTTGATGTGCTATATTCACTCAAATCTATTGTTAAGCGAAGTATATTGATCCATATGTGTGTGAGAGACTCAGTTTTACTTGTTGTGAGAATGTTAAAAATTGGTAAATAATCCTAGTTGCTTTAGAGGTTTCAGCCTATCAAGTCAAGGAAGGACTTCAAAACTTTGTTCGAGATGGTGTTGTCCTGTTCAGCCTATGATTGTACTAATATATTCGGAAAAATCAAATAATTTCAATGGTGAGTTATTGAATGATGTTGAAAAAAATTCAAATAGACCCTAGTTCACGTCTAGAGTAATCACGTGGAGTAATCCCGCCAATGAAAACACAGCAAACGAGAGAGAGGAAACCAGCAGTGATCAGCTGACTGTTGGTAAAATTGCACCTTTCGTCGTTGTACATCCAGGCGAACCGATAGATCTTTCTTATGTTCGTTCCAATGCTCCTCGAAGTCGATTAGGTTGGGTGTGTTCCCAGTCTTTTCGATTCAAGCTCCTCATTATCTGTTGAAACGCATGCAACATTAAAAAATACATTACGATTTGTGGTACATCGTCTGGCCTAAATATGATTATTCATGAAGAGAATGCGAGCCCGCGAACCAATGCCAACAATAAAAATTCTTCGGCATAGGATCCGCATAAATAGAACACTTTTAGGTCACTAGTGAGTGGTCAAGGATCCTTCAAAGCATCTCGATCCTTGCACAATTTAATATCCCTGAACAATTCAAATGGATTGAAGAAGACCGTGACGTCAAGATAGAATGCTTGGTCACGGATGACGTAACGCTGTCTGGCCGGATTTGAGATTGAAAAAATTCAGTCTCAGTTCACGGCATGCCTTCGTAGGAAGAGCGTCAAATAAGTGCTCAATAACATAGGAAATATATCGGACTGATAACAAATAATTACTGTGTATTGATCATGGATATGGTTGAGAGGGAATTTCGACACGAATGTTGATATTATCTTTATTACCAGCGATATTTTTAACCGCAATCCAAGTGTTGATCTATACGAATGTTTCAGAAATTCGTGCCGTTTTTTGGAAGTTATGATATTTAGTTAAACGATATGAGTTTGACTAACACTAATTTGGCGGTAACTGTGATTGTCATATTATTTTTAAGTAAGCTCTTTTTTATTTTGATACCTACTTATGCATGACAATGTTGTGAAAATATAAACCAATCGGAAAACTATATCCACTAACAAGTAAGTACTCTTGATAATATTTTCCTGTATCCGAGACTACTGAAAATAAAGTGGTTAGAAAATTGCAGTCCCCCAAGAGGCATTATTTACCTCAATGATTTTATTGATTTTCTTGTTTTTCATCGGCAGTCTCTTAAAAATCACAATGTGTTGATCTTTTATTACAGTCTATATCAACCGAAACATTTTACCAGGAAAGATGAGGGCATATTATATATGATCATGTAATTATCCTTGAGACCCGGAACCAATTTACCCCCTTTATCTCCGTAGATATTTTGATATTTCAAATTTGGTGCATCGATATTTGATGTATATTTTTTCACTCCGACAGAAAAATAAAGAATACAAATGTGATATATTTTTATATATTTTTATAGTTATTCAAATATTTTAGGAAATGTAAATTCTTATGAAAAATCACGTATGAGGGTGGTATCAAATTTATAAGTATTTATGTTCATTTGATGAATATCATTCGATTCTATACACTGATTGAATTGAAGACATTTTATTCAACTCACGTGCGAATTGTTTTCTACAGTCGTCTTCATATTGCATTTAATTGTGATTCTCATATTTCTCAAGAAGACCTTTGAGAAGTGGCAACCATAATCCATAATTATTGTCATTATGCCCAATAGATGTAAATGAAAGACAATCTGAAATTTTTTATTTCAAGTTATTTTTTCATGTGATACTCAATAATTATTATTGAATTTGTCTATGACATTTATGTGTTGAGAACGGGAGCAGATTCGTTCCCGAAACGTCCACCAAGATAAGTAGAGGTTTTATTATTATTAAATATATTTGTATTTCCAAATATTTTCAAAAACAAGGTGTCACTGACCAATAGAGAATTTCTCTTCTAGGTATCTAAAGGTTTAATTTCAAGTGCAGTGACATTTTGGGACAGATCCTAAATCTGTCCTTACTACAAATATATTGCAATAATTTTTAATAACTTCTACTCTATTTTTTAGAAACGAGGAGAGAAAATCCCATCAAAAGCTGAAAAATGAATGTACCACCTCCTCGAAGAACTTACAGACAGTATTTGACATTTATAAGGATTATTGATTAACAACACCCTTTTTTCAATGAGAATATAGTATGTGATATATCGTTCGAAAGCTAATTGAAATTGTGATCCAATTGTTGGAATAATTTACAGGGCGTCCCGTATGAATAAACGAAAGTTGAGTTGATATCTCGAAAACCGAAAGAGCACTTTTATAATATGTTATTAATTTTTAGATTCAAGAAACGGAAATCTTCGTTGAATGGCAAAATGTCAAAAACGCTCTGTAGTCCAGCAGTCAAAAAAAGATACTCAATCGCGGCATACGCGATTTGTTTTTGTCACGAAAAATTATAATATTAGTGGTAAGAACAAATTTATCAATTGCCCCAAAATGTCACTGTGCTTGGAATTTAACCTCTAGATACCTGAAAGAGAAAGTTTTTATTTGTCAGTATAAAAGTAGAAATTTTCATACTTATTATATATATTTGTCTTCCAAACATTTTTTGAGAAATATGGTGTCACTGACAAATTGAGAATTTCTCTTTTACGTATCTGAAGGACAAATTTGTCCTGATAAATCTGTCCTTACTACAAATATACTCATTGGAATAATTATTATAATTTCTATTTTCATTTTCTAGAAATGGGGAGAGGAAATCCCAGAAAATCTAGAATAATCCTTTCATCATTATAGATAGCTTGTCAGATAGATTCCACCAAAGATATTAAGATATTATATATTTTCTACTAGATGCACTCTTGCCCTATCGGCTAAGAGCATTGAAACAAACATAAGAAAAAGAAAGAGCTATCGTTTCTCCTAGACGTGCAAAAAATAATTGTACATTCATGCCAACAGTCAGCTGATCACTGCTGGTTGCCTCTCTCTCGTTTGCTGCTTGGATTCCTTCGCCTTTCTAGGCACAAACTATGATCGATTTGGAATTTGTCCAACATCATTCAATAACTTACCTATAATATACATATATATATATATATATATATATATATATATATGATCGATTTGGAATTTGTCCAACATCATTCAATAACTTACCTATAATATATATATATATATATATATATATATATATATATATATATATATATATAGTTTCGAAATCCTCCCTTGACTTGATGGGATGAAACGGCTGAACCAACTAGAATTGTTTATCCATTTTCAATTTTTTGATGCAGATTTTTTATTTCTACCAGTGGCATCCGTATAGGATGTATATTAGAGATTTTTTTAAAAAATATGCCTCAAATGCATGAAAATGGTTTTAATTTTTTTTACGCGAAAACGGTGCATCGGACGGAAAAAAATCAAGAAATCAATTGTGCTCAGGAACCATATCCTATATTTTTAGCCATCAATTGAATTACACCCTGTATAATATCATATCTTTGGATTCCACTCACTATAAGACCATGTTTCTTTCATGCATTCCTTTATGGAATTCGAGATATCCGAAGCTCTGAACCGCATATTAATATAACAAGACAATATGACTCATTTGACTGATTCATGGCCGAATAAAGAACTGGATATTCATTCGGATCACTGATTTCCCTTTCATTTTGAAGATTTGGTGTCCGGTTGAAAACATAAAACAAGGTTCAATCTAGGCATCAAAAAGATTCTTTCCAGATGTCAAATACATGGTGGACCATTTCAATTATTCGCATTGAAATTTTTCTTGATTTTTACGATCAGAATAATAACTCATGATATACAGGGTGTTGACTGAGTATGTACAATAAATTCAACGAACGATTTTTTCAGTGATTTTAATACAAAAAATCACATACATGTGTTTCGTTTTCTAGATACAAGGTGTTGACCTTTTCATGAAACAAATGTTTTTTCGAGAGGTTTTTCGTGAATACCTCAATAGATATTAACGATACGAATGTGGTTCAATATTTTACCCACTACCGAATTATTTATTCAAAAGTAGTAAATATTCCTGGAATTGATGATTTATCAAAAATATACAACAAGGTAGCGTTGCAAGAGTTGGACGTATATCCATCGTGAATTTATTCTATTCTCATTCTGCAAACTGTCAATTATGACATGTTTATTTCGATTTAGGTGAAATTTTATCGATCATCGAATTTTGTGACTTCTGACCATGAAAGTATACATTCATGTATAAAACTTGCGGCAAATGAACCAATTCAAACAATAGTACCTGCTGAACCCCAGAATAGTTCTTTTTTGTTTTCGATTCAAAATACGGAGATGTTTTTCACTAGTGCTGTGAAGTACCTCATAACGAAACTCATATCATTGTCGTAATGTTTGAAATCACATACTAGTAATAGGTAAATATCCAATTCCGTTGAAAGTGTTGAAATTATTTGGCGTATTAAGGAATATTTTTGACAAAAAAATTGCGCCACTATTTTTTTTGTAAATTTCATGTTTTTTTGGATTGAACATCTGAAACTACCTACAACTTTTTTCTCTTGATTTTTTTGTATCTTGTTCAGTTTTCAGAGAAAATAACCGATGGGAGCCTTATTAAACGATTGCAGCCCTTGGCGAACAACTTGACAGTTGTTATCAACTTATTTATGAGCTATTGATACAAGGTGGTGTAAGAAGAAAACAAATCGACACCTTGTATCTTGAAAACGAAGCAAGTTAGGATACATGTCTCTATGAACTTTCGGTCTTAAAATAACTCAAAGAATCGGCTGCTTACTCAGTATACTGTACATGAAACACAATTAACACTCTGTATAAATGATATAATAAATATTATAATTGATAATAAAATACAAAATAAATGAATGACATAAATGAGATTATTTCATAAAACATCAATGTTGCTCCTCCAAATAACCCTCATCAATTTCTGATAATATCACTAACTTGCTATATCCTCCTGCCAATAATAATGAAAGTGGTATAGGAAAACTGACCGGCTTGAGTTCTTTTCGAACTACTACTACTACTACTACTACTAGGCAATATGTCAGCATGGAATTAAATTATTGATTTTCATGAAATAGGTCGTTATTATTATAGGGTGTCTCCAACAGGTTGAGACATAGGAATATGATGCTAAATAATGATTTAACCCAACCTAGGTATATACAAAATCATTTGGACAAGTTCGTATGAATAGTTATAACCTGGAATATCATTTGCCAAGACGAAAACAATCATTAATCAAATCGACCTCATAAATATACCCAATGTGAATTATTTGATTAAATATTTCATGAATCTCTACTGTACGTCTTTCGTAATATTGTTCTTCTATAATCATCAAGATAATATAATTATTATTAATACATTGATAATTCTAATAGATTAGTCATGAGTCTCACTTATTCATCCTGTCCTGTTGTCACAGTTCGAGGAATAAATATCTTTATACTTTGCTACGGTTGATATAGTAGTGGTATATGGACTGCTCAACCATCAATATGCTTATCATTCGAAATGTTAGATAAAGACATTTTGAAATATACGCAGGGAAACTTAATGAATTCATCGTTTGTTCATGAAGTTTGTGCTGACATGAAATTTAGTCACCAGACACTCAAAACTGAAATCTTACCATTCTCGAACAACGAAAGTATTTGCAACGAATTCAAACAATAATTCTTATGGTTTTCTCCAATAAACATTGCCCGTTTGAAATTATTTTCCATTATACAGTGTGATCCAAATCGCATTTTCAGTGAATCCGAGGCAATTTTCTACCTATCTTGCCTACTGATATCATTTTTTGGAAATGTCAGTAGTTCCATTGATACAGGAAACACCCTGTATCATTTCATACTATTCGACAGACATTCCAATGGGCTTCTTTCTCATTGATATTTGATACATCTAAACATTGAAGTTCACTTGTTTTATAGAAAAACGCGCAATAATATAGGGGTTTTCTCATTTTTAACACCCTATATTAGGTCTACAATAGCTGAAAAAAATGAGATTTATTGTTCCTGGATATACCCATGTATCTATCGTACATAGTGGATTAAATGTGTTTCGACCTACTATTAGACATAATTTTTTTAAACTCCAAATCAAAAATATCGTCAATTCCACTCATTTTGAAGAATAATGAAACAGCATAAAATTTAGCATTATCAGAATAATTCAAATCTTCGAAAATAATACTCTTTTGAACTATCACCCAACTTACAATTTTGCAAAAATCGAATTTTCGTTGTTGATTCAATCGAAAAAATCAGATCTTTCGATTTTTCCAAGAAAATCGTGAATTTTTGCAACTCTGATGATATTCCGGGATCTGTGATAATTAGTCGTCTCGCTATTCTGTTTGGATCCTAAACAATGGAAGATTTCACGAATGAAGAGAACATATGATATGTTGACATGTTAGATTTTTAGCGTTTATTGAAATAATGAGTAAAATAATTTGTTCCTCTACTATTCAGTATTAAATTACCAGATCAATATTTGATACTGAAAGATCAGAAATTTCTCTGCCGACTCATTTTTCTTAGTGAAATTGATACTTATTAGTTAGAGTTTTGTGAATAAAAATGATGATGAAGAAGAAGTGTTAGTCTCGATATAACTGAAAAATTATAGATAATTTTGAAAATTTGAAAACTGTTGAAATAATCATCTGAATGCTGTCTGAACTCTGAACTTTTTTCTCTGAATATCTGAACTCTTTTCCTGTTTAAACGAATCTGTTCTTCCACATCCGATATCCTCATGCTGTGCATTCTTATCTAGGACACACTATATTTATATGTAATAATAAATACGTCTTATGTATTCTGTAGGTATGTCTGTACAGACTGACTGACAGGTGCTTCATAGATTTTTCACTAGTTTATTTTTCCAACCATATTATTTAAACAGAGAATTCTAACCTCACATCAAACACTTATATTCTCATAGTTGAAAGATGAAAGTTGGTTATCTATCTAAGAATACGCATTGAAAGATAAATATTGATTGGAATGAAAATGGAATGAAAATATTCACTATAACAAATAGTGAAAACGAAATTGATTGAGAAATTACAGTTTGTATAAATTTGACTCAAAACACTATTGACTTCGATATAATTATACATTTTTGTTAATGTCTTGTTATCGTCTATCGTCTCGTGTGCATATGTTATTGACCTTTGATTCTGACGGCATGCCCACATCTTCCCATGTATTTGATTACAATCGTGATAGGGATATCCTTATAACATTTTAACTTAATGGAATTATATTCATTCTGGTCATGCATACTTTGACGCAATAACGTCTATTATTATTTGATATATTGGAGGACACATCCAACGTGGATTTTAAGCTATGTACGGGGTTTTCCCGTATATTCTGGCACCCCACCTGACCCTAGAGGTTATCTCGAGAGTTATCAGAAAATAGTGAATACGAAAGTTTCATATTTTTTTCTGAATCATCAGAATTTCCTGTCGAAAATTCAAAATTATTTCGGCAATAGCCATATTTCAACATATCAATTCGTTTCAAATTGTTTGTTTTTTGTGTTTCCTGTATATTATCTCATATCTAAAGATAACTGTTTTTTTCTGATTCCAAAAATATTCAGGGTGTTTCAATAATATTGTAAAAAAATCCACGTGTAGATTCCTTGCTGAAAAATAAGTAAATAGTTCTCATGAACTTTTTATTGAGTACTTCTTTTTAATACTTTACTATTTGGTAGATTCACATGAAATATTTTTTCATAATTGGGCAACTCAAAATACAACTTTTTCGTATCTTGAATTTTTTTCGTATCTTGCTTTGTTTCAGAAATAAAAATTATTTCTCTATACGCTCTCGAGCCACGTGAATAATTTCGTTTATTAAATACTATATTCAATATTTTCATTATCAAAACCACAGCTATAGCAAAGAAAAAGACCAATTTTCAAAGAAATCAATAAAATAATTTTTTTCAAAAATTGTTCAATGTTTTTTTTTGAGAAATGTTATGATACTCCATATTCATTGTAGAAAAATCCCGGAAAAAATGTGATTGTAATCAAACAGCCAATCAAAATAATGACATTTTTTGTTATAGGTATTCCTACGATTGAAGGTACCATAAAATGTTATAAATGCTTAGTAACTCCACCATTTTATTACACAACTGAACCCTATCACTTATGTGAAGACTTTGATTACTCAGAGAAATATATTGTAGATTGCCCTCATTCTACATTTTGCGTCAAAAGGATTCTTAGCGCAAAAATTCCAGGTAAGCTGAATTATTTTTGATTCGACTAGTATCTATAATACTATGAAGAGTGAGCTAGCAAAGCTAATCCAAATCAATATATAAAGTGTGTCCTGTTTCGAGTGTAACCACCCTCGTATTTCCAACTAGAAAATACGATTCGAAAATATAATATTTTCACTGAATCAAAAATACGGAAAACGTTTTAGGGATTTTTTCCTCATGTCTCAAATACCTAAACACTTAGTTTCATCAATATCCTGTACATAATAATTATTATTATACTGGAAAAGACATGCCTGGAGTCTTCGTACTACTCAAAATTGGAATAACAAATAACATACTTTCTCACACAGGACCAAATCTACAACAGTAAAAATTAGCTAATTTATTTTACATTGAATTCACTGTTTCAATTAAATTTATTCGCTAGAACTTTTTTCCCTTTCAAGATAGGATGCAAGAATGTTGATTTTGGTAACCAAACGAGATTTCTAGAGATTCTAGAGGTATCTAGTGGAATTGAACAACTTTGATGGACAAGATATGCATGAGGATACGCGTAATATTTACTTGTTTCAAGGTCTTCAAGCTACATACCGGGTGATACAAACACATTCTTCTCCTTTGTTTTTATAGCTACATTTCTGAAATTTGAAACATACTTCCTGACACTTTATAATTCATAATAATTAGAATTTTTTCTGAATTTGTAGAAAGTGCCATCTAGTGACCATATTTGATGTTCCAATTTTCATAAATGTAGCTTTGAAATGAAAACAGGAAAGGGCGTGTACTATGAGTTTGTGAGAGATGGACATGAAATAATAGTAGTAAGGTTGTTTGACAGGTCGACATGTTTTGGAAAGAAACAATCTTCATCCCTGTCCACACCTTGTCCCCACCAAGTGAATCGTAAATCAATTGAAATGGTTAAAGGAAATGAAAAAATATTTTATGATTACTATGATGGCAGACATTGACCTCTCGGGGACTTAGGCGACTGCCGATACGTGATGTAGTTATATATAATATGTGTGTGTACGGCCAATCCACATCGAAATTTATTCGAAATCAAAACCTAGCTCGAGTCACGATATCATAGATTTGCGGATACTAAAAACTTTTCATGTAACTCCACAAATAGAAATCCATATCCAATCAAAATTGCCGCGGTAGGTAATCGATTGGCGAACTTTTCTCACGTATTTACGTAAGTGATCATTCCTCAACTTCGATACAAGCATTGTAGAAGTTAGCACAACTGTTTTTAAGTAATCGTGGTATGAGTAGGAATTAGCAAACTTTGAAAACGTGTTAACAACTGATAACGAAAATAATGTTTCGAAGTTCACTTTATAACAACGATTAGCGTGACATATCAGAGGTAATCGTCTCTCGAGAGCGAACAATTAAGCTTTTCTAACATTTTCTAACAATTTGTACACATTCGAAAATAAGAGAAACAAACCAAGAAGATTATAGGATATTGAAGAAACTAATCGCTACTACTCTAACTACTCGCTCGATTTCCAATTGACTCGATAATATTTTTCAGTGCCAATTAACGGCACAGAGAGAGACTGTGCTAGACAAAACCAAGAAATTCAACGCTACTATGGAGGCAAATGGCAAACCAACGACTTGATGGAAGAGCCTTATGAACCAGGTTGTAGCATACTAGATGATAAAGGTGCTAGGACGTCCAAAACGGAAAACTGTTACTGTAACAGTGATCTATGCAATTCGTCTAGGACAAACGTGCAATTCGAGATGTTATGTGCCATTCTGACTGTGATGACTATCATTATGAATTATATATAATTATATGAACTCCACCTACTGGTATAATATAACATAATATAATATATATTGAATTTCTTGATATTTCTATATTACCATTATGTAATGCAACTATGCTAGGAAAAACTAAGAAATTGAACGCTACTTTGTAGGAAAATGGCATACCAATGTTTAAACGGAGAAACCTATTGATGATTAAGGTACTAGGACATTGAAACACCATTATTATGCCTATATCAACTATTGCCTGTACTTCTGACAGGTCATCTCACTGTTTACCTAGTATATCAAACTTTGTGCTTCTTGCAATTCAAGTCAGTAAACATGACCGATAGTAACTGGTTGAAGAAAACATACCAAGACACCTACATCATTTATGCTTGGTTTATAGACATAATTCATCAATGGTTTTTATATTATATGTATACTATTACTGAGATTGGGATTAGTTATTATTGATTGTTGTTGAGTAATGTTCGATGTTTAGTCAGAGATGTGATGTGACAAGTCTGTGGATTCATTTGAGGCGGACATTCATCCAAATAAGGTAATGAAAATTATGGTGCGAGATGTAAACTGCGTTTGGCATCCTATCTTCCTAAACACACTAACTGAAGAATCGTTTTGCTTCAGTATAGTTTGTGATGTAATTTGTATCATTTCAATCAACCATTGATGCAAGTCTGATGTGACAAGTCTGTGATTTCATTTGAGGCGGACACTCATCCAAGTTATATCTTTAATTGGGACATTCCTGTAAAGAAACATTGAGCATTTTATTTGCAGCATTGATAGAACTGCTGTATCAAATGTGATGAAACATGTGAGGAGTTTGAAGTTAATCTTGTGATTTTAATTCGGGCGGATATTCATTCAAGATATATCTTGTACAAATGTAGCTCAATTATGCTGAATAAATTATGTACTGGGTCTATCGCGGTGGACGTTTGTTGAAGTGTTTTGTGATTTGAAAAAACTTCAGGGCCAAACTAGCTCAGGGTTATTTAGCATTCTACTTCATTTTGAAATATTTTCAAGGCCGGATGTCGCCATCAACTTACTCATTTCAAATGGAACACTGGGAATATTATCCCATTCTTGGATTCCTGAGAAAATTTCATGTTGAGTTCCATCAGGTTTCCCCATACCCATTTCCAAGAGTTTTCTTGTCAATTCATGTTCTCTATTTTGATGTGATTTTTTATAGAAACTAAAATGTGACACCATGTATTCAGCAGATAGTCAGATGCAGAATTCATTCTGCATAGATTCGTTACAACTCTCCCTATACCTATTTCCAACGGTTTTCTTGTTAATCCATATTTTCTAGTTTGATGTGATTTCTGGCAAAAAGCAAACATTGTTTGTCTTTTGAAACAAACAAGAAAAGCGTTGGAAATAGGTATAGGGAAAGTTATAGCGAATCAATACAGAATCAAATTCTGCATCCGATCATCCAAAAAATACAGGGTATTACATTTGGAATAACGACCTTTTTCATTCATTTTCCAGCTTTTTGTGGGATTTTCTCTCCTCGTTTATAAAAAATAGAGTAGAAGTTATTAAAAATTATTTCAATATTTTTGTAGTAAAGACAGATTTTGTGATCTGCCCCAAATTGTCACTGCGCTTGAAATTAAACCTTTAGATACCTAAAAGAGAAATTCTCTATTGGTCAGTGACACCTTGTTTTTGAAAAATTTGAAAATACAAATATATTTAATAGACATAAAACCTCTACTTATATTGGTGGACGTTTCGGGAACGAATATTGCTCCCGTTCTCAATACAATTGAAATATTTTTCTCTTCGCAAATTTTTCAATATGTTGTCGGTTTTTGACAATTTGGTAGATGGAGGAATTCCGGTTACAAGGTGTTTTCATTAATTGATATTGAATTTTCCATTTTCAGAAGTTCTATCTATATCAACTGAACAAGAAGCAATATTATTGTCTCCGTTCAGGAGAATGCAAGCAGACTCTTTGATTTTCCGTTTTTGGTTGTTGTCTTCTTTTCCTATGATCTTAATATTACATAATAAACTTACAGACAGACCTTTTTCATCTTTGAAAATTTTGAATACCCTGATACCCTAAGTCAACTGGTGATGAGGATTTCGAAAGTATCATTACTGTGCTTCCGTCTACCCCAGCGCTTACCACCATTCGAAAATGGATGAAAGGTGCACTGTTAAAAAGAAGGCTACATTTCCTTGAATTTCTGAAAGAATCAAGAAATCTAAGAAACAGTTGAAAATAGGTATAAGGAAACTTCATGGAACTTATCATGAAATTTTCTCAGGAATCCGCAAATGGAATGATATACTGAGTGTTGTATACAAAATAAGAAAGTTGATGGTGACATCCGGTATAACCAGAAGTGTTTTGACTTTGAAAATATTCTGAAATGAAAGAGAATGTTGAATATTCCTGGAGTCCAAAAATTCAGAAGTTATTCCTTACCATGAAAACTCTTTAGAAACGGCTACCGTGAGAAACCCTGTCTAAATGAATCACTTACCCTTGAAGAGTTCTCAACCAGACACAGGAAAACAACATCTTCTCTCTGTAGTCTCACAGCTGAATGCAAAGGCAATTGTGTTTTACTTTTCAGCATTTTATATAAGAGCGGGCCAGACATATGCTCAAAATCTGTAGCATTCAAGTCATCCCAGTGGGTCGATATGAGCCCTGAACAATATTCTCGCAAGTTGACAGCTTCTATTTCTTCAGCGACAGAATAGAATTTAACGCAGGACCGTATATTCACTACTGATATAAGAAACTGCTCACACATTTCAACAAGGTTATCCAGTTTGAATGTGTGTGCTTGTTTGATCAAGTCCAGTGCCAACGTAGAGGAAGATAGGTTCAGATTATTTGTATACAGCCACAATACTATAGCTTCTGCTACTTCAGGATTCATTTCACTCCAGTCAAGATCATTTTGATTTAGCACAGAATCATTCCATATATCACTTCTTGCATTGAGTACTAGCTTGTGAGCCATTATTTCTTTGTTACCTAATTTGATTTTCAGGTCACTATACTTATCTGAATTATATAAACTGCTAATTGTTTTCAAAAGTCGTGAAGCAAAGGTATCTTCTGTGTTTTTGTTACTAGTGGCAGCTATTGTATTATATTTGAATTCAACATCTCTGTATTTGATCTGCAATTTGGAGTATTCCTGCTTGAGAAGTGTCAAGTGCTGTTGCAGCTTGGCAACATCTGAGGACTGGGCTGAAAAAAAATACATCAGAATAAATATAAAACGTCCTCTAAATATGACTTTGTTTTTTTTTTCGGATTAATCAATTCTAGCATTGCATATTTTGGAATGAAAGGTGTTTGGGCATGCATAAGTTTTATTCATCTTTGTTTCTCATGACCATACACATCATGATCACTGATGAAATAAATCGTTGTTATACAATCATAAAATGAAAAAAAGTCGGAGTCAGACAAAATGTAAATTTTACTATATTTTCTATAAATCCACAACTAATAGCTTTATCAAGTGAGAACCAGCATCATATCACTAGTAGGCAAATTCCTACATGATATAAGAATTTGCCTACAGTGGGAATGATTCTCACTTGATGAAGCTGGTGGTTGTGAATTGATTGAAATTATAGTAAAACTAACATTCTGTCTAATTCTGACAGTTTTTTGATTGTATAATAACGTTTTTCTACGACCACTAGTTTAAGTTGTTGATTAAGAACAAAAAACAAACGCAAAAAGCTTGTTAAAGTGTAAAGTGAGCGAAAGCACGGTTTCCGAAGAAATGTTGATTTCTTTTACGATACTTTTTAGCGAGCTTTTTAGTTTTCTGTTCTTGTTTGATATAGTCAATATATTGGTATGTCGTAAATCTCGTATGTTCGTTCTAATTTCTGCTCAAAACCTTCTACTCTTTCTTTATTATATTTAAGGAAAATATCTTCGTGTATGGGTACCTTTTGTGATTTGACACTGATCTCACAGTGATGGTATTTGGTTAAGCTAACTACCATTAACTACATACTACATTCCTACTAATATATCAATAAGATCTGTGGAAGTGCCTAGCTACAATAGTTTACATTATAGTTTCAATTCTCTATTTTCATTGTATTAAGTTATGCTTCTCAATAAAGCTAAATACGAGTGAATATCAACTGACTGACATGGGCAAAGTTCATGCTTTCAGGACAGAGATATTCCAGATTGTCTTAAATTTACAAGGCTCAAAGCAAATTTGAGATACTACAGAGCATTCAAGAAACCCAAATATAAGGAACGTCAGTTTGATGAAGATGTCGAATTTGAAGCTTTTCTTAGTGTGCAAGAAAAACCAAGGACAAGGGCAAAGGAAAACAAGGACATGTGCGTTTTATTCAACGCACATTTTTTCATTATTCAGAGTGAATATCATGAAGTGTTCGAATATATTGCGCGAATGTCACACTGATTATTGACTGTGAATTTATTTCCCAGATAAGCTGTCACATCAGGTGATTTTACCTTATAAATGAAATAACACCTGTATTTCTATACTGGTGAGTAGAATATCAATATAAGGCCTGTTTGTTTGTGTCAGATTCAGGTGCTTGTATCTGATTTCAAAAAGAAACAGAGTTATGAACTGAATGAGTTGAAGAAAGATAAACTGATGTCAGATAGCTGTTGAATATCACAAATGAACAAACCTATGGGTTGAGCTGAAAATCACTTTCATTGATAAACTAACTCTTTCATCACTTTCCATCAATCAGTCTCCACCTTTTTGATATGTTGTATTCTTCTATATATATAGAGGCTATTCATTATTATTATTCCTGATATCATTTTATGCTTGATTATATGGGTGTAATTTTCAAACTTCTTGCATATTGAAGTGCATCTCAAGCAAGATGCACTATATCTTGATATATACCTATATTTGGAAATAATTTTAAAATATGGGCGATAGAGGGATGCAGTTCTATAATTAATTTTTCTTTATTTTATAAATTCAATTGTTGCATCGTATGGTTTAGGTTATAGGTATGTATTTGCTAGGCGAAGTGACATCACTTAATGATTTTATTAGTTCTACAAATAGAATTGTTCAGAAAGTAGACTCAGACTAGGAGGTATTGTATCAGTACCTGTGCTTATCGTTCTCTTCGAACTTTTTTTTTCGTATGTGTACATTTATTCATGTTCAAAATTAATGATATTGCATAAAGTTGTATATCATTATGTTCGAATTATTGATGAAATTATGTCATTGAAAGGAGGACATTTCATATCATTTTATGTTGAATAAACATCATCAGAGATAAGGCAAGGCTTAATACCTCGGTAAATTAATTAGGCAAAGATGATTCGCTACGAAGGTGGTTGTAGCCTCGAAAACCACCTACAACTTGTAGGAGGTTGACAGTTATTTGCAAAAAACTTACCCATACTGACCATACAAGGCGAACAATAATCTCCTTTTTACTGTCCCACACTAAATATGTATGCTTATCTATCAATTAGTATAGAATTATTTTCCACCCCAAAATTAATGTAATAACATAACCTCAAAGCTTAAACCGTGAGCAGTTTGAAGTTGGCTGCCAATCAGCAACCAGCTCAGCCGTCAGAATTTCCGAAGAAAATCCCAGTGGCGTCTTTCCGTTACATTTCATCATTTCCAATAAAATTGAGATTAGCATTAGCAGTTGAGTTATCCATCCACTGGAAATAACTTTCGAGTTCGTAGAACGGCCGCTAGAGGGCGTAATCGCATTGGCAATTTGAAAAACGGGTTCTCATTTGTTCTCATATAATTTGTCGAAAATACTTTGTTCCTGATCTCCAATCAAGCGATTCCGGACCAATCCTATCGAAAAAAGTTCCCGAGGACTCCGAGTAATTGGTGTATGATTACAACTCAAGTTTTGAAGTGCGAAATTCGACAACCCCAGTCTCATTAAAAAGAGATATCTCTATTCTTCGAGATATATCATAAATCAAGTCAATTTGAATTTCATAAGAGGGCGCCAGTGGAACAATCTGGCAGTTCACTTTTCTCTCATTATTTTCCAATCTGATATAGAAGTAGGTCAAACCAGCGAAAAATTGGAGGAAACCGCAAGTTGACACCTCTTGAAGAAACATAGATATAATCGGAATTTCTGTCCAAAATCGTTCGAACATCGGTTCTCGAAATACAGCCGGCTTCTTTTCTTATTTGTAACACGGTACAGTTCAGTTGATTCGATTGATCAGTTTAACAAGAAAGTTGATTCAGGAGTAGTGAGTAATTTAGTTTACTTCTCAATTGATGATCAATTATAGCGAAAAATGCCGTTTAGTGTTTTGGCAAATCTGTACATCAATATTGGGTCATTCATAGTGACACTAAAATGTTTTTGAATCAACTATATGGCTATATGAACTGTCAGAGTGTTAAATTCATGCCATATCTTCAAACAGCTCATGATGTCTACTCTTCTGAAAGGAACTATAATCCAGTATTCTTTACGAAATATGAATAAGGTTTTTTGCCAGTCAGTCTAATGAAAAGAACTGTTCTTCATTACTTCATCAGCTACTTTTCAAAAAAAAAATACTCCTTGCACGGGGATGAGATGTCATTTCCAAAATTCAAATCTAGTACAAGTATGTACTTACTCCATGCCTCTCTAGGGATGAAACGGCCACTCACCCCCAAGTGCAAAAAATATTCTCATAAAATATGAATAGTAGGTTTATTTTTCGTAATCCAACCTTGTACTCGAAGTCGAAATAACGATTCGAATTTTTTGAAAGAATATTGGTTGACAGGGGCAAAACCGCATTCCATCTACGACATCAAGAAATATTTTTGTGATAATTTATTCAAATTTGATCTATCACAGCGATGATAAGAAACCAAAGGAATTATTATCATATTTGAGTCTGTTCCTAACGAGTAGCAATATCTGTCAGTTTGGTCAAATTAAAATATGCGAAAATGTGTCTCAATCGTTTAGAAGTTGACGATGATGAAACATTAACATATCAACAAGTCTACATTGAAAAACAATTCAATGTATTCTCTAAAATATAACATTGTACTTTGAATAATATAATGGATGATATAACTCGTGAAACCAAAGCGACAGATTTAACGTAAAATTTGCAACTCGGTTTCACTTGAAATATATTCGATAATTATAATTACATCCCTATCGTTATGTCTGGTTATATCATCGCTGAAAATATTTAAGATCGAGTAGCTTAGGTAAGGTTTTAGGTTTTCTGATATCTCAACTCGATAATTGAATTCGAAGTACTGACAGATTTGAATCCTTGAAGAAATATAGGTTTTAGGTATGAAACGGCATTTCATCTCTAGAGCGAGTAATATTTTGGTGAAATTATGATCGACTGAAGGAGTGTTTCATATACCATTTTGACAGTCGATTTAGAAGTACAAAAGTTGTCAGGGGTGAAAATATGATATTGTAGGTCGAAGGATATTGAATTGATAGCATTACGAAAATGTGATTGAGTAGGTTGTATCTTAGTTTGACAGTTTCAATTTCGAATTACATACTTGATCTGATATTTTTTATAAAATGGATTGCATACGAAAAATGTCTTGAATGCATTCTCGACTTTGATTGATCATATTTTCGTGAAAATGTCCAATGAAAGTATCAAGGGAAAATTTTGTTTCAACTCCTCAGTATTCACCATAAACTGATCATTATATGTTGTTATTATCTATTGAACTGCCCAGTCAAAAAACTGAATACAAATTTATAAACAAAATATCTGAAAGCATAGCAAGATGTAGAAGAACAAATAAAACCGAAAATAATAATAATCAGAAGAAAATAAAACCATGGATGACACAGGGTCTACTTTATTCCATCAGACACAGAGACCTACTGAAGAATAAGTTCAATGAATCTAAATCGCTAATCTCAAAAATATAGTATAAAACTTACAGAAATTATCTCAACTCTCTTCTCAAAATAACTAAAAATGATTAGTATATGAATAAAATAAAAGAGACTAATAAAAACAAAAAAAAAACTGGCAGCAAATCAATGAAATAACAAATAAAAAAACTCACTTCAGTAACAGCACCCAATATGATATCATTGATGAAAAGGAGGACAAAATTGTAGATGACCTGAACAAAGCTAATTATTTCAATAATTTTTTTACCAACATTGGCCTGAACATGGCATATAAGATTGATAAAACAACTACTTTCATCCCCGAACAGCAAGTTAATATTCAAGAGTCCCTATTCTTCCATCCAGTCACACGCAATGAACTAATAAATCTGATTTCTAGTTTGAAAAACAATACTTCTGATGGCCTTGATAGAGTGCCGGTTTATTTAATGAAAAAATGTCACCAATACTTTCTTGATCCCCTATGTCATATATTCAACCAATGTTTTGTAAATGGCATGATTCCAAATAATTTCAAAGAAACCATCACAACGCCTATTTTCAAATCCGGAAACAAAAAACTCGTTACAAACTATAGACCTATATCGGTAATAAGTAACTTTGCGAAACTTTGTGAAGAGTGCATGAAATTTAGACTTGTTAATTTTCTGGAAAAACATCAGATTCTATAACCTTGCCAATATGGATTCACAGAAAATATGTCGAGCGAAAACGCCGTTTTTCACCTAGTGAATGAAATACTGAATAACGCTAATGCAGGGAAAAAATGTTTAGCGGTGTTTTCAGACTTGGCCAAAGCCTTCGACACTGTTAATCATGTTACAGAGGTTAGGAAATATGGAAGGGAGAGGTAAGTCCTCAGAACTATTAGCTGATTATTTACAAGGCCGAACCCAAAGGGTCAAAATAAATAACACTTATAGCCAGACACAACCAGTCGCCATGGGTGTACCCCATGGCACTGTCATGGGCCCAATTCTATTCCTGATATATATATATATGATATATATATATATATATATATATATATATATATATATATATATATATATATATATATATATATATCAGGATGCTATATATATATATATATATATATATATATATATATATATATATATATATATATATATATATATATATATAGCATTTACAATCTGAATAACATTGTTGGTGATATTGTCTCATTCGCTGATGACACGGCATTGATTTTCTATGGTAACACATAGGACTCTTCTTATGAAAAAGCACAAAACGGATTGAACATTATATTCTCCTGGCTGAATTCTAGTCTCCTGAGTCTAAACATTGACAAAACAAAATTCTTAACCTCCTCTCCTCATCAACAACAAGAAGACCAACCACTAGAGGAAAACATTTCCATACATACCTCCAATTGCCAAACTCCTATAATTTGTTCATATCCGCGTATAAAAAAAACGATTCAATAAAATATCTGGGTGTGATACTTGACCAACATGTACGCTGGGACAAATATGTAGAGATCCTAGTGAAAAGACTTAGAAAACTCTTGTCAAATTCTACCAACTCAGAAACAAACTGAATAAACATTTATTACTAATGACATACGATGCATTAGCTGAATCAGTTATAAGGTACTGCATCATTGTGTAGGGTGGGTTGAATGAAACACACTTACATAATCTTCAAGTAATACAAAACATCTTGCTTAAAATAGTACTGAAAAAAGATAGAAGACATCCAACTGAGAGCTTATATAAGGAGGCTAGTTTATTCAATATCAGAAAATTATACACATGTATACTATGGACCATGAACTCGCCTCTTACATATCTGACACACATACATGACACCCGAGCCAGATCCGAGAGAACAATTAGTGTTCCTTTTTGTAAAAATGTATATACCCAAAGGTTTGTTGCTTACTTTGGACCAAAACTTGTCAATAAAGTTCCCATTGAACTAAGATGTATACAAAATATTAATAACTGCAAGAAGACAATCAGATCCTTCGTTGACCACAACTTTGATTTCTTGAAAGAAACATTTGAATCAATCTACTGAATCATGCCTGAATGATTTTTTACTTTACTTAGACCTGTCTCCCTTTCGCCTGATTGTCTAGTCCAACCCTCCTGTGGGTTGATCATTGATTTCTATTAATTTCTATTGATTTTCATTTTTTACTGAGAGGAGTGAATAGTTTTTTTTCCTCATTTATATTCATGGTTGTGTCCAGATCTAGGAAAATACGCAACACAAGCTTTGCTCAGGCGTTTCCCAAGAACTGAACAACACCTCTTATTTATTGGTATTTTATTTTTAATTTACTGTAATTATTATCGAGGATATGTAACATTCACTATAAACAAGAATATGTATCTGAAATTGTATCTGAATAAAATTGAATAGTGAAACTCTAGTGTAACTATGAACTACGCCACTGGGTTCATTTTCGGACGTGTTCGGTAATTCTGGAGGGGTGGAATTTCTGGCAATTGGCTGTTGTTTTGGTAGCTACCTTCAGATTACTGAATGTTTTTACTACTTCATTCATAAATCTGTTTTCTGTCTTTTGTTTACATTACGTATTACCACAGTTTGTAGCTTATAAACATACAAGAGACTCCTACTAGAACTATGAAATAACGACAAAAAGTAAACCATTCGTAGTAAAATTCGACATGAATAACCTGAATCAATTTGAATGATTGTCAGCTTTTTCATTTGTTTTTTATCTAAAACCAAATAAGCAGTATATTCAGACAGTATAAAATTCGAAATGTATTTAACGCGCTTAAAAGCCTCAAATCTCGGTCTAAAATATTTCCAGTACTACAGAACCTACTATACAGTCAGAAGGAAAGTAGCTAAAGATGAGAATTATGTAGCAAGACAAATTTACCAAAAAATCAAAGTGAAAGGTCCTCTGACAGTTGCTGATTATATGAAAGAAGTTCTCACAAACCCAATGGTTGGATATTACATGCACAAGGATATGTTTGGTGAAAGTGGAGACTTCATTACTTCTCCAGAGATAACCCAAATGTTTGGTGAAATGATTGCGATTTGGTTGCTGAATGAATGGCAAAAAATGGGGTCACCGAAACCACTACAAATAGTAGAACTAGGTCCAGGTAAACTTGCATATCAAACCCATCCAAGCTTTCAGTGAATAATTCTAAACATTTTGAATATTTCACCTCAATAAACCTAGTAGAACCAATCACATATTTTACATTCGCAATAGGGGCATAATTTATTATGTGAATTTTTTCGTGAATTTATTACTCTACCCTTGATGGAATAAACTGAACGGTTCTGCTAGCCACAGTACCTACATACTTTTTTTTGGTAGACCCGAGAGCAGACCATAATATATTACTCTTTTATCAATAATTTATTATCACAAACTTAGTGGTAATATCTCACCATTCATTTGAGGGAAGCAATCATGATGTCAACCTAGCAGAGCCAGAACCACAATTTTTGAGAAATTACATTTGGTTCAGCTCTGCTAGCTCTGTGTCAACCTAGCAGAACCATTAACACAAAACATAATTTATCTTCAAAGAGATATGCCATAGTTTATTCCTCTTTTATTACAAAATCAACACAAATTCGGAAAATTTCATTTACAGGAGAAATTTGCCACACTTTGAAAATTTAATTTAGTTCATAATTCATAACCAATCAATCATCAATTTAATACCATACTCAATTATTTATTTCTCCTCATTTAATGAGAATAACCAACAACTCTGCCAGCTTTATGTCAGCAAAATTTATGAAAGCTTGATATCCAGATGTAGTTTACATAAATGGATGTTCTACCTACCTGAAATATTAAAGATAATACAGCTTTTCTCTTCTCCTGGAAAGAATTTGCAACTTGATATTTCAAATGGAACACCCTGTAAATTATACCAGTTTTGGTATTTCTATCATTCTCCCAACAACTTCACCTAGTATCACCCTATCTGTGACCGCTTTCAAGATGAAAAATAATACATTATAAAAATATATATATAAAATTGGGTAATCAGTTCTGTTCTATCAATCTGAAATATTTTCAGGTCTACGGCGTTGCCGTCCGTATCAAAAAGTACCAACAATTTCGTTATTTCAAATGGAACACCGTGTATTTCAATCCATTTTTTAATTCTCACTGAAGAGCTGCTTTCATGAATGCATCATACTTGGGGTCTAGCGGTGATGATTACAGATACATAGGTTGTTAAAAATCGAGATTTTTCAACTTTAGGAATTTTTTGTGACACGAGTACTCCTTATTGGTCAAAACGACTTAAATTTTCCTATCTTAACTTTTAT
Organism: Gastrophysa polygoni; assembly: GCA_963576655.1. Classification (NCBI taxonomy): domain Eukaryota; kingdom Metazoa; phylum Arthropoda; class Insecta; order Coleoptera; family Chrysomelidae; genus Gastrophysa; species Gastrophysa polygoni. The sequence goes on along the minus strand of OY755091.1, from coordinate 18,938,267 downwards.
ACAGGGTGGTGCAGAATTCAGAAAATTGATCCTGTATCTGTCCCAATTAAATGTCAGTAGATAGTTAATCAAAAGTAACGTTTTGACCAATAATGATTAGTTTACATACAAAATAAAATCCTAAAGTTGAAGAATTTTGATTTTTCACATTCTATATCTCTATAATCATTTCCGCTAGACCCCAAGCTCAAATCAGGGTGTTCCATTTGAAATAAAAAAGTTGTTGATACTTTTTGATTGAAATGGCAACGCCGCAGAGCTGAAAATATTTCAGATCGATAGAACAGAACTGATTCCCCAAGGAACCAAATTTCCAACCAAATGTCTCGTTCTCCATAAACGTCTACGGTACCATCGACCGTGACCCACCCTGTATATATATATATATATATATATATATATATATATATATATATATATATATATATATATATATATATATATACAGTCTGTCCAAGATAAGGTTGCACAGCATGGGGATCTCGGAAACGGTAGGAGATACGGAGTCTGTTAAATGGGGAAAAAGTTGCGCATTCGGAGGCTCATACCAACAGCCTTCGAAAATTTCCAAAATTGTTTTTAGTTTTTCAGTTATATCGAAAAAAGTGAATTTTTGGAATATCTATTTTATTTTTTTTCTCCGTTATTATTAGAGATACAGAAAAACTGAAAATACTTTTTCATAGCAACTTTTGATGACGTTCAACGAGGTGATACCGATTTTTCTATGCGACGTTTCGTATTCGTAGAACCATCATCAACTTTTGTTTTTTAAATACGGTCCTGATAATTCTTCCACAGATTCTGAAAACTTTTTTTATTCTGAATTCAACCATGTATTATACAAGGTGGTTTGAATGTGTTTCGAACTATTTTTAGCCATCATCAATGTTTTTTTCGAAATTACAAAGGAAAAATGTCATCAGTTCCACTTATTTCTGATCATTTAGTGTCAAACATTGATGGACTAGTTATTCGTTTCTCGCTCGCACTTTCTCGAGCATCTCAGAGGCACAGCTAGATTTTCCAAGCTGTACATAGCATAATATCGTCGTATTCTCCATTGATCGATTTGATGAAATGAATTATTTCATGATTGCAATTGGAAAAACTATTGAAACAACGAAAATTCAATTTTTGCAGAATAGTGAGTGATTATGAAGAAATTATACTCCAGTTAAAAACATTGAGAAAAAATTGTATTCGTATTTTTCCGAAGGAGCCTGTCATAATTAGATTTTTCGAACTAATTATCCCTATAAGCCTATCAATTGGAACGAGTTGATGAGGTATTAGTGTGTTGACTAATTTTCCTTCAAAATAAGTGGAACTGATGACATTTTTCCTTTGTAATTTCGAAAAAAACATTGATGATGGCTAAAAATAGTTCGAAACACATTCAAACCACCTTGTATAATACATGGTTGAATTCAGAATAAAAAAAGCTTTCAGAATCTGTGGAAGAATTATCAGGACCGTATTCAAAAAACAAAAGTTGATGATGGTTCTACGAATACGAAACGTCGCATAGAAAAATCGGTATCACCTCGTTGAACGTCATCAAAAGTTGCTATGAAAAAGTATTTTCAGTTTTTCTGTATCTCTAATAATAACGGAGAAAAAAAATAAAATAGATATTCCAAAAATTCACTTTTTTCGATATAACTGAAAAACTAAAAACAATTTTGGAAATTTTCGAAGGCTGTTGGTATGAGCCTCCGAATGCGCAACTTTTTCCCCATTTAACAGACTCCGTATCTCCTACCGTTTCCGAGATCCCCATGCTGTGCAACCTTATCTTGGACAGACTGTATATATGACCACCCAACAATTGGTTATATTTTAGACATAAAGAAAATAAAATTTGGTGTGGAGTTAGATACCTTGAGGCTTCATACCCCAAAAGGTAGATTTTAGTTACTCCATACAGGATGTTGAGAAAATACTGGTGATTTTCAGTGCTAAATTCAAAATAAAATCAATTTTTTCAACAACTTCACCTGATATCCCCTATTCGTGACTATTCTCAATATAAAAATAATATCAACCGAATTATGTAATTATAATTATAGTATGTAATTATATTACATACTTATTATATTATGTAATTAGTATGTAATTATAATTACAGCATAGCTCGCAGCATAGAGGATGGTAAAAATCTACGAATATAATTTTTGACTAAAATTCGATTCTCTCAAATGAATCCTTATCTTTTTTTGTAAGTTCTGAATTCTGCTATTGATATAAGGTTGATTATGTACAGTAACTCTTGATAACTCCTATTGTGATATCGAACCGCCCTTGAAAAAGTTTAAAAAATCGCCATGGTATAATTGTATTTATTTCATCCACTTTTCTTATATCAGTCACGAATAATGCAATGTCATATCAAAGTATTCCATACTCGATTCCATATTGAAAAACGACATCAAACTACAAAAGAAGAAAATCAAAACACATAGTTTTTCTTAGAGAGAAAAAAAATTCAATTTCAAGACGGCAAACTGTCACTGTTGATTATCAGCAATTTCAAGAGGTTTCGATTTCAGATAAAAAATATGAAGTTCTTGGGGAAGATATAGGGGAAACAAAAATGATATGATATACAGTTATATAAATTTTTTCAAGTGTACCAAATATATAATGGTGCGATATACCTTCACGCCGATGACACGTCCATCATTCTTTCTAGTAAAACATGAGAGAAAATGCATAACCTTCACGAATGTTATAGGAATAGACTCATACTCAACCCGAGAAAAACTGTCTGTATGGAATTCTCAAATTCATCTCGAAGTCTACATGTTTTAAGTCTCATTTTTCAGAATGAATCATTAGCATCAACCAGCTCAAAAAAATTCTTAAGAACAATAATTGACTAACATTTCACATGGCAAGAACATATAGAGTTTTCACATCCAAAAAATTAGATCAATCGTATTATCTTATTGAATACCTCAAGAATAAATCAGATACTGAAGCACTGATATCAGTTTATTATGCCAAGTTCAATTTCATTATTTACAACATTGATGTCTGAGGTTTAGCAACCGAAATAGACAGAATTTTAAGAAAACAGAAATCATGGCTGACACTGATTTTCAATCTAGATTACAGAACGTCATGTAAAGAGATTTTTCGTCAAAATAACATATAACAGTAGCCTACATGCTCATTCTGAAAATATTAACGTATATCCATGATAATAAAAGGCAATTAGAGTCGAGATCAGAAGTGCATAACTATCATACCAGGAACAACCAAATGCTCATCACACAAAAACATCATCATGCGAAGTATGAAAAGTCCCCTATGTATATGGGTATCCGTCACTATAACATATTACCAAAATACTGTTTTTTCAATATGTTCAATTCATTTATAATTTGTATTATTTTATCATTAGTTTCATTTTTGTTCATAATGACTGTAGCGTTGCCTTTATCAGCTGGAAGTATTTTGATAGTAACATCATGTTTGAGATTATTCAGTGTGTTTTTCTCTTCTCTTGTGATTCACATTTTCTACTATAAAATGGTGCTTTCAAACGTAACCCTCTTGGTATCACTTCATTGTCAAGACATTTACAAAGAAAAGTTGAACTGTTTTCGGTGTGAGACAGTTTTATGTATAAATTTTCAAGTTTCCTAAACTGGTGATTGATGTTAGGCCCATACCTATTTGTTGTCTCTCGAGGAGAGAAAATCCCACAAAAAGCTGGAAAATAAATGTACCACCTCCTCGAGAAACTTACAGACAGTATTATTCTTCATATTTTATACATATATACCTAAGGAATATGACCTGTCCCATCTACATAATGTAGCACAAAGGACTAATAAATCTATCTATATAGCTGTACTTTTTTAGCACCCTGTATTGGGTTACTAAAATTCGGCTCTGGAGTAGGAAGCCTCAAGGAATCACGTGAAACTTCATGGCGAATATTATTTTTTTTGTACCTGAGAATCTAAGAATATCGGCAATTTTTTGAGTTTGTCTGACGTCTGATTAACGCTCATAGTGGAAAGTCCTGCATTCAACAATAACAGTATCAAGAACAATTGAATATACTTATCATGGCCGAATTTCGTGGAAACACCACGTTATTCCTAGTGAGAAATATAGAAGAATAAGAAATTTTGCATTCATTTGCATCATTAGTAAAACTATCGTATTATTGCTTGCTCTTCAATATAACAGCTGAACTAAAATGTTCGTGTGTATCAAGTCCATTGAAATATTTGTCGAATAGAGTGGAATGATACAGGGTGTTCCATTTCAAGAAATTAAGTTTTGAGCGTTCGGAATTCAAGAAAGGTGAAGTGTCACTCTGTCCACCCTGTAGATTCAAGGCAGAGGATGGAAGTTTCATGTTATAAAACATGGTATTGACCATTGGCAGTCATCCGAGTCCAGATGAATTCTCGAGATAAGAAGTAGTTGACTTTTCTGAAAAGATGTCTGCATTTTTGGAAAATCGATTATAACTTGTCAATTTTTGGATTTTTGAAAAAAAAAACCGAAATAGTCATAATATAATAATAATGATGATAATGAGTTTATTGCGTCTCGAACAAGTTTACAGAAATGAGTGTATGAGATTAAGTAATAATAATGAAAATAAAATGGTTTTGAAGAGTTTCACCACCTAGAAATGGATTGCAATATTACGAATAATTACAATTATTTGTTAAAAATAAATGATTGTAACCTGTATAGTCCAAATATATTCAGCAATTCTAATGAAGGTTTAAAGTAAATAGTACAAACAATAATCAGCTATAGATAATGAGGAAATGAGACAAAATTATGATTTATGTAATGTAGTATCAGAAAAAACAGGCGATTGTCTTCCCAGCGATTTTCCCTTGGTTGCATTCGATTTTACGCATTTATGATCGGATGGAAATTCCGGAACAACTGGTTCATCGGTAGAGAGCCAAGTTTCGGTGAGGCAAAGAATGTCAAAATCATGTCAACTCTGGACGTGATTTGGTAATTTTGGTTGAATCCTTGATTGGAGATTCGTCTTTCTCATGATTTCTTTCATGTCAATCGAAAATTATTGTAGGTTGGCCAAAACTAAATTTTATCCTCAGATTTTCACCATTAGATTTTCTGTGTTCCAGTTCTTTATAAGTTCTTGCAAGGGCCTCCTTCAGCTCAGGAGTATAATCATTTTTCATTTTCACATTCGGGAAGGCATTCTAGGGGACTTTAGATTTTTTTGAGAGAATTCATCAAGGCCGTAGATGATGATTTTTCTCACGCAGATTTCTAGCAGCAAATTCTGCATACATGTAAAATGTGACATAGTATCCAATTTTTGTTCAAGGTCAACCACTTTTCAGATGATCATTTTCTTAGTTTCATAAGTTTTTCATTTTCAGGTAGAGGTACATTGAGTAGTGACATTGTGAAAGTCTTCAGCCATTTCAAAGCATTGCATAAAACTCAATTGCAACTTGTCGAAATAAGTCCGTTATTGAGTGAAATACAGTCTAGGAAGTTATGTTCACATAGTCAGTTATGCAATGAGAAAATGGCCGTGTACAGGCAAGGTAGGTGTAATGATTTTCACCTACTATCAATAAGTAATGTCAAATATTCCGACATGATGAGGTACGTTACCGATTTCAATCGAAGAAAATAAAACAGGAACTATCCCGGGATTGGGCAAGCATTAATGTTCGAATTGCTTTGCCGCAAGTTCTATATCTGAATCAAGGTGGATATAGGATAAAACATAAGACCTGTCAAACAACCTTACTAATGCTGTACCTCTTGAGTGTAGATGGCCGATAGATCGTCGATCTTGTGAAGTCAAATCCGCTTTAACTGATATTGACAGTAATGGATAGCTAATGGTTCAAATCTTGCGTTCTTGTTTCCAGATCAGTGTAGGGGACGCCATCTAGTTTCGATCTTGGGAAACCTTAGTAAGGTATTAAAATTCAACATAATCAAGAAGGCGAAAGTTTCCAACTTTTTCTAGTGGCTGGGTATGGGGAGTTGAGACACCAGTCTATATTTGCATTATGATATGAATGTACACTTTCATAGTCGGGAGAAACAAACATTTATGGTAGACTGTTTTTTGCTTTTCCCATGAATAATTGCGCTGCAAAAAGTGACCGAGGGCCGCGACCGAGGGCCGCTCGACAGTTACACGAGGATGATTCCGATTATAGCACAGTTTAGAAAATATACAGTTCCGGCATTTCCGCGGATTTCGCTACCTTTCCCTTTCCCCGTCTAGACCTCAGTAGGCTCTCACAATAGGCAAACCTTGGACAGTGGATAGACTAAGCGCACGGAACGTGCTCTAGGTAGTTATACCGAGTGTCCTGAATTCGAGTGTTCATTTTGCTCATTACCAATATCATATCAGTTCGTTCTTGAAGTGAATATTGTTTCATTATGGGGATTCTGAAATTTTGTGAACTTCTGACACCTGATCAAGAGAACCTGTCATTGAGGTGACAAAGGCACACTAGATTGGTTCGAATTGTTCCAATGAGACTTGCATGGTTCATCAACTACTGATAACAATATTGTTTCGTTCTGCATACTTCTTCAATTTCAATGGCAGTTTCTTCTTCAATTCTAAATCAGAGGGATCAAACGTGATTCATTCCCAAATGGATCTTCTGAGAGATTGGTGGTAAAATAATGTTTGTAATTTCAATTCAATGACGGATATTACAAAATTTGATAAAATAAGCAAATATCTTGGGAACCGTTGTATTTAGCTATAGGGAAACCTGATACAGTTCGAAAGAGAATCGAATTTGCAACAGGATGAGTGGATAAAATACAGGGTGTTGTATTTGAAATAAATAAGATAAATCAATTAGAAAGTGACAGAAGTAAAATGTGATATTCAGAACACCCTGTAGGTTAGTGAGTGATACTGAAGCATCCAATGAATGAGTTAAAATATCCTGGTAACAACTGTTGAAAATATTTGTTCCAAATCAATCAACTTTGCGAGTATTGATTTTTTTTTAAAACTTCATAATTTCGATAAAAATAGGATTATCTCGAAAACAGTAAGAGTTAGGTACAGGGAACCTTGGAGGAAGTCCATATTATTTCTTGCGTAGAATTCAAAAATGCAACGAACTACAGGGTGTTCCATAAGAAAAAATGCAACTTTGATATGCCACACTCTTGTAGAAGACCCTGTATATTGGAAAATATTTTCGAAACGTAGTATCAAGAGCGCTCTACGAAACAAGAATGATAGCATGCCATTGAATCTTCTCGTTTTCTCGTAAGAGTCCGTCCCGTTACTCGTGACTCACCCTGTATTGTGATTCTTGCTATCCAGGCATACTGATATAATAATAATAATATGTTTATTCAATGAAATTCAGTTACAGAAATATAATATGGTTAGAATAAACATGAAAAACCACAGAAGCTGTATTGCAAATACAGCTTGTACGTGGCTTGGAATTGGATCACAATTTCTTAGATACTCATGATAAGGTGAATCATTTCAAAATCAAGAAATTATATCAAGTTCAGGAGGTTAGGTCATAATAAGGATTATCGTCTGAAATCGGGTAGGGTTGCATAATATAATTAACAATAATAATTTGTTGAAAATTAATTTAAAAATATCATAGTTTCAAAAAAATATCTAGACAAAATTTCTAAATTAGTCAGACAATTATGACAGTATTGTATACACATATGACGGTATATAATTATAGTAACACATATTATAATACTTAATCTAATTCATTGGACATGCGAGGGGTTTTGACCAGACATTCCATTCCCTCAAGTCAATTCATCCTATTATTTACTATGTTATGAATATATAATATAGATCTCATTACATGATTATCATTTTTGCTGAATCCGAATAACCGCAATCAAACACTTTCGACGTCTCCTGGTGTAATGGTGATACCTTCATCTATGCTGTTTATCGTTTTTACGATCATAACAACAGTAAAGAAGGCGGGATGTTTTTGAAGTCGAAGTTCAAACGTGATTCGGAGAAATGCGGGAACTGGTATTGTATTGATTAAACTGTAGTTATTCTGTAGTCTTTGGAAAAAGTCAACGTTTGTCTGTTATCTATATTGCCATGTTAACCCATCTTGTTAATCCACGTTGCCATGATAATCAGTGAAATTCAGAAGAATTCCTGTAAAAAGTTCTGCATTCACTTTTTCATACTATACTTTAGGAGGAGGGAGGAGTTCAGGAATAGTCATATTCCATAATAACCATAGAAAACAATCTTATTTCACTTTCTCAGGCGTCAGCCATCATGGGATACCAGTTCAGTGGTACAAGCAACTGAGTGACGTGCCGAGTGGATTTACTTTATTGGTGGCGCATGAATTTTTCGATGCTCTGCCAATCCATAAGTTTCACAAAACCTACAGTGGGTATAAGGAAGTTCTCATCGATATCGATCCGAGTGCAGAAAATAAAAACGAGAATAGTGAACCAAAATTCAGGTCAGTATAACACTAAACAGCAAGTATGAGTTATTCGTGTCTAATATGATGTCATGCAACAGAAATTTGTAATGAATAATTGATTACCTATGCTTTTCCAAACGTTACCACATCTTCATAATAGTTTGACAGTATTATTGTAGCCCTTAAAATATATAGATGTATAATATATAACAACAACAATGGTTATTAGTTTACCTCTTATTTCTTGATGAATCCTTTAGAAATTGTGAATATTGTATCAGTTCTTGACTTATTCAATATCTACAAAAAATAACATCAGGTGTCACTATTGGTTGATGGAAGTTGGAGAATTGTATATTGAATCAATGAAAATATGCTTCACTGAAAAAAGTTTTTTTAGTCCTAGTCATGTTGAATATTAGTGTGTCATCTGCAAACAAATGTATTGAGAATACGTTCACTATATTCACTTCATCACTAATATAGATAAGAAAGAGCAAGGGCCCTAACACATTACCTTGTGGTACTCTAATTTGATTTTCTGTACTATCTGACGTTTCGTTCTTCATTTAAATTTTCTGTTTTCTATTATCTAAGTAGGATGACAGCCATTGTGAATCATGATCAATAATTCCAGAGGCTTCCAGTTTTTTCAATAATCGATGCCTATCAATGGTTTCAAATGTCATACGCAAATCTACAAACACTGCTATTGAGATCATCTTTTTTTCTAGAGCCGTTTTCCAGTCATGTTACACTTACGGTAATGTAGTTCCACAGCTTACTCGTGAATCCTAACTAATATATTTGTGATAGCATCATTGCTCTCTAAATACTTGATACGTTGAATATAAGCCAATTCGAAACAACTCACCTCAGTCTGAAATTGCTCCATTTCCGAGATACTTGGTCGCGAAGTTGAGAAATATAAATCATTTCTTTTTAATTCATGAACATTTTTCAACGATTTACTTTTCGGGATGCGAAACCCGAATATGGACATCTTTTCACTGTGGCCATTAGAATGCGCTTCTTATGGTTTAGAATTGCCATAACTTTTTTGTCAGTGTAGTTTTTCTCTTCTTTCGCTTAGGAAATTACTTTCGGAACATTTTTTAGTAAAAAAGGAATTCTTGTGAAAATCCGCTGAAGTAAGTTGTTTTCGATATAATTCGATTTTAAGCGTTTGATGCCGAACTGAATGTCAGTGAAATCAAATTGCAAAATGGATTTTTCAAAATAAATTTTTGGAGTTTACGTGTCACATACGAAAATCCTCGTATTTGTTATCTGTCTGTCAAGTTGGCTTCTGTCAAATTCCATAGAGAAGTTTTGACGAAGTACTTTCCATTTGTTATGCTAGGTACTCAATATTAAGTGTTTCAGTGAGAATATGCTATCAGTTTTTGGGTATTGTGTGGGAAATGGTCGCGAAAGTGTAAGGGTATACAGGGAAAGATATCCAAATCGGCGCATACCAAACCATCGGTAGTTTCACTCTTTCAACTGCCAATTATGGACGGCAACGTACAATGAGGACTCCTGAGGTTGAGGAACAAAGTTTGGAAAGAATCGCTGAAAATCCAAAATCAAGCACAAGAAGCTTAGGTTTACTGATAGGAGTATTCAAGTTCATATAACAGCTACTTCACCCATACCATATCCAAGAGGTACACAAAACTTTTGGCTCTGGATCTCGATTGTGCTTCTGTCGATTCATCACCGAACAAAGACAACTGTATGTGAATTGAATGAATGATGAATGAATGTGAACCAATTGCCACAAAAGTAACTCATTATCAACGTGAGTTCAGAATCAATGTGTGGGCAGGAATCATTGGCAATTTCATCATTGGTCCTGTCATTTCACCTCCACGACTAAATGGTGTGATTATTTCTTTATTATGACCTGTGTTACTTCGTATCAATTGAGAAAATTGTTGATTTCCTTATGTTTTATTGAATGAAATAATTCGGTTGATTTTTCGAAGCCTGGTTTAAACTTTACCCCACAAAGATGACCAACTATCAGAAAAATGTGACATAGTTTTATTGTAACGATTCATTTCGTAAACAAACTACATGATTTTAGGTAGAAATGAAAAGAAAAAAATGATAAATTTCGAACCATCAACAATTGGATGACCACATACACGGTTAGTTTTATTGGAAATGACCTTCCCTACCACCCCACTGCTTTTGACCATGACTTATGGAACACATGGTATATTCATAATTCATCCATTCTTATATTCATATTCGAAATATTGTGAAGGCTGTCCAAATCTGGAAAACAAATTTCAAAATACAGTGTTGTCTTCAATATTATTTTATGTCAAATGTCTCAAAGCTGAATTTATAAACTGTTGTGCCCAATTTGATGATGTCGGGTACCACTGTTCCTATGAGGTCGTCAATATCCATGCTGGGTGTCACGATCATGTGAGGTCCATTGCGAAAACTGCTTCACAAAAACTTGGTTTTCTATTCCGTGCGAAGAGATACTTCACATCCCAGCAGCTGCTTATGATCTACAAAGCACAAATTCGACCTGTCCTGGAGGACTGTTCACATGTTTGGAGATCAGCCCCCAAACATACGCTGAAGCTCTCAGATTCAATTCAGAAAAGAGCTATTCGCCTAGTCGATGATACAACACTCACCAAATCATTGACCTCTCAATGATCAACGGAAATATCATCTATTATGCCACCACGCGCGATTTCTAGTAGAAAAACCAGACGAGCTCAGGCTGGTCACCCCTACACTCGATACCTCTCGAACATCGCTATACCAAGCATCATTCATCAATAGAACGGCAAAGTTATGGAATTCTTTGCCTAGTGAAGTCTTTCCTGATGTTTACAACCTCCAAACTTTCAAGAAAAACTCCAACACCTTCCTTCTCTCCCAAAATTCTACCGCTGGCTAACACGATGTTCCTCGAACATTATAGGTTTCCCTTTCCTGTTGTCCACAGATGAAAAACAAAAATGGTGACATCGAGGTAGCAACAATCAACAATGAAATAACAAATCATTAGATATCATCTGATAATGACCTAAATTCATGTAGTCTATTTCATTGTCATGAATAAATATCAAAATAACATAACCTCTAGCATTTCCAACCATACAAATGATGATATAGAGGTCACGTTTCTTTCTATCACCGATCTCATTGGTTGAACAGCAACTGAACGTCATCAGCAAAAGTTAAAACATGGCTATCCGTGAACGTCAACCAACTTTTCAACAACTGTCAACTTCAACGTCAAATGGATTTATGAATGACAATTGCCATTATATATTTGTACTTGTAACGGCAAACGGCAACCTCAACAGCAACTTCAACGTTAAGTGTAATCCAGCTTTGGTCCTTTTTCCCAATAGGTATGTCCTTTCGCGACACGATACTCCGATGCAAAAACGACTGCTCAAAGCTGACGAAACTAGAGACCACGTAGAGGTATCCCCTGACAGTATATTGATCTACCAGCAGATTTGCGAAAGGTTGAAATCTACTGGAGGACTCGCGCTCATCTGCGATTACGGTCATTATGGCACCGGCACCGATACTTTCAGAGCGTTCAAGAAGCACAAGCAAGTGGATCCGTTGTTTTTGCCTGGAACTTCCGATTTGACGGCAGACGTTGACTTCCAGACTATTCGCGAGGTGAGATATGTTTCATATCGAATGGTGTTTCATTATTTTCGAAATATTCGTGAGATCTGAAAAACTTATCTCTGTATAAAGGTTATTTATTGATAAGCTAACGCGATCTATACATATATAGAGAACTAAAAGTAGTATGATATATCTTCAATGAACGTCAAATTCTCAGTACCTACAATTAACCAGAGAAACATCAACAAAACGTTATTCTCCACATATAGTACGGATGGCTCACCCATGAATAATATTGATCGATTGTCTTTATTACCCAGGAAACATTACTAGTTATAATAGGGTAGAATTCGATTGCCTAGTGACTTAGTGCTGTATAGACTTCAGTAAAAGTTATGTTTGATAATTTCAATTTCTTCCTGACAAAATCAATAAAGCAATATATCTTGAATTTATGTAACAAAATCAAATTTAGAAAATTTCTAGGTTTGTATAAATTTACGGTTGGTTCCAGTGAAGGTAAATTGAAAATGCACTTCATTATTTTCTTTTGTAATCTCATGAACGGTTTCAAACGTGTTCTCCTAGACAGATATCAAATATTGTAAGTTCGAGTAAAAAAGTCAGAAATAAATGCTCTATTGAATATGACGCCTATGATGGGATTCAATTTCTTTCTTAGATAATAATGATAAAAATGATCCATGAAAGATGTTATATCTGAATACTTGATGGATTCGTTGTTGAATGGTATTGCATCATTTGATATATTTGTTCTCTTTGAAATATACATATATGAAGATTTTTCATGATTGGGAGCCAAGATGATATTTTTCTAAAATCACTAGTTAAACAAATTACAATATCATTTGAATCTTTCGAAACATAGATCAATGTTAAATCCGCGAATAATTTATGATTGATGATCAGATCTCTTTATATCCTGTCAAAATGATATTAAAGCCTGTATGTTTCAAATTGTAATTTGTACATGTAATAATCTTGAACTTTTTTATTTTATCTCATTTTCATTGAGGTGATTAAAAATGGATAATTTTTTTGAAAAATAACATAATTTCTCTCAGAATATCGTCGCTATTTCCTTTTCTGCACACCCTATAAATTAATTAAGTGGTTGTGATTATAGTGACTGATCTGTTCAACTTCCAATATTCATGATTGAGTTACTGCATATCACTAAAAAATGTAATTCACATGGAAATGGCGTACGTTCGAAGGGCTGCATTTGTCACCTTCTCTAGAAAAACTCGAATATCTCATAAACGTTTCATTTCAGATATCGAATATGATACATGAATTCATGATACAAGAATCCAAATTTCTTGTAAAATATAAAATATGTCAAAATGAAAAAGATACGTCACTTCCAGAGAAACTGCAATCTCCACAATAACGAAAATATTTCTGTTGGATTTTCAATGTCTCCTTCATCATCACTACAAATCTTCAGAATACCCCTACTCCCAGTTTTCTATATATAGATGGAGTTAATTCATAAGTATATACCCTGTATATACATTGTGTCCAAGATAAGGAGGACCAGTATCTCGGAAATCACGAGAGATACAGATTTGGTTACATGGAAGAACAGTTGCACGATTGAAGAGCCAACAAAATGATTTTATTCATAACAAAATTTCGTCTCTGAGCAACCATCATCAACGTCTATGTTTGGCAATCATCGACTTATTTTCAGAATACGGACCTGAATTCTTCTTGCTTATGTGAGAAATATTTATTATTCATTCAATAATGATACAACTACATTAATATGAAATTCGGAATACGTAAAAAATCAATAATTCATTCACATACCGGGTATAACAGGATCATGGTACGCCTCACTTCTTTCTGTTACTTGTATTTATACTTATATATCTGAAACTAAAGGAAACAAGAAGGGTGTACAATTATCCTCTTACACCTGGTATAACATATAGCAAATATCGAATCACAGAAGAGAAATAAATAAATGCACAGAAGAAAAAAATAGTATTCATTGCTTGAAATTTGACATTCCATGGGAGATTTGATTGATTTATTGTACATAGCTAGTAACAATAATAGCTGTTTCAGCAGCTGAGGAAATAAAATTTAAGTGTACCTAATTATTTAGAAAAAACTGAAGAAAGATCAGTTTCGTGTTATGGTCATAGAAAAAGTTTGTCATCTTTCTTGATATCGCTTGAGATTTTCTGTAGGGATACTACCTATATTTTGGATACAAGTTTTATGCATTTTCGATTTCTTTCATTTATTGTGAAATAACACATACAATGTGTCAATATATAATAATAATAAAAATATTTTTTTCATGAGATAATGATCAAATAAATACTGTCTTTAAGTTAATAGAGGAGGTGGTACATTCATGTTTCCAGCTTTGGTGTGGGATTTTCTCTCCTCGTTTCTATAAATGAATTAGAAGTTATTATAATTCTTTCAATATATTTGTAGTAAGGACAGATTTGTGATCTGTCCCAAAATCTCACTGCTCTTGAAATTAATCCTTCAGATACCTAAAAGAGAAATTCTCTATTTGTCAGTGACACCTTGTTTTCCAAAAAAATTGGAAATACAAATATATTTTTGATGAAAACAAAACTTCTTCTTATCGTTCCCGAAACGTCCATTAATATAAATAAAGCTTTTGTTTCATCAAGGGTGTATCAAGGTTTGTTTTTATCAAGGAGTTTTATAACTTCTATTTTATTTTATCGAAACGAGGAGACGAAATCCCACTTAAAAAGCTAAAAAATGATCATATAAGTTCAAAACTTTCCATGATCATGTAAATTTAATCGTGAAAATATCCATAATCATTAAATCTCCACATACGTCATAATTAATAACGATAATGTATTCTACCATATATCATATAAAGGAATAAAAAGATACATTAAAATATACATATGCATACATAATATTGTCAATATTATGTATGTATGTATAAACAAAACATTAAATAATAAGTATTGATATCATGAAATAAAGGTGAATATTATTATCATAATCAATATCAAAAGTGCCAATTCATTGTATATCCATTTCCATAAAAGGAAATGAATAAAGAACTTGGTTCAATTTTATTTTTTGTTTCATATTCATGTTGGACATTTATTCATAGTTTTTTTTTCATATGTATATTGTTGATGTTTTATGAAACAAATGTTCAACAGATACAATTTTATAATGTTCAAAGAGAATCTGAGAAGAATAATATATATATATATATATATATATATATATATATATATATATATATATATATATATATAAGGGAAGTCGTTGCTGACCAGTAGGATTGAAACCAATGTATTGTGAAATGCAGCAATGTATAATTGAGAAACTCTTCAAAGTTTATCCAAGCTTTCGAAAATGATTATTTCCATCATCAGGGATGATCTTTTTTGAGGTTGAATAAAACGATGTTACAGTGAAAAATGGCACACAATGACATTAGTAAAAATATATAACAGGTTATATATTTTTATATGTTATATACAGGGTGTCCTTAAAAGGTCTTTACAAAAAGCTACCACATATTCTTCAGATCAAAACAATTCGATACAAGCAAACTTACCTCAGTAAAAAGTTGCTTAGTTTGGGCGCTAGACGGCTCTGAAGTTGAAATTTTCAAATCGATTTTGCTTCATAACTTTTGAACGGCTCATGAGATTTTTTTCAAATTTGGTACGTTGGCATAGACTCATCGGGCAATGAAACTCATATCATAATCATAATGAATATCATTCCATGGGCGTAGAACTTGATTTTTTCAGTAAATAAACATCTAAAACTCCTACGCCAATGGAAAAAAATTAGTTTCAATATGAAATCTAAATTATTCAACTCATTCACTACAAAAAAGGTACTCTTGACAAAAGTCGATTCCTCTCATGGTTTCGACAAAATTTTAATTTTAGTGATTTAGAGCATAATTAATAATAAAACGATTAACAGATATTTCATAAAAATTGTTCAAAATGTTCACCATTTTCACGTATACAAAGATTTATACGACGCAAAAAGTTGAGATGTACTTTTTGCATAGGTTATTTCTATTGAAAATAAGTAGCACTGGTTTTTTTTTTCTGAAGACTATTATTATCTGCTCGAAAACAGTGATATTCACATTCTTGGTTTCCATAGTTTCATCTGTGTTGATTTGTCGAGTTTTATTGACGTTGATTGTTGATATCGGACTTTTCTGATTTATCATGGCCGTACAATACACCAATGAAGAATACACCGATATGTTATTGGTATTCGGATATTGTCAAGGAAATGGTCGAGAGAGTGTGAGGGTGTATTCGGCAAGGTTTCCAAATCGTCGCGTACCAAGCCACCCAACCTTTGCTGCAGTTGAGAGACGTCTTCGGGAGACCGGTCATTTTGCTCCTAGAACTGGTGATTATGGAAGACAGCGTTATGTAAGGATTCCCGAAGTCGAAGTAGAAATTTTAGACCGTATTGAAGAAAATCCAGAATTGAGTACTAGACGGATAAGTAATGAACTAGAAGTTTCTAGGAATGCCGTTCATGAAGTACTAAGAGAACAATTATTATACCCATACCACAAGACGCCAGTTCAAGATTTATTAATCCATGATTCACAAAGTCGTCTGATGTTTTGTAGGTTCATTAATTTGCAAAGAGAAATGAATCTGAACTTTGGAAAGAATATTTTGTTCACTGATGAAGCCTGTTTCACGAGAAGAGGAATAACTAATTTTCATAATGAACACGTTTATGCAATTGAAAATCCTCATTCCATTAAAATAAACCATTTTCAACACGAATTCAAAATCAACGTTTGGGCTGGAATAATAGGAAATTTTATAATTGGTCCTGTCATACTTCCACAAAGATTAACAGGAGACATGTATTTACAACATCTACGAAATACGTTGCCAAATTTGTTGGAAGATTTACCACTCCAACATCGGGTAGATATGTGGTTTATGCACGATGGAGCTCCACCACATTTTTCGGTGGATGTTAGGAATTTTTTAAACCAACAGTACCCAGACAGATGGATAGGTAGAGGTAATGATGCACCCGTGAATTGGCCACCACCTTCTCCAGACTTAACACCGATGGATTATTTTGTATGGGGTTATCTCAAGTCTACGATTTACAAGACCCCTGTGAATACTGTAGAACAATTATGGCAACGTATCCAACAGGCGACGAATAATCTTACAGGCGATGAAGAAGTTATGCAAAGAGTACATTTCAACTTTTTGCGTCGTATAAATCTTTGTATACGTGAAAATGGTGAACATTTTGAACAATTTTTATGAAATATCTGTTAATCGTTTTATTATTAATTATGCTCTAAATCACTAAAATTAAAATTTTGTCGAAACCATGAGAAAAATCGACTTTTGTCAAGAGTACCTTTTTTGTAGTGAATGAGTTGAATAATTTAGATTTCATATTGAAACTAATTTTTTTCCATTGGCGTAGGAGTTTTAGATGTTTATTTACTGAAAAAATCAAGTTCTACGCCCATGGAATGATATTCATTATGATTATGATATGAGTTTCATTGCCCGATGAGTCTATGCCAACGTACCAAATTTGAAAAAAATCTCATGAGCCGTTCAAAAGTTATGAAGCAAAATCGATTTGAAAATTTCAACTTCAGAGCCGTCTAGCGCCCAAACTAAGCAACTTTTTACTGAGGTAAGTTTGCTTGTATCGAATTGTTTTGGTCTGAAGAATATGTGGTAGCTTTTTGTAAAGACCTTTTAAGGACACCCTGTATATATATAAGGGAAGTCGTTGCTGACCAGTAGGATTGAAACCAATGTATTGTGAAATGCAGCAATGTATAATTGAGAAACTCTTCAAAGTTTATCCAAGCTTTCGAAAATGATTATTTCCATCATCAGGGATGATCTTTTTTGAGGTTGAATAAAACGATGTTACAGTGAAAAATGGCACACAATGACATTAGTAAAAATATATAACAGGTTATATATTTTTATGGCACTTTTGATATTGATTATGATAATAATATTCACCTTTATTTCATGATATCAATACTTATTATTTAATGTTTTGTTTATACATACATACATAATATTGACAATATTATGTATGCATATGTATATTTTAATGTATCTTTTCATTCCTTTATATGATATATGGTAGAATACATTATCGTTATTAATTATGACGTATGTGGAGATTTAATGATTATGGATATTTTCACGATTAAATTTACATGATCATGGAAAGTTTTGAACTTATATGATCATTTTTTAGCTTTTTAAGTGGGATTTCGTCTCCTCGTTTCGATAAAATAAAATAGAAGTTATAAAACTCCTTGATAAAAACAAACCTTGATACACCCTTGATGAAACAAAAGCTTTATTTATATTAATGGACGTTTCGGGAACGATAAGAAGAAGTTTTGTTTTCATCAAAAATATATTTGTATTTCCAATTTTTTTGGAAAACAAGGTGTCACTGACAAATAGAGAATTTCTCTTTTAGGTATCTGAAGGATTAATTTCAAGAGCAGTGAGATTTTGGGACAGATCACAAATCTGTCCTTACTACAAATATATTGAAAGAATTATAATAACTTCTAATTCATTTATAGAAACGAGGAGAGAAAATCCCACACCAAAGCTGGAAACATGAATGTACCACCTCCTCTATTAACTTAAAGACAGTATTTATTTGATCATTATCTCATGAAAAAAATATTTTTATTATTATTATATATTGACACATTGTATGTGTTATTTCACAATAAATGAAAGAAATCGAAAATGCATAAAACTTGTATCCAAAATATAGGTAGTATCCCTACAGAAAATCTCAAGCGATATCAAGAAAGATGACAAACTTTTTCTATGACCATAACACGAAACTGATCTTTCTTCAGTTTTTTCTAAATAATTAGGTACACTTAAATTTTATTTCCTCAGCTGCTGAAACAGCTATTATTGTTACTAGCTATGTACAATAAATCAATCAAATCTCCCATGGAATGTCAAATTTCAAGCAATGAATACTATTTTTTTCTTCTGTGCATTTATTTATTTCTCTTCTGTGATTCGATATTTGCTATATGTTATACCAGGTGTAAGAGGATAATTGTACACCCTTCTTGTTTCCTTTAGTTTCAGATATATAAGTATAAATACAAGTAACAGAAAGAAGTGAGGCGTACCATGATCCTGTTATACCCGGTATGTGAATGAATTATTGATTTTTTACGTATTCCGAATTTCATATTAATGTAGTTGTATCATTATTGAATGAATAATAAATATTTCTCACATAAGCAAGAAGAATTCAGGTCCGTATTCTGAAAATAAGTCGATGA
Source organism: Gastrophysa polygoni (assembly GCA_963576655.1). Lineage (NCBI taxonomy): Eukaryota > Metazoa > Arthropoda > Insecta > Coleoptera > Chrysomelidae > Gastrophysa > Gastrophysa polygoni. The sequence goes on along the minus strand of OY755091.1, from coordinate 18,918,818 downwards.
TTGCCAAACATAGACGTTGATGATGGTTGCTCAGAGACGAAATTTTGTTATGAATAAAATCATTTTGTTGGCTCTTCAATCGTGCAACTGTTCTTCCATGTAACCAAATCTGTATCTCTCGTGATTTCCGAGATACTGGTCCTCCTTATCTTGGACACAATGTATATACAGGGTATATACTTATGAATCAACTCCATCTATATATAGAAAACTGGGAGTAGGGGTATTCTGAAGATTTGTAGTGATGATGAAGGAGACATTGAAAATCCAACAGAAATATTTTCGTTATTGTGGAGATTGCAGTTTCTCTGGAAGTGACGTATCTTTTTCATTTTGACATAATATTTTATATTTTACAAGAAATTTGGATTCTTGTATCATGAATTCATGTATCATATTCGATATCTGAAATGAAACGTTTATGAGATATTCGAGTTTTTCTAGAGAAGGTGACAAATGCAGCCCTTCGAACGTACGCCATTTCCATGTGAATTACATTTTTTAGTGATATGCAGTAACTCAATCATGAATATTGGAAGTTGAACAGATCAGTCACTATAATCACAACCACTTAATTAATTTATAGGGTGTGCAGAAAAGGAAATAGCGACGATATTCTGAGAGAAATTATGTTATTTTTCAAAAAAATTATCCATTTATAATCACCTCAATGAAAATGAGATAAAATAAAAAAGTTCAAGATTATTACATGTACAAATTACAATTTGAAACATACAGGCTTTAATATCATTTTGACAGGATATAAAGAGATCTGATCATCAATCATAAATTATTCGCGGATTTAACATTGATCTATGTTTCGAAAGATTCAAATGATATTGTAATTTGTTTAACTAGTGATTTTAGAAAAATATCATCTTGGCTCCCAATCATGAAAAATCTTCATATATGTATATTTCAAAGAGAACAAATATATCAAATGATGCAATACCATTCAACAACGAATCCATCAAGTATTCAGATATAACATCTTTCATGGATCATTTTTATCATTATTATCTAAGAAAGAAATTGAATCCCATCATAGGCGTCATATTCAATAGAGCATTTATTTCTGACTTTTTTACTCGAACTTACAATATTTGATATCTGTCTAGGAGAACACGTTTGAAACCATTCATGAGATTACAAAAAAAAATAATATCCGGAAGCTTGGTAAGAGTTTCTCAATTATACATTGCTGCATTCTCCAAAACATTATATATATATATATAGCGAGAAGTCGAGATAGAACTAGGGAATATTGGGGAATGCAGCAAAGTGAAAAGCATACTCTTTCAAGTTATTCCAAGCTTTCGGAATCAGTACTCAGTAGAAAAATTATTTGGAAAAAACTCATACCTCAGTTGACAATTTTCACATCTATATCGAATAAAAAATATAAAATTATTGTAAAAACGTCATGACATAACAGAAATTAACGAAATTATGTGAAATGAAAAATATTGGAAAATCATATTCTGAAGGAATATTTTTTCCCTTTAGGAGATTAGGTACCAAACTATTCATCTGTTGAAATAAATTCCAATGAATATTTTCTATAGAATGACTGAAGTTTGCTGCTTGAAGAGCTCAGAGCTCAGAATGGAAAAGTTGTTCCAAACGTCCAGTTGATGGTGTAAAATATGTCAGATTCACAGTGTTCAAAATTTTCATTCGGTTATGGGGTTGGTTCTCTATGGAGAGTAGATATGAATAGATTTCACTTAAATGTCTGATATCTGTTCTCTTGTTCATACATTTGCCCTTTTGGTAAATAGAGGCTATTTCTGAAAATGATTTTTTACTGATATTTTGGTCTCTCGGTAAGATTTCTGCTTCCTGACAGTTCATATAGTGATCAAAATTATTAACATGTTCTGCTAAAGCACACCTTTCCGGATGTAATCTAGAGTCGCTTCTATGTGATGTGATTCTATTGGCTAGAGAATTCTGTCCTTGACTTTGGAAAATATTGTTCTAACTGTGAGAACTGTTTTGTTACTAATCCTGATGTTAGAAACAGGTTGAAATATTCTGATCAGTTTGGGTGTGATATCACTCATGTAAGGCAAAGAAGTGAAAAAATGTCAGTATAACTATCATTCATTTCATTATTTGTAATATTCAAGTAATATTCAAGTCTGGAATAATTGCTCTGGATGTGTTATATAGAATTCTTTTGACAGTATTGGGTGGGTAGGAATTATCTAAAGAAAGATTTGAGAGGATTTTGAGTTCTTTGTATGAAAAGACGTGTCTGAGATTCGAATGACTCGGTTCTTCATTTGTGTGACTAAGTTCACTTTCATCTATTGTTTGTGGTAAGAATGATAATTCAAATATCTCCCAGAGCTGCATGGTTTTTCTGTACCAATCAATAAGTATTGAATTGTCAGTTTTTATGATGAATTTCGTATCGAGAAATGGTACAGAACAGGTTGAGTCTTCAGTTTCAATGGTGAACTGGATATATGGATCATAGCTATTGAAAGTTTCGAGAATCTCATTCATACCTGAAGACGGTGTGAATGAGATTCTCGATTCTCGTCATTTATCAGTTCCTAGATATTCTATTTCATCAACTCTGGTAATATGTTCGGCACAGTTACATTGTTTTGATTTTTTTTATACAAGTCAAGTTTTTATTTCCGAAAAATACCTTTTTAAAAAAGATTATTTTATTTCGAACAGACAAGTAGCTAGTTTTAACATCAAATTATAAAGTCAGACTGTCGCCTTCACGGCCAAGTGGAATGAGGTAAACTCTGTTGAATCGGCATTCTCACGGCGGCGTTCTATATCGCTGACTCGATGGAATCGGGCTGTCTTCAAGATGTAACTTCTCCATCCCTAGGGGAAGTTTTGTAAGGGACGAACAGAACTGATGGATCCTGGGAGTCTTCGGGGTGTTTTGCCTTGCGACATGGAGGGTGCTGGTGGAGTCTGTACCATAGGGCTCCTAGGATGATGGCTGCAACGATGAATAGCGGAGTCGTCCAGAGGTGGCTGATGTCCGCTTCTGCTTCGTATGCTAGGGGTTGGAACTGTTGTTCATGTAGATTCTTCAGTTTGTGGAGTTCCTCAAGTGGTACTTTCTCGAGGTGGATTGGGTTGATTTGTCTGACCGGTTGTACCGAGATGGTTTTGACCTTGGGCAATGTCAAAGGCTGTTCTTGAATCACATCTTTTCCATTGATATAACCATCTTGGGCCGTCTGAAATCCGCATCCTGGTGGTAATTCAATTAGGTACGTACCATGGAGAACCGAAATTCCAGTGGTGGAACATTGGGTCGATACTTTGGTCGGCTGTGGGAAAATACCGATGTAATGGGCTGATGTTAATCGTTCAATCAACGTGATATTGACTGATACTGGCACGTGTTGACAACGAAAGTTGTAGGATTTGAGAGATATAGTCTTGAGCGCTCGAATCGAACGTTACCGATGTACTTTGGCACAGATAGTTCGGGTTTATTCTTCTGCAGGGCTGATCGGTGTATTGATATAGTGCAGTATTCATAGTCAGATAGGGTGCAGGTGGTATTATAGAGGTGAGATTTATCGTGGAAATAGTATACAGGTGATAGTGAGTGAATGTTTCGGGGTGTAACAGAGGAAAGTGCAGAATAAAGACAATCATGGTATCTGAAAAATAAGCATCCACGGAGATGACGTCATAATATCTGAGTAGTTCGCTTTCTTCGGTGTATAACAGTTGTTCTCTCATGTGATTTTCGAGCATAGTGGTAACCACGTATTTCAATTCGTCTGGTCTGATTATACTGCCATGTAGGGTATTTGTTCTTGCAAATGTGATAGCGTTTTCAAGATCCGTAAGGAGTTGTAATAATATCTGTAGAGATAAATTCAATTGATCGAGGATATTTCTAGTTCGCATATAGTCACTGAAATCGAAAAAAAACTTATTGAATGTTGATCTCACGTTATCGATTTCGTTAGCAATTATTTGTCGATTGTGTGTTATCAGAGTAATGGTGGAATTAAAATTCTCAATCAATTTGGCGGTTAAGGATACGTGATCGTTGATTCGGCGAATTATATTCTTTTGGTTGTTCTGCAGGGCGATGATGGCTCTATCATACTTTTCGGCGTCCTCTTGGTCCAGATTACCAGATATTATTTTCACTACACTTCCAAGTCCATTGATTAGTCCTCTTCTGGTTCGGTGAGACGGATAGATCGATTGAAATTTCCGGTTGACCGATTCAAGCTGATATTGGAGTCCTTGATCGAAGATATGCAAACTCTCAAAGTAGGGATGACTGAGACCTTCTCTTATTGATTCCGTAATTGCTTGGTACTGGTATCGAATGGTATCGATTTCTATAGCTATTGGCGTTAGGTTGTAATAATGAATGAAGTCGTGGAAGCTATTTTGAATTCTTGCTGCACCCAGCTTCAGGGGTAGTATTCCTGGGTTGTCCTTCAAGTCCTGAATTTTTATTTCCTTGGGTCCATCTGCAATAAGGTTTCTTGTTTAGACTTGGATTTGATATTCTTTATATTTTTCTTATGACAAGTGGTTTTGGGTAGATTGACTGTAACTTGATTATCTGATTCGACTATTCGAGGATGAAAACGAGAGAGTAATTTATTCCTTTTTGCAGTAGTCTTTGTATATATTTTGCTATTCGGCTTATAAGTGGTCGGCGGTTTCCTTTTGATATTTCTTCTTTCAATTACCTTTTCTTTGATTCGGATTGCTCTTTGGTTCAGCTCTTGGTATATAGCTTTAGTTTTTTCTCGATGTTGTTGAGTGTAATTATTAATCAATGTTCTATCTTATGTCTACATCAAAAGGATCTTGGGTGTCGAGATGTCCATTGAGAACATCTATTGGTTTTTGTCTCGTCATTGTGTGGATTGAAGAATTGTACCCCAAATTTGCATAGGGCATTTGGTCTTTCACGTTAAAATTTGTCTTCTTATCTTTCAGGGCTCTCAAGTGTTCAATCAGTGTAGAGTGGAACCGTTCAATCATGCCATTGGACTGTGGATTTTCGGGTGTTGTGTAGTGTACTTGAATTTTGTGTGTGTCAACGAATTCTTGCATAAGACCATTCTTGAACTCGGTACCGTTGTCTGAAACTATCATGTGTGGTAATCCATGATGAGTAATGAATATTAGGAATGCCTTCAGAACGTTTACAGAGTTCGATCCTTCTATTGGGTAGGCTTGTCCATATTTCGAGAAGGCGTCGATAACTGTCAAAAATTTCTGTCCATTAGCTTGGAAAGTGTCAAGATGAATTATTTCGAGGGGCTTTGTGGGAGTTGGTGTAACCATGAATTTTGGCTTGGCGGGATTCCTATCATATTTATTCATTTGACAGTTTTCGCATAGGTTGATATATTCTTCTATGTCGGCTTTGAAAGCGAAATAACTAAATCTAACTCTGCACTAGGGTCACTTGAGGGATTTGGGGCAGAGGAAGGAGTCTGACATGAATTACTCACAGAATGAAGATGATGGCTAGTTGCATTCCTCCTCCTGTGGTCTTCCTTCCTTCTGGGGGTTGGTCCTTGGTGATGAGCTGCGATGCTGCCTCCTAGGGGTGTGGTTCTTTTGTAGAATCGCGAACTAACGTTGGAAAACGACGAGTATCTTTTTCACAGACTCTTTCGCGATCCTACCGACTGCGCCAGTTAAGTTTTTATTTCCGAAAAATACCTTTTTAAAAAAGATTATTTTATTTCGAAGAGACAAGTAGCTAGTTTTAACATCAAATTATAAAGTCAGACTGTCGCCTTCACGGTCAAGTGGAATGAGGTAAACTCTGTTGAATCGGCATTCTCACGGCGGCGTCCTATATCGCTGACTCGATGGAATCGGGCTGTCTTCAAGATGTAACTTACATGACACATTATGGATCTTCAGTTTATAATTTGATTGGTATCCCCGTGAAATTTGAAAGTCATAAAATATTTTTTTTTTCAATTTCAAGGTTAGTAAATCATGATTCTTATTATTTTCTCATAATATTGATGAATCAAATTCAGCATTTGATGATGATTCTTTCCAGGTATTTCTAAATCCTACATAAACTGTACCATCAGCATAAGAAAACAAATTTGCTTTTATTTCAGTTCTTGATTAATCAAAATTGTAAAACAAAGTCAGAATATTACCATGTTTAATTTCCTGTTTATTTTCAGGTCGCTAACGAAATAAAAGGAATTATTTCAGTGGGTCCGGCTACTCAAAGAGATTTCCTATTGAAGACCGGTCTTGAGTTCCGATTCCAGAGTCTCAAGGAAAACATAACGGATAAAAAGCACTTGGAAAATTTGTCTGATTGTTATAGAATACTGATCGACAAAGATAAAATGGGCGAACGGTTCAAATTCTTCTCACTTTTTCCAGAGACCATGAAAAGAATCCTGGATAAATGTCCTGTTGTAGGGTTCGCCTGAAAGGAAATTTTTGGGTATAAATAACAACACGAGTCTGTGATATGTTGTCTTGTTTAATATTGATATTGTAAATAAAATGAATGGACATCAGATAGTATATAGACTATCGTCAATCAGATTCATCTGTTTGGATGGTTTTCTTTGTCGAATTATTTGTTGTTACCATCATTTTGCTGACAGTGAATAGTTCTATCGGCACTTCCCTTATGTAATCATCTAAATGGGTCCTCGACTGGAGTTCTTTGAAGGATGATTCTCTGCTTGCAATATCGAATATGTTGCTGTTGTGGGTCATCCCGGAATTCAGAGGTGCTGGAAATACAAATTATTTGTATTAAGTGCCTATGTGAAATCTTATGTGTTTCCCCATTTTCATTTATTATTTTTTTTGTATTTATCCATCCAGTGAAGTAAAATACAATGTTGCGCGAAAGTCCGCAATAAAATTATTATCTCTTCAACCAGTAATTTGAAAAAACGCGAAAACACGTGAATCGATTTCACGTTGGACCTATTTGTTGCTAATAAAATGATTTGTTTTTCTTAAACCTCTCAGCTGCAACGCTACCCAACTTTTTTTTCAAATGCACAGATATGTCGTATATAGGGTCATTGAAAATTCCGTAAAAATGGAATCATATCATACTTTTTCTATTATTTTACTCAACACGACATACCTTTGCGTTTGAAAAAAAAAATTGAGTAGGGTTGCAGCTGAGAGGTTGAGAAAAAAATCATTTTTTCAATTTCATTCTGGATTTTCGCGCTACTCTGTAAGTTAATCGAGGAGGTGGTATATTCATTTTTCTAGATTTTCTGGGATTCATGGGAAAAATGTGATGATATTGATTATTTCAATATTTTCGTGATGAAGACAGATTTATGATATGCCTAGATACCTATGAGAGAAATCCTCTATTTAACATTCACACCTTATTCCAAAAAAATAATTGGGACAACGAATATCAATAGTATATTGAACGATTCCTAAAACGAAACTGTTTAGTATCAGAAACGTCAAATATCACGAAGATTATGGGGTAAAATATTATCCAAATTGTGTTGAACATGGGAGCAGATTCGTTTCTCGAATCGAAATGTCAAAGTTTTGAGCGCTTTGATTTTTTTGGGAAGATCATGAATCTGTCCTTATCATAAATATATCGAAATAATTATTATAATTTTCATTTTTGGAAAAGAGGAGAAAAAATCCCAAAAAATGACCTGATGTGTTGAAATGAATCTGAGATGCATATTCGAGTAAAGTGTGGATCGCTTGTTTTGCATGAATGACATGGCATTTGTATATTACTTCAAGAAGTCAATAGGAAAATGTTTATGAAAAATACATATGAGAACCAGACGTTCAATGAAAGTGTCTGAATAGAAATAATGAAGAAACCTCTCATTGCCATACCAGATCTTTCTACAGTGGGAAATTCTAAAACGGGAACATTTTTCGCTATAGACCAGTTCAAAACATTCTCGATTCTAAAATCTCTTGTATTCTGCTCCTGGTAGCCATTTTGTTGTCTTTCCGTATTTGCCGCGTTCTGCAGAGACAAATTCTTATTGCACATTTCTGTAAAAAAATTATAATTTCACTCTATAAAGCAGATTATTGGTCTAGTCAAATTCTTAGTCTCTCAGAGGTCCAAAGGTCAATTTCGACACCGAATAAAAGCCATTAGTGCAATTAGTTGGACGTCATGATTATATACAGAGTATAACATAAGTACGTTGAAATATTCAAGTGACGTATTCCTGAGAAAATTTCAAGAAGAAAAGTCTGTATAAACTTGTGTCCGGAAATGCTTCGTTTCGGAGATACAGGGTGTTGAAATTTAATTTTTTTGTCCGCTTTTCAAACATAACTTTTGCAGTATGTGGTAGGTCTCGTCAAAATAAACTACCTTCCTATAAAATGTTTGTTGAAAAATTATTTGTTTTCGAGATACAGATGGTTGAAATTTTCCAAAACATGGTTAGTTTTCGTCGTGAGTTATTTGCAACTGCTTTTATTTTCATAAAACTTTATACTCAGTATACCCGGACAGAAAAATTGTCAGGTTTAATTATTCAATTAGAAAGTTTCGGAGTTTGTGAAAAAAAAACAATTCGGAAAAATACTATGCTATCTATTAGGCAATTAAAAATATAAAAATTAAACAAAACAACTATTACAACAAATGTTCAAAGTGACAACCCCCAACAGTAATACAAGCTTCTCTTCATCATTATTATTATTATTATTATTATTAAAGACTTCCGCACCTGTTGGAAAAGGCCGGAAGTGTTTCTTATCGTTTCGGAGCAACAAAAAAATAAATTTCAACACCCTGTATCTCCGAAACGAAGCATTTCCGGACACAAGTTTATATAGACTTTTCTTCTTAAAATTCTCTCAGGAATACGTCCACTGAATATTTTAACGTACTTATATGTTACACCCTGTATATAGTTATTATATATATGAATATATATATATATACATATTTCAATATCAGTTTTTTTTCAATGTCAAGCGTCTACTGGAGCTTTATCGTTTTATAGCCACGTAGGTATGTTTGATCAGCACGTTTGTCAAAAATTATCGTAGATTCTTATATCGAAATAATATCCAGGATTGAATGTTGTCAATTGAATCTAATCATAAATTTTTTCTCGTCGAAAATTATTTAGGCAAATGTCATATTTTGATAAGTTGTTATTTTCTCAATGGATCCCCCTTTATATGTTCTCTAATAACTAGGGCTATTTTCTGATCTCAAAAATATATTCATCTTCTCTATTTCATCCATCCAATTTTGAAATAAAAGCGTTCAAATATTATAACAAATGTTAATAAATGTGCACTGAAACTTGTACACAGAAGTTCATACCAGTGATTTTCACCATTGCATCTAATAGAGATATTCCAGATATTCCACTACTTCTATCTTATCTATTCTTTCATCCGCAGATAGGTACCTATAACACTGAGTTGGATTTCATGAAGAAAGGTTGCGATTCGCAATGGTTATATATGACCGATGTAGCAGAAAATATCAAATTAGTATTCGTGAAACCACCATTCTAGATGTATCTTTACCCAGTGAGAAATTTGTGAAAATTTCTTTTGATTCTAAAGGAATTCGAATGCTATTTTCAAAACGCAAGGGCTGAATATAGCTTTCACGACAAAAAATACAATTCATAGTTTATATATTAGAGACAAAACGATATTGATAATTTAGGAATTTATGTAATACATTGCGATGAACGTAACATGTAATATATTGGAGAAACTCGTCGAAACATAATAGGAACTAGATTAAAAGAACATATTGCTCATTTCAGGTATAATCGGTTCGACAGATCAAGCGTTTCCCAACATATTCTTGAGACTTTTACTGTAACGAACAATCGAGAATTGAATAGTTCGGAAAGTATTCATCACTCTCGATGGTGATTTCTGCAGAATGTCTTGAAAGATACTAAGGAGTCGCTAATCTTTTTTACTTTTCAGGTCTGAATTAGTTGCCATAGAACGTATTTAGGCTTTTTCAAATATTATTGTGGTTTTTGGGTGATTTTGTTTTTGTGTATTCAACAACAACAGAATAATATCTTCAATAGTAAGTGATGCTTAAAAGACAGTGGGAATAACAGGACCTGGTGCCATTTTTGGTTATTCACCTAGTAAATGCAACGCGAAGTTTTCATGTATCTGTAATAATTTTTTGATAACTTTTTTGTTGTCCACCAACGAAATTAGTTATTTGAAAAGTTACTAAAAAATCATAAATCCATCAAAACTTACATGTGAAAGGTAGTGCACATTTATTCACATTTGACAAAATATTTGAACGCTTATATTTCGAAAACGAATGAATAAAATAAACCCCATGAACATATTTTAGATACAAGACAATATTCAGGGTGTTCCACTGGTGAAATTATTTCGAACCGCAAGAAATTTTGATGAGAACTTTCGAAATGTCCCTTTAGGTGAGATGCAAAAATATATCGGGAAACTTGTACCCATTTGATTTTTGAAATTTACCTTCGAAAATTTCTTCAGTTCGCCTCGTTAAAGGTATCATTACAGTTTGTTCTCTCAGTGTCGTAGTAGTGGGCTCGTAAACGTGATGGCCAAATTGTGTCATGGTACTTGTTCCATCACTGCCTGTCTGTTCCATTATCCCTATTTGTGTAGTCCTCACGTGATATGGAAAATTTTTGTTCGCGACTGAAGGCATCGTTAGAACCTAGAATAATATTAGCAGATGTTTAAAAAAAACTTAGAATTCTGAATAGTTGGACTTCAGGAGTAAAATTCTCTTTCAACTTGAGATATTTTTAAGAACATACTACTTCCGGTTAAACAAGAAGTCGCCATCATATTCCTCATTTCAAATGGATCTTGACTTTTGACTTGACTTTTTGAAAAAACACTGCGCTTTTTACCCATTTCCACTTCTTGGGTAGACGAAAACACATCAATGATAATTCCGAAACCCATATTATGAACTGATTTATCGCATACAGGGCATCCAAAATTTGATGACCAATTACATCATTTTCCGAATTGAAAAAGTTCATTCTTTGGAATGTGACAATCTGTATTCATTGGATGATCGGTTGCAAAAATTTGTGTCTGCATCGATTTGCTTCAACATTCCCTATATTTTTTCCAATAGTTTTCAGCAATTGATTTTTTCATTGGAAAACGTCTTGAAAAATATTAGATTTTTTGTGTCGGGAACACAAAACACTTTCGAGAAATGAAATTTAAAATCCAAGTTTCTTCATTAGTTGATCTTGAATTAATTATTGAGGATGGATATGGCCTATTGGAGTGGCATTAAGATCATAGGAAAAGATTGATATTCATTGAAAATATATTTGTCTTCCAAATTTTTCTCAGAAAACAAGGTGTTACTGAAAAATAGAGATTTTTTCTTTTTGGTATTTGGAAATTAATTTCCGAGCGCAGTGACATTTTGGGGTAGTTCATAAATCCAGTTCATAAATAGTTCATAAATCTCCTTACTACAAATGTATTGAAATGATTATTCTAATTATTTTTCTCAGAAACGAGAGACAAAGTCGTGACATATTTAAAAAATACTGATAATTTCAATTTTTCATTTCCGGAAATACTTAGCTGATGAGATATTCTGTTGGATTGGTACAGGTTTATTGGGACAACGTTATAGTATATATAACTTTACCAGAAACACGAGATGCCCACCAAACGATATAAACAGTAGTACTGCACAGACAACTGATTCTCGCACCCATTTGTCCATGTATATGTTAGCTGAAAGAATGAACGCTGGTCCTGCTATGAACCATATCGTTCCAAAAATGTTGAATGGATAGTAAAAGTTTCCCTGGAAAAAAATAAATAGATTCAGAATGAACTAGTGCTTCATCTACATCATTCATAAGTCATACCTTCTCTGGATAATACTTCAAAGTGAAAATTGTAGAATAAATGAACATACACCAAGCTAGAACTCTTGTGATGATCAAACCATATCCTGCCGGTGATTCGTAAAGATACAAAACTTCTCCAGGATCAAATACCTAAAATTCAAGGATATCAGATGGACTGGGCCTCCATTTCACAATATGAAACTGAAGAAACATCAGGAAGGAACTCTGCACTGATTAAATTGGGAAATTGGCTTACGGTGAATTTGCTAAAATTTTTCATGTGTACAACTCGTCATGCTGATCAAATATCTACATTGAACCAGTATGAATTCATTATTTTAGATTATGCAGGGTGCTGGAATAGACCTTTTCAAGGATATTAGCATTGGCCTCTGTCTTTGGATCTGCCTTGTATGTTCCACGTTTTACGGAATAAACTACACCAATGATCGAGTGCTGTACTGAGTGTCATGGATTTCAGTCATTTCAATATCAATAGTCATGAACAGGCGAAGCCCATGACAGTATAAAGTAGTATGTGTACACAAATATTTTCAACTTCACATAGCAAATTATGGTTCACTATAGAGATTACTATATGATTTACATTTGATAGATGGGATTCCTAATTAACATTGAGAAGGAATCGTTTTCTGTCAACGATGTATTGAATATGTCACATTCGTGAGGATACGTGGTTGACATTTTCTTGTCATTCTGCAGATTGGTGAGTTGCTTTTAGAGATTTCATCTTGTTAGGAGACGCCATAATTCAAACGCCAAATGGATTGGAACTGATATGAGCATCCTACGAAACAACAATATGTGTTTTCAAAATCTCTGAAATATTTGCTATATTCTGACCCATCCTGTATATCGTAATGTGCAGGAAAAATCTTTATCGGATACATGAATAATCAATGCATGGTCAATTCGGTTTCAAATTTGAAATGGTATATATATTCATGATAGTCATTTGAATTATTGAAAAAGTGTACTTCAACACCATATATAATCCAAACTATCAAATTGAAAGCATTGGTGCTATCGAGACATTTGATCAGAATCACGAGTTGTGCAAGATATCAAAAATTCGAGCAAATTCACGGAAATCCAATTTCCCATTGATGCGATGCGATTCCTTTGAAATTTTATATAGGCAGCTTGTATATAGGGTGATTTACGGTCGACGGTAAGTTAGACGTTCACAGAAATCGAGACACAGAATTTGTTCTGCTCTCTCGATCTAAAATATTTCAACCGGTGCGGCGTTGCCGCTTATACCAAAAAGTAGCATTTTTAAATTAGTAATTACTTTCTTAATCTTTCCGTCTAATACTTCCCTATACCCATGGATTCTTGAGTTGATAGTCAATTTCCTTATTTTTTGTTCAAAACATATCTCATTTTTTGTTCAAAAAATATCTCCAATTTTGAATTTTTATTACTGGTACACAAATGTCCTGTGTATTACTTCTGTCTGAAATAATTCATTTTGCATTGTATAGGATAGTTGAAAATTTGTGATTTCACCGCTAGATACAATAATGATGGCAAGTGATTTTTTTGAAGTCACTTTCAAATAGAATATCCGGTCCGATATAGGATTCATGGATTCTTCACATAGTTTTTTTACCTCTCCCACCATTGGGATTCCCTAAACTAGTAGAGATACACAGGGTTAGTGAAATTAGAGGCGAGTTTCGAATTTCGATACTGAACAATAATATATGACGACTCTTTCTTATATAGATAATGAGGTGAATTTTGGTGCATAATCCAAATAATACACAAGGAATTATCATAAAAGAATTGAATTTCATACAGAAGTAACAAATCTCAACTTGAATCTTCATTATGGCGGCCATATTTGATTTCAGTGCCATTGAGAAAAAGGAAAAAAAATGAAAATCATGTTTCACTCATCATATTCATCATATTCGAAATAACAGAAAAAGTTAGGAATTTCATTAGTTCTAATCTCTATTACCTAGCAGAAATGGTATGTAATAATAATCAACTTTTATTCACATAATGTGCTCCACATGACCACCGAGCAAAAAGGAGAAGCATGAAAAACAATGTTTTTGACTGATCTATCTCGTGTCAGAGCTGCGACAAATGTGGTTAACTGGGTTGTTTTCAGGTAATCAATTTGATTTCTTCCGAAACATATCCTTTTCGAAATTATGTGGATGAATAAAATTTTACGATAGAGGCTTTTTTTTCTCGAAACTTTATACACCGGGTGTTCAGTACAACTGTTCGAATGGATTATGTCAGCGACTTGGAAAGATACAAATTTTAAAATTTCATGATCTCCAATTCGTTCAAGGAATTGAAGAAAACAAAAATTTCAAATGGCACCCTATATATTACTGCAATTTTTTATTTCTACTCAAAATTATCTTTCCATAGATGTATCACACTTCTAATTTGATTCGATGGAGAAAACGTCAATTGAAATTGCAAATTGAAAGAATTGCAGTAGGCTACAATATTTTGTGTAATCTTGATTTTGACTACAATAATAGTTGATGAGTTGATGAGAATCAAGGTTACACAAAATATCGTAGCCTACTAATTCAAGAATTCCATGCAATGAAATGCAATAAAATATAGGATGTATAGCTTTGACAAAATCGAGTAATTGCCATTTGTAATTTACTATTATCAAAAAAATGTAATAGGCGATGGAACATATTGCAGTTTATTTATGATTCGAATACAACCCGAAAGATGCTCGGAGGCTTATGAAATCGACTGGAAAAATGTTGCTCCAAAATGGCCGCGGGCATTGAAAAAACAAACAGAACTTGGTCGTGTAATATTTTCTCGTCGTATATTATTTGAACATACTGTAATGTATAGGAGTATTTTCAGAATATGTGCCTCATTGTTTACCCTTATCGACTGCTCACCATGAATATAATCAGACTTCTTATTAATTTTTGAAAAAATCGTTAGAAAATGTTAGAAATTTCTAAAGTTTTCCCTCTCCCTAAATCCGATTCTGAACCTATGATTTCGAGATATCAATCAATCATAAAGTTCAAAAATGAAATTTCATGATTACCTTGGCTTCATAAACAAAGAGTGATAAGTACAAAACGGCATACAGGCACATGAAAATGGTTAATTTTATACTGGCTGGTAATGGCAGGCGACCTCTTGTGATAGTGAAGCCCTTTGCTAAGAGGAGTAGTAGCAGAACAAAACTAGTTTCAGATATGCTCATCAATATCATTCCTAAAAAAATCAAAGACTTTGAGAATCAATGTTATTCGTAAGTTGAATCGCACATACCAAATCGTTTGAATTTCGCTTCCATCAGACCGGTAACGGCATATTTGAGGTAACAGCTGCTCACAAAAAGTATTCCAAATAGTTGCACAACCGAAGAGAAGACAAATATTTTATAAGTCGTATGTAACAGTTGCCTTGATTTCAGTTCTATTGAGCACACTATAATGCCCAACATCAAAAATGAGTAGGCAATGACAAATGCCATGAGTACTGGCAAAATATCTGGAAAATACAAAAATCATTACAATTCATGTATTACCGAAAGCTGGACAAATGAAAATGAGTCAACTAGTTTGAGCGTGAATAACTTCAAGGTAGTTTCAAATTTCTCTAGAATACTAGGAATGCATGATGGAGTTATGATATATAGTCGAGAATATTTAGATTTTGTTGAAGTTGAGAACTTGAAGGTATACAATATGGAAAAGGAATTTCAATACTGCACAGAAAAGATATTTTTCTCAACTCTATGGAATAGGTACTCACCGATTCAACTCAAATGCATAAAGGCTACAATATGATTTTATGCGGGGATTTCAACATTCATTTAGAACAGCAAAATAATATTAATGACAATTAAAACAGTTTTCTTCGTAAAATTTTGCAACGTGCAGTGTCAAAAACCAACTGCAATTTTACGAAGAAAAATGTTTTGTGTTGAGAAACTAATATTGATATTCCAGATTCAATTGCATTGAAGATGAATGTTCAAATAATCGAACAGCCCAATAAGGGTGTCAACCACTTCAATACTCATTATCTCAATGCTCACTCCAACTCAATACATAAACAATAGACAAGTCCACCATAATGGTTCACTTTTCCTGAAAGCTGTGTGCGAATCAGATGTGAAAGTTGTAGTTAATAAATTGAAAAATAAAAAATCTTCTGGGTATGATGACATTCTAATCACTTCGTTAAAAAATAGTATGGAAACACTGAAAACTGTTTCCTTTTATATGGATACCAGTATTTTTCAGATGGCCTAAAAACAGCAATTGTTGAGCCATTGTTGAAACACGTAAAAAACGTAAGAAAGTAAAAACGAAATTTCCAACTATAGACCTATATATCATCTCCATTACCAGTATTATCAAAAATTCTTGAATCCATCATGGAAGATCAATTAGCAAACTATCTAGATCTACACAACATAATGGAGAGAAAACAATATGGTTTTCGAGCAGAGAAAAACACTGGCGATGCTGCATTCGATCTACTCAACAGCATAAAAATCATAATCGAAGAAAAATCGATACCACTCATCATATTTTGCGACTTGTCGAGAGCATTCGATTGTGTTGATCATGATATCCTTCTAGAATCACAATCAGAATATTATTTGGAAAGCCGCAAAGTGCACGTGGAAATGCAGATATTGAACCATACTTCCTCGAAGAACTTAGACAGTATTTAACAAATTGAACCATACTTCTCTCTCGAAAGTTCGATCTGGTTCATATGTCAGGTATACATTACCTATACTATAATGAGCAATTCAACTGAATTTTTGTTTGTCCCTTCTCTTATATCAATGATGAAGTTTCAATTTTATAATTTTGATAATTTTGATATCATCTCGTTATTTCGTCAGGACATGAGAAGATACTCAAAATATATTTACTATCCTTTATTCACATATACTAGCCCAAGACCTTCCGCTCGGCTTATTAATCAGAATAACATCTTTTGAATGGGCTAGTAGAGCACACTATATCTATTGATTTATTAATTCCATGGTTTCTGTCAGAACTTTATAAATAAGCATAATTTTATGAATCTCTTGAACCTTGATTTGAAAATAATATGAAGTACCCACACTACTTTGAATGAAATTTAATGAAATGCCTGAACTCTGACTGTGATGAGTATTGTGCTCATATCTGTGTGAGTGTGATGCGTGAATAAACCAATATTTCGCAGAAATACAGGGTGCTAGAGAACTATGGGATCAAACTTCTAGGGGTTATTCAGTGCAACAGTAGAAAACATTTGAGTAGTGGGTCCCAGATGTCCGGAAAAGTGTCACTACGGCACTACGGCCCTGAGACGCCCTAAAATTTAGAAATGGCCTAAATAGGATTCAATGCATTGAATTTTTGCCTTTTGTACATGATATCATCACAACAATTGTTAAAAATGTCAATGTTTGAAAATTTTATAGCTGATTATTTCAAATAACTTACCGGCGCTTGTGTGTTGTTATCTTTAAAAACGGTAACAGATATTGTATTTTGGAGCTGCATTCTATATCGCCTCAGTCGTGCTATAGTATTTGTGAAGTTTGCAAGAATTTAACGAAAAATTAATTGTTGCTAATGGAAAACTTTACCAATCAAGAATTGGCGGATATGCATTTGGCATACGGAGCAACAAGCTGCAATGCACGAGCAGCAGCGCGGTTGTATCAAGAACGTTATCCCGAACGACAGCATCAGGAATACAAAAAGTTTATTGCTATTCATCGGCGGCTCTCCGAGACAGGCATGTTTGGAACCAACATACATGATACTGGTGTTGCTCGAACCGTGAGAACGGTCGAATTCGAAGAAGAGGTCCTTCAGCGAGTTGCCGACGAACCATCAAGTAACACACATCACATTGCTAAGGATATGAACACGAGTAACGCTTCCGTCTGGCGGGTGCTACGCGAGCAACAACTTCATTCTCATCACTTCCAGAAAGTTCAAGGATTGACTGCAGCCGATTATCATCCTAGAGTTCAATTTTGTCGAAGGCTTCTTCATCAAATCGCTGCACAACCAAATTTTTTTAAGCTATGTTTTATGGACCGATGAAGTCTCTTACACAAGAGACGGTATTTATAATAGTAGGAATAGCCATGTTTGGGACGAAGAAAATCCCCATGCATTTTCTTCTAGAAAACATCAGCAACGTTGGTCTGTCAACGTATGGGCAGGCATTATTGATGATTATTTGATTTGGCCATACCTTCTACCGGAACGGTTAACAGGACCTATTTACCGGCGTTTCTTGGTGGAAGTTCTTTTTCCAGAACTTCTTGAAAATGTTCTAATAAACGTTCGACAGCAAATGTGGTCTCAGCATGATGAAGCGCCGGCTCACTTTGCTGTACAAGTACGTGAGGATTTGGCTCAGCGGTATGAGCACCGTTGCCAGAGGTGGAGCAGTTTCTTGGCCTCCTAGGTCACCCGGTTTAACGTCGTTAGCTATTTTCCTGTGGGGACATGTAAAGTCTTTGATCCACGAAACTCCAGTAGAAACAGAGCAAGACATGATGGGATGAATTACAGCAGCATTTGAAATCATCAAAACGAGGATCAAATTTTTAGTCAAGTCCGCCAAAATCATGTGCGACGTTTAAATCAATGTATTCAGGTTGGAGAAAGACGTTTTGAACAATTGTTGTGATAATATCATGTGAAAGAGGCAAAAATTAAATGCATTGAATCCTATTTAGGCAATTCATCTCTTTCTGAATTTTAACGCGTCTTAGGGCCGTAGTACCGTAGTGACACTTTTCCGGGCATGGGACCCACTACTCAAATGTTTTCTACTGTTTCACTGAATAACCCCTAGAATTTTGATCCCATAGTTCTGTAACACCCTGTATAAGTTGAAAGAGTGTGATTTTTCGCTATTATTCGCACATTCAATCAATGGATAGAGTAGAAGTCACCCAAGGAAGAGCTGTCCAGTTTTTTTCCACTTTTATCTGAGGACAATTACTCGAGTTGGTTTTCATGCAAGTGGAACTTTGTGAATTCACTCTATCTTAATGGAATATTCAAATATTCAAAAATTTCACTTCGAACTTCCACTCACTTACAAATATGCAGTCACAGAGGTTTTTTCTATAGTGTATATAGGTATTTTCTTAAGTAGGTTGGGATACCTATAGTTGAGATGAATCATTGGAAAAACTGTTTCTGCATAGTTGACTTTCATTCACTACTACTACTACTACTATTGTAGTGTATGCGTTCAAGAATAGTCATGAGTCAGTCGCGTACTGGTTGTTGATGATTGTGGAGGTACGCCCCAGACGCATATACTATATCGCAGATTAAGTAGAAACAGTGTTTTATTGACCCAGAGGTTATCACAACTACGTACAAAACTCATCAGCTGAAAAATGTTCATGCCAGTAATCTCCAGGTGCACCATTCGTCATTAGAATTCGATATTTGAGGTTGATACCCTGGAAACAAACAAGTAATGGTTGGAGAATATATTTAATATTTTTATTGGATATAATTAAAAGTTTGAGAAATCAAACTGAGGTACTAGGTAGTAAAAATACACCTTTCATGTCTGTCAAGTGTCATTAAAAAGCCACTTTCAATTTCATTTGGAGAAAAAAATCAATTATATATAAAATTCATATTATGTGAAGCGCAGTTTCAGCAAAAAATATTCATGGAACAAAAATTATCAGAATAGAGATTGTGTACAAAGAATCATGCCCTGAAAAATCTTACCTTTGTTCCATCACAATTGCTTACAGCTATGAACCACCATCTTTCCCTTGATGTTCTGAATTGTCTAGCGTTGTGACATTTCACTATTCGACCTTTCCGCACATATATTTTGTTCTGGTTCATGTTGACCAATGATCTTTTGATCAGCGCATGATTTCTTGGTGCATCCTGTTAGGTATAACCAGATTTCCCATTTAAATTTCAATAATACAATGAAGAAAAAGAAATTGTTGTCTAATTATTATATGATTCAGATGGGTAAGCTAAGATGGTTTTTTTTTTCTCGATTTTATCCATGATATACTCAACACTGTTAACTATATTACCATACTAACAGATATCTTCGAGAAAAAATAGAACCTCTCCCTGAAAAACACTAATTATTATTTGTCTCAAGCCTGTAAATATAAAAAAAGATAACTGACTTGATTTTACCAATTCAATTCCGGTCACTAATACCTGAAATTTCAGCGAGGTGTTTGAGATTCTCTTACAAAAAAATATCTAGTTCCAACATGGTTTTATGAAAGGCCCATCTATAACTTCAAACCTATTAGATATAACTCAGCAGAGGACCTGGATAAGCATTCTCGAACAGACGTGATTCATTCTGATTTTTCAGAATTTTGACAGTATTATTTCTTTCATATATATCATCAAGGAAGCAATTTGTCGAATGCCGTAGTCATAGGTCAGTCGATCGAATAGATTGCTACCTCTGAAGTCAAGGGTCGAATCTGGGTCCTCTGTTATTCAACATTGTGATTGTGATCATTGGTGTATTTCCAATAAGCTCTACTTTTGAATAACCCATAAAAGTGCTGTGTGATGTAGTTTACATTGAGATCTGACATATAATATTTGATAACACCTTCGAGAACAATGATTTAAAAATTAGACTTAGAACTAGAATTATTCAGGGAATGTAATGTTCTGGATATTAGACATTTTTAGACTTCAGTCTACAACACTGCCTCTCTTACCTTAATCACCGATACAACAGACAGAAATTTATGCAACTCCCAACACGATGTACACATCAAAAACAATTGTTCGAAGTCCATTTATTTATTAATAGAATAGACTATACATTAAATTGACTCCCAAACTTTAAAATTTACTCATATTTTCTTAAAAAAAACGGAAATGCTATCAAGAAAAAAGTAATCACTGTCCACGAAATAATTCATAGAATCAAATAACATAAAAATTGCACCATGCTTCATAATTCAATAATTTGTTAGTTAGGCACATTTTTACACAGCTGTATTATAAAATGATGTAACGTTATCAAATTGAAAAACACCCACGCTCTGGCATTACACCATAGTGGGTTTGTTCTTTATTCATCAAAGTTATTTTTTCTATGTTATTTCTTCTATATTTTGTTTTCAATAAAATGATTCATTATCATTATTATTTTATTTTATTCAACCATTCCAGTCAGGCCCTAGTTTGCGAAGCTCCGACCCATTCGGAAGGGCGTGCTGGTTACATACATCACATTGCATTATTATTATTATTATTATTATTATTATTATTATAACTTACTTGTTCGCTTGTTGTCATTTCAGTATATTTGGGAGTTGAAAAACGATACTCTTCTTCAGTTGAAGCGTACGGAATATAATCATGTGCAGTAGCAGAGGTGAAAAGATTCGTTGTTTCTGTCGTAGTCCTCAAACTTTCTGAACTTAATGATTTCTCGGTTGTTTCATATTCGATGGGACTTGACCTTCTGGTCACAAATGATATAGTTTTTGATGGTTGTGACACTAAAAACAAAAAATTAACTATCTATATTTATTTAGTGGATCATTCGAAAACCTAGAATATATTTGGGGGAAACAAACTTGCATGAAGTCTAGAGATTTTTCAAATATACAGTTGAATATAGTTGAATAGTTTTTCCTTTCGTGTTTTCGAGAGATGAAAAAAAAAACTTTCAGAACAATATATAATGATACCTATGACTTTACCTGATTCGGTGCCTTCATAAATGTTCCTCTCAACTGGTTTCAAAGTGGGAACAACAATAGTATATGTTCTTACGGTCGTTGTTGGTCTTTGAAGGAAACTGCATCCTGATAACTCTCTGTACGACTCGACACGAGCTGTCAGATTGATGATTTGGTTCTGGCCGATATTAAGTACGGCTTCTCGCTCTTCGCATGTCTGAAACATATTAGATAGGTACCTATATCAAATATCATTCCCGATATCAGTAGAGACACTGTTATGCAATCCCTGCTCAGTATATGTTGGCTCAAGCGAAGGGCTATCGATTCGTTCGAATGTGCAACAAAGAAAGGTGCAATTTTGCCCACAGTCAGCTGATCACTGCTGGTTGCCTCTCTCTCGTTAGCTGTTTTTTCATTAGTTGGATTCACTTACTGGCCCATGAAATGATATATTCTGATCTTTTTTGAATCTATCATTACAGTCGAAGGCTGAACAGGACAAAACCATCTCGAACAAAGTTTTAAAATCTTTCCTTGACTTGATGGGCTGAACCAGCTGAACTAACTAGGATTATTCACTGATTTCTAATATTCAAACAACAAGATTTGAGTGCATAATTTCACACTATAAACTCGATTCGAACGAAAATAACTGTCAATGGCACATCAAAATGTTTGGCCAACAGTCATCGCTGCGTCTCTTTCTTATGGTCGTTTCAATTCCTCTCTCTCTGAGCTCGATTTAGTAGAGAATATATGATATCATATCTATGGGTGCAACAAAGTTACTTTTTTCACAGGGTTCGTGAATATTCATGCAGGAGAGAGAGTGATGGTTGTGAACATTAAAACACTATCCAAGAAGGTTAAACGGAAAATGGGTGAAAGGTGCAGTGTTGAAAATAAAGGCTTGATCTCTCAAAATTTCCCAGAGAAACAAGATATTAATAAAGGGTTGAAAGTTGGGTATAAAGAAACCTCATGGAACTCATTTTTCTCCTTTTTTTGGGATTTTCTTTCCTCGTGCTTGAAAAATAGAGTAGAAGGTATTAAAACTCATTTCAATATATTTGTAGTAATGACAGATTTTCTGATCTGCCCCAAAATGTCTGCGCTTGAAATTAAACTTTTAGATACCTAAAAGAGAAATTCTCTATTTGTCAGTGACATTTTTAAAAATTTGGGAACACAAATATATTTTCAATAAAAACGAAACTTCTACTTATCTCAGTGGACGTTTCGGGAACGAATCTGCTCCCGTTCTCAACACAATTAGAATACTTTTCCTCGCAAGATTTTTCAATGTTGGTTGGTTTTGACACTGAAAAGTGACAAAATCTGGCCTCACTACGAATATATTGAATAATTTTTATAACTTCTACTTCATTCTTTAGAAACGAGGAGAGAAAATCCCACAAAAAACAGAAAAATGAATGTGCCACCTCCTCGAAAAAGTTATAGACAGTACTCATGGAACTCATCTTGAAATATTTTCAGGAATACAAAAAAGGAATTATATACCGGGTGCCCTTGTGATATAAGGAAATTGATTGCGCCATCTTGTATAACCGGAAGTGGTATGATTTTGAAAATATTCTGAATGAAAGAGAATGCTGAATGACCCCGAAGCCTGAAAATTCCGTTTTATAAGTTTTTTCAAACCCACGAAACCCTGGTATACCTTCTGAACCAGTACTCAGTCCAACTAATTGAAATGAATATAGTTCAATCACAGAGTTGGGTCTGAATTTTCTCTTTTTCACAGAAATAAGTCCTCTGTTCACAATTTTCAAATGATTCCTGCTCTATAAAATGTACTAGAAATCTTGCATCATTTCAATACCCTCGCCTCATTCGTTCAAACTCTTTGAACTGAACGTTGATTGTTTTACAGTATTTCTACCAGATTTATACGGTGTATTATGAATTGACATCCTCTTCTCAAAACTGAATATGAACCCGGCAAGTTCAATTTCAATCAATGAAAAAACACCTGGTAACCAGAATTCCTCCGTGTGCATACTTGTCACTTTTGACTGTAAAACTAGCAAACATTGAGGAAAATATATGAATTATGTTGAAAACGGAAGCAGATTCGTTCCCGAAACGTCCACTATAAGATGAATAGAAGTTTTATTATTATTAAAAATATATATTTGTATTTCTAATTTTCCAAAATCAAGGTGTTACTGACAAATAGAGAATTCCTCTTTTATGAAGATTGAATTTCAAGCGCAGTGACATATATATTGAAATTATTATAATAACTTCTATTTGATTCTTCAGAAACGTGGAGAGAAAATCCCACTCAAAACTTGAACAATATTATACATTATGTTCGATGGGAATATTAATTGCTATATTTTGTTCTTAACTGGGACCTCCACTATATTTTCTAGTGGTCTAGATGAAGGACTGATATGGAACTATGGATATATAAATAATGTTATACTCGCAAAGGTATATTAGGAAGTAATAAAATTACTTCCTACCAAGCATGTTAAGCTAAATTTGTCCAATTCTATATCCCAACAAAAATATTTTTCTTCATAATCTTTTATATAATTGCAAGATTATTCTGTCAGTTAGGCTGATTGCACGATTAATCTGGCAATAGAGCATTGTTACCATATTGTTACCATATTCGATATCTTGAAATACAGGCTGCTATACATGTCTTCTCTTTGTCCCCCGTATATTGAGATAATTTCAGAGGTTCATCATAGAAATCTAAATTCTTTAATTTTTTCCAAGATGATTGAGGAAGTATGAAATGTATGATGGGAAGTTTTTCGTTCCAGGCCACCAAATTCAAAGAAATGGGTTGATCAAGAAATGCGTAATTCATGGTTGTGGAAATTGGTATGAAAATTGTCTTTAGACGTGTATACAATGAATCAAATCCAGTGGCTGATTCAGACACTGGTATTATAATATGATATAATATAATAAATGACAAAAAAAATCATGATGAAATTATAATGTAGAAATAAACTCACCTTGTTTGATTTATAGACTGCAGGCCACTGATCAACTGTATCGTAATACAATAATAAGTTGAGATCTCCCTGATCTTCATTGTATTCAATTTCATACTCGTACTGTCCTTTTTCGGAAAGGAAGCAAAATCGTGCTAAGAAAGCCCAATTCTGAGGAGAAAGGAGATTATTTGTACAGTGAAAACGAAGGACTTTCAACATGAATCAACTTCAACAAATAAAATCAATAATTATACGTAGGAATTACCTCACTTGTTTTCAATTCGCCTTCGATATATTTGCTACCGCATTCGAGAAACAATCTGCATATGAATAAAATTACAAGTTTCTCATAATGCATGTTAGGAATTAATGGCTGGTATAACATAAAATCAATGGGGCTTATAACGGTATCCTAGGCGATAGTGTTTTGTCAAAAATGTCAACAATACTAGCCCATTTGAATGAGGCTGGCAGGGCTGATTTCATTGGTTATTCCTCGGCCCTAAATGTTTGTTGTTACTGTAATTGAAATGAGGAAATGTCTAGATTGACTTTGATAATCAATATTGTGGTTTCGTAATATTTTTGGCAACTGAGTAGGTATTTCAACGTTCAATCCTTATAGGCCTTATAGGTAACGCCTATTGAAATATCAAATATATGAGATGAAATGAAATGTTTATTCGTAACATAATATTTCGTTAATGTCATTCTCAATACATCGATGTGTTGTTATCACTGAGATATCAAACACATACGTCGAAAATGACTAAATACTGGAATTTGCATTATTTTTGATATTACACGATAGTTCGCTGTGTACTGCCTAGTATATTTTTCTGTTTCATATTTTCTGAAAACTATATGAACTTGCTAATATAATGAGAAGCATCATCAGACACCCCGAATACTTGTTGCTAAATGATTTTTTCAACAAGTGAGATCGCTTAGTGCCTCAGCCCATACCAATTTTTTTAATGTTCTTATAGATGTCTTTAGGTTGGTGGCCTGAGGACATCCATTAGACATCGAATGGATGCCCATGTCCATCGGATGTCCATGTTTTGTATGGGTTGAATACACATCTCTTTGAAAACATTCAATGAATTATAATTTCTAATACCCAATGGAAGTTTATTGTATTCAATGAGGCCCTTATGAAAAGGAGTTTTGGTAATTAATTGCATTTGTAACAGGTGGCACATAAAATTCCACCCTGTTTCATAATGATGAATATGTTTGGGAAATAGACTATTACGTTTTATATATAAGCATCATGCAGTTTAGTCCAGCAACTCCATTGTTTTCCTACTCTAGATAGAGAATTGATTAAAAAAAAATTCACAACCGCTTTTGTCGTTAGAGTTGAAATTGGAAAAAGAAATTGTTGATTATACCTTGTAGTACCTGATGAGTCATTTAATTTGCTTCTTTGTTTTTCAAAATCAGATAATAAATTGCGGCGCTATGGCTTGGGGCTTTTTTTGTCAGTTAACATGTTGAAAGAATGTTCCACAAAATCTTTCTCCAAACTGATGAATACTAAATATATGAAGCCCCTATGCGTTTTTTCGAGGCAAAACGCAATACAGAAAATCTCCCACCACCATTCGTGAATCAGAGTTGCAAATGAACCAAACTATTTCATCCCCTGATCATTTTACTTTCACAAATTTATTACTCTCGAGTTGATAATGTAATGTAAAGGAAATGTTAATTTTTCCGAGAGATATAATGGTTATAAGTACTGAAATATGTCTATATTAATGGCGACAGCAAACCTAAGTTTACAAAAAAAAAATAAAGTTTTGTACTGTTACTGCGAACAGGTAATCGCAATCTTTATTGAACCTTTTTAAAGAGTTTATTGTGGCAACGGGAATAGTTCTGTTACTGAAATCGACAAGTTATTTAGGTAGGTGATATAATTTTCATGGTAACTAAACAAAAATGTTTAGCACTGAAGAGAGATACAATAATAAGATGGGGTCGTTGAGTGAAACAAAAGTTTGATCAGAACATCCAAAAAAAGTTGCATAACATTTCTAGGTGGAGTAGTTGTGTACCTTTAGGTACCGACAGTTTTTTCATATTATCATTCGTTCCAGACCAAAGGCGTATTTACGGGGGGTAGAGGAAGTGATTTTTCTATGGGTAACAAGCAATTTATAATACGACCCACACCTAATAGGACACTTTTCACCAAAGCGCTTTGCGTGACGTTATAGACCTGATGATTTTGCAAATATAGCATGATTTGTTTCCGTTTCTCCTTCTCCTCTCACTACGACAGTTTTTTTCTATATTCCTCGAAAGAGTATCGTTTGCATGGAAATCAAATAGATATTAACAATTATTAAGTAGGTTTGTTTGTGATACGAATTGTGTCGTATACAAGTGGCTTTTTAGGCACTTTTACAATATTGCTCTCCCCGAATCAGCTCCAGCTACGAGGTCATTTGCCATTGGTGAAGTTCCTCCGAAAGGCGGCGTCGTCATATTTCATGTATTTCCTGAGATATTCAGGAAAATGTGAAATGTGCCGAAAATGTCATGTTGGGGGCTGGAGTTGGGCCCACCGAGATTATTTATATATTATATCTCGATGGCTGGAACTTTGAACATGTTAACGGTACTGTAGTAGTGAACAGTAACGCATATCCATATACAGGTTGACCAATTAATGGCGCAAACTTCAATATATATCTTCGTAGTGCATAATTTAGAATTTTAGATTAGAAAAATATTGTCCGAGATGAGCTGCAGGTCATAATTACCTATCCAAAAATTAATTTGGAATCCACAGGGTATCCGCCAAATGAGAAATAAACTAAATATATGTTTTTTTAGATGAATAAACTCGCTGTATTTTATTACATTTTATTACTCTCTATAATAATATCGTAATATTTCTTCATAGCGATAAAGTCAATATTTTCAAGATATTTCGAGTTGAACATGAAGCTGTACAATTATTTTGATTTCAATGTCTATCAATGAAGAAAGAGTATGATATTTACATAAAAAGTTTTGGAGAATCAAATAATTGTGATGAAATTGCAATTATGCCAGTGGCGTAGAATTTGGGAAGGGTTAACCAGTTACTTGCCCCTGTCGTATGCCTCTAGTAGTAACCACTCACGTTTATTCAAGATACTTTAATATTGCTAATTTCTAAATATAACACCTTGTAACTCAGACAGGATACACATTTTTATCCAGGTGATTTGTGTTGAATCTTCAAATGTTGAGCTTAGTATTCTTTAGTTGAAATAATCCCAATTAGTTATGAATCAACCTGAACAATTATTATCATTATATTATTATGATTATTGTAGGTCAATATACACCTTGGAATCAACAAATTACACTACTCCTACATCATTTGTATACAGTTTGATATTTTATACGCAGACCACACTGTTTTTATGCAATTTTCTCAACTGGAACACTTTGCTAATTTACTGAATACATCACCAATCATCCATACTTCAACTTCAAATAGTATGAGAAGCATTCCCTATATCTAAAGCTATCCATTTCCACGATACTCCTCATTAAATTGTAAGGATTGGTATATTGCAAACAGAAACAAATAGATCAGTTGTTTTAGTATTAATGAAGTTTTTCAGTGTTAGTTATTATCACAGAACGGAAATATAGCCTCATAACTAACTTGATCTAGGAGTCGATAGAACCTAAATGATAATGCTACAAAAATAGTACTGATCTGTATTTTGATCATTTGTAACAAAATAGTAGTTATTCATACATTTGAAAGAATAATGAAAATATGTACAAGAAATATGAAATCTATATTCATCTCAACAAAATTGAAATGTTGAATATCATATGAGTTCTCAAAATTTTTGCAATTTCTGTGATGGTCTCTGCAAAGGATGAGCTAGTAATTTGGCCATGGAGTTATGCAATCTCCTCGTATCTCTACACACAGGGAAAAAATATGATAAGCCTTTCTTATCTAGCCTTTGCAGAGCCTCGAATATATTATTACAGTTGTTACTGCGATCGACAGGTTCATGTGTGTATAACACATCAAAATAAAAGTATGGATTCTTCAAAATACTCTCACAATAGACATCAGGAGTATATTTTGGAATTGTGTAAGAGCGTCCATAGAGTAGTATTGTTCGAATGAGATATGTAGGTAGAATTTCATCACCCTTAGTTTCTGGCATTTGCACATGCTGTTTAATTACTTGAAGCAAATTATTCATGTCGAAAGTATCTTCTACTTCACACTGTGTCAGTCTTTCAATTTCCTGGTGAAATTTTTTCAGATCATTAGTGAAATTCACTTTCCATTCAGCACAATTTTCATTGAGTACTACCAGAGCAAATTCATGATCTTTACTAATGATGTGTTTGAGTTTCAAAAACAAATTTGAACTTCTACGAAACATACTGAGGGGTGAGAATTTGCATTTATCAGTAACAAATGGAGTACACGTTTCGTCTTGGGCCCGATCAATCACAAGAATAATTTTTTCTGGAACATTGGCATCAGGTAATGTGCACTTGATACGTTCTTCAAAGACATCATATTCTTTCAGATACTCCTCACTTTCCATGACTCCTTGTGAGTTTTTTATCTGAATGGACGTTTTCTGTTGGATCGCCAATTGTTCCATTGTCTGTGTAATTTTGCTCTGGTCAGCTTCACTGCTGATGCTCATATTCTCAGCAACATCATAGTCGGTTTGAACAATAGGTATTATTTTTTCCGACATAATAAGTCTAATACCAAGAAGAACTATAGCAAAATCAGACTATCTTTCAGTTTTCACTGTTTCGAGTGCCCAGAAATATCCGAAACCCAGATTCCGAGATTCCTCCCACATCATAGTCCTACATCTGACAGTTCAATCAAAGAATGTAAACAATTATTCATGGAGCAGTTGGAAAAATAAATGTACTGCCAGTGCTCTGAAAATGTACTGGAATGTGAGAAAACAGACATATTTCATTCGTAACTTGCGACTCGATCAGCTGAAAAACTCATCATCGAGATTTCTATTTACCACCCACTGAATCGTCTAGCGTTTTCGTTTCAAAGGATAGGTTTTAGCACGATCAACTTCATTGGAGATGAGGGCAGAGATTAGTTACCAGACTTGACGAGCATTCCATAGATATAGAACAGTATGAGATGGTTAGAAGACAACCATGTTACTATTGTATCATGGAAGACAACCATCTCCGAACGGTGACTAATGACTATGACCGTGAAAGAAAAACAAAGATATGCTATTATATATTCTCTACTAGATAACGATGTAGAAAACACTCGTGCAGTCACTGATGGTGTTTTGTTTCGTCAAAAACGCTGACGCCATTTTATAATAGCCTAATAGTTATGGAACTCCCCAGAGGATGGTGACATTTTTACAGATTCATGTACAAATAGTTGATGTTTTGAGATTGTAATTATTTAGTTCGATCGAGAATTGAGAAGTAAAACTGATTTTGCAATAATCAATAATACTGATTTTGTTTTCATTTTTGTGTCGCCATCTAACAAATGACACTTGAGTGGTTTTCTGGTTGAAGAAATTAGATTGGCAAAGAGGCAGAATATCTTCACCAGTGTTCTGTAAATCGTTTACTATATGCACCCTTGCCCCATCGACGTATGAGCAACATAAACGAATATAAGAAGGAAGAGCTCTCGATTCGACTGGATGTTGCAACAAAAGAGTTACAATTTTACCGGAAGTCAGTTGATCAATGCTGGTTGCCTCTCTCTTGTTTGCTGTTTTCGTTTGTTGCATTCTTCCGCCTTTCTCTCACGGTCTCTCTCTAGGCGCGAACTAATTTGATATTTGTTGAATATTATTCAATAACTGACAAATGCAATTATTATATATCCTGTTTTTTCAATGTATTAGTCCAGCTAAGCTGAACAGGATAAATCTCGAACAAAGTTTTGAAGTCCTTCCTCGACTTGATAGGCTGAACTGGCTGAACGAAGTAGGATAATTTAACAATTTTCAATGATCGAACAAGTACAACTCTGTTTCGACACGCTTATGGATTGATAAACTTCTCTAAACAGTAGTAGATGGAAATAACTGAAAATTTCGTATTCCTCAATATAATGGCATGACCTTCGATCATTGGGTTTGTTGTTCGGAGGGCATGACACATCAAAATGTTTTGACTGAGATGTTTTGACAATGCCACAGTGCAAACTGATATGTGCAAAAATTCATGTGATTTATCATCAGGGTCTATTTCTCATCGCTGCGCCTCTTTCTTATGAGTCGTTTCAGTTCCTCTCTCTTTAAGCTCGATCTAGTAGAAAATGTATCATATGATATCTTTGATGATATTGAAGATAGTATCATGATATTGAACGGCACTGTTGACAGTAGAAGTTGACATGTTGATCAACAAAAGTACTAAGATTAAAGATTCTTCATGTTTTTAACTTTTTTTATCGTATTAAATAATAGAAAATAGAATAGTTCCTGTATACCTACAACTTTGTCTGGAAATAGTGGAACTTGACATGCACAAATTGATATTGAAGTTTTGTGAAGAGCCATAAAAAAAAAATAAAGAATTTGAGTTTCTCCAAGTTTGAATGAAATTTCTGATTTCGTTTTCATTGATGAAATATGTCCCAGATGGAACCTACAGATACTACTGATTATACATCGAAATGGAATGCAGAAGAAGTTATAAAACAAGCCAACAGTTGGTCCCTTGCAGGAGATGCAATGATCTTGAAATCAATAAAAGCTTTTGCATCTGTGAGTTATTCCCTTTGTAATGATAAAGATCTGTCAAAAAAAGACATCTGAAAAAAACAAGCTGGATGCTTTAAATTCAAATTTACATTCTTGTAAGAAGGCAGTGAACTGCAAAGTCAGACATATTCTGAATGAAAAATTTTTGAGCTGGGATATTCAAATCAATATATTTAAACACATACAAGTACATGCAGTTGTGAATTTTGATTCTAATAATAGATCAATATTGAATATAATGTAATAGGTATATTGTAGCATCCACAGTTCAAATATAATGAAAAGGTATACTGATTCCCATGAATGAATTCAATATCATAATAGCTCATCCACTAACTGGTTTCAAATGAAATATTCTTGATGACAGTATCAGCATGTTCTTCACACTGTAATTTGTGATCCACTATCACTCTCAAATAATTGAGCATCCATTTTGTTTTTGATCTATTTACTCTGGAGAAATTTCCACAGCAGTACTTATCTATTTCTTGAAGAATACTGCTGATTAACAGTAACAAGTATATATACATATACTTGTATATTGAAATATATATATATATATATATATATATATATATATATAATGTAGGAAGTTATGTAAAATATAAGTGTGTCATCTGAATGAAAACAAATGTATTGAGCTTGTATTCATTACATCTACTACCTATGTACAAGGGGGGCCAAATTGGACACTTTTGAAGTGAAGAACTTATTTTTGAACTAGATAGATGAAAACTGATGGTGGTGCCTGAGGGTTTTTATGACAAACTTCATGGTGAGAACTGCAATTCGATATTTGTCATCGTTTCTATGTTATAGCATGTTTTTCGAAAAAATGCTGAAACTTTTCAACTCTCAAAAATCCTCCGTTCAGAACATAAATTCTATATATACAGGGTTTTTGAAATGAGAGTGAAGTAATCATTTCTGGCGAACGAAACAACGGTTTCCTATTTTGATATCAAACCGGTTTTCAGATAACGGTTCCAAAGAATAGAAGACCTCTGGTGTCCTAGACCTATTTCAAGATTCTTCATCTGATTCCAATAGTTGTCACATCAGTCACTAACTAATGAAGTATTTTTCTAGTATGTTCATGTTCTGCCGTTCACATGCCGATTCGGCATGTTCATATTTAAAAAAAAATATGTTCGAAAACATCTCCACTTCTTCCCAGACAAAAATGTGATTTCTTCAAAAGATATTCATTTGTAGCAGTCCTGATTGAGTCAGGAGTTAAGCTATTGAAAGCAGTCTTAACTCATGATTTCTTATTTTCCACTGTTGTAACTGGGGTGGAGTAAACCATATTTTTAATGAATTTCCTATTTTTCGTTCAGAACATTGCTCCAGTTAGGTTTTCTAAATGAAAGCAAGTTGCTATAAAATCGGATTATTTTGGCATAACTTGTATTAGGTACCTATAAAATTCTATTGAACAGGTCAATCTAGTGGTGAAAATTTCAGACAAAACCTGATACACAAGACACCAATAAAATACACATTTCATTTTTCTGTAAATAAAAATACAGTTGGAGCTGTTTTGAAAAAAAAAACAAGAAAATTAATGGATCTCTCAAAAACCGTTGAAGATAGGTGGATGAAAGTATCATGAAAACTAATCTTGAAAGAATAGCAGAGCGAAGAATGCAATAATCTACAGAGTGTACCATTTTAAATAGCAAAGTTGTTGCTACTTCTGATTCAAAGGGCAACGCCTCAACGCTGAAAACAATTTAGATCGATATAGCAGAACCAATCACTCAAGTGATAAATTTTCAAAATAATATCGAACGTGAATCATTCAGTATATTCGCTCTAGTCCTATTTCATCAATGATTTTGAAGTTCTGTAAAATATTTT
The DNA here is from genome assembly GCA_963576655.1 of Gastrophysa polygoni. Classification (NCBI taxonomy): domain Eukaryota; kingdom Metazoa; phylum Arthropoda; class Insecta; order Coleoptera; family Chrysomelidae; genus Gastrophysa; species Gastrophysa polygoni. Next base: position 18,885,607 of record OY755091.1, on the reverse strand, counting down.
TGATGTTGAAACATCATGACATACAAACAGGGTTGTCCCGAAATAAGTGTGCAATATTTGAAGTGGTACTTCAATGAATCGACATAAAATGATAAAATTTCACACGGTGATGAATTCATCAATTTCGAAATTTCACTCGGAGGCTTATCAAACAGGATACGATTGGTATAAAAATTTCACTTATTTGTGGTAGTCTGAAGTTTTCTTGAATTTGATTATAGAATAACAAAATTCGAAGTTTATTCCTGAAAAAAGGTGTTCTTGTTTCGTTTTGATCGAGATTCTAATTAGATACACCATTTTTGAGTTGATTCAATTTGAAAATTTCATATGACCATTGACCGACATGATTTACCTACCACAGAGCTTTTTGTCACGAGTCTGATTGAAATTTCAAATGAAATGAAATTATTATACCCATGATAATTTTGAAAACTCATCATTGTTTGTTTTCTTTCGTGTATTGATCTTCGATTGGACATTGATTTGAATGTACTGAAACAGAAACTTGATATTTAAAAAAATATATATTTTTTCGAAGTAATTTTTTGAAAATAGTATAAACATTATGAACTAGAATGAAATGTAAACCTAAGTTGCACAACCAAACAACCATATAATGTCCTATGTACATCTAACAATCCTAATTCTACCACCCTTTCTTGACCTGTGTCTTTCAGTTTTCAGTAGTTTCAGTGTTGAAAAACTGTATGTTGCAACAGAAACTAGCATGACGCATACTGAATATATGGTCAAAAAAATATTCATAAGTTTATCATGACTTGCTCCTGAAGCGGAAAATGCACAATCTGGTAAATTTACCTCAATCTTCCATTTCCTTCACGTTCCGTATAGAAAAGCAAAAATAAAAATTGTTTATTTTTATTTTGAAAATTTGTAAGATATTCTTTTGAATTTAGTTTCAAAAATTCAACATTCAACATTCTATATCTTGATTATTCAGACTTGTGGAAAAGGTAGTCGGAATTAAATTATTTATTTCATGTACATCAAAAAAAATGAATGTTGAACCGAAAATTGATATCAGTTGATACATTGTCTAAAAAAAGAATGAACATAGGTCATTCAAAATATTCTTCAGGGTGAGAGCAGTGGATATTGTCACGATTAGTTAACCTAGGCTTGTAGCGGAGAATCAACCTTGGTAATAATATTGGACACCTAGTTGTTCTTAATCACCCCGATCATCCCACCCCCCTTTAACGACAGCATCAATGAATTAGTCACCTTGGAAAATTTAGAGAAAGAAATATATTCAAGACCCACTCTTCAAAGAGAAATTTTTCTGCTTATTTTCGGTATTAGAAGCTCCCCTTGAAATATTGCTTACATATGTCGGGACACTTTGTATAAGTTTGATATAAGAAATCAATTCAAAACTTCAATATACATCGTTTCGGAAACCAACCCCATGAGCATGCAAAAAACAAGTTTACAATCATTCCTTCTATATAATCGGATATATTTTCTAATTTCTGGTAGAAACATTAATATTATTAAACATTATTATTATACTACCGCAATTCCTTATTAAGAATTACTCTCTTCCTGCCTCTTATCACTTAGGTCTAATTTACATTTAAATTTTGACTTCCAGAATGTGTTATCAAAAACCGAAAAGTTCAGCGAAGATATAGATAATCTCTTGAATAATCTCGAAGAGGTCGGTTTGACGTTGAGTATTTCGCAAAATGAGTTCCAGAGCTTGAGAAATACACAGTTTATAGAGAATAGAGTCTATGAAGATGATGAAACCCTGGATAGTAATGTGGAGGAAAAGGTATGTTACATTTTGCACATTCCAATAGGAGTGAACTATAATTTTTTCCATTATAAAAAGCCTAGCCTACTGAGATTCTCAGCACGTGGAATTATTGATATTTATCCTTTTCAATTTTTCTAATATTTCATCTCAGTGCCTGCTGAACTAGTATCTGCGACATAATGTCACATAATCTGCAAAAAAACGCAAAGGACCGTTGCTCATTGATGAGCATAAGTCTGAAACGCGTGGCAGAATCTTATGAAAGCCATAAATTCAATAGAAAATAACCCTACTCTACTCTACCAACCACTAACGAAGGTTTATTATGGATATATGCTTAATTGTATTCATATTTGGATATGGAACAATATATTCATATGGAACATATTCATACTCTGTTTATTCTTCCTTTCTACCATGTAGAATTGGAATGAGAACATTTCATTCAGGAATGTCCCTATAATGTTCCGAATAATTCTCGAGTAATTGAACTCACAAAATGTTCACTGATACACAGAAAAAATTATCAATCACGAATGAGAACTCTCTAGGATATAGGAGAAGTGAATAACTCAGCATCTGAACGAATTTATTGCCATCAATCAATAATTTTGTGGCTATCGATAATTTTTTTTATGGCCAGCAATTTTTCCGGTGGTGGTTAGTGTAATTTTACAAATGAAATCGATTCTTCCAACCCATCGAAGTGGGTGAATATTGCTCAGGTGTTCTCTCGCAGAATTCAAATAATGATGTGGAACACACCACATTCTATTTTTTTTCAGGAATCAATAGTTGTAGCAGATAGTTTTTGTCGTGACCCTCAGTAGAATATGCAGTTGTTTAGTCTCTATAACTATGTACAGAACACTAGTGGAGCTATTCTGCCTATTTGTCTATCTAACTTCTTCAATGAAAACAGCATTTTATTCGTTATAGCGGAAAGTCATTCAAATGTCAGTTGTTAGATGGCGACACAAAAATAAAAACAAAATCAGTATTATTGATAATTGCACAATCAGTGTTATGAAAATTTGATTCAGAAGTAGTAATTTGAGTTACTTCTCAATTTTAGTTCGAACTTTATGATTACAATATCAAAACGTCAACTATTTGTATAGAAATCTGTAAAAATGTCACCATCTTCTGGGGAGTTTCATAACTATTAGGCCACTATAGCGGAAAATGGCGTTAGCGTTATTGACGAAACACAAAACCAGTGTTTTGTACATCGTGGTCTCTATGTGTATGAAAAAGGGATGACATTCCTGTCAATGAGGAATGAATTCATGTTCTCCGATAGCTATCATTATTCTGAGTAGAAATATATAGTTTTCCAGTACTCAGGATTACTTTAGTTTTCCACATTTATCACACATCGCATAATAATAAAAATTACGCCTATTAACGAATCTATTTTTATGGAGAGTTGCCTCATCAATGAACAAAACTTCATTGAAGAACGTTGCATTTTCTTGAATTCTACCGCTCACATTCATTCACAGAAATATTTTTCGAAAACGGTACACAGGAATAAGAAATAAGTCAAAGAAAAACTCATGCTATCTCTAATAACACATCGGAATGTGTGTGTATCAGTGGAAATGAGCAATAACTCGGAAATGGCTACAGGGACATCCACACAGAAAGTGTTCTCATTCCATTCAAATCAATTTGAAATAATCCGAATTGAAAAATCATTTTTGACCACCCTGTACAAATTCGAAGCGTCGGAATGGATCAGAAATATCACCCATCTATCCAGAACATTGAAAAAATATGCAAATATATTTTTGACACGCCCTGTATATGCCACAATAATTTCTCATAATAGACCCTCTTGTCTAGTTCACATTCGAAAAACTATCTCTAGCTATCATAGTACTCGATCAATCGGACTCTGACAAACTATTGCCCAACCCTGTATAGTGTGTCAAATTCAAAACAAAACATATGAAGATTGAATTTTGATTCAGAAAATGAAAAAAAAAATCGTTCAGGCAGAATGGATGGAGGTAGTTTAGTATTAGTACCGTGTTATTTTCCCCAACTCCAAAATATCTAAGACAATACCTATAACCAATCAAAAGTTCTGAAATCTATAGTTTGTTTTGTATCATCGTGGTCAATTGATTTCCACAATGTATAGCAGGTGGTGGAAAAAGTATCTCCTGAAGAGAAGGAGACTTCCGTTACTGAATCTATTGTCATGGGAATGGCTATTCTAGACAAATATTATGATGCTGTTGAGGTTTCGCTAAGCGATAGTGAAGACGAGTCGGAAATGAGGTAAGTATTCAGATATCTATTCTAAATCGAACTTGCATAAACCATGACAACAAACTGGTTTCAAAAATAGGAGGAACTTAATAACATCCTGCATACAATTTTACAATACACGTATGCTCTTTTACTATATTACTTATACATAAATAGCCACTTTAGGAGTTGCACAAGGATTTATCTTGGGACCTCTCCTTTTTTGCTGTTTGTAAATTACATTTCCCAGTATATTAAGCATTATACCATTAGTTTCGCGCAATTGAAGAATTGTCTGTCTATTTGATGGTGTTTTTATAAATTTTCAATTAATTCATGATTCTTGTTGTAGTTTTGTACTACGACCAAAAGATATATATTCACATCGTGCCTTACCCCCAGTAATTGGGACAGATGAGTGGTACGGAAATTGGAATTCAGAAGATCCTTCTAGTGGTAGTGAATCAGATAGATTATCAGAAATATATAGTGAATCTGATTCTGAAGATAATTTACCAAAAGATTTAGTGAGTATATCATTTCTCAAACACACATCTCAAACTGGCCAGAAACCAACAGCAGGTTATTGCAGTAATTTATTTGCGATTATTTTCATGAACAACACAAAATGTTTCCGTATCCTGCTTTTTTTTGAGATAAATATTTATAATCTTCTATGTACATGCCATTAGATGAATGAAAAAGTAGGCGTTCAAAATTAAGTATGTAAACAACTATGTTCACCTTGAAGGAAAGTACTTTTTTTGATAGGGGGCAAAAGTAATGTTGATAAATGAACCAAATCTCAAAATTCGACAAGTTTCATCTTTTCAAACATGAAAACAAAAAAAAACCAGTGAGAAGTTATTCACTATGCATCAATAAATAAATTAGTTCGACCTTGTTGAGAATATTTTGGCACTATGTTTCAAATAATTTATGATTTTTTTTCTGAGAAACAAAGTGAAATATCTCTAGAGCCTCAAAATTTGTATTTTCAGTTTGTTCACCGGAAAAAATTTGAAAGCATTGCAATATATCTACTAGGTGCAAATTCTCAGTAGAAAAAACTATACACATTGCTCCATATAATGTCATGTCATGTTATATCATATGCATGTCGTGGAATTACTGGATCAATCGTAATAGTTCCCAAAGAAACATAATTGGGATAGTAACAAATCATATAAATATAATTTCAAAGGGTTGAAATCTTTTTTTGAACTCGAGCTAATCTGATATTATTTCTTCAATAATAATACAAACGTCAGATATTAATGCCAATTAAGGAATTGATTCCTATTGTTGAGATGTCATTCTTAGTGACAACTCAACTTTGAAACTTGTAAATTATTCAGTGGTTGTGATTATGGTGAGAGATCCCTTCAACTTTCATAATTCATTATTCAGTAACTGCATATCACTAAAAATTAAAATTCACATGTTTGATAGGATGTATTGAAAGAAAAACTTTTTTTGGAAAAACTCAAATAACTCAAGAGTAGAGGCTATGATATTTGAATTAAAATCATAAGAGGCATCCAAATTTTTTGTTAAATACTCTCGGAGAATTCGGAAGCTTCATAATAACGAAAATATTTTAGTTGGATTCCCAACGTTTCCTCCACCATCATGAAGGTATACCGCGTTAACTCGCGTTAACTCATGAAGGTATACCATGCATAGGTCAAAATTATTTAGAATTCGTGTAAGATAACGAGGCATTTTTTCAAGAATAACTCGATTTTGTTGTTAAAAATGACAGCGGCCCACCTAGAATCTCAAAAATCAATTCCAGCAATTCCTTCAACCACTTGTATGATGAATATTTTTCCAAAATCTGTACAATCAACAATTCCGTACATAACGCGGGTGTCCATCCTTAACTGGACACTCGGGACATTTAGGAATCACCCGTTGCAATGTGGTCCAGTTGCTATCATCAAAATATGCCATCATCTCAAAAATATTTACATTTAGTAGGAAGTAATCGGTTATGAACGTATGCGAATTCCCAAATCAATATTTTCACTAGAACTTTGACGCATTCTACCAGGGCCTATCTATCTCACCGGGCCGTAGTCTATCCCCTTCATCTCGATACTGACGTCACACTTGTGAGTTAAGTTTTCACATCAATTCGTATTGGTGCATTCGTGATTGGAAGGCTATAGCTCATTTACTATGAACATTAAAAGCTCAATCGAGACGAAAAGATTCTTGATGAATTCCCCTACTTTTGGAAAAAAATAGATAGATAAATCATTAGATATATCATATATCATTAGATAAATCATTAAAGAGTTATGGCTTTGTGAAGAAATTCTATTTTAATGAAAATCAAGACGTTATACAATGGAACACTATGTTTTGCCGATTTGAAATTGGTGTAAGACGAAAATGACTGAGTTTGTCAAACTAGGATGATGTATCAAGGGAATCGTTAAAAAATTGTTGCTCTGCCTGCAATAGAAGTCTGAAATGAATAAGAAATAAAAGGCGCGTAAACGTTCCTCTAGTAAGTATATACAGGGACCTCTCGTATATGTTTGCACCTCACCTACGAGGGTTAGTTCGAAAGTTATCTAAAAATACAATAGTTCTATATTTCTTTCTGAATCATCAGAAGTTCTAATCATAAATTTGAAATCATTTCGGCAAATGTCATATTTTGACCTATTGTTAACTTTTCCAATGAAACACTGTATTTTATATATACCCCAAAATAGCATTTTTTTCTGATTTGAAAATTATATACATTTGGTCTATTTCATTCACCTGTTTTCGAAATATGGGCGTTCGAATATTTTAAGAAATTCAAATTAATATGCTCTTGAACATAGTGAGCTATGCTCAAAAGGCAATGGAAATGAAAGGACCTGACGCCATTTTTGTTATTCACCTATCATTTTATGGATTCATAGTTTATTGATAACAACAAATAACCCTCATTGGTATGGAGCAAAAAAGTTATTCAAAAACGTACATATGATAGGCAAATATCAAAAATGGCGCCAGGTCATGCCTCTTGAGTATGGCCAACAATGTTTTAGTGCACATTAATTAACATTATTGAAATATTTGAAAACTCATGAACGAAATGAACCGCGTGAATATATTTTTGAAGTCAGAACGAATAGGTCTTTCTAGATATGAGATAATATACAAGGTTGACATTGAACTGACAAAAATTGACAACATCATAATATGACATTGGTCGAAATAATTTTGGATTTTTCTAAAAAAAATTCTGATGATTAAGAAAATAAAATGAAGAACTTTTGTACTTACTATTTTCTGATAACTTTCGAAATAACCCCTGTAGGTGGGGCGCAAATATATATGGGAAAACCCTGTACCTACCTTTATATTGCCTTCAGACATAAACGCTGCTAGAATCCTCTGAGATGAAATAAGAGTGTATCATATCGATTTTTTGGCAATGAAATTTCCTACAAAAAAGTCACTAACAGCATGTATCCACAGTTGATAGGTTTAGCGTTGGAGGCGTCCTAACTGTAGAATTCATCATTCTATATATGTAGCAATCATAATCTCATTTCAATTGAAATATTGATTTTGTAATCTTTTTTTTTTTTTTTTTATCTGTGGACAACACGAAAGGAAAACCTATGATGTTCGAGGAACATCGTGTTAGCCAGCGGTGGAATTTTGGGAAAGAAGGAACGTGTTGGAATTTTTCTTGAATGTTTGGAGGTTGTAAGCATCAGGAAAGACTTCACTAGGCAAAGAATTCCACAACTTTGCCGTTCTATTGATGAATGATGCTTGGTATAGCGATGTTCGACAGGTCTCGAGCCTGACAGTGTAGGGGTGACCAGCTTGAGCTCGTCTGGTTTGTCTACTAGGAATCGCGCGTGGTGGCATAATAGATGATATTTCCGTTGAGCACCGACCGTAGAAGTACCTATAAAAAAGGCAGAGATCGCCGACCTTTCTACGATGATCTAGTGAGGTCAATGATTTGGTGAGTGTTGTGTCATCGACTAGGCGAATAGCTCTCTTCTGAATTGAATCTAAGAGCTTAAGCGTATGTTTGGGGGCTGAGCTCCAAACATGTGAGCAGTACTCCAGGACAGGTCGAATTTGTGCTTTGTAGATCATAAGCAGTTGCTGGGATGTGAAGTATCTCTTCGCACGGAAAAGAAAACCGAGTTTTTGTGAAGCAGTCTTCGCAATGGACCTCACATGATCGTCCCATGAGAGAGCACTGTTGGTGGTGACACCCAGCATGGATATTGACGACCTCATAGGAACAGTGGTACCCGACATCATCAAATTGGGCATTGTGTGATCAGCCTTCTTGGTGAACATACAAGCTTGAGTTTTAGTTGCATTGAACTGTACTAGATTCTCAGATCCCCATTTCAGAATTCTTGTCAGATCCTCATTTAAAGCATCAACCTGTCTTCGCCTTGCACCTCTGGCCTCATTGGATGATATAGGGGCTCTAGAGGAAAAGGCGGAATGAAGTGTACTATCATCCGCAAAGCTATGAACTGGGCTGGAGGTCACATTCAACAAATCATTGATGTGGAGCAAAAACAAAGTTGGTGCCAAGACAGAGCCTTGTGGAACACCAGCATTGATCGTCATTGTATCAGACGAGACCCCGTCTACCACCACGTAGAGTGATCTATCTGCAAGAAAACTCGATAGTAAAAGACACAGTTGGGGCGGCAAACCATATGACGGAAGTTTCGCTAGGAGGCCTTGGTGCCAAACTCGGTCAAATGCTTTGGAGATATCCAAGGCTACAGCCAGAGACTCCCCATGTTTCTCTATTGACACCTGCCACTTATGTGTCACATAGGCAAGCAGATCTCCAGTTGACCTCTGGTGACGAAAGCCATATTGCCGGTCGTTCACGATTCTTGAGCTCTCTAGATATCGGATGAGCTCGATGTTGATTGCTTTTTCCATTACTTTAGAGATCACAGATAGTAGTGCAATCGGTCTATAGTTGTTAGGGAGTGTTTTCTTGCCCTTCTTTGGAATCGGTTGGACCCTAGCTTTCTTCCAGTTAGAAGGAAATACGCCGAGTTTGTACGAAAGGGTGAACAACCTGCAAATAACTGGTGTTAGTTCCGGGGCACATTTCTTGAGAACAATAGGCGGTATTCCGTCAGGCCCCATAGCCTTCTTGACGTTGAGGCTAAGCAGAGAGAATTTTGCAAAAAATCACAGTCAACCAAAACACTATGAGTCTCCGTAGGATTGAATTTGGCCGTTTAAAAACCGACCAATTTGAATTGAGTCAGTTCCTTCTGATATGCTATATTTCTCAAACTATCAATTGTAGAGTAGTGGATATTGGTTCATCTCTTTGCAAATTCTGTTATCTACAAATTTCATCTCTACATATTTTTTGATAACTATAACCGTTTTCCCTGTGGTACATTTTGTCCTACTAGTTTAACCTAATGAAAGCGATGCCGGTGAGATCAAGTAGGCCCTGATTTTACTGAACAGTCTGACTATTTGTTGATACTTTTTTCACCAGTTTCCATACGCTTGATCAACTCTTCCACGAGTATTCACAGTTCACGGATATTCATTTATAAAAAAATCGAATGTGTTCTTCTTTCATATCACTGGTAATTTAGTAATAATTATGTATTTTTATTCATATACCACAATTTTATTTTTTTTTTGGTGCAAGTATCTGAAGGAATCATTTCAAAATTTTGCAGTGGCTAGTTTCCATAGTTGACTAGTTTATTACGAATCTTCAGAATAATGCAATGGTACACTTTCATCAAAAATGGAATAATAATGAATACAATTTTTTGGTTGGCTAATTCACTAATTGTATTTTTTAAAATCTCATCCCATATATCTCTTTTCTGTTATTCAATTGTGGTGCATATAGAATCAAACAGATCATCATCGTCTGTATTTAGTTCCAAGGATGGGAAATACATTGTTTTTTTTCTTTCAGTTGAAGGGCTCAGAAACCAGCTCTGAATTGGACTTTTTGAGCCAGACTAGTGATACTAGACCTGTAGCTAACTCCACATTGAACGATACTACCAAAAAGCTTGAATCAACAACTGAAAGTGATGACAGTGAACGAGATAATCCATTACCAGTCAAAGTAAGGTTATATGTAGATCATAGTATGGATTGTACTATGATCTTATTCATTACACGTTTCTATTCTCATGTCATTAGAGGGATATTGAACATTGAATAATGTATAATATAATGATCATAAATTACATAAAGTCAAGCTGACATATTTATGTAAAACCATTCGATAATGAACATTCAGGTTGTGTCTATATATTCAACTAAACTAACAATAAGGAATTAACAATCAACAATTAGGAAGGTGTTTATGTTCGTATTGGTCACTTTAGGTACCCCAAAATAATCTCTTGATCTACTGTTGTAATCGTGAACATCCTGATTGTAATTGAAAGGTTCCTGAATATATCCTAATTTTACAAATGAGAGTAAGAGAACAATACAAAAGATATTTTGTTCACCGGCAGCCATTGCAGTTCTTCTGAACTAAGTTTGATTAAAGAAGTAAAATTTAGTAGGGTAGTATTTGAAATGGGGTAGTATGAGGACATTGTAGACCATTATTCTACCTCATTCGGTCAAGAATGGAGCACACCTTGAATTATTAATTATGAATTAATATTTTTTTTTAATTTTTGCATGATCTTCAAATGGCAATTGGCGATCAGCAATTATTCCAAGATACTTATTGGAACTCATCCACTCTTTCTATGGGTATTTCATAGTTTTCAATAGTGCCGATTATCTCACAATACTCTCCATCTTTGGATATAGGCATTTTTTTTGTTCTGTTTATATCTTTTTGTCCTGGAGTACTGTTCACAATGTTTGGAGTTCAACCCTCGAAAATACGCTGAAGCTCTTAGATTCTATTCAAAGGAGAGTTATTCGCCTAGTCGGTTCATTGACCTCTCTAGAACATCGCAGAAATGTGGGCGATCTCAACGGAAATATCGTCTATCATGCCACTAAGAGCGATTCCAGATAGACAAACTACACGAACTACACAAACTCTCAAGAAAAATTATGATATATTGAAAAGAATTTGTTATGGTTAGGTCTCGCCATACTCAGGTTCATGAGTTGTTTTGGTTTTCATTCGTCAGGAGTAGAACACAGGATAAAATCAACATAGATGTAACGAGACCCTGGATGGAATTGAATACGTTTTCTATTTATATCAGTATAATGTCTATGTTATCTACAATTTTTCCCCAAAATAAGCCAATAACACGTTTTTGAATATTCAGTTACCTTCTTGGAGTGGCACCAATTTATTAATTCATGATATGAATCATATTGTAATTCATATTTCTTCCTTGATTTCTCCGGTAGAAGATTCAAAGTTACAACTTTTGCACTTTCTGCTATATCAGGAGGCGTGTTTGATAGTTCACTGTCACTATTTTCCATCATTCAATGATGGGCTCTTCAACAATAGGTGAATACCTACCTATAGGTATATACGGTGCAGCCGTGCATCAGCGATGCGAGCGTTTTTCAATATTTCTGCTCACGAGCGCAAATGCCGTCACAGAATGACATGCTCGAAAAACGTCAACTTTGTGATGAGATTCGAAAGCATCAAAGGCTAATTTGTTAAATGGTTGTAGTAAAAATAACTTGTCATTACTCAATACCAAGAAAAGACTGAAATAGATTCTATTGAATCAGAAATTGGATCAGATTTCGGAAGGAAAACCAAAATTATTCATATCCCTGAGGATGGCGAAATATATATAATTCTTTTCAATATAAATATGGAAAGTCGAAACATCATAATATATAAAAATAACAATACCTTCCTTCCTTTCGTGTTGTCAAAAGGTATCCAAAAGGAAGGAAAGGAAAGGCATTCCTACCAGCTGCTGCTGATAGTTATTGTATCAGATGTCACATTATTCAGTTTAATCATTCGTTTCCTATTCTCCACTGATTCACTGATTTAAGCCTATCTTTTGTCCCAGAAGCTATCTGAAGTCGAGAAATTTCGTATTCTTGAAATCATTTAGTACGTACTGTAGTTCAGTTCCACAACTGTGCTTGCAGGGTAGGCAATGGCATTATTATTTTCTATATGAGTCACAAGTTGAATTCATTGTTTCAAGAACCTAGCAGGTGAAGTATTTTTATTTTCAGTCACCACTCTCCAATAAAACGTTCGCCCAACAATTGGCTGCTAAACTGGATAACGTTCTGAACAAAGAGGTAAATCAACGAATCAGTAATCAGCAGATTGATCGCGATCCACTAGAAAACAAAGAGGAGGAGATCAATAAACAACCAATAAAACCTGCTAGAAGTAACAAATATGGAGGTATCGAAGGTCAGTTGCTAATTTTTTCTAAACATAGAGCATATTTAGTTAGCAATCTAGAGCAATAGTTGATATTTTGAACTGTAGGCCAATGATATGTATGAACTGAGTTTTTTTCAGTTCATACATAATGCTATTATTATCATTATTATTATAACTATTCGTTATTATTGACTTATTATCTACTATATCTCTCTATGCAATCTATACATGAGGTTTAATTCTGCATGAGCTTTTTTATGCTCTGGATGTATTTTTCCCATATTGTAATTGGCTTCGGCTGTTGAATGGTGTACTCAATACATAAATAAATTCTTGGCTATCTATAGAGAGAAATTGCTACTATTATTTTCTTGATTTTGTTCAGCTTTTTTTATTGTATCAACTATGTAAAAGGTGATACCTAGGTAATTTGCCTAGTCTGTCCTGATGCTAACGAACCTTCAAAAAAATCCAATACCTCCTTTCTTTCTTGAAACTCTACGGCTGGCTAACACGACGTTCCCGGACATTATAGGTTTTCCTGTGATGTCAAAAGAAAAAATGTTTTATAAGTGTTATAAATGTCAATTCATTATCAAATTGAGGGATGTCATAGTCCAGTCATAGTAGTAGAATAATTACAGAAGTTAAACAAAACGTCAAACAAATGATATGTCGCAATGTGACTTTGCTTGATATTACTGATACGTTGTGGTAATAGTCCTTTGTGCCTTTAATAAATATTGCAATGTAATGTTCAGTGCTAAATATAATAATTAATCTTTAGCAGACAAAAAAGATACATACAAAAATAAATCACATGCATATCCCATCAAGAAATTTTAATCTTCTAAGGTGTATCAGCTTGAAGCTGTTTTTCAACTCAACCCAAAGAGAAAAAATGAGAGAAGAAAAAAAAAAGGAGAAACGACTTCAAAAAGGACTATAAAGGAAGGAATAATAAATTGTATCTACAAACAAATAGATGAAATTGAATGATGCTGATGAAATAAAATGGATTATATGAATAGACATTTTGGAACATATCAGGAACAGTAATGTGAGAAATAGCAAATAATTAGGGCGAATGGTTAAATGTCATAACTTGGATTCATTGAATGGGTATAGTTAGATGATTAAATATGACATACCTAGATGACATCATTAGCTTCAGTCTCTTCCCAAAGTTACTGAGAGTGTGAGATCTGAACTTTCTGGGAAGTAAATTTTAACATTTACTCGCATTATATGAAGAAATGCGTTTGAAGATTGAGGTATTATGTTAAGAAATGACAAGAGTGGATTTGTTGCGACTAGAAGAATGGTTGATATTTGAGAAGGTATTCAATTATTTGTAGAGATATTCAGGTTTGCCGCCCATTTTCAGAACTCCATGCATTTGAATTAAAAAATGCAGTAATCTCAATTGTTCCAACCTTTACCAACCAGAGGCGTGCATCTTAGAGGATATGTGGTCATATTTCCGTACTCCATAGGAAAAGCGCAAACATGAATTGTGTATGCCTTGTAGGCGATGGGAATCGTTCTATGAATGTACCATATCACTCATATTACATTACATTTTACTTCATAATGCATATTCAACATTGCTCAAAACATCTATGCAATGTTCTAACAACCTTTGTATAACAACTATGCTATGTTACAAGGTAATTCAAAAATCAAAGACATGCCTGCATCATCCAGTATCAACTGAAGAATTGGAAGTTGAGCAAGGTTGATGATATTGGGAGGGTATATTCAATCAAAATCTATGCACAAGAAACATATAATAGAAAATGAAAATGACAAGCAATATTTATGATAGAGAATAAAAATATCAACAGACACAATAATAATATCAATAATATCAAAAAATCCTTTTGCTTAAGAAAATTTCTCTTATCGCCCTAAGAAATCCCATAATATAGATACATGTTCTTATATCATGATGTCGAATTTCGTGTGAATGTTCGTATCCAATATTTTTCAATCTTCGTGGGAAGCAGTCGTTGTGACCAATTCATTAAATTTCTTTGTTTGGTGTCGAGCTTTCTAAAATGTTTATTTTCTTTGTCAAGACTAACTACAATGAAGGATATAATGAATAAATATTCACTAATGATAATTTAAAATTACTTACTAACATGAAATATTATATAAAATCAGCTACAAAAAGTTACAACATCGACGTTATGAATCTGAAACAGATTGATATAACAAAAGATCTCGGTATTCATTTCGATTCTAAACTTCAATTCATATCACCAAAATCATATCGTCAGCAAATAGAATGCTAGGTATGATATTTCGAAATTGTAAAGATTTCAAAAATGAAGATTTTAGAACTTAATAAATTTATCCAACTCCTACATGCGATCTCGCTTAGAGTATGCTTCACTGATTTGGCTCCTTATATATTCGACTCATAAACACAACATCGAATCGGTACAGAGAACATTTGTTTATGAAATACATTGTTTACAAAATCGATGGGGTATATTCTGATCAGGCAATAGATAACTCTATATTATGAAATCGATTCGTATACGAATTATGTTTTCATCTTAAATTACCAAGAACAAACATCCTGGCAAAGTCTCCTGTTTATGCAATGTGTAGCAATTTCACTAATGTCTGCGACGAAATCGATCTTCATTCAATAGGTTGTTATAAAAGTTACCTAAGAAATCTTTTCTTCAGTAATCAAACAAAAGTTTTTGTAAAATATATCAGAATGAATATATGAATGTTATGTTATGTATTTGTCTTGATTGCCCTGTAATTGTGTGCCCCACTCGTTTGAAAAATAACTTGTTTTTTATATCATATATTCTCTAATAGATCGACCATAGAGAGAGAGGGGGGAATTGAAACGACCGTGAGTTATTTTCATTCGAATCGAGTTAATAGTGTAAGATTATTCACTCAAATCTATTGTTTAGCGAAGTTTTTGATCCATGAGTGTGCTGAAACGAATAGACTCAGTTGTTGTTTGAATATTAATAATTGGTAAATAATCCTAGTTTGTTCAGCCGGTTCAGCCCATCAAGTCAAGGAAGATTTTTGAAACTTTTTTCAAAATGGTGTTGTCCTGTTAAGCCTATGGCTTTACTAATAGATTAAAAAAATATCAGATTATACCATTTCATAGGTAAGCTATTGAATTATATTGATTAAATTTCAAAAAGACCATAGCTCGCACCTAGAGAAAGGCGGAGGAATTCAACCAATGAAAACAGCAAACGAAAGAGATTCAACCAGCAGTTATCAGCTGACTGCTGGCAAAATTGTACCTTCCTTTGTTGCGCATCCAGAAGAATCGATAGCTCTTTCTTTATCTTGTTCGTTTCAATACTCCTCATAAGTCGATGGGGCAAGGGTGCATCTAGTAGAGAATATATGATATGATATCAATGGGGCGAATCCGGTGGAACGAACGTGTTGTTGAATAATGACATTTTCAGGCGATCTCTTCTTCGATGAACCTCCGCCTTTGTTCGATCCACTAGCCGTTGAAACCGGCCTGTTTTCTGGAGGTAAAGGTTTATTCGAGGAGAACGATGAACCATTGATATGGGATGAGCTTACGAGATCCAAATCAACAAAGCAACCTGATCGGTCAGAAAATTCAAAGCATGCGGAGAAAATGGATGTTCCTGAAAAGATTACCTTCTTGCCGAAATCATCACAGGTATACGTCTATTCTCAAGATAATCGATTTTAAACAGAGATTTTTAGCTACACACTCTTATTTATTCATTTATTTATTTCATACAGGCCTAAGCATATTTAAACAGAAAATCATTCAATAATGATTGTATGAGAATAAAAATAGTTATATTCAAAAGAATTGTAGAGGATCTCAATACACAAAAGTAACAGTGTGACTACATATGTGACAAGTACTTACGTATATCATGAACTGATTGAAGTTTGATGCTGTAAAATCAGTGTTTTCAGTTTGTTGTGTGTCAAAGACCAATCTTAATTAATCAGTGAATTTGTATAATTGACTAGTCGGACATTTTTGCAATAGGCGCGACTTGAATGATTCGGACCGCGAATTGGGTTTTTAAAAAAGTTTTATTTCAGATACAAGTTAACAGTACAATATCTATGTCAAGACTGCCTGATTAATGTTCACATAAATCGGGAATTGAGAACTCTAAATCAGCACTTCTCACGAGAATCTTCAAAGTGCTGGTAAAGCGTTTCCTATTTCATGGGAAACCGTGAATACCGCTCATGTAACTCGCGCGGGATGTTGTGGGTATTGATGTTATATT
Source organism: Gastrophysa polygoni (assembly GCA_963576655.1). Classification (NCBI taxonomy): domain Eukaryota; kingdom Metazoa; phylum Arthropoda; class Insecta; order Coleoptera; family Chrysomelidae; genus Gastrophysa; species Gastrophysa polygoni. The sequence continues at coordinate 18,868,923 of OY755091.1, read as the reverse complement.
GAACATCAAAGAGAATCTAGTTCGGCGGGTAGATACATTGAAAGGTATTAAAGTAAAGATATCTGGAAAATTTATTTTATTATTTAATATTTTATACAAAAATGATAGCATATTCAATCCTATCCTACTATCCAAGGAAATAATACCAAACTCTGACCTGAGCTGAGATGATCGAACATGATTGTAATCTGGCCACCTTTTATATTTTTTAAAATATACGTATCGAAGAAACCAGTTTTGAACTTTTTCTAATGATTTGAGGGTAGTTTGTGATTCTCCATTCCAGAGTATCGCACCAAATTCTGATTTTGGCCTTACAAGGGTGTAGTATAATGTGATCAATGTTTTTATGTTTCGGAAACCAGAGCATTGCCTCATTACGAAACCAAGAATTGGTTTCATTGAAGATTTGGTAGTATCCTCAATATGTTTTGTAAACGATAATTCATTATTGTATGTTATACCAAGATCTTTAATTTCTGAACACCTCCTTAGATTATCATCGGCCATCGGCCTTTTGGTAATCGAAAGTAATTTATATCTTTATATCTTTTTGTAGTGAAACACAGTCTCTAACCGTTTGAATTTCCTTGAATATATTCAAATCATCGGCAAATAGCAGACATACTGGGGAGTTGACCACCGAGGGTAAATCATTGATGAATAGAATAAAGAGTAAAGGCCCCAGGTTTGATCCTTGTGGCACTCCTGAGTTAGGGTGAAATTTCCCGGAAGTATTGCCATTATACCTAACCACAACATTCCTATTTTCTAAATAATTTTTCAAGAGTTTCATTAGTCCTGTCGATATTCCGAACTTATATATTTTTCTTAATAAGATATCACGATCTACTTTTTCAAAGGCCTTACTGAAATCTGTAAATATAATATCTAATTGCATTCTTTCTTCCATCGCATTATTGGCAGTATTTGTAAATAAGAACAGATTCGTAATTATGGATTTTTTTATTCATGAACCCATGTTGTTCACTGACAATATTCTGTTCCACGTGTTTGTAAAGTCTACTATAAATAATTTGCTCAAATAATTTAGCAGGCGCGCACAGAATCGATATCGCCCTATTATTTTCAATTTTCATTTTATTGCCAGATTTGAATATAGGAATACTGATTGCATTTTTCCATATGTGTGAAAAGACTGAACTACTAATGTTCGGATTGAAGATATGGAGGAGAGGTTGCTTTAGCCATTCATAGCATCCTTTAAGAACATAAGGTGGAATTCCATCAACGCCTGCGGCTTTTTTAGGTTTAAGTTTTTTCATCGCTTCATCTAGTTCTGATACACTGACTTCATTCATTACCAAAGTATCATTACTAACACTTACGTCATCGATAAAATCTAGACAATATGTGGACTTTCAGTTTCGTAAATTAACACAAAAAAAATAGCAAATTGATTGGCTATATCACTATCATCTACAATTTCACTTTGATATGTGAATGAATTATCATGCATACAGTTTGCTCTCTTTTTATTGATGAGATTCTAAAAGTTATTGATGTCTGAATTCATATTATCCTCGAGTTACTTCTTCAAATACTCGGTCTGAGCTACCCTGATTAGGGATTTCAACTTTCTCCTTAATTCTATATATCTATCATTGTAAAAATTGGAAACAAAACGCAATTTTCTGTACCTTTCTTTTTCAATAATCAAATCTTTTATTTCTTCACCAAACCAAACATGACATTTTTTGCATCCAACATATTTTCTGTACTTCGGCACCCAAGTATTTACGATACTATTGATAATATTGTAGAATTCATCTAAGGCTGTGTTTACATTTGTGCTTTCAGTAACTTCTGCCCAATCAGTGTACTGCAAGCTCACACTGATTTCTAAAAAAAATTGCTCTCTTGGAATTATAGTGCAAGTCTTTCGATTTTGTTTCTTATTTATTATAATTTACATCATTTTTTATTGTTTTTTTTTTTTTTTTTATTTTTATGGCATCGACAGCTGGGTCATTAGCCTTTGATTTAATTTCCTCTCTAGATTTCGTTATATAAATCTATTGTTTTCAAGAATTCTATTACATCTTTCATTTTTTATTGTTATTTGCAAAGTTGGATAGAATATATCTTCCTTGATGAGAGAAATGTTTTCCTTTTCCACTAATACATAAGAATATTCGTTGGGTCCTATTACTAAATCTAAGGTTTCATTTTGAAAGTTCTATGAGGTATATGAATTAAAAGTTATGAATTCATCTATGATATTCAATTTTTGGTTAGCTCTGCTAAATTTTGTATTATTTCCTTCGATTTCGGGTAGATTGAAATCTCCAAAGATGAATGACTGTTCAACATTGAGAATATTAGATTGTGAAAAAATATACAATATTCATATACATCAACAGTAATCTGTGGAGGAATGTAGACACAGCTAAGCGTGAATATAATTATATGTATCCTAATGTGTAGAACTCATGCTTTGAAAATACTGCTATCCCTTATTATTTTTATTATTTTATATTATTTACTCACGGCCATCAAGACTCCACTTCCTTTACTTTTTTTCTGAAATAATCAAATTTCTGTCAGCTCTTACTAGACTATAAATATTACAGTCCACAACTTCCCCATCACTTACTCCTACCTATAACCATGTCTCAACTGCCAATATAACGTCATATTTGTGATAAGAACTATTTATGAAAAAATCATTTAGTTTGTTGACAATTATGAAAGTAGAGAGATAAATGAACCATACATGTGTCACTCATAAGCTCCTTGGCAACTCCACATATCAAGAATATTTGTCCGTGAGTTTATAAAAATATAAATAATTGAGATTTGAAATAAGTTCGAAAGTTCCAATTAGTTATTCTGATTCAGTGACAATTTTATTGCTGATAATAGTGATGAATGTTATATACGAATTAACTGTAACCCTGGAAAAATAATATTAATATAAAATATAAAATATAAAAATAAAATTAATATTTATGCTGCACAAATAGAGAGAGAAAAAAGAAATAAAAGGTGATAAACTTATAAATAATGCCTGTTTTTACAGGATTGCCAGATCCATGTTTCTATAAGTCCTCTACAGTACTTATCATTCTAATTTTTCCGTTATGTTTCACACATATCCTTCCTCCCATGGACCATACTTCTTGAGTCCCGTGATTTCTTGGTTTTGAATACCTCATTACGTTTCATGTAGCTAACAAAATCGATAACTATTACTCTGGGCTTTGATGATTCGATATTTATTTTTCCGACTCGGAGAACATTGTTGATTTCTGTTAGTGAGCACTTGACTTGACTTTCAAACCATTATTCATGATGTTGAGAACAACTGCTACTATATTCTCATTCTTTTCTTCCTTAGCGCCAACAATACGCAGAGAATTTGATCTACGCAATTGTTCCATATTCTCCACCTCATCAGAAATTTTGAATATCTGTCCTATTCGTATATGACATTTTCTCTACAGTCGTAATTCTAGCTAGTTCATCATTCATTTTATCTTCCATATTATCCAACTTTTGTTGAGTTTATCCAAACGTTCACTCATATTAACTACATTCTCAAAAGCTTTCAGCACTTACTTTTGGGGTTCACCAATGCTCACACACTTGTGAACTGAATTATTAGTATTCAATTGCCAAAATTCCACCTCAATTCGATAAAAATATAGGAGCTTACTGAACGTGCTCACTCTTGCATAGCTCGATATCATTATTTTATGTCATTTGGATAATTCGAAGTACTCATATTTTTGCATACAAAATTTTTTATTGTTATTCTATGTTATATTGTTTTTTCTTGCTTTTCTATTTTGCATGAGTTTTTCCATACTAAAGAAAACTCTCAAATCAGAAGTAATGTAATTTTTGATATTTTGTCTGAGCGATGTTATGAATTCCACATTTGTTTTCGATTATTCTAAGATCAGCAAAGGCCTATTTGACAGTGAAGATAGCAGCGATGAGGATTTCTTCGGTTTGGACAAAAGAAAACTGGGCCAAACACCATTCCTACGGTCAAATAATCCAGTTGTACCTTTGTTCGATGATGAACCACCCGAATTGAAAATGAAAATTGAATCCGGCGAATCCTCTAAAAAGGTAAGCTAGAATGCATATGAAAATTTTTGGTTGGGAATTATATGTTAAAACTAGCGGATGATGATAAAGTCCAACCGTTCCCCAATAGTGAACTAACGATGACCCAAATAATCATGAAATTGACAAAAATTTGTCTATAGAAATGTCAGTAATTTTGTTTGCCCTAGCAGGAATAGATTTCAGTAATATACAGTTATATTAATATATATCCTACTTTGAAAACATCTTGAATTCGATCTTTGGTGAAATTCACATCAATGGTTAATTCCGTTAAGAATCTCGTTTCTCGTGTACCCTGAAAGCCTCCCTATGTTATTTCTCAATGATACGTTGTCCGGGAGCAAATCTAAAAACCTCGTATAACTACCAGTATTATCTACAAAACTGAATATCTTGTTCATGACAGAAGTATTCCTTCAAAGTATGCTGTTCACTGTCACAGAGCTCGACGATTGCCCAACCCTTACAATGGAGGTGTATGCATCTATCCAATTTCCAACTGAAACCAACTTTGTAATGATGTTTCTATATAAAAACATGATGCAATGTCATCATTCGTTCTGAACGTTTACTCACAATTTCATTTACAAACTCATGTCACAGCAGTATCTAGGAGCCCAATTAAACTGGTGACGTAATCTGCCGGACCATTTGGAACATCTTAATTTTCCGAGAGACCGACCGAAAGATAACTTATCAATTTTGAAAAATCGCAAGAGTTCGAAATTTTTACCAAACTGTAGCTAATTTAATCTCAATATAACAGTTGGAACAGTTGATACAAGCTTGATCGTAAACACATCAACACTGCAAAGTCGAGGATACTATTGGAGATGTAATATCAAAGAATACTGTAGGTAATTTATTAGCTTTCAGCACGAATATTCCGCCAATAATTTTGTAATACATCAACATACCTTCAAGCTGTAACGATATAACTATATTATGAATCAGTAACTTACATCGAAATTGTCCTCGCAACAATGATGCTCATTTCTTTGAGAGAATTTTTCAATGAGGGTACTCCTTTCGAATTTCCAAAACTCACCTGCCTAATTTTTGAGTTCGAATTACAGCACTATCCGAGATCCAATGCAAACTGGTGACGTAATTATCCAGCTTATGTATTTGGCAGGTCGGAGGTTAGGTAAATTTTCTTCTTCCGATGTTTATTTCGATCAAGAATTCTAGCCCTTCTTGTTGATACGAGATCATTGTTATCTCTGTCAGAAAGTATGACATAGTCGATACGTATATCGTGATAAATGAGGAATTTAAGCATTATTGGTTACTCTAGCAGTTCATCTCAGTTTTAGGGTGGCGGCCGAACGGCATGGATTTTGACGTCACTAGACCTGTTCGTTTTCTGCTAATATCAAAATCGTGAATTTCAATATTTATATCAAAAACTGATCACGACGTTTAAACTATATTTGTATGTCATACTCATAGTTTCTGACAGATATAACAATTACTCTTGTATGAACACGGCTGGTGTCACGAAGCGTCTAGCGGTAATACATGAAGAAGAACGACAACAGCAGGATAATCACGTCACCAGTTTGAATGGGTTTCTTGATAAGGCTGTAATTTGAATTCGAAAAAAAACATGTGAGTTGAATCTTAGTATGAATGATGCTTTTAGAACCTTTGAATGATAACTGAACATCATTACAACTGTGATTTTAGTTGGAAATTCGATAGGTGTGTACACCCCCATTATGTTAGCCCTGTATTGGACCAAGAATTCGATTAAAGGAACCAATGGTCGAGAATTCAAAAGCCATCAAATACACGCCGACCAAAGAAATTTACTACAAGTTGACTCATACTGATGATTGGGTCTTGTCAAATGAGTATTAAAAAAAACCGTTCAGCCAATACCAAACGATTCTTTACCAAAATATACTGCGCAGAGGCAAATGAACAAAGACAAATTTGACGAGCTACAGAAAATAAATAGTACTTTGTAGGCTGATTTTCACACTTTTTATGGTGACCTAAAATTCAAGTAGAATTTTCAGAAAGGCGGTTGAGAGCAGTGTCAGTGATGCTACTCTGATCTTTAACATATGATTGTTACCACGTTACAGAAAGACGTCCCTCTGTATCTCGGTATGATTTGAAGTAACAATACGCGCGCTTCGCATATAAAAATCGTATTACGATATATAATGATATTCATCTATCACTAACACAGACAGATGTCATTGAAACTATGATGAAGCTATGCTATGCTGTGCTTGCTTTCCTGCCTGTGAGTATTGTGATATACATATCGATACCCTACTTTGTACTATGTTCCTAACACCTGATTCTACAGAAACAACAAAAAACTGTGTTGTCAATTGCAAGGACTGCATTAATGCATTAATGTATACACAGGAAAATATGTTATTCGTGTAAAAGTGATGAATTGGCCATCACAAAAACGTATAATAGTATAAGTAACAAAAACACTAAAAAAAAACACTATACCAAAATATCATTCAATCAGAGTAGAATTCGGATGCTATGTCCCTCTAATCGGCAACCATTATGAACTATGAGGTCACCTTTAGCGACCGATAATGAGAAATCAGTATATCTTCAACTCAAATTGATAGGTGGCGTATGCTTATTATTATTGATGATTATTTTTTCGTCTCAAACGCACCTGTCAAAGACGCAGTGGTTAGACAGCCATCAAGTCGATGTGTATATTGCGATTACTCGCCAGACGGAGCTGAGACAGGGAGTTACTTCTTGAATAATAGCATTTCTTCATTTCGGTTTTCGCTTTGAGCTGTTGATTTTTTTACAACGTAACCTTTATCTGCATCTGGTAGTACAAATGGATTATTCAGTACTTTAACTTTCCATAATCATGGGACACTGAGAATTAGCTTAATAAATAAGTTGACAAAAAAAGCGGCGACATTCCTGAAAAAGTTTTCAAAGCGTAATTACACGTATCGAATAAATGAACTTTTTGCATATAATGAGGAAAAGTACTCCATGCAACTATCTCTGTTCCACTTCTCTCTTCGTATCTTTACGTTTGATTTTGGAGTGGAGCGATAAAGCGTCACTCCGGGAATCACGATCAACTGCACGTGAAGTGGGCCCTTCTGTTCAATTCAATTCCTTCTCATCAATCAATTCTGTTTCAGTATTTTTTTTCTGGGCAAATCATGAATCTGTCCTCACTATCAATTGAGATAATCATTATGATTTCTACTTTCACTTTTTTGAAACGAGCAGAGAAAATCCCACAAAAAAGAATGATATCATTCCTGTTTAAAAAATTATGAATATGAGTTTCCATTTATTCACATTCATTTTCATTTCTAATTAGGAAGATTCCGATGACCCATTGAAGTCTGGATCATCAGATAGTTCAGAAGGAGGGCTATTCAAGAAAAAGCAACAGTCAGATCATCCCGTGAAAGAAACTATCAGTCCTAGGGGACACAAATTTGAAACTCCCAAGAAACAACTTGTTGAGAAATCCAATCTGTTCGACGACGCTGACGAGTTTGTGACCGCAAAAAAGATTTCAGATTCATCTCAAGATTCTATAACTAACATCTCAGGAACTAAGACTGCTTCTGATATCGATAAAAAAGAATCTCCTGCCAGAATTTCGAGCGTGAAGAAAGAAATCAGCTTATTTGATGCGTTCGATGATAACATGAATGCAGCACCTTCGAAACCAAAAATGAGCCTATTCGACGATGATGACGACTTATTCAAAGATGATTTATTCTCCGATGTTACATCGAAGAAATACACTTCCAACCTATTCGATGATATAGAGAATACAACCATATCATTCATCTCGAAGGATGATAATATCAATACGAAACGCATCTTGGAGGAGTACGAGAAAAGCAACGACGTTAACAGAAATAGTCTCACAATTTTGGATGATGGGATCAGTAATGATGAGTTACCTAATAATCAGAAACCTTCAGGAGAAATGAAACGGCAGGATGAGAATACAGGCAATTATATTAATGATGAGCTGGATATGATGAATGATGGTGAACCGTATGATCAGAAATTCGAGGAAAGCTTGAACAATAATGTTGATTTGAAAAATGAATCAATTCCACCATCAATAGAAATCGATAATGAAGATTCATTTGGAAATGGAAGAAAAGTAGACGTCACACATTCAGCTCCAACTGGTGAGTGAAGAATTATTGTTATCATTTTTCGTTAGTTTCAACTCGATTGAGATACCCATTTGTATTCGAGTCGACTTGAGAAATCTTTATGGACTTCGCGATTTCGACCAGTTTTTATTTAAAATTGTAGAGTTTGATGAATTTGAAACGCCTCCTTCCAAAAAAATCAAAGGTATATTATATCTGTTTTCAGGAGTGGAATTTTTGAAACTCATTTTCAAAATTATGCAATCTCATAAAATTAAGAAAAATCATGCACATCATGCCCAAAATTCGCCACTTCTCAAAACGGGCATGTACGAAAAGCCACCCAAGAGTCAGATATGATCTGAGTCATGTAATAACATTACATCTGAAACCAAATGAATAATAAAAGTAATAAATAAATAATAAATAATAAAAGTGCAAGAAAATATTTTCTTTGCCGAGTGACTCATAGACATACTGGAAGAAAGTCTGAAAAATTTTCTCTCCTCCAGCCATGGATTCTTTCATTATCTACCCCTTTTCTTCATCAAGGTAGTTTTTTCGTAGTATCATAATGATTGAAATATATTGCTAGTGGGGGAAAAATCAACTGAAAAAAAACCATGCTGATGCGGGGATATCATATGGAACTGTTTCAAAGCAGCAATTTCACATAAACACATGTTTTCATTATTTTGCATATTATTGTAGGGACTGTAACGAGATGGTAGTTCTCAAATATCGCTGGGTGACTTTTTTTTTCAAAATGGGTGTTGCTAATTCCATTTTCAGTTTATTAGGAAATTCTCCAATTTACTCTCATGGTTTTGGAGAAATTCATATTTATATAATTGGGAATGTAAGTTTTACAAAAAACAAATTCTGAAACGAATAGTAAGTAATAGTAAGAATAGTAAGAATAAAAGTTGTAAAAACTGATCGAAGTTTTTACCACAAATAGCCGATAAAAAAAATTGTCTTGTATCACTCCATTGAAATTCTCAATGAGAAGTAATGAAGAAGATAGTAAAGATAGTAAATTTTTACTCTCTTCATCGTATAAATCCTTATAGTCATTGCATATTTTTTCAGAAGACGACCTGTTTCCGAAAAGCCATTCTGAGGAAATCACCGGAAGAGAATCCAAAGGCGCGATAAATGCACCTACAATCAGATTATTCGATTCCACCCCACCTCCAGATGACGATGGAGAATGGGATTCAAGATCTGACTTCTCCTATACCGAAGATCTCATCCCCTATCAGGTGGAATCGAATTTGGAGAGTTCGAGTATATTTGACAATGAGCCTCCTTCACTGGATGCGAATGAGTCTAGCGGTATAGTCAGAGATCAGAACAATACGAGGTAAGAATTTGTGAGCGCTTTGAATACAAAAAATCGTGAGGTTATATGTATAAAAAAATTATCAATGAAAATAGAATTTACATATGAAAAAAATACCACTTGTCTTTTGATTATTATCAAACACTATATAGTTACTCATTAAAAAAAAAACACTAAGAAAAAAAATCATCATCTCTGTGCTCAAATATGCAATACATGCATTTATCCTTATGCTTATTTATGATTCCTGTACAGGATTATACATTGAGTATGCGCAGGTTGGAATAAATTCGGTGAAATATCTTTGAAGCAATTAAAATCGCTCGGCTACATCAAACCTAATTTTATATTGCCTCACAAATTCTGACACATAAGTGCGTCATGTGAAGTCAGCGTTGTCGTAGATATGAAGTCAGTGTTATTTTTTTCTTGAATGGCGACGCTTCTCATAAGAAAATCAAAATTTTTATCGTTTTGTATGTGGTCAAATGAGCCGTTCTCAATGACACTATCAAAAGTTGTGCTTTGAACGTCATATCTACTACACCGATGACGTCACATGACGCACTTATGTGTCAAATAATGCACAGGTTGAAGTGTCCGAGCGATTTTATTTCAATTGCTCCACTTATACCAACCTGCTTGAGCTTACTGTATAACTTGTGAACAATGAATGAAGTTAGATTTAATTTTTCATTCGACATTTATAGGAATCGTCTGATAAAAACCTTAAAACTAGACAATTCAAAACAAAAAATGAAAATTTAAACAGTAATTATCACAGGGAGAAGAACAAAGAGACTAGGAAGCAGAAATATACTCTTCCATGATATAGGTATTAATTTCTAATTAGATTTGTTTCGAGTCGATTTTGAATTGGCTGAATCGTGTCAGACATGTCGATTCTCTTGGAGGTGTGTTGAAAACTTTCAGTCCAATTCAATCAGGAGAATCACGTGTGATTTCGTATTTCAACAGTGGAATGTAATAGTTGTCATATTGTCTTGTTATACCATGTACAGGCGAGTTTCCCACGTAATATGGGACATCCCCTTCTATGAAATCTCTTCTATGAAATCATACAAACATATACATCTATACAAAAAATATCAAATGACAGAATTTTCCAGTCATATAAACTTTTTAAATCTGATATCATCGACTTTACAGCTTGATAAATCTTTCCGTGACACACCAAATATTTGAATAGAGGTGTTTGATGAATTTTCGTTGAATGCTTTCAATAGTATTAGAATGAACATCGTATCCAGGAATCCAGACCACTGAAACATACTCTAGTTTTGACCTCACAAAAGCATTAAAAATTAACTTTAGTGACTCAGTTTGCTGCATGAACTTTGAGTTTCTTAAAATGAATCCAAGTGTTTTGTGAGCTTCTGCTTCTGACCATTTCAGTTATACAATCAACAAAGGTTAGTTTAATATCGAAGACAACACCCAAGTCCTTGAACTGATAACATCTGTTTAGTAAATTGTTATCGATATTGTAGGAGTACTCTATGATATTCTCCTTCCGCGAAAAAGATATATATTTACACTTTTCAATGTCAAGTGGCAATACGTTGGAATTACACAGATACGAAGCCTTCCAACGTCGTCTTGAAGCATCGCGCAATCCTGTCATATAAATCTTACAATCGTTTGCATATAATAATATATCAGATATGAGCGTTCTGCATATGTCATTATAAAGATGGTGAATAAAAGAGCACCAAGTATTGATCCTTGTGGAACACCTGATGAAGCTGATTTCAATAGACTCGAATCCACGGTACACAACATGAAGTTGTAAAAGCAAATGTAAAAGTTTTGTGGTGAGTCCAAAGCAGGCGTGCTTCTTAGAAGCGAACCAGGGCAATAAAGTCAAATTCAGAAGCAGCGCTGCTTTTGAATATGACTGCATCTCTGAATTGCATGGGTCTTACAACGCAAGCCACGAACATTTTGATAATAGAAATAAAAAGCAAACTGTTTGGGTTCAGACATACACTTCTGTTTAGATTCGAATGAATACGCTGATTGCTATTCAGTAACAAATAAATCTGATTTGTATAAGGTTATTTTTCTTTGCTATCTTTTTATTTCACACTGCATGCGGGTTATCAGAACCTTTGGCAGCCGTACAATTGACACATTTCTCGCAGTCTCACAAACAATGATCAAGGGACAAATAAGTCTGTTGTTTTTAAATGTAAACTGATTATAATTGAATCTACTACATTTGTAAAAAATTTTGATTAGAGTTCACATAACAATTCGACTAGAGCTTGAAAAATATTTGAATCTTTTTTAGTAGTACACTAACATCACAACCATCCTAGGTTCAATAAAAACCATGGATTTACTATCATTTATATCAGCATATGTACTTTTCTCCGTATTAACAATCTGAGCCTTACAAGCATTTGATAATTTATCATCAGCTATTTTCAAAATATCAGACTTTATGTCATCAAACATGGATTCCATATCTTTCATCATTGTGAGATCTTCACATCAAAAGTATTTTCATTGTGTAAATCATCGGACTCAAACTAGAAAGCACTGTAAAAATTCTGCTGATCATCCTTTCGAGATCCGGTTCTCGTTATGAATCAATGAATACCTTCCATTCTCTTTATCTTCAGTCGAAATTATAAATAAGGTTGAGCTGAAAAGCACATCACTGTGTGTCTCATTCACCTTTTGGATATGTTGTTTTCTTTTATATCGAATAGAGGTATATTCCAATTATTATTATTTATGGATATAGAATTCGCAGACAGCGATGTCATATTTTGAAAATTGTGAACTTCCCCGAAATTTTCAAATGGAACATCCCGTTCTTTCTCACATTCATTTATAGAATTCAAAATGACGATTTCATTGAATTGATATATTATAACATGAGTTTGCGATCCCTCCTTTTCGGATGGATGTGCGGTTTCCGTTATGAACCGTCTGAAATATTGATCCTCAATCTAAAGTTATAATTTCGAATTTGCAGATAGTGATTACTGTTTCGAAATCTGGTGAATGACCCGAAATTTTCAATTGCAACACCGTCGATTTCTCCACATGGAGTTAAAATATTGAAACTGATGAAAAATATTCGATTAGTTACGCCTGCTATCATCCTTGCAATTCTTTTCCATTCAGTGATCGTATTCGCGATGAAATTTGTGAACAGCGGCGTCTGTTCTTTCTTGAGTATTGTTTTCAGACTCCGGAACATAAAACAGAGAGAATTATTTTTTTATCAATTTATTGCAATGGTTTTTCTGCGTTGAGCACTCATTGATGCCGATTCCTAAAAATATCAAGCTATCAACTATACTTCATATCATAAGTTTGATATTTGTTCACACTGTACAGAGTTATTCATTTCGATTGCGGGGAAATGGAAAACATATTCAAGTTTTTATTGTTCGGAATATCTAGGAACATTTTCTGGTAGAAATTAAAATTTCAGGCTTTCGGCGTCGCGACAATATTTATTATATTTTTTCGCAGAAGCACATCAATATTGTTATAAATGTATCAGAAGTTCAGACTATACAGGAAATAAATAATCTGTTCCATAAATGAATTTTGAAATCCATTTTTGTGCAATTCCAAGACACAATCAATATGATGATCCCATTTTACTAATCATTTATATGAATTATCCCTCAAGGAAGTATTCTTGACCCACTTATTTTAAATATCCATCTGAATAATCCATTCCAAATTGATTCAATAATATCGTTATTTTCTACTATGCAAAAGATTGAGGAGAATTGAATAGTGATTTAATATATGATTTCACAACTATTAAAAATTGGTTCGATAATAATTTATTGACAATAAATACAAAATACATGGCATTCACTTCCTATCAAAATTCAGACTCATAGATTCATGAAACTGATTGTATCAAATATCTTGGCATGATGATTGACAATGATCTGAAGTGGCATCAAAGTATGATCTAGAAAGATTGATTAGCTAGATCCCAGTATCCCATACCGTACCTAGGATTTCAAAACTATATTTCTCTTATACTTAATACGATACTCGAGTTCGGCGTATCCTGTAAATATCAACATTGTGGCGTTACATCTCACAGTTGTTCATTTTTTTATATTTCTTATTTTATTTCTCGAAATTCTGAACAAAATTGATAGAGCGCATTATTTCCTAAATTCAACCGATTTCGAGATATCGAATTTTGAAAATAGCTTTTTACTACTGTCAAATTTATTAAAGAAAAAGCACGAAATGATGCATATTTATTATGAAAGTCACAAAAGGTGGAGTATGTGGATATTATGATTACAATTTAATTATAATTTTTTTACAGAAAATAAAAAAGCATAATTGTTCAGGGTTGATTAAAATGCAATTAAAACAATAAAATGTATTTTTTAATGAATGTCCAGGATATTTAAAATTTTATGAAAACAATAGTTAAGACAGGAGGAAAAGAGAGGAAACAAGTTTTAATAAACAACAAATTTTTCTTTGAAATTCTATTTAATAAGGTGCTCAAAGTGTTTACCATTCACCTCCTGACAGTAATGAACTCGCTGAACAAAATTTTGTAGTGAATCTAAAATCATGTGAGGAGGAATGGTAGAAATTTCATGCCTTATTCTTTCTTGCAACTCTTCGATATTTGGCGGCCTATTTTTGTAGACTACATTTTTATGTGACCCCATAGAAAAAAATCAAGTGGGGTCATATCGGGAGACCTAGCTGGCCATTCAATTGCTCCCCTGCGTCCAATCCATTTATTAGGAAAAGTTTCATCTAGATATGCGCATACCATACGTCCAAAATGTGGAGGAGCCCCATCTTGTTGAAACCATATTTGTTCTGCCGGCAAATTGGGATTGTTATTATTCGGGAATAATCGTCTAAGCTCTGGAATAATATGCTGTTGTAAAAGTGATAAATATCGTTCAGAGTTCAAATTTCCGTTTATAAAATAGGGTCCTATGACGTGTCCACAAATAATGCCACACCAGACATTTACTTTTTGTGGCCGTTGAGTATGAACTTCCTCCATCCAATGTGGATTTTGGTCTGACCAATACCTACAGTTGTGTCGATTTACGTGCCCGTTTAAACAAAATGTAGATTCGTCAGAAAACAATATGTGGTTGACAAAGTTGGCATTTTTGCTTAATTTATCCATGTTAACTTCACAGAACTCGATTCTACGATCAAAATCGTCTTCACTCAATTCTTGTACCAAATGAATTTTATATGGATGGAATTTTTGCAGTTTGCAAATTTTTTGAATGGAATATCGACTCATGTTATGATTCAAAGCCCTCTGTTGTGCCGAATTTTCTTCATTTGTAACGCTTACTGGTCTTCCACTTTTTGGTCGATCTTTGACATCTCCAGTTTCATGAAAACGCTGCAATGTTTTTGAAACGGTTGATTTAGAAATTGGTTCCCGATTTGGATGCAATTCATTAAAAATATTCACTACTTGGTCACAACTTCGTCTTCTATCACCGAATCCTATGATCATTAAAATTTCAATACGCTCAGTATTAGTTAAACGTGCCATTCTTGCGCGAAACTTATTTACACTAAATGTATTTTTGACATGTGTTGTCAAGATCATCACTGTTAGACAAAAGAACGACGCGGCGTTGTTATGGAGCTGGAAACTTTCAAAGGTAACTTGATGGACTATGAACTTAATGGACTAACATTTTTGGATAATTTATTATAAGTTATTTTCAAAATTCGATATCTCGAAATCGGTTGAATTTAGGAAATGATGCGCTTTATCAATTTTGTTCAGAATTTCGAGCAGAATTGAAATGTGGAATAATATACAACTTTGTTTCGTCCTGACTTTTTGACTCATCCTGTATACTTAATTTTTCATTAGCTCAATGGATTTTGAAAAACCCTACAACTTTTGTATCCTAACATTTTTCGCTAGCTATCTTACTTTAGGAAATAATCGACCGTTTCCATACATATCAGCGACCCTGTATAAGGTTAGCGACACCTTTTTCACAAAGGCTCAACTAGCACGACAAAGCACGCCAATAGTCGATTGAAGTGTCATTTGTCGGCTTTTCTCTATATCGAAGGACTTTCGGATCTTGCACATTCTTGTTTGTGTTCTCCATTCACTGATGATAATTGCATTTTCTGATTCCAGGGTGGACACAGATGATTCTTCTTTCAATCCTCATGCATCATCTTCTAGAAGGCTATCTTCTGATATCTTCACTGGTCAACAGTTGCAAGATAGTTTCTTCTTAACTAAAAGTAGAATTGATTCAGCAACATATTCATCGAATCTCGGTATAATACCAGAGAACTTAGACCAACCTACAAACAGTGAGTCAAATTCTCCAGAAAACAGCAATGGTGAGCGCTATACAAATTCCTCTTTTTGTTTTGGAGAAGTACAATCATTTCACGTTCGAAACCATTCACGAAATTACATAAAATAAATAAGAACATATTCAATTCACCTTTTCTGGAATCAACCATGAATTTATACGAAACTAGAAATTTCCTAAATCTGATTTCCTTCTACAGGAGGTCACGAAAAGATACCGAAAAACTTGAAGGGGTGATAAGGAAAATCAAAACAAGCGTTTTTTTTTGGTTATATAAATGATAGAAGTCCGCAAATTAGCCGTTTGGACTAAAGAGCAAAAGAAACTAGTCGAACCATATAAAAATTAAAATAGAATATCCTACCTTGAAAAAAAAAGGGTTAAAATTTGGAAAAAATACCTGCCTTATTTCTCTGGCATTATCTGAAGAGTTAAGTCTATTAAAAACCTGTTCGTAATGAGGAAGATCTGTAAGCAAGGATAATGGCGAGTTGTAGCCATGTAGAAGTTACTCCCGGAATATTCCAAAGGATTTGCGAGTCAATGACCCGATCTTTGCATTGAAGTAAATGGTCAACATTTTAAACAATTATTGTAAACTATAATTCATTTGACAATAAAGCAAAATTATTAAGTAAACAGGGATTTAATTATTGCGCAAAATAATGAGTACCAAACAGTTTTTTTACTCTACAGCCCAAACGGCTCATTTGCGGGTATATTTATATAAATAAAAATGCTTTTACTGAAACCAATACAATCCATGATTGACACTGGACAAATGGATTCTTTGATAGCAAATACATTCAGGTCGAACATTGGTAAACAATCGGTATTCCATGATGGTAGATACAGCTCGTTACTGAATGAGCTCAAAAATATTCACGATTCAAGAAGATTCAAAACTAATCTCACGAAATACTTGATCACATCATTTTGATTGTATCAATATTACCTTTGATTTGGATACTTATATCACAGATTATTAGATCGAACTTGGTTGTATCTTGAAGTTTTTCCAATTGTGCCAATATTTTTGTTCTCTCTTTAATGTCTCATGTGCCTGTTTTTTTGGGCTCCATCATGGTTATCTCAGTTATTATGAGAGATACGAGGTCGGTTAAATTAGGGCAAAGGTGCGCATTTTCATGCTGCAAAAATTTGATGTATTATTTTTATTTCATGAATTATTGGAAGAAAACGAAAAAATTTCAATTTTTTTTTCATTTTTTCAAGCGAAAACCAAAAGACCTAGACGTTTCTGACTAGGAAAATCTTAACGCACTTTTTTCTTCCATCTCATATCTTCCTTGACGTTCTTGATGCCAAAGTTACAACACACAATTTTGTTTCTTCTTATAGGCGCCATATCAGATTTTTGCATTCCTGAAAAGTATTTTTCTTCCTCATCAAAATGATGTATCACACGATATGATCGAATCTCACATGCTGATCAAAATTGTGAAAAAATCATTTCTGAGAGTGCTTTGGAAAGAAAAGTTTTGTTCAATAATTCAAATTTCGACAGTTTAATTGAACTGTTGAATTCTTAAGCATATCTATAAGAATGCCGTTTTCCAGTGGATTATGCTTCATTTCTAAAGTCTAGACGAGGGTACACCAATAGAGAGAATGTAAATAAGATGGCAGTTTTGCAAGCGGTGAGTGAAATACATAAAAAAATGACCTAGGACTCGAAATTTTTTCCCTTATGTTCAAGATAATCGTTCGCTTTCCACACGGGAAGTTGCAACAAATCTTGGCATATCGCAAGTGGTGCGGAGAATACTGAACAAACATAAATATCGTCCATTAAAGTAGATGAGCTTGATGAGAATGTGAACGTTCCAGATCCAAACTCAATTGAACTGTCAAAATTTAGTCTGCAAACAAAAACTGTTAGCGTGCTTTCCGAAGCACTCTTCTCAATTTTGTCATGGAAAATACGATGACAGATTCAGACAGAAAAGTGAAAAAATACACACAAAAATTAAAAATTTTCGTTTTCTCCCAATAATCCAAAAACTAAAGATGACACATCAATTTTTTTTTCAGATAATTGTTCAGTATGGAAATGCACACCTTTGCCCCAATTCAAACGAATTCGTATCTCTTATGATAACTGAGATCCCCATGGTGGAGCTCGAAAAACGGGCACCCAGTTTGTATACCTTTTTGAAAACAATAATGTTCATTGGGTAATGAAGACAACCAATCAGTCAATAAATAGAAGCGACTGTAATATTTGGTCATGTTACACAGTTATTTATCTCATTATGTACGAAAAAGTGCGACGTATCAAATATGTTTTTCTGATGAAACACATATTTCAACATATCTTAATTCTCACCAAACTATGCTCGGTTAGTATATCACACAAACTAGTGTGGAAAGTGGCATATTACTATGTCCATCCTTCTAATCCAATCATCAGCAATGAGAATACCCAGCGGTGACTCGTTAGATGTTTTTATAGAATACCTATGTCGATTTCCTGAAAAATTCATTCAAGTTCGACAATCGTTCGACGATATTTCAACTGACATCATTGGTAACCAAACTGAACTGACTCAACTGTGTTATTTCATTTATCATGTATGTATCCGCAGTAATTCTTAAAGTGAAACTTTCCTATCGTCGTCTCAATTTTTTTCGTCCATCTATCGCATGGCACATCACAGTAGATACAGAGTAGGGGTGAAGTGAAAGGTGCCCGGCAGAGAAGCCGAGGCCAATATGGCGGAGCCCATGGCTCTCATCAGCTAACCGTGTAGTATTTATATCCTTCTCATTCGTGCAAGGTCTTCAGGTAAATGCCTAGTTTCCAAAAAAAAAAAGTTTCACCTGCATCGTGGTTTCATAAAACCACACAATGTTTTATTCGGATTGTTATTATTGTAGTGGATTCATTCATTTTTCGGAGCAAGATTAGGATGCGAAATCAATCTAAATATATTTTCAGTACCATAAGTGATGATGGTAGCAGTAAAATTTCCAGGTAAAATATCATTACATTCATCAATCACTAAGACCATGCGATATTTCCACATTAGTGCGTTTCACTTTGGACTTTCCTGTTGCCATAGTAAAATGGGCTACTACCTAAATAACAAAATAATGACCATCGTATTATGTTATTGTATACTATTCATGTAGAACAGATCAGTGATTGTTGGCTGTCACCAGAAATAATGATGTTAGTATCATCAGCGTAACATATCTTGACATTCGGAATATTTTCTACAAAATAAATGAGGTCATTTGCAAATACATTGAAAACCATAGGCCCCAAGACAGATCCCTGTGGAACCCCCTGTGTGATAGTATAGGAAGGACTGTTAGTGCCGTTGACTAAAACAAACTGAGTCCTATTCAAGAGATATGATTGAAAAAACTTCAAAGGTATGCCTCTTCTTCATATCGTTCGAGTTTGGTAATCAACATGTTATGATCAACTGCATCGTAAGCTCTCGAAAAATCTATAAATAATCCAATCACATGATCTCCCTTGTCTAATCTATATACGAGTTCATTATGAAAGGTATTCAGTGCAGTATCTGTAGCCATATTAGTGCGAAAACCATCATCTGATTTATTCGTTCATATCAATGATTTTGGAAAAGCTACAATGTAAGCTGATAGCTCTATATAGGTCGTAGAAATATACTATTTTATTATCATGCTCCAGTTTGACGAAAATTACGGTTGAATTTGAATGATTGTCACTTTTTTTGGCATATCCTGATTCGATAATGAATGTTTTTATTGTGATTTTTCAGCTGCTGATGATACTTTGGGTCAAAACCGTCTATTTTCAAATTCCTTGAGCTCGGCCTTGTTTGATGATGTATTTTCAAATGATGAAAGTTCGAATGTTTCATTGAGCATAAGCAGAGAACAAAATCTCAATGTGAAAAAAAAATTGATCCCTGACAGAACAGAGGTTGATGGAGAAGTTGATATAAATAAAAAAATATCTACAATCGATGATGTTATGAAAAACCAAGCAAGTGTTACTGAAAAACCAATAGGTATGACATTGATGATTAATAAGTGAGAACGTCCGATATATGGTTCGTATGTTTATTCCTTCAAGGTTCACCCGGTAAATTGAAACACAATCTGAATATAAATGTTAATGCATTATTACCAGGATATGCTCCTCCTAGAACTAGAGATATCAAGAAAACGTTAAGCCCGGAAACTCCTATAGAAATAGAAGAAGAGAACATTTTCACTTCGAATAACAATTTCCATTCACCAGCTTCAGCTGAGGATTCGACAAATGGAAATGTAAAGAAGCCTATTATCACTTTTGGAAATACGGAGACTATTGAAGTACTGTCCAGCATCACAAGAGTAAGTTGTTTTTGCTCATTCCATCATTTGGTTACAAAATTTGGAACCAAGTGTAGTTCAGGGTCTACGGAAATTGCATTGTACATGCAAAAATTAAAAAGTTTCAGAAAATAAAAAGAACTTTTTACTTTCGGATACCGTGAATGACTGGCCTACAGGCTTAAGAAAGGATTTGTCCATTAGTCTATTGGTATAATCCTTTATTGAACTTCTGTTAATATTTCAAAAAAATATATGTATAATGATATAGAACCTGCCATTATCTATTCCGTTTCAAGGCGTGAAGAGACTTCAATTCACCAAGGTAGTTATTCATATTTTATGAACTAGTACTTCATAAAAACAAAGCCGCCTATTATTATCAATCTGAATTCACATCACTGTGATGATACGATATCCGCAGGAATAGTACTCTTTCATACTGTGTAGGCGTATTGCTGGAAATTCATTGCTTTCTGAAGAACGGAGAGATTCAGAGCCTGAACCAGAGCATATAGTAGATAACGAAACTACTAAGTGAATCAAACATCAATTTATTTTTTTTATTCACCTCGTTTGATCATTATTCATTTGAATTGAATTCTCAATTTTATTCTTGTATTTCTGTCTAACAATCTGTTAATAGTAACCAAATACATTTTTATCGTCCCTCATATTGTATTTTCGCATTCAAACATACCAGATACCAGTGCGACCCTAGTTGTGTATCTTTTAGCACACGAGTTTTTGTGGTTTCGGAACAAAACAAGCAGTAAGAAAACGATCAGAAACGAAAAGAATGTGTGTCCGCGACCGCTGAGACGAATTCCGCCAAACCATCTTTTTCCGCTTTATCGAGAAATAATTATCAGTATTCTTCAAACAAATCTTTCCGCATTATTCCGGGAAGAAACCATCGATGTTCATCTTGTGTGTGATTGTCCAGAAATCCGCCGCATTCCTGCAGGGCCCTCCTCCATGAGAATATCACCCTCGCCGATCAAGTAGCTTTCGTGACCAATTATTTCATTCCATTTATTCCATTCATCGATTTGTCGCCTAATTTAGGTTACTTATTTAACAAGAGTACTCTGAAATAAAGTTCATGTTTCAATCGCTCCAAAACTGAGACTTTGAAGTCATAAAAACCTAACCTAATATTTAACACAGAGCATAGAACATCAGAACAGCAGCTAACTGCAGGGTTATTGACAGGCACGATGTAGAGTTGGCAAGGTTGCTTGCGTCATAAGCGAGCTTACTTGTATCGTGCGGTGATTAGTGGTGAGAAGCTTTGTTGGCACAAGAGAGTGCCACCGCTACCAACATTTCTAACAGTAAAATAGAAATATTGATGCTCTCATACTAGTGAAAGTAGGTTTATATTCGAGTTTCGTAGAACCCATAATGATATATTGCAATATATTGTCGATATATTGCTAGTGGTGGAAAAAAATGAAATATACACCTGGCCCAGGGACCAAAATGGGGTGTAAGGTCCAGTGGTATATATACCTTGGTGTATAAATAACTATTTCATCTTTCTTCCTAATTCATACAGGGTGAATCGAGAAAGCAAAAATTTTGGAATTTGATATTGAATAACTACTCCCTTTATGAGATATTGCGTTCAAATTTCACTTAGGGGTATTTTAGTTATAGCTGAATCATTTTTCTTCTTCAAAAAATTGCTTGTTAGTTGTTTTCGAAATTCCGTCTTCTTCGGCAAGTAAAGTAGGCTTTGAAAATAGGAATATTTCAGATTTCTCCACATTCTCAACAGTACTATATATCATTGATATTTTTTTGGCAATCCGTCAACGGGTTTCAAATTGAGAGGGTGTTGCGGTTTGAGATCACATACTATGTATGAATGAGAATCGAGAGAATCTATAACCCTTGGATATACTCGGAGATCACGTGAAGTGATAAAATACTGAGTTTCTGCTATTGAATTCATCATCAAAGGCAATGAGGTGTTTCTGTTTTTGAATGTCTGTCGTCATATCTTCAGTATAATGACAATTTTTTCTGTACATTTTCGAATAATAATTGATTTTTCTTAAGGATCGAGCTAAAATTCCGATTAAAAGGAAACCGTCGACAAGAAGAGGGCGTCAAGAAGCAATTCGAAAATCTGTGATAGAAAATGTATCATATGAAGGCAACGATTCACAAGACACCATGGAAAATGAATCTGCCAAAGGTAAGTAGAAAGATTGGAAGAGTGTTTCTTACGGTAGCCATTCGTTACAAGTTTTCGTTGTAAGAAAAAATTCGGAAATTTTGGACTTTAAGTTTTCATTCAACATTCAGGACTTTATTAAATATTCTCATTCATTCTGAAATCTTTTCAATATCGCACCACTTCTGGTTATATCGGAAATATGAAATATCCGATTTTTCATTCAATTTTTGAATTCCTCAGGAAATTCTTTCAGGTTTCCATATACCTATTTTCAACTATTTCTCATATATCTTGGTTCTTCAAAAATGTTTCGGCCTTATTTTGTCAAGACTGCTCCTTTAACCCATTTTTGACTCCTATCAAGCGGAAGAGGTAGACGTTAGAGGTTTCTGAGGTATACGGAAACACAGGAACAATTCTTCCGTAGTTCTCATCACGAATTGGTATATAGCATACAGAGTATCCAAAATTGGATGACCAATTACATCATTTCAAAGTTGAAAATTGAAATTTGTAATACCCTGTAGTCATTGGATGGTCAGATGCAGGATTTAATTCTGCATCGATCCACTACAACTTTCCATGTACCTATTTCCAACTGTTCTCTTGTTAATCCATATTTCACAGTTAGATGTTATTTTTGGCAGAATTATGAAAAATCGGATTATATACCGAGTGTCCCAATTAAAATAAAGCAGTTTTTTGAGCTTTCAAATATGCAGCGCTTTGGTTATAGTTCTATATTCGCACTGAGCTCTCGTGATGTTTCGCAATTTACCTCTCGCGACTCGGAAATAGAATCGAATATAGTCCAAGCTCTTGTGATATCATTACTGAACATATTTCAGAATTGAAGATTATGTTGCATAACTACAAAGTCCAATAATTCATAAAACGGATGGCCACCGTGAAAAAAAATATAATGTATTCTTCTTCAAACAATATTCATTTCCAGGAAAGATATCTAATACTGTGTCATCGATAGAAGATAATAATATGAAGATGGGTGAAGAGAAAATGAATTTAAATCCAATCGAAATTACTTCGAGCTCTACTGTGAAATCGATAGATACTTCAAAAAAGTTGTTCGGATCCGAGAGCGAATCAGACGATGATTTATTCGCTTCTAGAAAGATTGAAGGAAACCGAAAGGATTCCAGCACCGCGATGAATACTCCTAAAAAATCTTTGTTCGAAGATTCTTCCAGTGATGATGATTTATTCAAGGTTGTTGGTCGAAAAAACAATAAATATAAAAATGGTGAGTTGAAATGAGGATGATGAAAAGTACATTTTTTGACGTCAACTTCCTTCTTCCATACCCATCATATTGCTGGGTATAGTAATTGTAATTTTCGTATACGTACGATGCAAATGTATGGAATAAATTCGATATTCAAAAAAAAAGATTCCTTCTGGGAAAAAATCCAAAAACACGTCAATTTTGATTTTTTTACGGCCCACCTCATGATATACATGTGAGAGACGTTATGTCACCGGTGTTGGCGTGATGACGTCGTCGACGATTTTTTAAATACGAACAGGGGTCATGTGCCACCTTATTCGAAACGTGTACTATTATTCAACTGTATAATTATTCCAATATTTATTTATACAGGGTAAACCAAAATTTTCATTCACTGAAATAAAATGAAATTATAATAAATGTTCAAATTGATAACCTTCAGCAATGATGCAAGGTGAGTGCCAGGCAGTGAATTCCCTTTAAACGTTTTCGAGAACTTCGCGGGTTATTTGTGCAATCTCCGTTCTGATGCGTTCCTTCACCTCTTCTAAATCATATGGTCGATTTTAGTAAAATTTGCTCTTCAAGTATCCCCACAAAAAAAAGTCTAACGGAGTCAAATCCGGAGACCTTGGTGGCCATTCGATCGGCCCTCTTCTTCCTATCCACTTACCTCGGAAAACGGTGTTCAGGTAAGTTCGTACATCAACGGCGTAGTGTGGAGGCGCCCCATCCTAATGGAACCACAAATCATTTCTATTTGGAAATAGCTGATTCAGTTGTGGCACCAGATAACCCCGAAGAGAGTGTAGATACCGAGCACCATTTACGCTTTATTTTAGTATATTAGTATGGCTTTATTATCTGGTTGTTTAAAATTCCGCCCCGAACGTTCACTTCTTGGGGATTGTGTGTGCTATGCTCCTCCATCCGATGTGGATTTTCTCTTGCCCAATATCGATACGTCTGACGGTTTACGTGACCATTGAGCATAAAAGTAGCTTCATCTGAAAATAGCATTTTGTATGAAACTCCGATCTCTATTACAGCGTTCCATCATGATTCCGCAGAATTCGACTCTTCTATAATAGTCATCGTCTAACAGTTCTTGGACCAGATGAATTTCATACGGATGCCACTTTTTTCAACACTCTAACAACAGTCGATCGGTGTAAATTATTATCCAGTGCGACTTGCATCGTTGGTATGGGGGTTTTCTTGGAACGCAAGTACCACGTCAAGTTTTTGGGCTCCTGAAATTGATTTTCTACCACTTTTAGGGAGATCTTTAACGTGGCCCGTTTCTCGAAACTTTCTCTCAATTTTACTAATTGTTTTTCAGCTTTTAATGGGATTTTCTCTCCTCGTTTCTAAAACGAAAAGCTGAAAAATGAATGTACCACCTCCTCGAAGAACTTACAGACAGTATTTACTAATTGTTGATTGAGAAACGGGTTCTCGGTTGGGGTATGTAGTATTTAATAAATCACGAAACTCTGCTTGAGTCCTTGATTTATCTTCACAGCCAATCATATTTGAAATTTCGATCCGTTCGGTTTCTGTGAGTCTCATTGCCAGATTATAAGTGATTTGAATATTTTTATAGGAATAATGTCAAAGACTTCAATGACACTTCACTTCAATGATATCGACTAATTTCAAACTAGAGTGTGAACTTTTATCAATCAATGTATTTCTTTCTCCGAATCAACAAAAACAATAGCAGACACTACGATGTTTTATTCTCAGTGGCGGTCCTTAGTTCAACGATGAGCATTTATTGTAATTTCATTCTTCTCAATACATAATTTCGGTTGACCCTGTATAAATATATATTGGAATCATTATACCGTTGAAAAGACGATTAGTATAAGAATAAGGTGCCACATGTCTCCTATTTGCATTAAAAAAAACTTCGAAGACGTCATCACGCCAACACCGGTGACGTAACGTATCTCACATGTAAATCATGAGGTGGTCCGTCAAAAATTAAAATTGATTGATTTGGATTTTTCCCAAAAGACGCCTTTTTTTCAATATCGAATTTATTCCATACATTTGCATCGTACAGTATGTACAAACGACCCATCTCAATTGAACTGAAATCGCATATCAAATTCAATAATTAACTCATCAAATACTATGTTTGCCACACACAAACTGAAAAGTTTCGGTGGCATGCAATGGATTACACACAAGATTGTATTGATGACATTGATGAATTTGGAAAACTATCGAAGAGATTACGAAAATAACAGCTGTTCAGTACAGAGACCACAATGAAAACATTTAATACCCAACAAGGTGGCACACTGAGTACTGAATAAGACATCGCAGATCAATTTAATATAAACATTTGACCTAAAGATTTCCCATATTATACCAAGCTTCATGGAAGTGGCGACGAGGATTTCGAAAAGAACCCACAGTAAATAACCATGTCAGAGCGTTTCCAGAAAACCATCACCGAAATAATGAAAGCTCAGCATATCCAGGCGCAGCTTCAACAAGATGAATTGATGAAAAATCAGCAAGAATTTCTTTTATTTTTGTCTCAGACCTTCAAGTCAAGCGGAGTTCTACCCAAAACTGCGGAAGTAAGTGAAAAATTTCGTATAGAAACTCTGAGCACTAGAATCACTGAATTTCACTATGATCCAGAAAACCGTTACCAATGTTATGAAAGTTTGTTCTTTGAAGATGCACAAAAACTTTCAGATCCAACCAAAGTAAGACTTTCACTGAGAAAATTGGACACACAGGTGCATCAATAATCAATCTGATTTTGCCCAAACTTGCAGAAATGTTCGGAGTCAATCTTCGATACCCGCTATCAGTGTATGAAACTCACCAAAAATAGTGCCGACGATTTTCTTGTATATGCTGCAAAAGTGAATAAGTTTTGTGAAAAATTTGATATCAGAAAAATAACAGTCGATCAATTCAAATTGTCTTTTTTCGCATGTCGACTCCAGTCTGGTAACGAGTCAGATGTCAGAACAAAACTATTATCAAAACTCGATGGGAACTATTCAGAGTTTCTCTAACTTCGAGATATAACATCTGAATGTCAGCGATTTCTCAATTTGAAACAAGATACCGCAATGATATAACATTCCAACACATCCGTAGTGAACACAATATCTCAAGAGAAAAAATATATACAAGGATTGAAGCAGTCATCCTAATGCCTCCACCCTACGATATATCCACACTCCGTTCTTATATTGAAGAAATCAATTATTACGGAAAATTCGTCAGGAATATGCATGAACTTCGAAAACCCTTCAATCAATTATTAAAAAAAAAAAACGTAAAATGGAATTGGAGTGTCAGCAATCTTTCCACAAATCCAAGGAAATATCATAGTCAAATCTCCTTGTGACTCACTACAACCTAGAATTTCCCATTGTAGTAGTAGCTGATGCCTCCAACACTGGTATTGATTCATGCATTTCCATGAATTTCAAGATGGATCCATGAAAGCATTTTATCATGCTTCCAGATCGCTCACAGAGAAAGAGAAAAAGTACAGCCAGATAGAAAAAGAAGCTCTTGCACTAGTATTTGCAGGAAAGAAGTTCCATCATAAAATATATGGACTCCCTGTTATTTTTCAGAGCGATCACAAGCCATTACTTGCCATTTTTGGTTCGAAAAAAGGCATTCCTGTTTATGCAGCAAATCGTTTGCAATTATTATGGAAGCATACGATTTCCAAATCGACTATATCATACTGTCTGTAAGTTCCTCGAGGAGGTGGTATATTCATTTTTCAGCTTTTAATGGGATTTTCTCTCCTCGTTTCTAAAAAATAGAGTAGAAGTTATTAAAAATTATTGCAATATATTTGTAGTAAGGACAGATTTAGGATCTGTCCCAAAATGTCACTGCGCTTGAAATTAAACCTTTAGATACCTAAAAGAGAAATTCTCTATTGGTCAGTGACACCTTGTTTTTGAAAAAAATTGGAAATACAAATATATTTAATAAGAATAAAACCTCTACTTATCTTGGTGGACGTTTCGGGAACGAATCTGCTCCCGTTCTCAACACAATTGAAATATTTTTCTCTTCGTAAAATTTTTTCAATGTTTTCGATTTTGACACTGAAAAGTGACAATTTGGCAAACAGAGGAATTCTGGTTTCAAGGTGTTTTCATTAATTGAAAAACGACTATATCATGCTGATAAACTATCTCGACTAAGCAATTCTGATGCAGATCGACATAAAGAATATGTAATTTCTTCAGTAAGAATTGTATCCGAAGTTTTACAAGTTCTGAACATTGCTATTGAACCTCTCACAGTTACCAGTTACACACAGGATGATTCATCAAGCAACTTCCAAATGCAGGACTCTCCAAAGGTTCATAGAATACGTTCAAAATGATACCTGACCAAAGAAAGTTAGTTGAGAACTAAGATCATTTTACCACAGTACAGAAACTCTTTCAGTTTTTGATGAATGTTCAATGTTCGCAGAACGCGTCGTAGCTCCATAGAATTTCAAACATCGTATTCTACACCAGTTACATAAAGGTCACCCAGGACAAGAAAGGATGAAGTTCCTAGCAAGGAGTAACGTATACTGGAATAATATTCATGCAGACACCCAAGATTTCGTCTGAAAATGTTTGATTCGTTCAGGTTCAGAACCAGCAAAATCTCCAAAAATTCAATTTCCCCATGGTGTACACCTAAAGGACCCTTGCATCGACTCCATATAGATTTTGCATAAAGGAGATTCTTTTTTCATTATTGTTGATGCCTAATCGAAATGGCGAGAAATACTAAGCACAAGAAATACGACAACTGCATTCATAATCAGAACACTGAAAGAGATTTTTGAAAGATTCGAACATCCACACATAAGGACACCACCCTACCATCATCAATCCATTGGGACAACAGATTCAGGCATTTTTAGCAATTAACTGAACCACTCCGACTCGTTATAAACCAAATGGAACATCTCCAGCAGAAGTAGAAATGTGAGAACAACTCTTGATCTGTTGTAATCGTCATCTCGACAAGGAAATAATAACAATCATCCTACATCTTCCAAATCATTCGAAATTAGTGATATGGTTAATTACCAAGTTCATTGTAACAATAAATACCAATGGAAATCTGACAGGATGACCAGCGAGATTGGGAATGTCATGCATGAATTATGACATATGACCAAGTAAAACAAAACGAATTCCCAGTGACTTGAATGATTTTAGATTGAGAAGAGAATCATAGTCATCAAAAAAATAACGAATGTTTTATACTATATTCTCTATTTCGGCTGTATTATACGGTTTCGTTAATATTGAACACATATTTTCATAACATAATTCAATAATCATTTAGGAAAATTTTGGCGAAATAATTGAACTGGCAGAAATTATTCGTTTCTGTCAGTTGACAGAAATTTGACACAATATAATGGAAAGTTTGGTAAATTTAAAACATGATTGAAATTTTTGTAAAATCAACTTTCCTATTAGTTAGACTCACTTATTATGTCAGATGAATTTTAAGGAATAGCGCCTGAATTCTCTACATAATAATATATATTTAATATTTTTTTTTATTAACTTCAGGTACAATATAAAATTTAGACATAGTAAAAGGTAAGTTAATAAACTGAAAAGTCACGTAAACTGTTTCCAGTTTGTGTGTGACTGTGAGAATTACAATCAGTAATTTAGAAATCACGTAACAAGAAATATAATAAAATACAAAATTCATATTTAGCACTAGATTTATAATTATATACACTTATATTGGTTACATCACACCTATATAAATAAAAGGACAGTTTGTTGTCTAATAAAAAAAAAACAAGTATAATAAAGGACACAATTGAGAAGGCTGATAACTATATGTATAAACACAGAAATATTAGGAATACACTATTTTATGTATCTGTGTAGTCATTCAATCGTTTTTTAAATTCATTTTGATTTCTTGAACTCTTCAATTGATTGGGTAGATAATTAAACAATTTGAGACTGAGGTAGCTGTAGCTTTTTTGTCCTACAACTTTATTCATAAACGGCATTTTCAAATTATTTTGTTTTGTTCGGGTGTTGTATTCGTGTACAATATTCCTGGAATTTCGATGAATGCAGAAGATAATTCCACCATTTCTGAAATTTCTTTCGAAATCTACAGCAGTTGTACAATTAATATACAATATTAGCAGATCCTACAGATACCTATTCTGTAATTAATTTGATTATTAAAAAAATATATCTGTTGATGGTCATTGCAATTATTTTTGTTTCCTATAATTCAATATTCGATTATTTCAATGATTTTGCAGCGTAAATCAGTACCATTTTCAGGATATTCTTTATAGATCTCGGGTAGTGACAGTCACACTGCCATGTTCGAGCTGTCGATTATATTTATCATATGTAGGCATACCAATCTACGGAAACCAAATCATCACAAACACCTAAAAAACATGTATTCATGGAGCTCATTATAAAAAAAAGCTGAAAAATTCAATAATAAACTTTTTCCCCAAATGTTACGGACTTGGTGATGGATGGATGGATATATATATATATATATATATTTATATATAGGTACCATGTATATCTGAACAATGGCTTCTGGCTTTTATCAACAAAATATCATTTATGAATTGCTGTTTCAGATCCACCTCCAGAGAAGAAAAGTAAAAAAGCAATTCCTAGTAAGTTAGATCAATCATCCGGAGATCCGTTGAGTGATTTACTCAAATAGCTTTTCATTGATATTATTGATATTGTTATGAATATATACATATATACCTATTTTGAAATTGTATTATCTATTGTTTAATATACGAATTCATTATTAATCATCATTATTTCACGATATATACCGGCCGGGTGTCCCAGTCATCTATGCCAGTATTCATGTTCTAAAGGACTAATTCATTCCTTATGGAAAATGATCAAAATAAAAATAGATTTTTCCGGAAGGAACTTTTTATATTTCTTCCTGTTCTCAAATTATACTTGAATGAATACTTCGTTTTTCACATTAGAAAAAATACAATGTGTTTTATTGGGAAATGCGCATATAGTAAGGGTAGATGGGGGGCATCGAGGTGCTTCTGAATAACTTATATTTTATTGGATCTATAGTTCTTTATAACCAGGACACAAGATAATTTATTAATTTTCCCTATTTTTCAATTGATAACTATACAACACCCTATACATTACAATATTTGGGTTGTATGTTCTTTTTTTTATCTGTGGACAACACGAAAGGGAAACCTATAATGTTCGAGGAACATCGTGTTAGCCAGCGGTGGAATTTTGGGTGAGAAGGAAGGTGTTGGAATTTTTCTTGAAAGTTTGGAGGTTGTAAGCATCAGGAAAGACTTCACTAGGCGAAGAATTCCACAACTTTGCCGTTCTATTGATGAATGATGCTTGGTATAGCGATGATCGACAGGTCTCGAGCCTGACAGTGTAGAGGTGACCAGCCTGAGCTCGTCTGGTTTGTCTACTAGGAATCGCGCGTGATGGCGTAATAGATGAAATTTCAGTTGAGCACCGACCATGGAAGTACCTATAAAAAAGGCAGAGATCGCCGACCTTCCTACGATGATCTAGAGAGGTCAATGATTTGGTGAGTGTTGTATCATCGACTAGGCGAATAGCTCTCTTCTGAATTGAATCTAAGAGCTTAAGCGTATGTTTGGGGGCTGAGCTCCAAACATGTGAGCAGTACTCCAGGACAGGTCGAATTTGTGCTTTGTAGATCATAAGCAGTTGCTGGGATGTAAAGTATCTCTTCGCACGGAATAGAAAACCAAGTTTTTGTGAAGCAGTTTTCGCAATGGACCTCAAATGATCGTCCCATGAGAAAGCACTGTTGGTGGTGACACCCAGCATGGATATTGACGACCTCATAGGAATAGTGATACCCGACATCATCAAATTGGGCATTGTGTAATCAGCCTTCTTGGTGAACATACAAGCTTTAGTTTAGTTTTAGTTGCATTGAACTGTACTAGATTCTCAGATCCCCATTTCAGAATTCTTGTCATATCCTCATTTAAAGCATCGACCTGTCTTCGCCTTGCATCTCTGGCCTCGTTGGATGATATAAGGGCTCTAGAGGAAAAATGGCTCATTCCAGGCCTGGCCTCAAAAAAATCAATAAGTAGATTTCGAGTCGAAACCTACCCTATACATCAATATTTTGAAATTACGTTCACAAATTTCGAAACAGCAGGAAAAAATTAAGTCAGACTAAACGTAGTTGGTGTTTCCGCTCACAACCTTTTTGATTATTTACTTGAGTCAAATCTAGATGTTAATGAAGTGACACAAAATAAAAAAAAATATTTGTCTTTCCCAAATGTTAGTTTTCCAGTTTCGATCCATAAAATCGTCAATTTTTTGTATCTCAATTCCTGGATTCCAACATTATTGAAAATTGAGAGGACCTGTCCATATCTGGGACAAATAATCATTATCAATGACTTAACTTTCAAATACTCTACAGGAAAAAATGCTAACTATAAAGATGAGGAAAATTGCGATTCCGACAAAAGCAAAACTTCAATTTTAACATCAGAAAACTAGAATAATCTATATAAAAGTCTAATTAAAAATCTTATTTCAAGAGCAGGGTAATGTATTGAGTAAAATGGAGCCACTTTGAACAACTGTTTTAAGTTATTTTATTTACATCTTTTTGTGTCTTAATTCTCTTCATTCAGCTTGATACGATTCGTTGCAACTTTATTTTTGTTTGAAGTTTTGCTTCTTTCGGAATGTTAATTTTCCCTCATTTTTATAATTTTGATTCAAATCTAGCGCAATGAACAAATGTTATTATATTTGTCTCACGCATATAGGGTATTTGAATGAATATTGAATGTCATTGATAATTATAATTTGTCCCAAATACGGACATATCCTCTCGATTTTCAATAATGTTGGAATCCAGAAATTACGAGAATGAGAAATAGTTGATAATTTTATGGATTGAAGTACCATTTGAGAAAGAGAAATATTTTTTTTCTTGATCTTGTGCCACCCCATTATGAAAACATCTTGATTTGTCCCAAATTGATGAATAAAAAATTTGCATGCGCGAACAAAGACAATACAGGGTGTTGTTTCGACTTGAAACCTACTTTTTAATTTTTCAAGGCCGGACCTGGAATTTGTCCACAAAGAACATACGAACCAAATATCACAATTTATAGGGCGGTTCATGAGTTATGATTGATTGAA
Organism: Gastrophysa polygoni; assembly: GCA_963576655.1. NCBI lineage: Eukaryota > Metazoa > Arthropoda > Insecta > Coleoptera > Chrysomelidae > Gastrophysa > Gastrophysa polygoni. The sequence goes on along the minus strand of OY755091.1, from coordinate 18,835,962 downwards.
GAAATAGAGAGAATTAATAAACCACCCTGTACATTGGTTGTAAAGAACGGTACACCAATAAAATAGGTTATTCAGAAGCACCTCGGTTTCAACCCTTACTGTATGTGCTTTTCCCAGCCTGTATAAAACATGGAACGTTCCATATCATTTCATTCATGAAGTAATATGGTTTTAAATGATTTGACTCTGATAGTCATTGATAGCCAAAGTGGTATATATCGACAATACAAGTACTACTATCGACATCCGATGGATGTCCAGTGGATATTCATTCAGGATATTTTGGATATCCACTGGACTTCCAAATATTATCCAGAGGACGTTCAATGGATCTCCTCAGGCAACTAACCTGGACGTCTATGAGATATCCATCATCGTTGTCAGAAATAAAAAAAACGAGAAATTAAACTCGCAACCTTTCGAGGCCATCTTGTCACTTGTTGAAGGAATTGTATCCTAACAAGTATTCGGGGTATCTGATGATGCTTCTCATTTCAGTAGCAAGCTCAAATAGCTTCAAGAAAATATAAAACAGAAAAATATACTGGCTAGTACACAGCCAACTATCGTATGAAATCAGAAAATAATGTTACACCAATACAAATTCAAGTCTTTCGCTATAATGGACGTAGGATTGAACAGAATAACTTATGTATATCCACTGGGATGTCGGAAAGAATGCTGATCAAAACAATATTCAATGTTTCATCTCTTTTCTTTTGAAATTGATCTCGTATCCTTCTGATTAACATATTTCTATGACTTCTACATTTCTTTCCTCTGGAAATACACCAATTCGCAAAATAAAACACTCGATTTCTGGTTCCTACCGAAGAGCTTTCATTCGACTTCAGATCGAGAAAAGGAACATTGTGAAATTGCTTACAGAGGTCAATCCAGAGTGATGTTTGTATCTCTTTGTGGATAGGATCTACAGGGCGTCTCAGAATAAAGTGCAATAAATGGTACAGGGTGATCAAAATTGGCCGATTGAAATGAACTAACCTCTATACGAAAATGCACCATTGAGGTGTGAGAGAGCGGTGAAGATTTAATTTTTTCTCAGATTTCTCACAATATTTCCAAATCAATATTTCCAGAGCAATTTACTTTTTCAATATAATATTATTTACGATTTCAATTTTTTTCCATATGGAATTTGCCGAACAACAAAAAAAGTAAATTGAAGAATCTGACTAAAGGAATTTCAAAAGAAATCGTGTTAGAGCTTATGAATTATGAGGTTTAAATGGACTCTTCAGCGAAAAAGGTTACTGAAAAAGTGAACTATCAAATCGAGAATCTCTCGGCAAGAATTGCTGTATTGGAAATGAAAATCTCCGATATACAGGGGGAGAAAGAGGAATTGTCTAGGAAAGTGAAGACTTGGAACAAGAAAAGAAGTTGGACCAATTACGTCTCTATGGCCTACCAGAATCTCATGACGGGAACTTGATTTCTACATTAGAACAAATATTCTCATCAAAACTAGCAATTAAGCCAACCATAGTACAATGTTACCGTATTGGTAAACGACATCCTGGTTCCCACCAACGGCCTGTTATCATAAAATTCGTAAGTATTCAACAAAGAAACGTAATATATACTGCAAAGGAAATTTTAAGGGAGTAATATAATAGTAGCTGAAGATCTTATCAAGAGTAGACACGATATGTTGATTTATGCCAAATAGAAGTTGGGAAGAGATAAAGTCTGGACGATTAACGGGAACCTGTATACACTATGTCTAATGGAATGAGATTAGCATTGAAATCAGCAGAGAATATCATTAAATTATGTGAATAGCCAGGCACACAAGGAATACTATTTTGAATCATTGTATTTTCTTATAACAATAAAAAAATAATAAAAAGTACAGTACTGTAAAAGTGGGAAAAATCAGAGATATATATGTGGAATTTCTAAATGTTAGATCATTATTTGGAATTCAAAACACCATTGTTACAGGAAAAATTTGATATTATAGGAGTTACAGAAACTTGGCTATCAGAAAATATAACAAGTGACTCATTGAGTATTATTGGATATGAATTCATTCGTAGATGCAGGGGTTCTAGGGGTGGAGGTGTAAGAATGTATCTGAAGAATGATTTGAAGTTTGAAGTTCTTGAATGAATGTCATATGAATATATGGAAGAACTTTGGGTACGATTCAGATTCAACAAACAGATATACATAGTAGTAACGATTTATCGACCACCAAAAGGCAATCTTATTGTTTTTTCGATACATTCGAGGATTCACTATCAGAATTAACAATATCAAGTGACCGATTCATATGTGGAGGTGACGTCAACATAAATTGTTTAGATATGAATAGCCAAAATACTGGAAATTATAGAATCCCTTGACCTATAGCAAGTTGTTGACTCACCCACCAGAATTACTCAATCATCTAACAGCTTACTCGATGAAATATTGCTTTCGAATGATAAACAAAATATTATTTGTAATACTAAGAATACATCGAATATTTCGGATCACTGCCTCCCAACTTGCAAGTTGAGTGGAAGAATTTCTCAAGAAACTAAAAAATTCGTTGCTCTGAGGAATATGAAACGAATAGATAAAACCCTTCTGGAGCAATACTTGCACAATGCGCCTTTTGAAAACGTGTATTATATCCAGGATATAAACAGTAAGGTAGATCATGTGAATCGATTGATTTTGAACATATTCGATGATTTGGCAGCATTGAGAACGGTATCTATCGAAAACCAGAAACCTCCTTGATTAACAGATATCGTTGAAATGATGATAGAAAAAGCATATCATAGATTCAAAAGAACGAAAAACATAGATCACTGGAACTATCATAAACAGCTTAGGAATCAAGTAAACATTGCCATACGAAACGAGAAAAAAAAGGTTTTTTAGAATTTTGTGCTAGGAAAAACAATAGCAGTAAAGTAATGCGGAAAAGATTACAAAATTTGAATATTCACAACAAAAAATGTCCTATCTCCCTACCAGCCTGTCTTGATAATCCATCCAGAATAAACCAATACTTTTTACAGCCTTAATTAAATAAGTCAGAACCCGAACAAAATCTATTGAATAATTATAATCAGAATACAAAGTGTCATTCTGAGGAACTCTTCGAATTCAAAACTGTTACGTCATTAGCTTCAGGTCCAGACTTAATCAATTTGGAGATGATATTACTTCGTTGCTGGACAATTCTACCTGTTTTGATTAATATTGTGAACACTTGTCTGCTAGAAAATGTATTCCCCGATATCTGGAGAGTCTGCCCAAAAAAAGTGACGTATTGAGTTACAATGATCCCCGACTAGTTAGTTTATTAGCTTGTATGTCGAAAAAGTAATGAAGAAAATAATGAACAATCAGATAAAACTTCATCTGGAAAAATATTCTATATTACCATCTGTACGATCAGGGTTCAGATCAGGATTCAGTTGTACGACAGCTTCACTTAATATTGTCGATCAGATGCAGGAAAAACAACAGTGCTGATACTTTTAGATTACTCTAAGACGTTCGATACTATGAACAACCAGGTTTTGCTTTCCATTCTTCATTTTGTAGGCTTTTCGGTCAATGCAATGCAACTCATGGCTACTCATATACAAAATAGGTGCCAATTTGTGGAAACATTTGTCGGACAGTCTACAAGGGAAATTGTGACTTGTGGTGTTCCCCAGGGATCTATCCTACGACCATTGTTGTTCAGTAAATACACTAGTCACTTTTTAACTAGTATAATAACTTGCAAATCTCACTTTCATGCTGATGATACACAGCTGTATCACTCATTCATTCCTGATTAATTGTTTTTGGCATAACAAGCAATTACAGAAGATTTGGATCAGCTAGTGAGGCTGTCTACATTGTATTACTTGAAAATCAATGCGCTCAAATCAAATGTCATGATTTTTTGGGGTAAAACAAACAACACATCGAATCTGTTATGGAAATCCAAATCCAAGGTGAGGAATTGTCTTTTGTTGAAAATGTGAGAAATTTGGGTTTGTATCTGGACACAGATCTTCGTTTCAAAAAGCATATTAGTACTTGTATCCAATTGCTTTCAACCACAGCCAAAAGGATGTTGAGTGATACGCTGGTCTTGAGTCATTTGAGTTCCTGCGATGCACTATACGGACCTTGTCTGCTTAGAAGTGATGTTGATCTCAGATTTATCTATGGTATCCGCAAATATGATCCAGTATCGCACATGTTGAAACCCTCTGGGTGGTTGAAAATACAAGATCGGCGAAAACTCCATTTTCTAGTTCTGTCACACTCAATAATTCACAAACAGCGTCCTCCATACCTTTACAATGAAATCACATAGGACTGATGTACACAATCTGAATTCACGGCATAGGGGTCTCATCACTCCTCCATCTTTCCTATTTTGGGGCTGAACTAGAACTTTTCCAAATTGTTTTCATCTCCATTTTGCATGATTATATTCACCCTCGCTGTTGTAAATGTTATTTTTGTAATTGAAATAAATATTATCATTATTATTGTTATTATTATTATTATTATAAAGAATATGCATGGAACACATGTCTTACCAATTCAATCGATACACAGGGAAATCTTTGAAGAACATCTCCTTCTGGCTCAAATTCTCGAACAAAACGGATGACGCAGGACGTCATGCTGAGCCATTCGCTATCACCTATATGGTCTTGAGCAACTGATAAATGAACCCACTCCAATCCTGATATCATCAATCATATGCCAATACGCCAGACCTATTCCTCACTTACAATCCGGAATCGTATGAAGTTAATAAAGTCCGTACACACGTACCTCCACAATCTGTTCCTATTTCACCCTACGAACCAGTCCAACATCCCCACGCAAGTTTCTTAGGAGAAGAATGTGTTTGAATCAGGAGACACTAAGGAATGTGCTGAGGAGATTTGGCGCGGAGATTATCATACTGTGGATGAAAACTTACATCCTATACCACCAAATTACCAACCACTGGTGAACCATGTTTCAATAAAACCTGTTCTAGGGTTGTCGCTTCGAAGTAAGCAGCGTACCGTCGTTGGCACAGGAACCCATGCCAAGAAACTAGAGCTGAATATGTTACAATCGAACGATAGATACATCTAAGAGGCGTATAGCACCAAGATAAGAACATCCAGTACCCAAATGTTTCCCTTTCGTTTCGGACCTTTGCCTAGGCAAACGGGAGAATTTTCACTTACAGCTCATTTCCTTCCTTGTTTGCAGAAAATCCTACATTGAAGCTGACAACGAAGCCTACAACGAAACCAAGACCTTCCCAATACCGCTACTATCGATAACCATCTCAGAAATTGTCTTCCGTCAACGTACAATCAGGCATATTGTGATCAGCCTCAATACCCATAAGGCTTCAATACATCTGAAGATGAGGTTATTTGCCCAGTTATGTCAGCAAACATCTTCGACCATGGTGCTATGAATTCGAGATTATGTATACAACATCAACAATAAATTCAAATTTGGTAGATTGTTCAGCGAGAGTAATTATAAGAATTTTACAATAGTTGTCAATTGGAATATAGTGCATTTTGCCGATGACCCCTTTCTTCCAATTCATAAAATATTTTCTAAATGCATTGAAATTTCTTTTCCCATTCAAAAAATCAAAATTTGAAATGGAAACAAAAAAATCTGGATTGCTAGAGAAATTTGTATTTTTGCTATGAATCTACGAAGTGTCCATCATATTAACAAATACAACAATACTGGTTTTATTCATCAATATTACATTAGCTATAGAAGAATCTATAGAAATATCAGTGAGGCAGCTATCAAACGAATGTAATACCAACAGAATCTCCAATAGTAATAACATATCCACTGCAACCTGGTGTGTTGTGAATGTGGAAAAAAGACTGTATCCGATGAGATTTCTCTAGATCCTAACATTCTCAATATATTCTATTGTTCCATAGAAAGTATAGCAGAAAAACTAAAAGCAGTCCCTGATCCGCTACTCTATGCATTTGTTCTTGATGATACGGATTTGGTTGAGCTATTGTAAACACATATAAAACACTTAAAAAATAATACATATTACGGAATGGATAATATTTCAATAAGAATCTTCGAGAATATGCTTCTGGTCCAGTTAATCGATGAGTCTTTCTAAAGAGGATTTTTTTTTCCTGAAAATTAGTGTTGTTATTCCTCTTTGAAAAGGTAGAGATACTCCGTATCCTGCAAACTTTCGTCCCATTTCTCATATTCCGACTTTGGTAAAAAATATTGAGAGATTGGTCACAGCTAGATTGATGATGTTTCTATCCGCTCGAAAGGTTCTGAGCCCTCACCAATTTGGTTTCCAACAACAAAAAAGTACAGGAGACGCTGTTTTCTCATTTCTGAAAGAGCTGTATAATACAGTCAATCTCAAAGAGGTTTGCGCGGCAGTATTTTGTGATCTGTCAAAGGTTTTCGATTGTTCGATTGTTTCAGGAATCAGAGCCTTAGTTGGATTGAGTCATACTCGAGTAAACGTACTCATTTCGTGAAAACAAATACAGAAACTAGATCAGTTAAACATTGTGTGCCACAGGGCTCTGTTCTGGGCCCCATCATGTTCTTACTGTATTTCAACGATTTAACTAGTCTCAAGATGGTGATGGCAGTTTTACTATATTTGCAGACGACACGACTATCTTGTGGCGTGAGACCAATACAAATAGACTACACTCGAAAATTGTTTATTATATCCCCACGGTAAAATGGTGGTCCAACTCCAATTTGCACTCGTCAAATATAGATAAAACCAATCTCTCATAATTTGAATGTAGTTTACCGTATATTCCTTGTACTGAAGTACTGAAGTCGTCATTGGGCAAACGTATATAAGTAAATTTCTTGGAATCCATCTGGACAACAACCTAAATTTTGAGAACCATGTGAAGTCCTTAGATAGGAAACTAGCATCTGGGTGTTATGCTTTGCGATGAATGGTGTCGTGAGAAATAGGTACATGCACTGCGAAAGTAGTGTACCACGCTTTGATTGAATCACTCGTCAGATACGGTATATGTATCTTTTTGGGGTATCTGCAGCCAACAAAACTTCAACAATATCTTTATTCTTCAAAAGCGTGCAGTCCGATATCCTTGTAAGGTTAGTCTCAGACTATATTGTAAACCGCTGTTCGGTCAAATGAAAATCCCAACACTTCCCTCATTATCCATTCTCGAAAAACTGTGTCTAGTACATAAAAACATATGATGTAAGAGTATCATATGATGAAACTGTTGGCATCACTCGCCAATATAACAATCTCAGACCTAACGAAGAACTGTCGGTCTGCAATTTAACTGTACAATCATCTCCCTCCCATCTCCGAACACTTAGATTCGCGATCTCAATTCAGGAGATCTGTCGAATCAATTACTCATCGACGAGGTGTTTTATAGTGTCCAAAAGTTTCTCGACAGAGATTGGAATAGTTAATATAGATATAATTATTTATGAATCGTTTATGAATCGTTTATGAATTCGTTGCTCAATGAAAATCTTGTTTTTCAGGCCTCCAAGAGCGATTCCAGACACACAAACTAGACGAGCTCAGGCTGGTCACCTCTACCAAAGACTAGCAAATAACCATTGTCAGGCTCGGGATCTGCCGAATTTTGCTCTACCAAGCATTGAACATCAAAGTTGGGGAATTCTTTGCTTAGTGACGAGCTCAGTGATGTATTTTTCTTGATGCCTATGACCTCCACCGCTGTCTAACACGATTAGGGTTTCCTTACGTGTTGTCGAAGGATGGAATAAATTACCTAATGAGAGTAATCAAATAGGATAGGATATCATGTTTTCTTGCTCAAATTAGAACATATCGTTAGTTGACATCAATGAATACATTTCATATCTCCTATTACATAGTGTTACGAGATTAGAGAAGCATCATTAGAAGTTGACCCGCGCCCACTATAATTGTCGGCCGACCGAAAAGGGACAGAATCATCGCGAAATACTAGGAATCTACCTGAAGTTCGCGAAGGTTCTAGAATCATGTGTATCTCGGTATAAATACGGGAATGATGGGCCGGGAGAGTAGTACGATTTAGAACCGTGAATCGAGCAATAGGCGAGATCGAATTAGTGTAGAAGTGAATTGTTATTGTGTTTTGTAGAATTCGTTGAATAAATCGTTTTGAGTGTTATACGGAGTGTTTGTAGAAACCGTAGGATTTATCGAGTGTGCATACAGATTAGCCCAATTGATCACATTATGAAATCACATCGATCAGAATACCTGATCAGTGATAATTTGTGTGCAGGAATATCAAATTGGTAACTGAATATGAATTGATATAATTATTTCGAAATTCATATATTCCACGTTACGACATTGTTAACATGAGTGTCACGAACTTTGTTTTCGAAGATACAGCTCATACCTATATTGAGATTATTTTTTTGAAGTCATTGGAAATAGCTGCTGGAGATTATATCTCCTTCTCCTTGAATAAAAACATAATAAAGGAACATGATATCATCAGTCAGTATAAAACAAAGCGGAATGTTTTGATCATGTATGAATAATTATTGAACAGTACCATTGTCTATACGATTTTAAATGATGTTCAAATTGCTTGTAGGACTTTCATTTGTGATATTCATTTATGGTGAGTGGATTTTGGATTTTTCAATTATAGCAAAATGAAATCGGATGAAATAGGTACCTGATCGACTAATATAGAGTAAAATTTGTCCATCTCTTCGACTAACTCATCAATTCAATAATCATCACATCCTCTCGACCGTAATGATTCGAAACTAAACTCAGTTGTGAACGTGATGAATGGAATTAAGATTGATTGAAAAATATGTAATTGTATTTTTGAACAACTCATGATAACCGAGATATTTTTTGTGACTTTTTCTGCTCGATTTTGAACACAATGAAAAATTAGTTTCGAGAAAAGTCATTTTCACTCTTTTCATTGTCAAAAACGACTGAAAATTGAAAATATTATGAAGAAAGAAATATATAAATTGTGTTGAGAACGGGAGCAGATCCGTTCTCGAATCGTTTGATTTCATCAAAAATATATTTGCATTTCCAAATTCTTGAAAACCAAGGTGGCACAGACAAAAAGAGAATTTCTGTTTAAAAAATCTTTGTTGTCTTTGTTGAAGTTAATGCTGTTCCCCAAGAGATGCCAATCTCTTCCCTAAGATGTTTTTCATTGCTTTATAGTGCATTATGATTTGAATATCTTATAATTTTCTCAAATCATCAGAGATGCATGAAACTACAAGAAATCAAAGGAAATCGAAATTTCACATGCAAGAGTAAGGCAAAAATTACAAAACCGTTTCGAAATCTTGTTTGGTTGCTTGATCTGAAAAAAAGGAATTCACAAAAAAATGCAAAATATTCATAAGAAATGTGAGACCATTCAAACTTTTCCTTTTCTTTAATACTTTCTTTAAACACCTATTGTATCGTGAATCAGTAGAGACCGATTATTTTTGAGCTGATGAATCTTCAGCAGAAAGAATGTAGCTTCCGAATGCTTCGATGAATTTGATAAATGAATTTGACGTTTGATTAAGTAGGTCTGGTAATTACACATTTGGTATTACGAAAGTCATTTAGAAAAAAAAATGAAACTTCAAAAACCATATCTTGGAAACGAAGCGTTTCCGGACATAAATTTATTTAGACAATTCATATCAGTAAGGAATCACCTCCTGCACTTTGTCAAAGTATTTTTGAATCATCCCGTATATATATATATACAGGGTGAGTCAGAATGAGACTGGCTTACGAATTCCTCACCTCATTATGAGGTGGAAAATTTATCAACGTATGTCCTAAAATGCATCTACTCTGAGGATGGAACAGACCTTTTGTTTTTGTGAAGCAGTTCTCGCATTGGGACTAGCATATGATGATCGTCCCAGGAGAGAGCGCTGTTGGTGGTGATACCAAACATGGATATTGACGACCTCATAGGAACAGTGGTACCCAACATCCATCATATTGGGCGTTGTGTGATCTGCCTGCCTGGTGAACATACAAGCTTGAGTTTTTGTTGCATTGAACTGCACTAAATTTTCAGATCTCCATTTCAGAATTCTTGTCATATCCTCATTGAAAGCATCGACCTGTCTTCGCCTTGCACCTCTGGCCTCGTTGGATGGTATAGGGGCTCTAGAGGAAAAGGCGGAATGAAATGTACTATCATCCGCCAAGCTATGAACTGGGCTAGAGGTCACATCCAACAAATCATTGATGTGGGGCAAGAACAAAGTTGGTGCCAAGACAGAGCCTTGTGAAGCACCAGCATTGATCGTATCAGACAAAACTCCGTCTGCCACCACGTAGAGTGATCTATCTGCAAGGAAACTCGATAGTAAAAGACATAGTTGGGGCGGCAACGAGGTCTTGGTGCCAAACTCGGTCAAATGCTTTGGAAATATCCGATGCTACAGCCAGAGATTCCCAATGTCGATTGACACCTGCCAATTATATGTCACGTAGGTGAGCAGATCTCCTATTGATATTTGGTAACGAAATCCATATTGCCGGTCGTTCACGTGTCTTGAGCTCTCTAGATATCGGATGAGCTCGACGTTGAGTGCTTTTTCCATTACTTTAGAGATCACAGATAGTAGTGCAATACGTCTGTAGTTGCACGGGAGGATTTTCTTGCCCTTTTTTGAAATCCGTTGGATTCTAGTTATCTACTATTCAGAAGGAAATACACCATGTTTGTATGAACGGGTGAAGAACCTGCAAGAAACTGGTGGCACATTCCTCAAGAACAACAGATGGTATTTCGTCTGGCCGCATATAGCCTTCTTGGCATTGAGGTCAAGCAAAATGTGCCTAATTGTGCGTCGATCGAAGACAATTTCTGGCATATGATTATCGATGACAGCGATATTGGGAAGGTCTTGGCCTCGTGGATTCAAAGTTGATCCAAAGTGTGATGTATTATTCGTTTTCTATATGAGTTATATGTATCAAGATATACAGGGTGAGCATGACTGACCAGCCATAGCCTTACGATGGATAGAGGAGGTCAAGGTGAGTTGATATATGAGTGAAGAAATATATTTTGACAATTCCGTACAGAATTACAGGGCGTTATTTGAATTTGGGGCGAATCTTCGATGACGATATTTCAGGAATGTCTCGATGTTATCGGCTGAAATTCACCAGCAACTCTTACCTCTACTGACACTCCACATGATGGCATACTATGAATGGAAAATCTCAGATCCGGCCTCGAAAAACTCATTTTCTCGTCAGACGTCGAAGTTTTGACCTTCTGGATCGTATTTTTGAAGAACTTTCATCAGACGTCGAAGTTTTGACCTTCTGGATCGTATTTTTGAAGAACTTTCATCAGAATCAGAAATATCAGGAAAAACACTACAAGCGTGGCTTTTCAATTCGCACGGCACACTTCGATCTTTTTGGTGAAAAAATATCGAACAAAACGATTATAGTTTCTGAAAAAGATTTGTCTGGATCCTGAGATTTTCAAGATGTCTTTCTCCAATTCCTATACATTTTCTGCATCTCTTCTGAAGATATCTTATTATATTATCAAATTGACCATCATCATCATCAGGGGACCTAGGAGGCCAAGAATGCAGGCCGCCACTCAGTGTTTCATAATCGAACAAAACACATCGATATAAGATATCATTGTATAAGACAAGTCATCGAGGAACATCGCATCGATTTGAATTACCTTCCAAACGAAAAAATAACAGCTGATATTTTAACCAAGGACAAGTCGTCAGAAATTTATACAATGTGTTCAAGATATGGGTGTATCAGATTACGGGGGAGTGTTGAATACCTAATCTGATATTCACCACTGTGTATAGTGTTGTTATTTTATGTATGTATAATCAAACTTGTAATGTGTCAGTTTTGTTTTCAATTAATAAATAATTCAACTATTCTTGTTAGTACAAAAAAGAAACACCTAATATTTCGATACTCCCCGACACAGTCCGTTCTTCTGTAAGTACTTCCCATGTTTTTTAAATAATTATTGAAAATCGCTATTTTCATAGTAAGACGAACAGATTCAGTGACGTCAGTAGCCGCGCCAATCGGTTGCCACCCCCTGAACAAAGATGAACCCAAGATGAACTCAAAATTAATGCGAAAGTTTCTCAGTTATCACGACATTCGTTTCTAACTACGAAATGAGAAATAGTGATGAAAGGGAAAAAAGCGTTACTTTCCATCACCAGCCGATTATTTTCATAAACGTGTTTTCTCGAGAACTACTGAATTGAATTCCAAAAACAAGGAAGCGTTGGTAAGAGATTTCAATTACCTTCAAAAAGATGTATCACTTGACCCCCTATCCCATTTGAGATTCAAGGGTTCGAAGGGTTTGAAGTGAAAAACAAAGAAAACATACGCAAAATATTTCCCCCTCGGAATAAAAATCTAGCGGTTCGAGCGTTTTTTTTTTTCTGAGAGTGATAACTATGTCAAATCGGCCTTGTTTCGTTTTCATTGGGCCACCTAGTATCATCCATACGAAATAACCATGAACGTCAAATAAACAATATCTATTAGTTTATCTATGTTTCTATCAATCTATGTTCATTGATGAAAATATTCATGATTTTCCAGGTGCACAATGTTTAGTCCCAGAGTTCCTGAAAGCTGATGTTTTCAGTATCCACAGACACGCTGCCATCGAAACCCGTAATATACTCCATACCCCTTTCAAGCCTGAGAGCGTCACATACTATTTATACACAAGTAAGAATCCGAACGAATACATCAAGTTGGATCCGTCCGATTTGAATCCGTTGAGAAATACCAGCGATAAGATAGTGTTTTTCATTCACGGATGGACCAACAGCAGGGAAGTGGATTGGTATGAAGACTTGAAAAACGCATTTCTAACGGCTCATCCCGACTATTCGATCGTTGAAGTTGATTGGAAGGAACCAGCGAATCAATACTATTACATTTCTTCGATCAATACGTACGATGTTGGTAAGCTATATATACAGAGCAACTTGGGTGCATGAAAAATGGTGCATACTCATGATAATCATTCATTGTTTCTTGTTACTTTTTCGTTCTGGGTTTTCTAGATTTGCTTATTTATTGATTTACCATAACACTCACTACTATTTCAGCATTATTATAACATAGTTTAGCCTCTAGGAGGGAGAGAGACATGTCACAAAACAAGCATCTCACATGCTTTGGAGCTATATCTTTCCTTCATTCAAGGCATAAACCAATGACAACATTTTGTAAAAATATTTGTGCGATACTTAGACTGAATAATCGATCTTTCATACAGTGTGACCATCATCTGTTCTTAAGACATCTTATAAAATCTTTATTGTTTTTGTGATTTCTGCCGGATTTTTTGAAATTGTAGAGCTTGATGAACTTGATTATTGTGTATTTTTAGGAGTGAAATTTTATGATTTCATATTGACATATTTTCGAAAAGAAAATCATGCACACTAATTGGATTCACCATCTCTCAAAAGTCGCCTGTACCAAATTCCATCGAAAACTTTTAAGTAATACTGATTTTGTGTAGCCAAATCAAGAATGCACTATGCATTTAATCACTCATTCATTTTATGTCGTCGCATTTTTCCTGGTTCTGGGAAAATTTTCTGGAACACATCCTGTCTCATTGAATATTCAACGACTCAGATCTGGGTGTATTTCATTTAACTCTATCGCAGTCTCTCTTGCCAGAGTTGAATTTTCAAAACCTCGATAAAACCTCACTTTCGACAATTGATTGTTTCCATGTTTTCCGATGAAATTTAGTTTTGAGAGAAAGTTAATCCAATAGTCTGAATGATTTTTTTTGTTTGAAAAATTTTCAACTCGAATCATTGGATCAAGTTCATTAAGCTCTACAATTCGAAAATAATCCAGTCGAAATCGCACAATCAATAAATAGTCCACAAGGCGAGAATTAATGGGTCATACTGTATTAATATTGAGTATCCCACTAAGGTCAGTTAGCGGCTGTATCTTTGGAACCACTCATGAAATGATAAGGTCAATCAGAATATGTCAAGATTTCTGCCGATTATGGCTATTGGAATGGCCGCCTATATGACTTATAACAAGGTTAAAGGACGATCAACATACGGCCAATTACCGAACTTTTTTCTTCGTTCTACCAATGCTTCAAATCACTAGAAAATTCCTGCCATCGATAGGTGATTCGACTGATAACGTCAAGAATGAATACATAACACTTCAATTCTCCTCATATACAAGAGGCAGGTGATTTTACGTTCTTATTCTCGAATTCAACCATTTAAAATCTGAACCGTAGCGAATTATCAAGATTGAGGAGAGGAAACCCAAAGAATTTAAAAAAATAACATGCAATAGAACAATTACAACTATTTGAAAACTATACGTTTAGCTGAAAACCCTGTTGTCATTCAATTTGTTATACGATGCCAGAGTTTATCGACCCATTTCAGTAACTTGCCCATGACACAGTAAATTTCATAGTCGATAGTATTTTGGTGGATTGACATACATATTTCTCATTATGTCCTTTTTTCCTTAGTAACAATATCGCGTTGATATAATTAGGTATAATGACATGATGCAGTGAATGAAAATCTCACGGAGTGTGTTCAAGAATGTGTTCGAACAATTTTGAGTGAGGATACAGAGGATACTTGAAAACGCACATTGTCTCTAATCGAATCCGCACTGAGACGACCAATAATGGTATCTATATTATTAAAGTATAAGTATTTTTCGGAGTGCTCGACATGAAGCAAGTGTTCTAAAGACCAGTTATCCACGAATACTTCACGCTACTTTTTTCATTGGTAGACTCTGATCGTTGAATATTTGAATAATGCTTCCGAAACATTTGTTAGTGATATTTTATCTGACGTTAGAAGGTACTCCTGTCAGATCAGGTAATAGTCGGGTCGATTGATATTGCCTTTGTAACTTTAAAACACTCACGTTTTTTTCAAAAGTTGGATCTAAACATACGCCGTACTTTGAATAAGCAAAATAGGGTACCAATGTTGTAATCTCTTTAATTAAAAGTTAAGTTAGCGATGTTGAAAATAGAGAGGTGTCTACCAACTGAAAATCGCTTCTCTGAAGAAATGTAATTTCATGGACGAAAGTTTCGATAATATCCTGAACGTGAGAAACAATAGATGAAATACAATTCATATGGACACAATTTAGTAAACTCCATACTTATTTCCAGTATAAACTGCTGAGATTGGTTATTCTGAGATTGAACTAAAGTTAGGTTCTTGAACTTAGTTTCGAAATGGATATTTCACGAGATATCAAATTAAGTGGTTGTTAAAAGAATTATTTTTATATTTCAAGCGACCACGATTGATGACAATATTTATAAAACAAAATAATATTGATCAATTCAGTATACCAATCGAAAAAAAAAAATAATGCGATCTGATTCGGCGTTCACACCAACGTATTGGGGTCGACTATTTGAATTGTGTCCTACTCTGTTGTTTTTCGAAGTGAGCAAAACCAAGTCACCAGCTTCACTGCATTTCGGGTTTTGATTTGGTTGCACTGCATTATATCTTCATGGATGAATCATCCATCGCTGAAAAATGTATCAGTACAGCCTTCGATCATTGAACAGACTAGACAAGTAATCCATAGTCCACGCAAAAAATACAAGTTTGTTTGGAAGCAACATCCATTTCAATCTAAACAAGGATAGCAAGAGCTGATTCTAACGCCACCAGTGCCGTGTTGTCAATAGGGGTTGAATTTATTATGAATTTGTGGGAAATGAAAATTGCTTTTCAAAAAATTTTTATCCATACAATCCTATGTTGCTTTTTCTGCAACTCGTTCGAAGTTTTCAAACTCATGATCACGTCACAACATGAGTTTTTGATTTATAATAAGTACACAAAACTGTTGAATAATATCGATAAATCAAAACGTAAATAATAGCCGATACCAAACTAAATCATTAATCGCCGTCGACTGTCAATGTGTCAATATTAAATTGCGGTATCTCCACGTTGAGCAAAAAGTGATGATAATATCCATGGTGGCCCAAGGAATTAAGACTACTGAGTCTCAGAATATTGTAATATCCCTCGGTTGATCGGCAGAGATTCAGAATCCTATTATAATCCAAATCAATAAATATATTCGTGTATTGAACTACGTGAAGTCAATGGACTATGAAATATGGTGGACTATTTAACACTTTTTGATTATGCTATATGACAACATTGGCGACGATTGGGTACTAATTTCATGATAATTCTGCGCAAGTTGTACGAATTATTGTCAGCTTCAGAATATTTGTTCTGTTATAATTGTTGTACTCATTTCATTGGGGATAACCAAATTAATATTTTTTCACAATCTAAGATGAATCACAAATCCAATAATCAGAAGAAATTTCAATAATTCTGAAAATAATATCCTGAATGCCTAGTGAAGACAAAAGTATAAAATATAAAAAAGTAAAATATGAATGTCTTCAGTTTTCAGACCCTATGAGATTCCTTCTCCTCGTTTCTAAAGATAAAAATAGAAAAGTTGAAGATCATTTCAATACTTGTAGCTTTGTGCATATCCTTTACTTGATTGTTGGAATAATATTCCTTCAGAAATATCAGATATCACAATTCTAGCTGCCCATCTCGTCTGCTTCATTTCATTCCATTGTTTTTTTTTCAATTCCAGCCAAGACACTTGTAGACGTGATACTTGATCTCAACAAGAACTACAGCGTCAGTTTGGATGACGTTCTCCTGATCGGTCACTCCCTCGGAGGCCAGATCACGGGATTCGTAGGAAAGAACATATTCAAAATGACAGGAAGAAAGTTGCCCAGGATAATAGCCTTAGACCCCGCAGGACCATTGTTCGACACTAGACCCGAGGATAAAAGGCTCAATGAAAACGACGCCGAAGTTGTAGAGGTTATTCACTCGGACGGTGGAACCTTCGGGTTTTTGCATGCTTGCGGTACCATCGATTTCTTTCCGAATGGTGGAACGTCACAGCCTGGGTGCAAAAGAATCGACTTGTTAGATTTGAGAAGCCTTGTGGATCCAAGTGAGTGATGTAGTCTCAGCTAGTGCGTATACAATTATTTCTTCGAAAAGGAGGCTCTCTTGAATGAGGTATTGTAGACAGTATAGTAGTCATCACGATAATCTGCGATTGAAAGAAAAAAGGCCAATAGATGATGGAAACATTGAAAAGTGTAGAACGCGTGCCAGTATTATTCTGAAAGCCATGAATTCAGTGGTTAATGCTTAATAGTCCGAATAATAATATGAAAGTTGATTCGTTCAATAGACTATTGAATAATTTTTCAGGAAGAGCACGCAAAAGAGCTCAAGCTCGTTTTGAAGTCTTGAAATTCAATTTACATTTGCAGTCCTATAAACTTTTTTTCATCTTTTGACAACATGAAAGGAACTCCTATATCGTGGGAGAGAAAGGAAGTATTGGAATTTTTCTTGAAAGGCCAAGACCTCACTTGGCAAAGAATTCCATAACTTTGCCGTTCTATGCATGATAATGAGAGGTTCGGCGTGTTTCTAGCGTAGCCTAGTCTCGCCCAGACTATGTTTGGGTTACCAGCCTGAACTGGTCTAGTTTGTCTACCTGGAACAGCTCGTCGTGGCATGATAGACGAGATTTCCGTTGAGCACCGATCGTGGAAATATCTATAAAAGAGAAAGATGTTGTAGAGAGGTCAGTAAATTCGTGAGTATAGTGTCACCGACAAGGCGAATACCCTCTTTTGAATAGAGTCGAAGAGCTTCAGTATATTTTTGGGGGCTGAACTCCAAACATGTGAACAATACTCTAGGACAGTTGCAGTTGTTGCGGTGTGAAATACCTCTTCGCACGGATCTCACAATATCGTCCAATGAGAGCGAGAGCGCTGTTGGTGGTGATACCGAGCATGGATATTGACGACTTCATGGGAACGGTGTGGTGTCATGATGACATCATGCTATTGGGCATTGTGTGATCTGCCTTCCTAGTGAAGATACAGAAGATACAAGCTTGAGTTTTTGTTGCATTGAACTCTACTAGTTTTTCAGATCCCGATTTCAGTATCCTTGCCAGATATTATTCAAAGCATCGGACCTATCTCCGTCTTGCACTACTGGCCACATTGGATGGGTGATATCGAGGCTCTATAGAGGAGCAGGCAGTACGAGTAGTACTATCATTCGCAAAGCTATGGACTCGGCAGAAGATCACATCCAACAGATCGTTGATGTGGACTAAGAACAAATTTGGTGCCAAGACAGATCCTTATGACACAGCAGTATTGCTAGTCATTGTATCAGATGAAACATCATCTACTACTACATAGAGTGATCTATCTGCAAGGAAGGCTACAGCCAGAGACTCCCCATGTTTCTCGATTGACACCTGCCACTTATATGTCACGTAGGTGAGCAGATCTCCTATTGATATTTGGTAACGAAATCCATATTGCCGGTCGTTCACGATTCTTAAGCTCTCTAGATATCGGATGAGTTTGATGTTGATTGCTGATTCAATTACTTCAGAGATCACATATAGTAGTGCAATAGGTCTGTAGTTGCTAGGGAGGGTTTTCTTGCTCTTTTTGAAGTTGGTACACTCTAGCTATCTTCCAACTAGAAGGAGTAGAATCTTCTGCAATATTGTGGCAAAGGTGTTGACTTTTTCTTGTGGTGTTGTAGCTGATTTACTATCATCCTTTGTAAGGGGAGGAAATGAGTCCAATGAAAGGTTTAAACCAAACGGGAACCATTTGGACACTTGATGAGCTTAGATCTTATCTTGGTGTTGTATGACTCTCTAGACGCATCTATCGTTTGATTGCATACATTTCTACGTACCCACACTATAACAGGTTTCATTCAACCATGATTCACCAGTGACAGGAGCCAAAGAGGCAATAAACAAATAATAGGTTTCAACCATTAGGATGGATGTCAAAAGCATCAAACATTAGTTTAATTGTTCAATATCCAGATGATGAACGAACGTACTCCCAAAAAATTGTGAATTATTGAATATTGGATGAAATTCAACACAAATAATTGAAATAACTATTCAACTATTAAAATAACTATTTTGTACAGCCATTCAAAACCACCGTATATTAATGTCACATGAAATTTCGCATAAAAACAATCACTAATACTGACTTGTCTATAGAAATGCGGTAACCTCTGACTATAAGTTGAGTTTTTTCCACTAATATCATTTCTACTTTTTAATGAGTACTTTAAACTGAGGAGAACTGGGTGACTTGATCGCTTAGTTAGTATTCTTCAAAGATTTTAAGTATAATACCAGTAATTATAAATATTTGCATTTCTACTGCATTTCTGTCCTATACTAGACTCAGCATTTTCTTGAAATCATACTTCTAGGGGATTTAACCGATGATCACAAAATTTTGCACGGTGATCAATGTCACCAAGAGGAAGGTTCAGAAGTTCCAAAATCTAAAATCCGACATACCATCATACCACTACCATACCACATACCACTCACAAACCAATTGCTCTCATAGATCGCTCAGCTCAAAATTGCAAGCAGTAAATCGCTTTGCAACCCTTATTTCCTACAATTAACGTTGCTACTTTTCCCAGTATTCATGATTGATGAAAATACCTCCTACGAGAAAGAAATGTAGTGTTGTTCATTGTTTGAATAAGTTTCTTGTTGGGATAACAAGTCACATTCTAGGGAAATTGATAACAGCTGTATATTGGCCACAACTAATTTAACACATGTCGAAAAATTGTGAACTTTTATTAGGTCGGACTGGACCATTCGGACTGATTCGGAAGAGTTTGGGAAACAGAAGCAAAAAAACTGCGATTTGTTATGTATCATTCATCATTGGGAGTCCGATATGATAGTGCGAAGGTCTTTCTCAGATTATTTTACATTGCTTTGTATAATTCAATGTACAATTTTTTGTATCTCATTCTGACTTGCTACAAATGTATTCATATAAAGTGGCTGAATAAATTCTATTCTATTCTATTTCACCGTGCCAGAGCATCGCTTTCGTGACCTCACACTAGTAGGGAAAAAGTGGATGCAGAGAAATTGATCACTCCCGAAGCTCTGATGTACCACGGAAAAACAGAACATTTTATCTCTACAATATGTAGAGGACAGAAGTTGTTAAGGCGATGGATCAACTCACTAATCTGAAAGTGATAGTTTGGGATATATCGCATATCAAAAAGAATTGACTCATTTAGAATTTGTTGATTTTCGAACGGCTGCCTACATTCGAATCACCAATTCACAGAAATAATTGAACCCTACAAAAAACTGTGATTCTTCGCATAATTCTCAAGTGGCAATTACAAGTTGATATCCTAATTGAAATAAAATCATGAATTCTAAATGTGATTTCGTTATATAAAGCCAAGATATGTACACTGAAGTCAATATTCATGACACTAGACAATTGAATGCTTTGATAGATACATTCAGGTTAGGTCCATTGGTAAACAATCGGTATATTCCATGATGGAATAATTTTATACAACTCGATACCGAATGAGCTCAAAGATATACACGATTCAAGAAGATTCAAAACTAAAAACAAGAAATAATCACATCATATTTTAATTGTATTATAGTAGATATTCATAATTGTTTTATTTAGACATCCCTTTGTATATGTTCAGTTTTTGTCAGATGTAATCAAGACGTTCGTGAATATGATTGATAGTTGTTGTTAAACAAAGATATATAAAAAGTTGATGTCACTTTCGATAAGAGGAGATTATTTCTCATATTAAAAGAGAATCGACGAACGCAATATGTATCAATATCATCTTCGATTTGGTTACTTGGAGAACTTGGTTGTCTAAATCTAGAAGATTTTTCTCAATTGTGAACAAATATTTTTTTGTCCCTCTCTTTCTCTTCATCATTTCATTCACGACCTCATTATGAACAGTAATGTTTCTTAATAATAATGAGGACCTTCAACCAATCAAACTTTGTGAGGGTTGCATTTCTCATTGATTGAGGAAGTGCATGATTTGTAAAATTATATGAATGTATAGTGTCACCTCTCCTTCTCATTTCTAGTCTTTGGTCGGATGCTCCAATATTATCTTTTATATTTTATCTGTTTGTTTCCGTTGGCAGTAAACTTCGCAAATATTCTTGTATATTACACATGATGGAAGTCAATACATTGAATTTCACAAATCAATGCCGACAGCTCTCCATTTGAACTGTTCCAGCTGATATTACTCAAGGCTTCCGATAGGATAATTTGAACTCATATTTTTCCAGTTTCTTGTGACCATCGTCGAGCTGCAGAATACTTCGTAGAAGCCATCCTCAATCCAAAAGAGCTATTGGCTACTCGTTGCTCGGGTTGGAAGCTATTAGCGAGAAACGAATGTGATGATGTGACAGTGCATTTGGGAGATCTGACCACCAACGAAACCGGCAAATTTTATTTCGAAACCAATAAGGAGAGGCCGTTCTCGAAGAGGAATCAAGGCACTGGAATCAGTTTGAGTAGAGTTATATCGCTTTTGCATCATTGATCACTCCGAATACTAGTATTATGCTTATGAATGATTATATGTATGTTCACTGTTCTCTTTGTGCGGTCTCTGGCTCCTCGTGGAGAGAATAAAAAAACGGACTACACAGAAAGAAAAGTGACGAAGTAAAATCGAGCCTTTTGATTCTTGTATCCAATCGTCAAAAAGAATTCAGTGAAAAAAAAAAGTATACCTACCTATACAAGGTGCCCAGAAAAGATAACGACAAACTTTGAGGGGTGTTTACCAGTTGTACCTGGCCGTATCCCTTGCAAATTCCGAGCGATCTCGTTCAACGCGTCTGACCGTTTGTCTCTTTTGTGGTAGTTTGAATGTTGAATGTTATACAAAAATTCCTTATTTCTATATAGGTCTATCAAAGTTACTTGTTCTTCTGTCCAATTTCCACTAGACATTTTTTCGCTGTAGTAGCGTCCTAGCGTCACGAAGTATATTATTATGTATGTAAAATAAAATTCATAACCTAAAAATTTGATCAAACCCGAAAAATTTTAGAACATGTCCTAAATTTTTGCTACCGTTTAACGGGACGTAATTGATGACATCACAAATCACTAGTTTGATCAAATTGTTTGACCGTGAGACAAGGACTTTAGGGGACATCAAAACGAGAATTTTTGTTTATACATATATCAAATGTTCGCATATGAGCCGTTTGGGCTGTGGAGCAAAAAAACAGTTTGGTACTTGTTGAACTTAATAATTAAATCACTTTTACTCATTAATTTTGCTTTATCAACAAATAAATTCAAATGATACTAATTATTTGCCATTTTATATGCAAATTTTCAAAAAAAAAATAGACAACTAAGTTAATATTATAACGGCAATTAATCACAAATAATAAATTTTATGACGATCCCAAGGTAGGAAATTTCGAAATGTTCATGATAACGAATTTTTTTGCAGCCCGCGATCAATTAAATAAAGAACGGAGTGAAAAAACTCCTTCAATTATTTTCGTATGGTTTTCGGATTTCTGGTTTTCGATCTTAAATTTGAATTATTGTCACTATATTTCCGCTATTCCTCGCATTCGAGGAGAGATTTGTGGAGTTCAAAGATTGCAGCGTGTATTGGTAAGGTTCGGAGTGAAGTGTACACCATATTTTCAGAGTAACAGACAGACACTCACTCAATGGCGTCACTTCCGGAGAAACAGAAAGGTTCACAAATACGAAAATATTTTAGGTGGATTCTCAATGTTACCTTCCAGTTTTTGACAAGAAAAATGTTTTGCATTTATAATTTTTACAAATGTCAAAGTCACAATGGCTGACAAGTTAACCGAGTCATGACTATACAGATTGAGTAAGCATTGGAAAATTGGACAAACCCGATGAATACCAAAGGTTTTCCTCTTTTTCATTGCAAATAATGTCGACGGAAAAATCTTGTAACCAACTCGTACATTAAATAGCGATTAATATACTAGTTGATAGAATAACTATCACCTCTAGAAGAAAAGTTTTTTCCATAAAAATTTAGTATCTGGAACATCATCGTGGTTCTGAGCAATGCATATAAAATGCAAAAAAAACAGGGAACATATCTTTCGAAAACACTTGTATTACTTATATCACAGATTTGACAGTAAAACTAGATCAGCCTCAATAAAATATACCTAACAAATATATATTAATAATATAAATGAGATGGGTTATCTTTCGTAATTCATTCATGTCTTGAAGATATGAATGATCATTCATTTCGATTCATCAGGAAGCTTGATCTTTTTCAACCGCTTTATTTCTTGTTTGAGGATAAAAACCTGCTCTTTCAATCTTTTTATTTGTCTTTTGCTATTCTTCAGTTTTCTGAAAGTTATAGCTCTGTCTTCTCTTGATTTTTTCAATGTCGCCAGCAATTTATTTGGAGAAGTGCTGAAACAAAAATTCCAGATTCAAAAAATGAAAATGTCTGAATTATGGAAATATATTGAATAAAATGTGACATATCCACTGGAACAAAAAACGGTCTGGGAATAGCAGCAAATGTCTGGAAATATAACTTCAGCGGCTTAACGGTGAAGAGCACAACCCCTAATCTAATCACGAAAGTAACTAGTGTTCCACTATTCTAGTTTTCATTTTATTATCAATGAAAATTTGGAGGCGAAATTTTAGGGTCAGATAGTACTCGATAAGATCTTCAAAATGAGGTTGCAACACCTCTCATCCCTATTCAAAATCAGGGGGTTGTGCTCGCCCCCGTTAGAGGGTTGAAGATACTGGGATGAATAAAGCAGAAAATTTGTTCTCCCTCGAATCAGAAATCGAGAGGTCCGAGCGATTTTCCACATTTTTATTTTAAAGCCAGAAAATTGAGGTGTCAAGTTGTTGGACCACCCTGTATGTAGTTCATATTACCTGGTTCTTAGCAAATTTTTTTGAGCACATCCAGTATCATTGAATACATTATTGATGTATTTCACAAAAATCACTGAAAATATATATTTATTCACTGAAACTTGAGCTATGGAATACGAATGGAGAATGATAATTATTTTGATTAATCAAAACTGCAAAATACAATCATGATATGTATAACACCAATTGGAGTGAATGACGTCACTTTTGAGTAAACAAGTGAGCAAACGACTGGTTCTCTCTGATTTTATGACGCGAGTCATGGAACAAGGATTTACTGAGGCAAACAGTGCTTATTTGCCTAAAATCGATGAGTTGATGCAGGGACAGTTTTTAGCATCGAATAACGACTTTTGTTTAGCAGAATTTAGAAATGTCAAAATTCATATGCAGCTACATTCATGATATAATGATTATACACCCGGGTTTCACGCGGATCTGTAACACTGATAACATCAGATGATATTCCATATAATTCTCCATATCATTTGGCATCTGAAATTTCAATAGAATATCTAATAAGACAACAGTGGTGCAAGGTGAAACCTAACCTCAAAAAAGATACATACTATTTCAGAATCAACAAAGTAAATTAAATACTCACGTGGAAATAATCTCCACGAAAATAGAGGTGAATACTAGGCAATATTGCTGTTGAATCTCACCGTGCAAGTTTAAGCCACTTTTTTCTTCCGTGGAACGAACACAAATAACTTACAAGGATTTTTTTGTGTTATCACACTGAGGGACCTCACAATACTTGTATACTTTGGAATTCATATTTGATAACTTAAAAATAATTGTAATGAGTGTCTAAGGAACGTCTGGTGTTTACGTTTCGTTTACTCAAACGTGACTTGACTAGCGACGCCATGACACTGACAAGCGTTTTGTTGCGAATTTCAAATCTGAAAACTGAAATATACATTATAAGATTAAAAGGATAGTTTCTCAAAATCTGACATCATGCCTATTATTCATCTACTCAAACCTAATTATTCAACTCACCTGTAATTATGGACAAGTTCTACATCTTTTCTTGCCCTTTCCACTTCTGTTAGGTTGTGTTCAATAGCATTTGTTGGGGTGTTATCCATTACGGGTGCTGGTGCATCGATTGGTGAGCTAACACTGAAATTCAAATATAAAATCCAAAATAGATATTTATATATTGTATCCTCGATGAAGAAGGCTACTATGGGGATATTGGAAACTACAAGAGATACAGATTTGAACGAGCGGGGAAACACTTCCGGAGTGTTTTACTCTAGGATAATTTATGAATGAATATGTGGATGTATCGAATTAATCAAATATTTCACTATTTTTGTTTGCTAATAATTCAACTTTTCTTGTAATTGACTCATTTTGGCTATGATGGTGTGAAATACCTTTTTTTTTGTATTTCCAATAATAATTTCGGTATTTTACTTTCTTTGACTTTTTATTCTGACAAAATCTTATCTCAATATCAATAATTCAACTATTCTCCGTTGACTGAGAAACATCATATATAAAGGATGTTCAAAAATGAATAATCATATGAATAATACATGAATAGTAAATCATAACAAGAAAATCAGCAACATCCTCCCCACCGTGAAAATATATACTAGGGACTATTTTCACTTTCCACATTCAATTTGCATATTTTGGAGACAGGGCGACGATAGACTCCAGACGATGTTCTGACTTCAACCACTCTAACGATATTATCTCTTCCGGGAAGTGTAGACTCAACTCGACCAAGAGGCCAGGTTTTTCTTGGCAAATTTGAATCTACTACAACAACTATATCTCCTACTTGAAGCGATTTGGTGTCTTCAAGCCATTTTGATCTTGTTGATAGAGTCGGTAGATATTCCTTCACCCATCTTTTCCAGAATATTTCCGCTAACTTTTGAGATTTCTTCCAATATTATCGTAGGTCTTGATTTTCAAAATTTTCAGGAAATGGTGTTTCTGTGCAAGATCCTATCAGAAGATGGTTTGGCGTTAGGCATGAGGGGTCAGCAGGGTCAACAGAAACATGGGTTAATGGCCTGCTGTTAACAACATTCTCGGCCTCTGCAAACAGAGTCAATAAAACTTCGTCTTTAGGAGCCTCTTCTGTTAGAATAACCTGTAGAATTTTCTTGACAGAACCAATTAGACGTTCCCAACAACCGCCCATATTTGGACTAAGAGGTGCTAGGAAGTGCCACTCTATATTCATCTCTGTCATTTCTTTCTTGATGTTTTCTCCTTCAACTTCTTTGTGAAATTTCTTCAACTCCTCATTCGCTCCTTTGAAATTTGTACCATTATCTGAGAATAAGTGTTGGACGGGTCCTCGTCTTGAAACAAATCTTCGTATTGCCATAATAGTTCCATCAGATGTGAGTGAATGAGCTATTTCTAGGTGTATCGCTCGAACAGTCATGCAAGTGAACAGTACACCCCATCGCTTTTCTCGATGTCTTCCTACGGTTACATAGAGTGGTCCAAAATAATCTATTCCGGTGAACGTGAATGGTTTAACCCCAGGTGTTAGTCTTATTTCAGGTAGCTCTCCCATTCTTGGAATCTCAGGTCTTGCTTTTTTAATTTTACAGTACTGACAATTTCTGAAAATATTTCTAACTACACTCCTTCCTTTTATCACCCAGTATTTCAGCTTCAGTTCATTTAGGACCATTTCCATTCCTTGGTGATGAAATTTTTCATGATAATTTTGCAAAAGCAGTTTCACTACCTTATGTTTAGGATCTAAAATAATTGGACTTTTTGTAGAGTCATCCAAACAATTTGCCAAATTTATTCTGCCGCTCAGTCTGATAATATCATCTTCATCCAAATGAGGTGATAGTCTGTAAATTTTGCTACTTTTTTCTACTGTCTTTTTTATCTTCAATTCTCTTATTTATTGCCGAATGATTCCTCTTGACTCTTCTTCAAACATCTTATTTCCGCATCTACGATTTCCTTTACCGATAGTTCTTTTGATACATTTTCTGGTATTCGACGCAGTCTATTTATGAGTGTTTTGCAAAACCTAAGTAGCCATGCTGTGCTTCTGACAAATTTTCGCCATTTCGAAAATCTGTCTATATCAGGTATGTATTCAAATTTTTCGGCAGCTAGGCTAATTTTATTGACAATAAATTTCTTTTCACAGTCATCATCTGGTATGAATTTTTCCAAATTAGTATCAGTTGGCCAACAATTTTCAGGTTCCTTCAAAAAACCTGGTCCGTTGAACCAACGAGTCTTGAAGTGATCAATATCAAAATTTCCGAACCTTGTTGCCTCATCAGCTACATTCATTTTGGTGGGAACATACCTCCATCGATCGATAGCTGTTGCTTCTTGAATTTCTCCAACTCTGTGAGAAACAAACTGCTGATAACTTTTTCCATCTCCTCTAATCCAACTCAAAACAGTTTTTGAATCCGTCCATAGATAGTAGCCATTTATGTGAAAATTTATTTCTCTGAGTATCACATTCAATAAGCGACTACCCATGACAGCAGCTTGTAACTCTAATCTAGGTAAAGATAAAGGTTTCAGTGGACTGACTCGAGCTTTGGCAGACACAATGTTATGTTCTCCCACAATTCTTACGTATGCCACAGCTGCAAAAGCTTCTTCACTTGCATCGCAGAATACATGAATTTCAGAGTATTCAATAACATTACCTAAGGAATAGCATCTTTGTATGTGGAAAGCAGGAATAATTTTGAGATAGTTTATCCATATCTTCCAATCCTTGAATATGGTTTCAGAAATTGGTTCATCCCATGATATTCCGCTTCTCCAGATGTTCTGTAAGATAATATGTCCTCTTATCGTCAGGTATGTTAAAAATCCCAATGGGTCAAATACTGACATTGTCAATTGAAGAACTTCTCTTTTGGTTGGTATTTTCGTTCCGTTCATAACCGATTCTGAAACTCTGTGGAATGCAAGTTTGAATGTGAATTCATCACTTTTGGTATCCCACCATATGCCTAAAACTCTATCAATTGTAGATTTGTTCAAATCTTTGACTGTATCTGACTTGCCAAATCTCTCTCTAACCAAAGATGAATTAGATATCCAGTTAACAACATTGAAACCGCCTTCTTGGTTCAATTTGAGTATTTTCTCAACTTTCTCAACTGCTCCAATTTCAGTTGTACATGAATCCAAATAATCGTCAACATAAAAGTTCCTTTCGACGTCTTCAGCCAAATCGAGAGAAGATGATCGCCTGGCATTAATATTTTTAACAAATTGTGCTGCACAAGGAGAACATGAAGATCCAAATATCATTACCTGCATTTCGTAAATGTCTGCATTCCTTTTACTATCTCCTTCCCGCCAGAGAAAGCGTTGTGCACACCTATCTTCTTTTCTTATTTTTACTTGGTGGAACATTTCTGCTATGTCACCGCAAAAACCCCATTTTGATTTCCTAAACCTCATCAGTACTCCTGGAAGAGAACTCAAGAAATCAGGTCCTTGTAGCAAATTGTCATTAAGAGAAACTCCATGACTTTTAGCGGCCGCATCGAATACTAATCTGAACTTTGTTGGCTTATTTGGATTTATCACTCCGAAATGAGGTAGGTACCAAGTTTTGACGTTTTCTTGCCTTGCCTCTACTTCACTTATTCTTTTGATGTATCCTTTCCTCAGATAGTCTTCAATTTTTTCACAGTATTTTCTGAGGTAAACCTCATCCTTGGACATCTTGTTCTCGACACAAAGTAGTCTTCTATATGCTGTAGACCTACTTTCGGGCAATGTTATATTGTCTCTTCTCCAAAGAAATCCTGTTTCATAACGTCTCTCTTCAGGTATATACTTCGTAGTTTGCTCTAAAATCTCTAGTGCTCTTCTTTCCTCTGGTTTGATCCTTATATTTGTTGAAACAATTCCAAAACCCTCTGTAGAGAATGATTCCTTCACTAGGTCATTCAGCTCTGAATCAGAATCATTTTCGCACATACAAATGTGAAAATTATAAACATTTTCACTATGACTTTGGTTTACCTTTCCATGTAACACCCATCCTAAACATGTTTTTGTTGCAATAGGACTATTCAATGAACCTTGATAAACTTTTCTAGCTACTGTTAAGTTAATATTATCTTGACCAATCAATATTGTCGGTTTCCCATCAATCATATCTCGAATTGGCAATCCATTTAGATGATAGTATTGTTCGAAATCTTTCATTTTAACAGTTTGTGAAGGTAACGAGAGATCTTTGATGGTTCTAACATTCCGTATTTTGAAAATCTTGGCATTATTATGCATTCCTGATATTCCAAATTCGACAGATTTGGAATTATTATCACGCGAAACCATCTTATTTGCCCATTGCATACAGATTGGTTCAATAGGGCCAGAAATTCCTAACAGATCAGCTATTCTGTCTTCCATTAGAGACACTGTCGATCCTTCATCAAAAAATGCATAGGTATCTATACATCCATTGGGACCATAAATTTTAACTGATATAATCCGAAGCAGAACATTTGAGTTATTTTTGATGGTACAGACTATTTCAGGATCTTCATCAGGATCGCTTTCATTCTTGTTTGCTTGAACATGATTAGTAACATGTTCTTTATCAGATACTTTATGTAATAAATTGTGATGACGTCTAGAACATCCCTCAAAGTAAAATACCGAAATTATTATTGGAAATACAAAAAAAAGGTATTTCACAGATGGGGAACCATAAATTTCTTGTTCTCTT
Source organism: Gastrophysa polygoni (assembly GCA_963576655.1). Lineage (NCBI taxonomy): Eukaryota > Metazoa > Arthropoda > Insecta > Coleoptera > Chrysomelidae > Gastrophysa > Gastrophysa polygoni. The sequence continues at coordinate 18,806,244 of OY755091.1, read as the reverse complement.
GTGATTCGACATTTAGCATAAATAGTTCAATTAAATTAGGACAATTTGCGGAATTTCCAAATGTATCTCAGCTCTTCAATTTGATAAAAAAATGTTGAAATTATATTGCCTCATCTGACATATCCCAGTTTGAATGCACATGACCTTAGAAAATTATCTTGAACTCTCGAAATGTTGTATAACAATATTCAAGAAATATTTGAATATGGACATTCACAATTCCGAAAAAAATATGTTCATACATGAAATGGAATTCTCAGAATGCCATTTCAACATTGCACATAATTCGAGACCTATTAGTATCTTGTACTGTTTGATACTATATGTTCGATATCGTAGAGAATTTATTGCTGTTGGTACTTCCATTACATCACCAGAAACTAGCCAAAACCTACCTACTAGTTGAGAATTAGAATGGGTTTTACCAGTCCCTATGTATGCCTCCCCTTGGTATCTCCATCAACGGTGAAAGGTTCAGTCTTCACTTAGCAATTGATTAATAAACAAGTCGTGAACGAGTTGTTTTTTTACCAAACAAGAACAATCCAGAATATTGGTTCATGAAGCACTCCATAGAAGAACGTTATAAGTGTTGATGTTTTAGAATTCTAAAATCTACAGTTAGATGAGATCAGCTATGCACGCTTAGAGAACAATGACAATCTTTTTGAACATTTGGAATTGTTCATTTCAAACTAATTCGTTCTTGTTCGTATTGTTCATTATTCGAACAATACGATTTTATTTCAATGTTCAATGTTTTATTATGATATTATTATTGTATGTCTTTTATTTTCCTCTATATTTCTTCACGTGAAATATTTTCAAGGACTTATTTACCATTTATCTGATGTATCTATAACTTTTCACTACTACTACATTTCATGTGTAGCACATAATTACTCTTTACATGTATAAACGCCTCAGCCCATTATCACTTTTCAATGTTAAAAACAATAATAATTTTGACGGTAATTTTCAACTTCATATATGAACGTATTTCAACAGAATTATGAAAAATACAGGTCCATTTCAATAAATTTCTTGTACATTATATAAAGGCTCCAAACATGTTCAAGCCACAATGTTTGGTATACAGGGTGTTACATTAAATTATGGTTTTACTTACATATGGTCAAATTAGTTTTTCACAACATTTTCAAACTTGCCTATTGGCAACAAAAATTTCTATCGATATTATGAGCACCCCTAGGTTAAGTAAATTAGAGCTTGGACATTCTGAATACGTGTCAGATGACAATGCGGCCCATGATACTATTATAGTATCATGATGCGGCCGACCGATACAAGGTAACGGAGGCCCAAAGATAAGTATTTTGGTTATGGTTGTGATCTTGGAAAGTAGAATACAGTAAGTCTCGTTCGTAATAAGACGTCATTATACAATGAGAAATGATTTTACTTGAATTGAAATTACTTCCGGTTTTCTTCAGATCGCCCTTTTTGTTAGACTAAATATTAGTCATATAGTGAAGGAATGATATTGATGATTACCGATTATTATAATTCTTCGAAAATGAAAAAATGAAATTGTTTATTGTTCGAATGTACTCAAGAAATAATCGCATTAGTGTCAGTTTAAGAGAATAATGTGGAATTATTTGCATAGCAGTCTTGATACAGCTAACACGATGTTTCTCGAACAATATTGGTAATCCTTTCGAGTTTCAAAGGTGAAGAAATATGTTTCAACTGTTATACAGGGTGTCCTTAAAAGGTCTTTACAAAAAGCTACCACATATTCTTCAGACCAAAACAATTCGATACAAGCAAACTTACCTCAGTAAAAAGTTGCTTAGTTTGGGCGCTAGACGGCTCTGAAGTTGAAATTTTCAAATCGATTTTGCTTCATAACTTTTGAACGGCTCATGAGATTTTTTTCAAATTTGGTACGTTGGCATAGACTCATCGGGCAATGAAACTCATATCATAATCATAATGAATATCATTCCATGGGCGTAGAACTTGATTTTTTCAGTAAATAAACATCTAAAACTCCTACGCCAATGGAAAAAAATTAGTTTCAATATGAAATCTAAATTATTCAACTCATTCACTACAAAAAAGGTACTCTTGACAAAAGTCGATTCCTCTCATGGTTTCGACAAAATTTTAATTTTAGTGATTTAGAGCATAATTAATAATAAAACGATTAACAGATATTTCATAAAAATTGTTCAAAATGTTCACCATTTTCACGTATACAAAGATTTATACGACGCAAAAAGTTGAAATGTACTCTTTGCATAACTTCTTCATCGCCTGTAAGATTATTCGTCGCCTGTTGGATACGTTGCCATAATTGTTCTACAGTATTCACAGGGGTCTTGTAAACCGTAGACTTGAGATAACCCCATACAAAATAATCCATCGGTGTTAAGTCTGGAGAACGTGGTGGCCAATTCACGGGTGCATCATTACCTCTACCTATCCATCTGTCTGGGTACTGTTGGTTTAAAAAATTCCTAACATCCACCGAAAAATGTGGTGGAGCTCCATCGTGCATAAACCACATATCTACCCGATGTTGGAGTGGTAAATCTTCCAACAAATTTGGTAACGTATTTCGTAGATGTTGTAAATACATGTCTCCTGTTAATCTTTGTGGAAGTATGACAAGACCAATTATAAAATTTCCTATTATTCCAGCCCAAACGTTGATTTTGAATTCGTGTTGAGAATGGTTTATTTTAATGGAATGAGGATTTTCAATTGCATAAACGTGTTCATTATGAAAATTAGTTATTCCTCTTCTCGTGAAACAGGCTTCATCAGTGAACAAAATATTCTTTCCAAAGTTCAGATTCATTTCTCTTTGCAAATTAATGAACCTACAAAACATCAGACGACTTTGTGAATCATGGATTAATAAATCTTGAACTGGCGTCTTGTGGTATGGGTATAATAATTGTTCTCTTAGTACTTCATGAACGGCATTCCTAGAAACTTCTAGTTCATTATTTATCCGTCTAGTACTCAATTCTGGATTTTCTTCAATACGGTCTAAAATTTCTACTTCGACTTCGGGAATCCTTACATAACGCTGTCTTCCATAATCACCAGTTCTAGGAGCAAAATGACCGGTCTCCCGAAGACGTCTCTCAACTGCAGCAAAGGTTGGGTGGCTTGGTACGCGACGATTTGGAAACCTTGCCGAATACACCCTCACACTCTCTCGACCATTTCCTTGACAATATCCGAATACCAATAACATATCGGTGTATTCTTCATTGGTGTATTGTACGGCCATGATAAATCAGAAAAGTCCGATATCAACAATCAACGTCAATAAAACTCGACAAATCAACACAGATGAAACTATGGAAACCAAGAATATGAATATCACTGTTTTCGAGCAGATAATAATAGTCTTCAGAAAAAAAAACCAGTGCTACTTATTTTCAATAGAAATAACCTATGCAAAAAGTACATCTCAACTTTTTGCGTCGTATAAATCTTTGTATACGTGAAAATGGTGAACATTTTGAACAATTTTTATGAAATATCTGTTAATCGTTTTATTATTAATTATGCTCTAAATCACTAAAATTAAAATATTGTCGAAACCATGAGAGGAATCGACTTTTGTCAAGAGTACCTTTTTTGTAGTGAATGAGTTGAATAATTTAGATTTCATATTGAAACTGATTTTTTTCCATTGGCGTAGGAGTTTTAGATGTTTATTTACTGAAAAAATCAAGTTCTACGCCCATGGAATGATATTCATTATGATTATGATATGAGTTTCATTGCCCGATGAGTCTATGCCAACGTACCAAATTTGAAAAAAATCTCATGAGCCGTTCAAAAGTTATGAAGCAAAATCGATTTGAAAATTTCAACTTCAGAGCCGTCTAGCGCCCAAACTAAGCAACTTTTTACTGAGGTAAGTTTGCTTGTATCGAATTGTTTTGGTCTGAAGAATATGTGGTAGCTTTTTGTAAAGACCTTTTAAGGACACCCTGTATATATATATATATATATATATATATATATATATATATATATATGTTGAATATATGTTATAACTGATTCATCAAGTGTACACAGAAATAGTTTCTTGGAAAATGACGAATAATAGTATCTTGGAAGATATAAACTATCAACTATCAACTATAAACTATCAACATTTGCACATTAAAATAGAAGGTCAAAATCTGGAATGGGTAAAGGAATTTAAATATCTAGGTTTTATGATAGATGATATTTAGATTGAGTTTTAAAAGTCACTGCGATTACATCTGTGAAAAAATATCAAAAAAGTTATTTTTTCTATCTAGAGTATCCCATAACATGTCTCTCTTTTCCAAAATAACCATCTATAGGACAATAATACAACCCCACTTTGATTATTGTGCTAGCTTACTGTACCTTTTGGACAAGAACTGTTTAATGACCTTACAAAAACTTCAAAATAGGGGTATGAGAATCATTCTGCAATGTAATAAATATGTTCCAATTGATCAGATGTTACGAACTTTGAACTGGCATAACGTAAACAAACGACTGTTTTTCATGAAAATGGTGCTCATTTATAAAATAACAAAAAAGTTAGTTCCAAGTTATCTTAGTTCATTAATTACGTATAATAATGAGATCCACACTTATCCTACAAGAAACGTGAACAATTTCCATATAGCTCGAACTCGAAATACAAGCTCAATGAAAACATTATTCTTCAAGGGCTTAAATGATTTCAATAACCTCTCAAATGAAGTGAAAAATTCACCGTCTTTAAACACATTCAAAACTCGTTTAAATGAATTCATTTCACCACTGTACATGTGAAAATATGAATTATGGAAGGCATGTGTATGAGTGGATGTGCGTGTGTGTGCTATGCTACCCATGTATACTGAGTGTACATGAGTATAATATATATTAACTCAATCTCTTATGATTGTGACACTATAGGTGTATTTTTGTATAATTTTTTTATTGTGTTTTTTCTTTCTTTTTTCTTTATATTTTTTCTTTTTCTTTATATTCTAGTATTTTCTTTTGTTTAGCATTAAATATTTTTATTACTAATTACAAATATTAGAAATGTATGTAAATTAGGATGTTTCCTATTTCAAATAAAGATTTCAATATCATCATACTTCTGATACAATTAGGGCAAAGAAACTTTAGAAAAATTTTGAGCCCTTCAATAATTCACTGGTGGAGGGGGGTTACTTCATGGACATATGGTATATATTTTTGCACGGTTCATTCAATTTGAGACATGCTGATGCAACTAAGGAAAAAAATATAGGTTTTTTATTTTTTCAACTTGTCATATTGAAGTCAAAAACAAATCACAAAACGTGTTTATTCTCAAGATTTCGTAGAGAAAAATAAAGGTTTTTTCATCTTATTGTTGACCAAGCAATAACCATGAATAGGTGGCCAAGGTCGGAAAATATATCCATAATTGAAGTTCGTTTCTGAAAGGAAAAATCTTTTGTATGAGGCTGTAAGTTAAATGGATCACCCAGTACTGTGGACTGTGGAAAACACTTATGGAATGAATTTGATAGTTCCAAGGCATGTTTGTGAAAGATTACTGGATAACTTCGTAGTCTTTCGTCCACAAAATCTGAAATGCTAAAGAAAATCACAATCTGAATATAAAGTGAAATCGACGCGCCAGAGATTTTTTCTATAATATATAATAGTATAAGCTGATTATCAAATCCATTCCGTTCAAAGTGTATCCCAAAGTGATGTAGTTCAAATTCATGTTTTAACGCCTGAGATTCGCAGTCACAGTTGCAGAACTTGTAAGTGGAGACCACGAAAAATGGACAGAAAAGATGCCGCGCGCTGTTGCCAAACATATCTTTGCATACTCAGTACGAAATCCTCCCTCAGAGGGCAGTACACGTGCGTTTTCTTCTCATGTGAAAACTGAGGATAATTTCGAAAAACAACCTTCATAAAAATTAATATAAACATTATGATGAGAGGTGCCAACTTAGTAAAAAAATAATTCTGAGAAATATTTTATTGCTTGGTCAGAGAGAAGAAAAAAAAATCAATGAGTTAGCACCCTGAAGGATCACTTTTTAAAACTAGTAGAGAAAACTGAATTGAAATCCATTCCCATCTTTCATATGCGTGGAGGAAGGTATGGAAGGCTCTTAAGTTTTCTCAGTGCTGGTCTCAGACAACTTGGAAGTATTCTAAAATTGATCGGCATATCATCTTATACATATATCTTTTTCCTCCTTTAATTGAATATGTATTTCTTGTAGTGAGGTGTATAATTACATCGGCAAATGTATTTGTGTCTATGGAACACACACACACATTCATGTGTATGGAAAGCAAAGTGCATTTTTCTCATTATAGGATAGGAAACTTCTTTCAGAATTGAGTTCCACTAGTTTGGGAAGTTATGAATCTGAACTACCTGGACATACATAGGCAGTTATACATAAGTACTAAATGATGGATAACTGGTTTACCAAAGAGAAGGTGAAAAATACTTTTCTAAGGAAATCATTTCTTATTAACAAAGTATGTCAGTACAAATTGTATAACAATTTTCTTTTATTTCTGAATGAAGCAAATAAATGATCGGAGGATTTCTTTTCAAGATCAATTGTGGAATAGGAAAGGTATCTTTTTAGCTGTTATTTATTTGGTAATATGTTCTCTTCATTATTGTATCATGCAAACATATTCATGAATGAGAATACATAGTAATGTCAGAATTTTTTTTCCTCAAAAATGATTGCTTACACGGCTCTCATATTCTTACTTTACATATATATATCACTGCTTGCTTCTGCAAGATAAACTCTGAATGAAAATGTTATTGATAACAAAAACCCTAGAAGGCAATGCCATACCTCAAATGTGACTCAATTAGACAATGATGAATAACTTTTGCTATTTGAAACAATTCTCAGTGCATATCATCCTGATGTCAATTTCAATAAGCAGTGTCACAACATGCTGATCAAATTTCAATTTATTGTCTATGAATATACCTAGGAACTTTTGAACTATGCCTATTTAGAATTCCCACTTCCCAAATCAAAATTGAAAGTGAGGATATTGTTTTTTTTGGCATTGAAACAGATGATTTCCTCACAATTGTATCAGCATACATACTCTCAGAGAAACCAGATAGGAAAGGTAAGTAGTATATTCTTACCACTCCTTCACTTCATCTTGCTGGACTGGCACCACGGTCCTGCGAATGCCTAATTTGAGAAGAGGAATAGCACCAGGCTTCAAGTGACATTTGTTATTCTCAAAGAACTTATCCTGATCCAGGAAATGCTCACTACATACAGAATTATTTTTAGTGAGCTGCTCAATGGTAGGATCTCTTCCTAAAGCTCTCATCCATGCATCGTGTCTGCTACTAGTGAGTCTCCAAAAAATATTTCATTATCTCCAACAATGAAAATAAGTTTATAAGACTTGACTTACGAAAAATATCTAACTCCTGGAACCTTCCCCGCTGTTTTGCAAAACAACACCATACACTTCATGATCTATAGTGATTATTACAGATTTTAATTATTTTTGGTGATTTAATTACTAAAGAAAACAACAAGAACAACAAGTATACAGTTAAAAAAAGATCAAAATAAAAGGAAAAGTAAACCACAGAACAGGAGTACTCCTTCTCTCTGCAAGAACTCCAAAACCCATTTAGGACTTAGGACCATATAGATTAATCCTCTCAGAACCAAAGACTGTACTAGAAATGGGTTACCGATAACTCATCTCTGACTGTACTATATATATTATATATATTATTCTATGGTACTACTGCTGTACTGGACTCTGATCTTAGCATATCCCACAAGTGAAAACCGTTCTTTCTATAAAATAAATCATCATAGGACATAGGAGCCCACGGCAATCTCTGCCTACGGGACCACGATCGGAGCCACTCGGAGCAGTGGGAACACTTGGCCACAGAACACACTATAGTATATATATATACTAGGTGGACCAAAAGAAGTCATCCGATGTTGTTTGGCTCTCATTTTTTTTCTAAATGAAAAACTTCGATTCTGTTCTTTGATTATGTTTATTTGAACCTTTACAATTTTATTGGTTAAGTCGAGAAGATGATATCGGCCAAATGGGCGCCGTCACAATTGATTGCCATACGGGCTCGTTTTATGGCATTTCTCATCACTTCAGCGAGAACTTCGGGCGACAAATTCTCGCACTCGTGTCTTTGAGGGCTTCCAAGGTCTCAGGCTTGTTCATGTAAACACGGGACTTCAAAAAACCCCACAAAAAAGTCTGGAACGGTTAAATCGGGCGATCTTGCGGGCCAGTGCAAATCGCCAAAACGAGAGATGAGGCGATCCGGGAAAGCCGCCCTCAGAATGTCGGTTGTGGCTCGCGCAGTGTGTGTCGTTGCTCCGTCCTGTTGGAACCACATATTCTGCAGTCCTAATTCGTCCAATTGCGGCAGAAAAAACTCAGTCAACATGGCCCTATAGCGTGCAACGTCCACTGTTGTCGTTTGGCCAGCGGCATTCTCGAAAAAAAATGGCCCGATGACTCCTCCAGCGTGAACAGCGCACCATGCAGTCACTTTGAGCGGGTGTAATGGCACCTCGTGCATCTCTCGTGGATTTTCGGTGCCCCAGAAGCGATAGTTTTGCTTGTTGACGTACCCGCTGAGGTGGAAATGAGCCTCATCGCTCATTATGATTTTGGTCGAAAAATCATCCTCTTCTTCCTCGAGATTGAGGATGGCTTGGGCGTAGGTTACGCGCGTTTGGCGGTCGGCAGGCAGCAGCTGATGCACAGAATGGACTTTGTACGGGAACATGCGCAGGTCTTTGACCAAAATTCGTCTTAGAGACGTCCGGCTGATAGCTAATTGCGTGGCACGGCGTCTGGTCGATGTTTCCGGCGACAGCTCGACATCTTCGGCAACAGCGGCGATATTCTAGGCAGAACGGGCGCTTCGGGGCCGGCCACTCTTGGCAACGTCTCGTGTGGTCCCATACTCTTCAAGGTTGGTGGCCAAACGGCGCAGTGTTTGCGCAGTCGGTGTCGGACGACCAGGGAATCGGCGACGGAATTCGCGCTGCGCCAACACCACAGACGAATTGTTACGCAAAAAAAAGACACGATTATTCCGCGTTCTTGGGGACTGTATCGCTCCATGGCTTGTTCACTTGTATTCTACATCTGTCTAGTACACAAATGTCCAAACAGATTTGACATTGGCGGCCGTTTGCAAAAATGAGAGCATCTTCCAATAGGGTGATTTCTTTTGGCCCACCTAGTATATATACATCTAAACAAATTGTCGCATTGACATCACGGGGTCCTACATTTGTCACATTCATGTGGATCTAGTCAAGGTTAGTTAACCAACAGGATGGTTCATCCCCTCATTTAGATACTTGGCATAAAAATATGACGACACGCCGGTTAGACGACAGTCGATAATGTTCCATATTGGCAATATCTGTTCTCATTGGTGCGCGGTAACTGTTTTATCTTCTGAGGTCATATATGTATTAACTACAATATTGACCAAACGCCATAAGAGCAATGTTAGAAAAGTGATGCTTCATTATATACGTCTTTCTGACGAATATTGATGATAAGAATGCTACCCATACAGAGTAAATTTTCTGATAGTATAGTACACAACTTGAGTTGTAATGCAATTACGTACTCGTGGAGTTACGCGGCTACGTGTGTAACTCTCTCTACTTCGTGCGTAATATGCGATTCACAACTCTTTGTTACGTGATATACTGTAATCAATTCAAAAGAAAAAAAAACGAAGACGAAGAACTTAGTTCTTCCCCTATGCCGACCGTTCATGAGCTCTCTACACAATAAGCGGTATTACACTCCATTATATTTCCAATTAGGCCGAGCAGAATGAGCCTAATTGTGCGTCAACCGGAAGTAATTTCTGGCACATGACAATCGATGGTAGCGATATTAGGATGGTATCTGCCTTGTGGATCCAAAGGAGAATTTCCTGCAAACATCATGGCAAAAGTGATGGTGTCGTAGCCAATGTGTTATCATCATTAACGAAATGAGCTGGAAGTGGAATATCTTCCAATTGCCTTCGCAAAGGTCCAAATCCAAGGGTAACCATTATTATAGCCATCTCTAGACGCGTCTATCGTTCGATTACATTTATTTCTAGCTTCAAATATATGATGCTCAAGTTTCTGGCCATGGGTTCCTGCACCAATGACGTTTGCTACTTGCTTCATCGAAGCACGATAATAGAACAGGTTTTATTGAATCATGGTCCACCAGTGGTTGGTGATTCTGTAGTATGTGTTATGTAAATTTCCATTCCCATCATCATGATTATCTCCGAAATATCTTCGGCATATTGCGAAGGGTCAAGGATCTCCTGATTCCAAACACATTCTTTTATGAGGAAACTCCATAGAAACATGCCAAGCCCATCCCAGTCGGCTGAATTATAATGCCAAACAGTGCGTGGGGGTGTTGGACTGGTTCACGGAGTAAAATATGGGGACATATCGTGAAGATGAGTGTGTGGTTTGAGTTTCCTAGTGATGCACGGACTTTCACTTCATATGGTTCCCGATTGTTAGTGAGGAATAATTCGAGCGTATTGGAATAATGATTGTTGATATCGGGATCCCGTGTTGGTGATACCACAGGCCTTCATCAGCCTATCGCGCCCGTTTTGTTTGAGAATTTGAGCCAGGTGAAGTTGTGGACATTGATACCCATGATGATACTAGGTGGTTCTGTTGCATGATGTCAAGTTTCAGAGGAATGAACTCGAAGAAGTCTTCAGGAGCTGGTTCGTTTGGTGATAGAAATCTATCACCAAAAGGCAATAGGGAAATTTCCTTCTTCTGGTTTTCAAGCTTGAACCAATTCACTTAATAGATATTCTTCCTACCCAATTATTATGCACTAGAGTCTCGTCAGTTTCTGATTCATATCATTGATCACATCAAATTATTATTAACAGACTTCAAGGGGTGAATAGGAGACATCAAGGCAAGCATTTCTGTTTATATAAACATGTGTTCGTGGATGAGCCATTTGGGCTCTTCTTCTTAAACTTTTTGGTACTTATCATACTACACAATCATCAAATGAGTGTTTTTCTTATTAATTTTGCTTTATCGACAGATAAATTATGGTTCACAATAATTGCTCGAATTGTTGGCCAATAACTACATTCAATGGAGTTCAATATTATGACTGCAACTAATTACAAATAATAATTTTTACGACGCTCCCAAGGTAGGAATTTTCGAAATGTTTATGATAATGCAATACAATATGTTTATGATAAGGTAATACAATACTTTACAGGTGAGGAACCCAATTACAGAGCTGGATGATATGATGAATAAATCACAGATTTTCAAAATGAATGTTAAGGACATACACAACATATATTTCATAAGAAATAACGAAATTATCGATGTAGAAAGTGGGATTTTATATACGACAACTTGCAGTTGAATACCATCTATATCATTGAAAAAAAATTTGTCACTTTGCATATGGTATGGAGCGGAGAATTCTCCCGAACATTCGTGCGAGATGTATTCATATAAAAAGTACTTCGGTATATCTGGAATAAATTCTGGCAGTGCAAATATTGAGCTTTTTTAACAAGGTTGGGGGGTCAACAATACTATTGATAATTTTATAGATCATTACTACACTATAATAATCACGCCTTCGTTCGAAACTCAAAAAGTTATGCCTCTGTAGTAATTCAGTGTGAGGTGTGCCTATTGGTGGATAGTACTATCAGCTTGAAGGCTTAGCAGTTTCAAGAATCTTCTTTGGATTGCTTATATTCGATTTATATCATATTGATAAAAAGGACTCAACACAACTGGAGCATATTCCAACTTTGATTGACAGGTTGTTTCGGTGACACCAATCTACAACCCGTGTTGAATTTGCTGAGAGATTCTCGTAATCACCTATGTTCTCCATGAGGCATTATAGATTTAGATCATATGCATACGAAAGGAAGTATACATTTTCAACATATGCGATATCAATAATGAAGATATTGAAAAGCATCGGTCCTAGGATTGACCCTTGTAGAACACCGGAGGAGGCACTATATTGCTTTCGATCCCACAGAAAGTATTGAAAGAGTGCAATTAGAGAGGGTGATAATCCAAAACTCACAAGTTTGTTCAGTGGAATGCCATGGTCCAGTGTGTCAAATGCCTCAGAGAAATCTGTGTGAATAAGATCAGTTTGGGTTCTGTTGTCAATAGATTAAGCAATAATTGGGTTACGGTCAGAAGGTTGGTCACCGTTGAACGACCTTGCATGAAGCTATGTTTGTTTGAATTTATCATATATGTATTAACTACAATATTGACCAAACGCCATAAGAGCAATGTTAGAAAAGTGATGCTTCATTATATACGTCTTTCCTTGTCTAATTGGCAACGATGATCGAGGGCGCATGCGCAAAATTCAAATTTCATTCAAAATTCATTTTGGCGCATGTGCATAAATTCATCCTTGCCAATTGCACTCTTTTATTTTGACATCAGATAGGCTGTCCTCATTATCAATATTCGTAGTTAATACATATATGGTATTTATATTGCATCTTACATAACGATATATTTCTCGCTCCAGCAGAGACTCTGAAACCTTTGCAAAGTCACAAATGATAGAAATAGGCCGATAATTCGAGATATTTCATCTACCTCCTTTCTTGAAAATGGGACACACCTTCAAGGATTTCCAGATCCTTGGTATTGTACCCGATCTTGAACAAATATTTATTAGTTTAGAGAGAGGACGAGCAACAATCTTTTAGGATGAAAGCTGGAATATCGTCTGGACCTTTTTGGCTTGAGCAACCTTAGTGCTTCATATACTTCGTTCTCACTGAAGCTCAATATATTTTTCTAATAAAAGTCACAGAAAATATGTCGAGAAGAGTAAGAGTCGGTATAGGATTGTTTGAAGAAATTTGCAAAACCGTTTAAAATATCAGAATTAGCAGCAACTGACCTTCAAAGTTTATAGCTTGTGATATTTTGGAGCTGCCTCGTTTATTATTTATAAATGACCAACATCTGTTGGGGTTGGTATTCCTCAGATTCATCTAAAGATTTCTTGCGTGCATCTTCAATATCATGCTTCACTTTTGCTCGAAGGTGTTTAAAATCCTCGAATGACTGCAAATTTCACTTTGACGCTTGTATTTGCGCCAGAGTTTGCTTTCAGCCTGTATGTCTTTGATAATGCTCCATTATACCAAAAGGAGAATATCTGTTTTTGGATTGGAACGTACACTTGGGACAACAGCGATCGATAACAGTAGGTGGCCGAATCTTCTGAGTTATCACAAGCTTCCAAGAAGTTCCAGTCAATAAGAGATATTTCATTATACATTTGTGGAATGACATTGTTGAAGTAATAATTGTTTTGAAAACAGGATTGCAATTTATTTTTGTGGTGAGCCTCTGTCTCAAGTACACAAGTAATTTCTAAAGCAGAATGATGTTGATCTTCGGTCACAAAAGGATCAGCTGATTTCTCCACATGGCACTCTCCATTGAAAAAGACCAGATCAAGGAGTCTATTGAGTTCATCACATACAAGATTATTCTGAGATAGATCAAACATTTCTGAAAAATTTTTGAGAGTAGTAATTTCTCTATTTGTGGCACCATAACTAAATGGCATATCTCTAACATTAAAGTCTTCTACAACGAGAACTGCACTATTATGTAATATGTGCGCCAACGCCAGGGATCCAAAAAGTTGTTCAAACTGAGTTGATGAATAAGTTTGAGGAGGTATGTAAATATTTAGCATGTGAATATATTTGTGTGAGTAGGTTATTTTGACAACTATGATATCAATCAAATCAAGCCTAGGGAAGTTAAAATCAGATAGATTAATTTCTGTGGAAAGAAAATCTTCATGTACCCCAATAAGGTCACCTCCGCCTTTTGTTGAATAAGTTTATTGAAATTTGCAATCTATTCGGTATATGTTGAGGCTATTCGGAAATAATTCCAAATTGGTAATGGATGAATCAAGCCAGGTTTTGGTTAGTGCAAAAACACGATGGTTGCTTTGAAATAACTCGTTATTTGCTATTGCGAAGTAAGGAGACTATTTTTGAATCTTTTCAATATTTTCTATGTATGAGGCACATTTATCTTTTTCCCAGACTGCGTGATTGATATTTACGTCTCTGCTAGTTAGTTTCATGCAATTAGAGCATTTTTTATTGGACGATTGACACTGACTTAATTCGTGGGCACCTCCACAAACCGGTCAGGAGATCGGTTACCTACAGTTAGGCCCTTTTCAGACACACCGGTTGCGACCGGTCGGACGCTCTCTGGACGTTTTTAATAGAAATGCTAGGACTAATTTCTGTAACCGAAATTTCAATCTATACACCCCTGCAGTAGAAAACGAACTGATATATGGAATGAACGTTGAGTGTGAAACAACCAATGCATTTGCTTACACCACTCCGGGGAAAAAACCGGTCGGATATTTTCCGTAGTAGCAGCGACAGACGACACCCGGGAGCCGACCGGTAGCCTGCCGGCGCCGGCGTGTATGAAAAGCGCTATTACTTCAAGTACAACACTACAATATTGAAAACCGTCCGGAGATCGTCTGGCCGGCAGCAACCGGTGTGTCTTACGAGATGAATGATTTTGAAGTGGTTACACTGGTAACACCGGTACACATAAATGCCGTCATAAACTATCATAACCGACGCACAAATTTCTAGATTTGAGCATTTCCAGGACAGCTCCGGTAGATTCTGCGAAATTCACATCAAGTTTTCGATTTTTGTCATGCAGATAGCATGAAACCAATTTTTACATCCTTCACAAGAGACGCTATAGGTCTCGTTCTGCTGATCGCTGAGAGACACGTACCACAATCAACCATTATGAAAACATCATTTTAGACAACCATTCAATACTCATCAATTGTTTTTTGCTAGGGCACAGAAAGTATACACAGTGAGCGCTTCTCCAAATTTTACAATTTTCGGAGCACTTTTTCCAATAGAAACCCAATTTATATCGGAGCGCGATGTTCGCGATGTTTACATTCAATCAAGCCATCAAATCATTTGCGGATTCATGTATATATAAACAATAATGCTTATTTTGATATCATCCCTTGAAGTTTGTCGGTATCTTTCCCTTACACCCTGTACATACCACTGAACCTCGTGAATCTTACCTAGAAAAATTTTTCATCCGCCGCCCATAAACGTTTTGACGACGTTGGAAATTTCAGCTGATATCTTTGTCAGCTATATTCACACCAGTCTCATCACTGACTGTGGTTAACAATTTCATCATTGGCATTCATATCGGCAACACTGTTCTTTCTGAACCACAACAAGACACAAGCAGACAAGCACAGTCCTCTTTGACACAAGAATCACATTGGCACATTCCACATTGTTTGTGTTTGTGGTTGGCTGTTTTGTTTATTGTTTACTATAATTTAGTGCAGTATCGAAATAAAATTTGGTTAATTTTCAAATAATGGCTGATAGACTTACTCAACTACAAGACTGTATAAATAAGGTAATGTTATTACAATTTTCTGTTGCAGCAACAATTAATAAGACAACTGATTTCAGCAAGCAGAACACTTTTGTAACAGTGTTGGTATTCTTCAGCAATTCGCTCCTCCCAGCAAGTTTTCAAATTTCGACAGAAGTGGATCTCTTACTCCTCAACAACAACAGAGTCAAGAAGATTACGTCCAGTTATTTACTACTTTGATTGCAAGGTGCGCCAAAGATATAGATACTCTTATTGAGTCTTTACCTAGTGAGGAAAATTCAACAGAATTACAGGTATGCTATTTATTTATATTTATGATTCAGGGTCATTTGGTATTGGTTCAGGTATTCCAGTGAATATCCCATTTCAATATTTCCACAGATTTCCAAATATGAAATGAAGCTGTTGTGACCATAGATATGATATTACATATTCTCTAATATATGCAACCTTGCCTCATTGACTTTCCGGACACTGTGTATTTGAGAAATAAAAACTAAATTATGAATAGTTTATGAAAGTTTTGATGTTTCATTTTTTAGCACCATTTGTATCAGAGCATAAGAATATTGAAATGTTTATTCAAATGTGTTTACTTCAACCTTTTTTTTGTTGACTGCAAGCCATCTGCAAACTGTGATGTTTCCAATTTATCAATTTATATATGATGCATGAATTTATCTGTACACAAAAATTTTATTACACAACTGGACATGTTATTCTAATTTCCTACACAGAAAACAGTGCCTAAATTGTGGTGAATTGAGACATCCTGTGTCCAATTAATACCTGATTTTCAGATATGTGGGTGACACCAAAATAGGACTTACTAATGGTTCATGCCAAGGTTCATGCACAACACCATAGAATATGCATAATTTTAATTATGGGAAAATTCAATATTTGTTTGGGAATCATAGTATATAATTCAACATTTATAATTCTTCCAAGATGTTAATATCATTTCCACAAAATAATGATTAGAAACATTGAGTGCAAAAAGAGCTATTGAAGGAACATGCAATAGGATGACATGAGAAGTTGAGTGCAGAATTAGAATGGAATCTCAAGATCGCTCAACAATTGTGAGATATAAATGTTGAAAATAGATGACTAAGCTGAAGCTATCGACTCAAATTGAATGAAAATGTCAAATTTCTCAATACAATGGCATGGTACATCAAAATGTTTTGGTAATGCCAACAGTCATGTGATTTTTCATCTGTGTCTCTTTCTTATCGTCATTTCAATTAATCTCTCTCTAAGCTTGATCTAGTGGTGGAGAATATATACTATCATATCTTTAGTATTAACATCAACATTATTTGAGTGACTTTCTCCCCTGAGAGGATTACTCCTCTCAATAACAATAATAAACAGTGAAGTACAGAGCCACCTTGATATTTGGTTCTTAAATAATTCCGAAAATCTTTTCAAATTTATTACAGTGAGCTATAAGTAGTGAGATATGATAATTCAGGTTGTTTGTTTACAGATTGATTGCTCCAAAACAGTTGAATGATTGATATATAATTTTTAGGAGTAGATGAATATAGCATGGTCCCCAAAAAAATGATATTTTCCATATAACTAATATAGCATGACCTGGGATTTTGCATTCTAGAGGACTCAGTAGGGAACTTACTATATACACTGTGTCCAAGATAAGAATGAACAGCATGGGGATATCGGAAACGGTAAGTGATATAGTGTCGATTAAATTAGAGAAAAGTAGCGCATTCATGTGCCTGATAATATGCCATTTAGAAAGTTTTAATATTCCGAGTAGTTTTGGAGATATCCGAGAAAAACCGAAATTTGAGAATTTCGTTTTTATTTTCTCCTAGCTTCATTTTCAAAGGAAATGTAAAACAAATAGCACTTCGCCATGGCCACTTTTCAAGGTCTACACGATAACATAAGCAGAATTTTTCTGCGACGTTTTGCCTTTTAGAAAACATCATCAACTTTGTATTTTTATATGGGCCGAAACCAAAGTATACCCTCTATACGACTCATACAGCGACGTATCACACAATATGATTTTGGAACCATTTCTCGCGCAAAATGTAATTTAGTGATTACTTAATCTGTTTTTCTTCAATTTTAGATAGTAGCCGCTGGAAAAAATGACAACACAATGTTCTGTTGTCATAGTAATAATTTATTTTGGTATAATTTTTGACATATTACCGTTCCTACTTTTACATCTCTTTACCTACCTAATTTGTGTTGAAAATGGAAAACGGCAGCTTTTCGAATACTGAAATATTTGATATGTTGTCATGTTACATTTTGTGCCAAAGAAATTGTGTTGATGCTGAACGTGCGTACTCTAATAAGTGATGTGTTACAGGCCGTTGTTGAAAATCCACCACTCACTTTATTTTAAGAGAAAATAAATATTATCCATATAATTTAGGATTTGTCATGGACTCAGACCAGGTGACGATGCAAGGCGAAGAACCTTCTGTGAATGGTACACTAGAAAATGCCAAGACGATGAAAATTTCCCTTCCAAAATAATTTGCTCTGATCACCAACAATGGCATTTTTAATAGGCGGAATGTTCATTATTGGTCACAACAAAATCCGCGTGTACACAAAGTGTCCAGACATCAACATTGTTTCGGTTTCAACATGTGGGTTGGGATTCTCGGCTCGAATGTAATTGGGCATTTTATCAATTTAACAAAAGAACGGCATATGCATTTGTTATCAAATGATTTGGAAGACTCTCTAGATAATATGCCTTTAGCGGTTACTCACAGCTGCTGGTTTCAACAAGATGGTGCTCCAGCACATAACGCTAGAATTGTTCGTGATTATTTGAACCGTCGCTTCCCAGGACAGTGGATTGGTACTCATAGTGATACATCCTGGCCTGCAAGGTCCCCCGACCTAACCCACTAGACTTTTTCCTTTGGTGATATATCAAGAATCAAGTGTACTCTAATCATAATTTTCAAAATGAAGAATATTTGCTAAGATTGGTTACTGCATCCTTCAACAATATTTTTCCGAATATTTTAACTTCTGAACTTAAGTTCTGAAAAATTTTAACTCAAGTTTTAAATTCGTCTGTGAGACGAACGTACTTGTGCTTAGAAAATAATGGCGGGTTATTTGGACACTTGTTATAAGTTTCTGTTTATTTCCTGTAATACATATTAGCTCCTTGTTATTTATTACATACAACTACATTCATAAACTAAACTTTTGATATTGCGATGCATCTTTGTATTCAACAACGCAAAAATTCTGGTTAGTGGTGAGTTTATATTTATACTTGTATAAATGGGATTAATCAATTTACTCTATGTATCAAAATATGACATTTTTCCAGCGTCTACTATCTAAAATTGAAGAAAAACAGATTGAGTAATCACTAAATTACATTTTGCGCGAGAAATGGTTCCGAAATCATATTGTGTGATACATGGCTGTATTCCCAATGAAAAATGGAGTCGTATACAGGGTATACTTTGGTTTCGGCCCATAAAAAAATCCATGTTTTATAAAAGACGAAACGTCGCAGAAAAAATCTGCTTATGTTATCGTGTAGTCCTCAAAAAGTGGCCATGGCGAAATGCTATTTGTTTTACATTTCCTTCGAAAAAGCTAGGAAAAAATAAAAATGAAATTCTCAAATTTCGGTTTTTCTCGGATATCTCCGAAACTACTTAGAATATTGAAACTTTCTAAATGGCACATTATTAGGAACATGAATGCGCTACTTTTCTCTCATTCAATCGACACCGTATCACTTAGCGTTTCCAATATCCTCATGCTGTTCATTCTTATCTTGGACACACTGCAATTCAGAAGGGGACATTCTAATTGTATTTTGTCTAGGGAATATCCAAAATACACCGGTCTTAGTTCATTTTCTATACACTCAGAAGGATTTGCATGAAGAGTCAGAATCTTCGACCATAAAACAAATAGACCCGGCAACTCATTCATAAAACGCTCGGACATCAGACGTTGCAGACATCACAGGGTCGTTCGGGGAAAGTGCAGCGAGAGGAGTGTCCACGTGGACAAAATGGCAACAGCGCGCCACCGTTACAGATATCAATGGCAGTGGCGTGCACATTTACTTTCTTTGAAATTTCACTTACAAAAAAGTTGAGTCTTTTTTAAATTAGTACTGATTAGTAATGATTAGACCATGTTGTTTATACTGCATCATGAGCAGGTTGAACCCAATGACATGTCATTAATTTGAGGTGGTGATTCCCTATCATATTTCATGAGGAATAGTTAATATAAAATATTAAAACAAATTGTAACGGGTTCAGTTTTATTTTATTCATAATTAATAGTTAGTATGAATACATAAGTTAATTATTTAATATAAGAAGGGATGAACTAGCTATAACTATTATAATTTTTATCGATCCACTTCCATAAGTAGCCATCGCTGAATGTAACAAAACACTCGATGCCTGGACGCCTATGATCGCCAAGTATCTTTTTGCAACCTTGGTTGGGATGAAAAAAAAATTTGTGTACGATTTCGGGGAATCGAATCGAAGAACTACGCGAGACATTTTGTTTGAATTAGCAATTGAAGAGTGAAGGAAAAAACCAAATTTCATATCGCCTGTTGACGATACTCAAAAGCTGAGGATCATTTTGGCTTTTCCACATTGGATAATTTCAAGATATATTGTTGGATGATCGTTGATTTGTTCATCACGGAAATTATCACCAGACAAGTCTGGGTTTATAGAAGAATCACTCTACATATTGTAATATATTGATACCACGTCAGGCCACATTCCACAATTCCGGCCTACAGTTGCTACCGTTTTCTCAATTTTGGAGAATTTATTACACCATTACGACTTCACTTGGGAAAGTTTAGAGTAACATAGAAGAAACAACAATCAGAGGGCTGTTGGTGAAATTTATCTATACAGAGTGGGCTGAACGACGCCCAATACACAAGGTACCATATATTCTTCTTTTCGTCACTAGATTCTTTTTAGATGAAATAAATGACCAAATAAAACCTCTACATTTCTTTGTGCAAAAAACTAGCAGGCTAATTTTAGTACAACTAACTTTTATAGGTCCAATAGATACCTCATTTGGATATCAACAAACTTAGTAAATTTTATTATAATCAGTTGAACATTTTTTGAAAAGTTATTAAAACACTCTGTATCTCGGAAAAGAGAATGTTTATATGAACTTTTGTTTATATTTTGTCTCACAAAAGTGACGTTGAGGTTCCGTGCAACATTATTAGAACACCCTGTATATGAAGAGTAATAGTACATTATTTGCGAATTGACTATATACCTGGTGTTAGAAGAATCATCAAATATTTTTGATGAACCAATTCTGGGAACTGCTGATGGATGAAGGAATTTAGTACCATCTGGTCTCACTATGACATCTTTTGAATGAAAGTGATCTGAACATATTTCAGGATTCTTCGGCAGAAGCTGATCTTCCTTGAAACCAACAATGGAAAACCAAGTTTTTCTCTTTTCTGGATCAACGGGAAATCTGAAAAAATTATGTATTGCATGCTACAGAAATATTATTGTCAGATGATGTCATCAGGCAATGATAGAAATGCATAGTATCAGCGGGCAATATGACCGGGCGTCATAGGTCATAACGCCCTATGGCATTATGAGTGTGTTTATAATATCCATATCCAAGGCATTACAATCAAGAAAAGGCATTCATTGAATGTTATAATGTTAGAAGATTCTTAAAAGTCTCATAATGTTTTAATCATTACATCATGGTTGTAGGATATGCATCATTGATTTGATTTACTTGAAAAAAGTAGGTACTCATCATTCTGTTCACCTTGACAATAAACTTAAGGTACTCTCAATTTCTCAATGTGTGCAAATATGTGCATGTTTCAGAACATGACTAGGTATAAGATAATTTTCAATTCGGTAAAATATTTTTAATACTGAAGGTATTGTTAAGATGATTGAATTTCCATGGACACCCCAGCAAGTTGAGAGGTATGGATTCATTATGTGCTTACTCAAGTCAGTTGTTAATTCAAAACCTTATTGTTATTGTTCATATGAAAATATTCATGTTTTTTACGATTCCATACCAGAGCAAATTGTTGCATAATCATTCAATGTTCTACCCAAAATCTTCACAGCTTGTAAAGTGACCATCATATCGAAACAAATCAAATGAAAATACTCATGAACCGAGTCATGAACCCTTGTTCGAAAATTCTACCTACGGCAATGATTAGGGAAATCAAACCTAACCTCACTTACTTACCTGCAAAAGCATAATTCTGGGTGAGAATACCCCAATTTCCCACAAACATGACATTTTCGGCCCATATTATCCAACCAAACACTAAAACTTCACTTTATTGTCTGTAAACTGATGAAAACACTTTAAAATCGAAATATAAACAACAAAATTCTCGGCAACAACGCGTTTCGCTGCAATAGTACGCTGATGACGTGACTGGCAAGAGACGGATAATCATCAATGAAATGCTGCGTTGTCGTTGTTGATTGTAGACTAATAATCGTGGAGAAAAACAAAAAAAAAACAAAAAATTGAGTTGGAATCTCCAAGTTATGTGCGTTCTTCAAGGCGAACTTTGATATCAATACAAAATTCAACACGAATTATTGTTGAAAACAAATAAAATTGGGCATCAAAAGGGAACAAGTGGCACATCAGCACTAAGTACATCAGTCGGCCCTATCACAATCGACCAGTTCAGTCTTGTAGCTCTAGGTCTTGGATCTTGAAAGAATATAAATAAGCGGGTCTATTTGTTTTATGGTCGAAGGTCAGAATAATAGACGAGTGATTCCTTAACATACATAATCTGGATCATCAAACATAGGATGATCAATCCTAGTAGTTGGAGAAGATTCAAGAGTTTTCAGATCCTTAACATAACTAACATAACATCATGAGCACCACAACTGTGTACAACTGTACCTGGATTCAACTTTCTTATTGAATGGCTGATTTTGACAGTTTCAGTGCATTTTTATGGATGTTATATTTTCTATCCTCATCTTTGTGATCCTTTCAAAGGATATTCAATGTTCAATTGGTATCAAATTGGTATCAAATCACCCGTGAACCCTTTTTAGCTTTTCTGCATGTGAAGGTAGTTGTTTTGGAGTCTTAAATTTCATTAGGATTTTCACCCAATTTATGTTTTCGATGGTCTGAATATCCTGACGGCAACATTTTATTTGCCGAGAATCAATTTATAATCAATGTATCCTTCCAACTAAAATGTAATACGATCAACAATGAAGAATTTATCCTCTAGATTTTATCCTTCGTATATCCGAAATATTTTCATATATTGACTCTCATTTGCAGTTGACAAGTTTGAGGATACTGGAACAAGAGAATCAAGAAGCAGCTGATCGTCTGGAAGCAGTTGTTCTTAATGGCCAACAGCTCCTAGAAAAGATACAAGCAGCCCTTGGTGATATTGCCCAGACTCAGTTGGATATGCAGCATCTGACCAAAGTTGCAACTGGAGGGAAAGAATGAATAAAATAAAATTATATAATTGATACAATTTATTTTTTTGTTGAATATGTTACATTATTTGGTTTTCAATAAAGACAAATTTATTCATACCTACCATTGATTGAACACACATAGATGAACGGCTTCGTGGGGATTTGGACATGATGATGCTGTCTTTTTGAAAACAGTCTATGACTATGGGTTAACTAGTCAAGTCGCCAGATAATCATGTACCTTGCTCACTTACCGACTGAAATACTAGCGGTATTTATGGATATATAGAAAGACACCATAAGTGATACGCAGTGATATACAGATTGTTTTTTTCCAACTCTCACTATTGGGATTTTGTGAACTGGTAGAGACACAGAGTTGGTCAAATAAGAGAAAAACTTTGGGGCTTGATGTTGAAATTTGCTCTTGAAGTATAACAAAAAAATTGAAAAACAGTTTTTCTTTTGATCATAATTGCATATGATGAACAGATAATGAATATGCACAACCCAAATAATACGCCAGGAGTATCATGAAAATATTATATTCTATAATGGGCGAACTATTTTCTAGAAACAATACCCATCGTCAGTTTTTCTTATGGTGGACACATCGGATTGAAGAGCGGAAAAGTAGTTACACTTGTGTACCATTTATATGGAAGCCGGGGATAGTAGTTTTCACTATTTGGCCAAACAGAATATCCCGTCAAATGCTAATCGCCGGCCGGATATATTTAGCAATTCAAAGGGGTGAATTGAAATTTCGAGGTATGTTAATTTGACGTTCGTTGTTAATTAATATTTACTTCTAATATTTCAATGTTGTACTGAACAATCAATACCATAGAACACAAGATATGGTAAAATGGTAAATAAAAGATATGGTAAAAAAATATATTACTGGTGAGAAGTTCATGTTGATGGCTCAAGAGCATCCATGGGAAGCGAATCGATTGGTTCGAAATATTGCACAAAGACAAAGAAGATGGCATCATTCTGTGTTTTCTTTCATCAGACTATTCGAGTTCGAGTTGACGTGGTTCATGGTGAAGTTGGGTTCATGCAAGCATAAATTTAAACTAAGTCGAATTCGACACTAGAACTATCAAGATTATAAATCGTGGAAACTAAGGAATAAATATTCACTGAAAAATTAAGACAATTGGCCAACATTCAACTACAGAATGAATTTCTCTCTGACGTATTGCACTACTCTCATCTATCTGGCTCTCTATAATACATCTATAATCAGTATTCTGGAACAATTCCAATTTCGATCGTTTTATTTACGTTTTTTTGCATTAACTGTATTAATCATAACATAGAGGCACCCAAAATTGATAGTCTGCATCTATTTAGGTCATGTAATTGAATCAAGCGTTATGTTCAGATTCATCACCAATAGACGTATTTATTGTTCTTGTGAACATGATATTTTGTAGTTTAGTAGTCATGGTTCACCTAATTGGTGAGAAATCATCTGATCATGGAGAGGCTCTAAGTGAGAAACACAATTCAGTGTATCGGAGATATAGAATGATAATGAGAGAAAACTTGATGGTTGGTATATCTCTATCTTTATTCATCCGGCAATTCAGTTAAAAATACATTAACAATAATTAATTACTAATATTTACAAATATATATATACAGATATAAAAAGGAGTAGGTAGCTCAAAAGTCACAATGATACTTAACTATTATGGTACAAGTTCTCATTAATATTAAGTCCTGAATTGAAATCCACTCTTGTCACAGATATATACAATTCACTGCTCCACAAATTAAGATACGCAATAATTACAAAGCAAATCAAGCCCATTTCGCTTATTAAGTTTTTCGTCGTCTAGTTCGATGAAAATTTAGTGCTGTATCCATTAATACAACGCACAAACAGAAAGTTCAATTTGCCATTGGCCTCTCATAGATACACATAAATTCGAACGAAGAAATAGGATATACCAAAGAAAAATGGCAATAAAATCAAATCATGTGGAAAGAACTTATTGATTGGAATTTAAATTATACATGAGGTTTCCTTATTTTCCAAGCACATTCTTGAAAATGTCATACGAGTTATTCGGAATCTTTGTTTTTCCATCTATCGTCAAAATGAAGTACCTATCACAAAAATACGATAAATATTTGACAAAAGTAATTTGTTTGTTTGAAGATTACTAGAGAGCGATGTTTACTCTATTGACAGTTAAGATGTAAAAAATAAGGCAGTTCAGATATCCCATATAGATTATAAATTTACTTATATTTCACACGTATCTCAAAAATGCATCTTTTGAAACAGCCAGATAAAGTGGTTCCCAGAATTTAAAAACTTCCATTTGAATATTTACTCATCACAATAATTCATGATCCTACAACAAAATGAAGCAATAAATCAGTTATATCATAACATGATCGCACCTCTAGAAGAAGTATGACGCAAGTGCAAAATTTCAAATATTCAGTTGAAAGTGGCAAACGTGTAAAAAAAAATATCGTTTCAATGATACGACCTAATTAATGCACGTACTAGAGTAGCAACAGGTTTTGATACAATTCTTTTTCTGAAATACTGAGTTTTGTAATTATGAATTTTTATAAATTCATATTTGTAGAATATATTAAGTCACACTAAAACTATGATACAAATGGCCAGACTAATGTTCAGTTGGACAATGATTAGGAATAAAAAACTTAATTGTCCTTTATGGAAATTATCTTGCAGTTGCGTCATTGTTCTTCTTGATGTGTGATATATATATAGTCTAGGTCGATCGGAACATTTCATGTGTATAGCTTGTTTCAACTGTCATTTTTTTCATTAATATAACGAGTAATCAAGGGGTTCAGTAAATGGAAATATGTGAAATGAATGGATAAGTATGACCCAACTAAGAATTTTTCTATATTCATCCACAGATTTCGAAGAGTTTGTGTCGTCCAAACTCCAAATATTCATATAGTATCTTCGAAGGTAATATTATTCATTGAATCAGATTGAAAGTATGTATATTATTTTGGTAGTAGAATTCTTTCAGAAAAAATATACCATTGAGGAGCATAACAAATACATTCATTCGACTCTTTCTTTACAGTGCAGGAGAAAACCTCGACTTGGTTTTCATCAATATTAGTAATGATGAGGGGAAATTCGGCTATATCAATGTCTAGTTCCAATTACTTCCTTTGTTATGACAAATTTGGAGTTTTAGAAAGACCCTCCTCAACATGTACGTTCTATGAAAAATGAAGAAAAAATATGAAAAATGATTTTCAAATAATCAGAAATTTTCAAATCATAATGATCAATTGCAACCTTCAGCTTTTGTAGCGTCTAAAAATTTTTCAGTTGACAACAAGCATATTTTCAGTATTTACGAAATTTCTAGTGGCTTATGGTACTGATTCTGGCTAACTGAATGTTGATAAAAATAGACTTTCTTCAAGAAAATCAAAATACTGCTCCAAATGTTCATGTTTCTTGCAAAATTTATTGATGAAAATTTATTTAAATAGATTTTTTCAGTATCAAAATGATGTCAAAGAAATCATCGAATTACATCGAGCATCTAACTATATTTTTAGGACTTTCTTAGTATTAATAATGACAAAAAATAAAAATTTCTGGAATTCGAAGAGTTATAATAAAAGTATAAAAACTGTACCTATCTCTTGTCAGGTAGCGATAGTCACGTGACCCCGTCACAGTAGGTAATTTTTCTTCCTTTTTTGAAAAAAAAAAAACTTAACGCCCATGTGGAATTTGAATAGAATGATTATCAATAGAGTTTTTCCTACATGAAGCCAACTTTCTGAAGGGAATAGCTGTGGAATGACATACTTTTTGAGCAAGAAAGTTGATTAAAATAATAAAAGGTAGGATGTTTCATGAAGTTTCATGCCGTTTAGTCAAGAAACTATTTTTTAACTGTTCAATATCCAATTTATTGACTTACCTTTTTTTATTTTTTTTTCTGTGATCCCGAAAATATAGCACACATGCCTTTTATTTCATTTTATTTTCATAGTTTAGCCTCAGTTGATATAAATATGATAATCATTTGATAACTGTCATGAGGGTGTTTATGAAGATATCACTATTTTAAAACATTGTCGAAAAATATTGAAGCGTGTTGTTTCCACGATTATTGATTCGTCAATTTTCGTAGATTTTTTAGCCCGCGATAAACCATTTGAATCCCATGTGAATTTTATTATTCGAATTGAGAAAAAGAATGAAAAAGAATATTTAATGTTGACATCATCAACTAATCAATATTTTATCATGTATTTAATTACGTAGGTAGCCTACCCATAGAAAGTGTATAATAATGCTGTTTAGGGTTTTCCTGTAAATTTTTGCACCCCATCTATAAGGGTTAATTCGAAAATTATCAAAAAATAGTGGATACAAAAGTGTCATTTCACCCATCTGTTTCCGAAATGTGAGCATTCAAATATTCCAAGAATTGTAAATTAATGTTCACCAAAATTTTGAATTTTTGACAAGCGATTCTGATGAGTCGGAAATATATATATATATATATATATATATATGTTGTAGGGGGGGTGCAAAAATATACGGAAGAACCATGTAGAAAATATGTTGAAATTACTGTGTTTTGTTTCACTCAGATATATATTCCGCAATAATGACTATAGTTGAAAGAAATTCGTGGGTGATATCGAATATTTTGGAGATCTATGTACCTTGTGAGTTCAAATTGTATATGTAGTTTTATCTTTGTGAAGTCACGCGCATGAATCTTTTGCTACAAAAATATAATGAAAGTTGACAATGTAATCGAATAATATATTTTTTCTAGTTTCAACAATTTGAATCTTGAATGTAGGATTTTTAGAACACTTCTTATGTTGAGACTATGAGAGACCAAGACAAAATGAAGTTCAACCTACTTCAAAACCATTATCTTGACATAAAATAGTAGTCACTTTTAAATTATTTTGCTGCCATCGAAAATAATAGTTATAAAGCATTCACATAATTTCCAGATAGTCTCTGAACATCCAATTTTCGATTGGCTTGCATTTGCTGGTTGAAATCTCTTTGAAATTTCAAATGGAAGCAAAATGTTATTCTCGGAAAACTGTATGCCAATAACCTTTGATTTGAGATAATGTATATTTCACAAGATATTTCGAAAAATTATTCAAGTTAATTTTATGAAAGTTCTTATAATGAAAAATTTGTTCAAAACAAGTGATTCATGAGTTGATATAATAAATGATTGAATGATTAAACAGTTGAATTTTGTAAGCAAACATGCTTCCCTCAAATTAACAATATAACGCAATATCAACTACGCGAAACTATTGAATCGACTGCAACCACACAGGACAATTGAATGCACACAATAGATCAGCCTGGACAACCTGATTATTCAGTTTGATGAAAAAAATCAATAACTATACAGGGTGCACCAAATTCGCTTCTTACTATTCGAATCTCGATAATCGTAAGAAACGAATTCGGTTGATTGGGGACAAAATTGAGGAATTGGTAGCTCGTCAATATGCCATTGAGAAAAATACAAACCTTTTAAATGGTTCAGGAGATGTTTTGAAACACTGAAAATTAAAATAATATCTAATTTTTCATCCTAAAATACATATCATCCGGAAATTATGCGCAAAAAATCAAGGGAGTGAATCGTTTTCAATAAAAAAGTTTCCAAAAGTTTCTATGCCATTCACTGATAAGGAAGTTACAGGCCCTCATAGTTGATTTTTTCAATCTATATTTTTCACTACTTTTTTTTCTACTGTACGTATCTTCTTCAAATTTTTCCCAAATTTTTCTGAATTTTGAAGAACGTAAAAAAATATAGAGAGAGATCTTCCTCCTCTATCACGATTGAATGAGCCGTGTCCAAGAAAAAACGCTTGAAAAATTTGTTTGAACTAAATTTGACCACCATAAATACTGATCATTCTCAACAATAGCAAAGCATACTTTGGAAGCAACTGCGTGAGCAAATAGTGAGTTTTCGAAAAACTGTTACATGTGAACTTTAGGTGATATCTTTTCAAATAGAATCGTCCCCTTATTTTTTGCGCACAATTTCTGGACACCTATAATATTATTCGGTTTATTAAGAAAAAAAAGTGATATCCTCCATGACGAATCGTGCATAAAAGAAATCGCAAACAGGATCATCTCTCAATCAAAATATTGTCATTATTTTTCAACAGCATACCGACTGGCTCACAAATCTGTATATCTCAGGTGTAAGATATATGGTTAGAACAGAATGGTGAGGGAAAGCACAAATCCTCAGATTATCGAATAGACTAGATAAACTTCGCTTTGTATGAGATCTTCGGGTACTTTCGACGCCGTTTGGCAAACTCCGATCCCCCTGATCGTGGCGAATTTTTTGAGGAATCCAAGATTTTTTAGTTTCGATGAGGTGATCAAATAAAAAATGTACCAGTTTTCCGATATTTTGTATTGTTTTCTATTAGGTACCACTATAGGTTTGCTAGTCACTACCAGTTTAGCCTATCACATTCCATTTTGGATTTGACAAATGACATTCGGATGACGTCATGAACGCGTGCCAATTCACTAGGTTATTTCTGTGTGAAAAAGCCGAAATTATTCGCAGGCTCGTTGCTAACACTTCATGTGGGTAATTGTGGAGAATCGTGCAGCGGGGGAAAATGTATGAAAGCCATTGGCAACACTGTACTTTAAGTTTGTTTGTTGGACGTTTTCTGTTCTAGCTAGCTTTTTCGTTGATAAACTATCAGATCAATATTTCGAACTGTTCGGGGGCCTGAAATACAGATCAAGTGTTTTTTGCAACAAGGATTGAAGAAATTGGTCATTTCATAGTGTTCACTTTAAATACTGGTGAGCTATACTCATAGATATTGTAAAAAATCCAAGGAACCTCTGAAGACCCGTAGTTTTCGAGATATATGATGTCAAAATTTTTCAAACAAAGAAACAGATATTCATTACATTTTGAAAAAACTTTTCATTTTGATTTTCTTGGAATTCGGTAGGTTTGTTTCTGATAGTAATAATAGTGATAATGAAAATATTGAACAAACAAAAATTATGAACATAATACTTTTTTAATTTTATGCACTTGGTTTAAGAGCGTACAGAGAAATGTTTTTAATTTTCATTTCTGACGAAAAGCAATATACGCAAAAAATTCACGATAGGAACAAGTCGTATTTTGAATTGTTCAATTTTGCAAAAATATTTGACTTCGAAAAACACGGTAGCAATACAAATTTATTATTTACATTATCAGCTGAATCACCCTCAAGGAAGCCTCTGGAATAATTATACGAATTCTAATTGCATCAGAAACAAATATCTTGTTAGTCAGTGCATGTGAACCTACCAAATTTGAAGGAAACTGAAAAAAGTATTTTTTTATGAATTGGTAAAACCTGTCTTTATAGAAAATGTTGATACCCTGTGTCTCGAAATGTACGTGTCTTTGAAAAGAAGTCTATGATAACTATTTCCTTATTTTTTCTAGAAAGAAATCTACCTTTGGATTTTTCACAATAATAATGGAACAATAGGATCATCATAGGCGTTACATTCGGGTGATTTATGTAGGACCTAATAAAAAGTATTTTATTTATTTTTTTCCATGGTTTAATTTGGCCAAACGGAATGGCTAGGACAAGTTGGAATCCGATTATTTTTTCAGTTCAGAAAAGAAAACAATAGAAGAAGAGGAAAATCGATATGAATTTTACGAAGCAAATTCAATATTTTGACAAAAAGTAATATTCTGGGATGTTTAGTTTTATATACTATTACAAATTCACTAAACAAATGTTTCCTCTGTTTTGCCGAGCATTTTTTCGATGCTGACCATTCCCTAGATTTATTCAAGATGATACTGAACGTTCATGTAAAGAAGTCTTTCTTATTCAACTGCTTGAATACGAGAACCAATGATTTCGTTATCACATATACATAACTTTTCCCCCAATCTATATTAGTTTCATTATGGAATCATTTCATTGATTAGAATTGATTATGTTAGGACTTCCATTCTCAAGAAAGATTCTAATTGTGAATTGATAGTCATTTCTTTCTCCTCATCTCTATTACGAGGGTCGTTCAATAAGTCCTTAGAAAATCCAAGAGATGGTGCCCGCAGAATCGAAAATATTTTTTCCCTGTAATCATCAAATGGAACACTCGGTATATCATCCCATTTTTGGATTCCTGAGAGAATTTGAAAATTTTGTAAGATGTAGCCATATTTTCAACACTGCGCATATTACCCATTTTCGACTGGTGGTAAGCCCTTCTGGGGTAGACGGAAGCACAGGAATGCTACCTTTCGAAATCCACATCAGTATTTGATTTATCGCATACAGGGTATCCAGAATTTCATAACCGATTAAGTCATTTCATAATTAAAAAAGTTCCTTGTTTCAAATGTGACACCCTGTATTTATTGGATGATCTACTTATTCACCCTATACCTCTTTCCAACGGTTTTCTTGTTAATCCATATTTTCAACTTTGATGTGATTATTGGCAACTTTGTCTCTCGAAGCAAACAAAAAAAGCGTTGGGAATAGATATAGCAAAAGTTATAGCGAATCCAATAAATACGGGATGTCACATTTCAGTTTCTGCCAAATACCACATCAAACAAGGAAACCGTTGGAGACAGGTATAGGGAAAGTTACAGCGAAAAGATGCAGCAATAAATTCTGCACCTGTCATCCAATAAATACAAGGTGTCACATCTGAACAAACGAACTTATTCAACTTTGAAAATGATATAATTGGTCGTCCAATTTTGGATACCCTGTATGCGATGTCAACTGAAAATGTGGATTTCGAAAATATCATTCATGTTCTTCCGTCTACCCCAGAAGTGCTTACCACCAGTCAGAAATGGGTGAAAAACGCAGTGTTGAAAATCAAGATATTTAAGCAACAGTTGGAAATAGGTATTGGGAAACCTGATGGAACTCATCATGGAATTTTCTCAGGAATCCAAAAATGTGATAATATACCGGGTGTTCCATTTGAAATAATGAAGTTGATGGTGACATCCGGTATAACCGGAAGTGGTATGACCTCAAAAATATTTAAAAATGAAATAAAATGTTGAGTAAACCTGCAGTCCAAAAATTCAGAATTATTAGTAATTTCTAACCATGAAAACTTCTAACGAACGGCTACCGTGAGAAACCCTGTTTTCAATAAAGAAATGTTCAATTTATTGATCCTTCACTGATTTTTGGCCCCCTCTGAAACTGAATGTGGTTTCATACACTGTTTGCGTTTCTGTCAGATTCCCTTCCGTCGCGTCTATCGAAATCTTGTATATTTTTGACCCAAACAATCTCCTCTGAGTTGGAGCCTCTCAATGGACGGTGTTAACTTTTGAATTGCAATAATAAATGAACAAGTACTAAAGTGTTATATTTTTAATATAACATCAACCATGTGTTATGTTCTTACCTCTAGGTTGGAACATCCATGCTTTATCTAGTCTATTCGTTAATCTTAGCTGGAATCCTTCCAATATGGTTTCCACTCACACTTCCCCCTAGTATCACAAGAATTCACGGTGGCGTATAGACAAATAACTGAATATCTTTAATTTAGAGTGCCTCTACATCCGTTAGCCCCACACAAACAAGGTATTTTTTCATCTTCGAGTGGGAATTTATAATCGTAAGTGATTTCCTCATTGATTCCAATACTTTGTTTCGAATATATCACAATTTTCTTTCGTGATTCAATGGTAATCACTTTGGCATAACAGTTGGGCTGAAAGAATATCCAAATCGAATTAGAATATTTGTGTACGTATGAAGTTATACTTACATTGCAGCTATGGTTGATGAACCTAGCCAAGTTTCCACATTTGGTGGCATCGATGATATTCTCCAAATCGATTCTAAATAGATATGAACTACCGATTCCAGTGGCTTCGTATTTCTGTTCTCGTAGATCCGCTACACTATGTCTCACCATTTGACCCACATATTCGATGACCTGGAAACATCAAGAAACTATCAAGACCGAATACTGCAACCAATGATACCAATATGTATTCAGTGGAGTGAAATCCACGTGAAAATATGGGGTATATCCATTTCTGGCCTACTCTATTGTGAGGTGTGTATTTTTCTATCAAAATACCATTGGACGACATTTTGAGCAATGACAGAACTTTTGAGTCAAGAAATAACGACTTTCCTACAACACGTTTTTTTTAAGAAATACCATCTAATACCACAAGAGGTATAAAAAAAATTCCATACAGGATCGAAAGAGAATTCTTTTCGATTTTTTCATTTTATAAATTAATGCGGAACGCTAGCTATCACTTTTTATGGTATATTTTTTTGGTAAGGGGGCCAGTATAGCTCATTGGCCAGATTCGGTTGAATAGAAGAAACATTGACATTTTGGAGCATCAGATCATGATTCTGTCCTCACTACAAACATATTGAAATGATTATTATTATTTCTAGTCTTATTAGTAAAATGAATTGATGATGGTTAAAAGAATTTTGACAAACCATAATGTGTAGCATATTGTCGTAATCAGGATGAAAGATATCAGGGCAGGATGATGGTTCCTTGAAGAAAAAACGTTGGATCAGAAAGTCGATAAAGCCAAATCAATTATTATCAAAAGTTGTCATGAAGATGTCACTTCAATTTTGTCTCAGTTTCATTATCAACGCCAGGAAGGAATTAAATTTGGGAAATTCAGTTTTTTTTTATAAATTGATTCAGAACGCAAGATATCATTTTCCATGATATTTTTTTTCGACAACTTTCTTGTCCATTTTTCAGCTTTTTGTGGGATTTTCTCTGCTCGTTCCTCAAAAATAAAGTAGAAGTTATTAAAAAATTATTTGAATATACATGTAGTAAAGACAGATTTTGTGATCTGCCCCAAAATGTCACTGCACTTGAAATTAAACCTTTAGATACCTAAAAGAGAAATTCTCTATTTGTCAGTGACACCTTGTTTTTGAAAAATTTGGAAATACAAATATATTTAACAAGAATAAAACTTCTACTATCTTAGCGGACAAAGTGGCACTGACGAATAGAGAATTTCTCTTTTAAGTATCTAAAGGTTTAATTTCAAGCGCAGTGACATTTTGGGGCAGATCACAAAATATGTCCTCACTACAAATATATTGAAATAATTCAGCTTCTACTTCATTTTTTAGAAACGCGGAGAGAAAATCTCACTAAAAGCTGAAAAATAAATGTACCACCTCCTCGAGAAATTTACAGAGAGTATTCAACTTTTTTGTCATTGATTTTTTGTGCATACACTTTTGTTTTTTCTGTAATTTGGTTAAATGGAAGAAATGTGCCGAAATTCGATTCTAACAACTAAATTTCAGGTGCAGTGCAAATATATTGAAATAATTTTTGAAAATGAGCAGAGCAATCCCAAAAAAAATTAGAGAAATGAATTGATGATGGTTAAAATAGGCTAGAAACGCGTCAAAACCATAAAGTGTAGTATACCGTCGAAATCAGAATTAGAAGGGCAATGCAAATTTAATATAATATCAAGATATTAGAACCGTATTTGAGAAAATCAAGTTGATAATTGTTGCTCAAAAACGAAACATTGGATCAGAAATCGATAATGCCAAATCAATTTGCTAAGAATACGTTTCTTCAGTTTTGTCTTAACTTCATCATCAATGCCAGAAAAAATAGAATTGAAAATCGGGAAATTCAGTTTTTCGAAAAATGTATCATTATATGTATTATCAGATTATGATTAGCTTCTGTAACTTCATATTTGATGCTACGTTGAAATCGGATGTGTTGCATAAAACATACTCCATGTTATATAACCAAAACTAATAATGGAAAAGATTTGGCAACCTCACAATTATTATTATTTCGTGCATTGTTCATGGTGCTTTTTGCTTCTAGAGGTTAGGTTTATTGGTCTTTATAGAGAATCAGAAGAGATTGTATTACTGTACAATGTTGAACAGGCGTATGGATCAGGATACAAAATGAAAAAGATAATTCATTTTGATCATGGGATCATTTTGAAATAATTGGTGAAAATAAAATTGAAAAGTTGATAGTATTACTGTCATACATGTCAAAAATGTTATTTATTGCAAGAGGTTTTTGCCTCCGAACCATTCGTAGGCGAAAATGGGGTTCATATGGAAGTTTTGATCCAGTTTCAATTTATTCCACCCAACATGTTTTTTGGGTCGTTGAATAAGAATCTGAGGTTTGCCGGCAGAAATTTCGCCAGGAACATGTTCTATTTCGCACTTTTTGCCAAAATGTTGGCACATTTCCTGTTTTTTGTCTGAATCTCGAAAAATATCTGTATTTTCGCAAAAGTCACCATGTACACATTTGAAGTCGACAAAATTCCCCAAGTTATTTAGTACGATCGACTATTTTATTGCTAGAGCACGTCAAAAAATGTCTACTTCAATTGTATACCTACTTACTTATGCGAAAATACGCGTACTTTTCGAGATATAAGTGAAAAACCAGAAAATTTTCCAAAATTTCGGCAAAAAGTGTGAATAAAATAAATAGTCTGTAAAGTGTAAGTAAATAAAGTGTAAGTTCCGGGCAAAAAATCTGTCAGCAAATCTCAGATTAGTGTTCAGCGACCTGAGAGTGAAAATATCAAAACTGGATCAAAACTTTTCTATGAGAATGCTAATATACCTACACTATCGTTCTTTTTCTGAAGATTATACATATTTTCTATAATTTGATATACCTCTTTTTTTCCTCAATTGTGTCAAAAGCTCGATTACCTACCAAATCTTATATGAATTATTGATAGGAAGTATAGAGAATCTCGTCAATTATAGAGAATCTCGGCGACTTGTTCATTTTTAAATATTTAGTAGTTGTTATCCTTACCATCTCGTCAGCTGCTATTGGCTCCATAGCAAATAGCCCCCAGTCGTGGATAGCAGACTTGGCGAATTTCAACTGCTTTTTCCTAAACTTGAGTTGGTTGAATTTGAGCAGATCAGAATCGGTATCACTACCGAAGGCGGTCAGTAATCGTCGCTGATTTGATCTAGCTTCCCTTGATAAACCTAACAAATAAACACACAAATTGTATTCAAAACCTGACGAAATTCACCAACATTCAAACTAACAACTGACAAAAGAATAGCTATATTTCATTGAATTCTATAAACCTTTATAATTATCTGACTGCTTATTTTTGTACAATGGGCATGTGTAACGGAAACGCCTTATTATTATGTTATCATTCGATAGTACTCAGTACTTTCTCTAAGTACTGAGTACTATCTATGTTTTTCATATAAAAATTCGCGATTTCAATATTAACAGAAAACAGATTCAGTGACGTCAACCTCCGAGCCATTCGACCACCACTTTCAAACAGAGATGAACCGCTAGGATAACAAATCAAAATTCATGAGGAAATTCCATATTTATCACGTCATACGTATCCATTATACAGGGTGGCCCAATGAAAACGAAACATGGTATGCATTTTACTTAGAGATCAAGGAACTGATATGAAGATAAATGATTCTTTATGTAATGTTGGATAGGACAGTATTTGAAAAAAACACATAAGGCACTTCTTAGAATCGTTCTAACTACAAAATGAGATGAAATAGTGATGAAAGGGAATAAATCGTCACTTTCTATCACTAGCCGATTATTTTCATAAACGTGTTTTCTCGAGAACTACTGCATTGAATTCCAAAAACAAGGAAGCGTTGGTAAGAGATTTCGATTACCTTCGAAATGATGTATCACTTGACCCTTTATCCCATTTGAGATTCAAAGATTGGAGCTCACCCCTCCGATGGTTTCAAAGTGAAAAAGTTGAAAACATGCGCAAAATATTTCCCCCGCGAAATAAAAATCGACTGTTTTTTTCGTCCTCTAAAATAAGAAATTTTGTTATTGAAAATATATTTGTATTTCGAATTTTTTTGAAAAACAAGGTATTACTGACGAATAGAGAATTTCTCTTTCAGGTAACTGAAGGAAAGAAGACATTTTGGGGCAGATCACAAATCTGTCCTCTCTACAAATATATTGAAATTATTATTTCAACTTCTATTTTATTTTTTATAAACAAGGAGAGAAGATTCAAAGAAATATCTAGGAACATATATCGTTACAGCTTGAACATATAAAATTATTGGCAATGATGACAGACATGATGACAGATTTTGAAAAACTATCCTATGATGTTCGGATACGTATATTATTCACAATAAAAAGTAATAGTAGGAAAAATGACGTTTTAGTTTTCTGATTTGAAATTCGCTAGTGACGTCATGTTTGAGTAAAAGAAACGTAAACGTAGTGGCTCAAAGTTACAAGTGATGTGTGGTCTCTCAGTGTGATAACACATCAATAAAAACTCCTGATAAGTAATTTGTCAACATTCCACGAAAGAAAATAACCAAGACAAGTGATTTAAACATGCATTTATTTAATTCACTTTGTAGATAATAAAATAGTATGAATGTTGTTTCATGTTCAATGATCTCTGCCTTTTTTATAGGTACTTTCACGGTCGGTGCTCAACGGAAATATCATCTATTATGCCACCACGCGCGATTCCTAGTAGACAAACCAGACGAGCTCAAGCTGGTCACCCCTACACTGTCAGGCTCGAGACCTGTCGAACATCGCTATACCAAGCATCATTCATCAATAGAACGGCAAAGTTGTGGAATTCTTTGCCTAGTGAAGTCTTTCCTGATGCTTACAACCTCCAAACATTCAAGAAAAATTCCAACACCTTCCTTCTTTCCCGAAATTCCACCGCTGGCTAACACGATGTTCCTCGAACATCATAGGTTTCCCTTTCGTGTTGTCCACAGATAAAAAAAAAAATAATATAAAAACAATCTCTTCCGAGATTAGGTCCCATCTTGCACCACTGCTGTCTTATAGGTATTTTATTAAAATTTCAGATGTCGAATGATATGGCGAATTATATGGAACAATTGATGTGATCGGTGTCACAAGTCTGCATGAAACTCGCGTATATAATATTATATTATCAATGTACTTACATAGAAGTTTTCGAATTTATTTTTCTTATATTCCTGTTCTCCTCTCTAAAAGCTTCTTATTTATCTTCAAGAATACGATTGAGCGATGTTTCCAAGATATTTTTATCCGTTGCGACAAAATGTTGAATAGCAGTGAAAATTTATTAGTGCTCTTGAAGAAATGATCTATATTATTGTGAGGACCATTCTGATGTAAATTACTGATTCATGTTGATGATTTTGAGTTTTTCTTCAATCTATATTGATATCTTGATGTATTATGAAATTATTGACAAAATAATTGCAGTGTTTACAAACAAGTTTGCTATACAGTTCTCTATTGATCATTAATATCTATGTGTCATAGCGAAATGAAAACAACTATTTGATTTTTCGTGAGCCTATAATATAAAATTATTTTGGTATCAATTACGAACTTGTGCGATTTTTCTGTCAGGGTAATTTGGCAACGTTGATAAAAGTTATTGATAAACTTGTTGTTGATAAACTTTTTGGTCTCTCTAGGAAATTGGAATGTGCCAAATAGTTCGGAAGAGTACGTCACCAGTTAAATCAGATTTTTCGATGGTGCTGTAATTTGAGTTAATGAATAAAGCATGCGAGTCAACTTTTAGAACGAATGATGTCGTTACATGATGTTACATCACATTACATTACAAAGGTGGTTTCAGTTGGAATTTCGATAGATTTCTATACCTTCAGGGGAAACTATAAGCTATGGAAACTGTAAAGCCTCATCGATAAGTGTCATCAAGTCTTACCTTGTTTGGTAGCTGCAGGTACATTGAGCATTGATATAGCGTTCGACTTGGCATGGTGATATTTATACCTAGATTTTTCATGAGCGGACATTTTATAGTAGCCCTCGGTTCTGGCGCAACCTGTCGTATGCACCCTCTCGTCTTTTTTCTTCTTTTTTGGAGGACTCGAATATAGGTCCGTTTGGCAATGATCTACCCAATGGGTGTCATTCAGCCAGTAATACAACGTGTCGTTCGATAACATTTCATCGTAAGACTTTTGTATGTACTCTATATCTTCCCTGTCAATGCCTGAAACAAATTCTCAATTATTAATTGATTGAGTGATTTTTTCTAGATCATTTCAAGAAACATTTTTTTGTTTATAATAGGGAAAAGATAACATGGATATGAACCACAACAAAATATTATACAATATCAATTCATGAAATGTTCAGAATGATGATCACATATGGTTCTAAATCGATCAACAGATTGAATTAACGATGACATGAAAATACTTCAGGACAAATACAGGTTTGTCAGCAATTAATTGTGGATATTCCACAGATACCAAATTTCTTGGCATGATCAATATCCATCATAGTAAAAACACATTGAATCAATCAGAAAAAAAAATCGCCAATAATTGGAGTACTTGGCAGAATTGGAAAAAAAATTCTTCAAAATATCTAAAACACATGTATTATTCATTGATTCATTCTAAATTTCAATGTTTGATTTCTGTTTATATACGCCCTCAAGATCAAGATAGATCTTCGATTATCAATGCATTTGGAATCCTTCAAAATTAGTTTGACAAATGCATATATAGATTATGTGGAACCAATAAGAAACCTGTATAAACCAAAAGAAATATTATACTTCCATTCATTACACAAATTCAAAATATTAATTTTCATTCATTCATTTGTTTGTCTGAAATATTTTCATGTCATCATTTATTCAATCTGAAAATCGATTTAGTGAACCATATAATACTAATGATACCATAACTATATTTTTCTATATATTTCATGAATTACAAAATTTTGTTGTTGTTTATAATTATATCACCTGTTCCTGTTATGAACATATAAATCTTGTTTCATTGGAATTATAAAGGATATTATTATGTTTTCAAATAATAGGGAATGAATCTAAAAGTTTTGCCTGCATATAGACAATATACAAATATACAATAATATCATTTCACTTTCGCAATCATAGTTTGGAATAATAAACTATGAACGATTTATATAGACATTTCCTGCTACTTGTGAAATTTCACTGATATATTGATGCCATGATATTTCAAACGAGGGGTAAACAACTCTTTAAATAGGTGTACACCACGAAATGGAGTTTTTTTTCAATTTCAATTAAGAACAATTTAATACGATTTTGAGTACTTTAGATACTAAAGATATCAAAAAATGGTGTACAAATTTTGGGTAGTTGTTTCCTCGTCGATTTCAAGCAATTCATAATTGAATTTAAAATGAATATATACCTTTAGTGAGGAACTCATAGAGAACGGCAAACTCTGTCATTTGATCTCGTACTTTATGAAGAATACCCCTGTGGATACTATACGGTACCGAAGCATTCCAGTCCCAGTGTTCACCGTGGCCCATTCTATTTTGCAACTCCTGCAGTTTCTTGTGCTCTTTCTGTTTTCGAGGCTTAGGCTGTTTTGGATATATTTCCTTTTTCGCCGGTTTTTCCTCTCTCGAAGTGTATTGATGATCACTAACGATTTTCTGCTTGTGATTATGTTCCGGAACTACTTCCGAATTCTCCTTCTCGGGCTTCGACATACAATACGAATGTTCGTGTACAACCTAGAAAAGCAACTTGATAGAAAACTATCTAATTGACAGAATTCAACATGTTGAAATTGACAAAATTCATAGCAATCCAAAAATGTATTTTGGGTCCACTTTTTTTTCGATATGTATGTTGATGATTTAGCGCAGTTAGATTCAATTGACATCATACATTTTTTCGCAGATGACACTGTCATCATTTTCTCTGCAAAATATAATTAAAAATTGGTTTGAGTATACTTTATTAACAATCAATATCGAAAAAAAGCGGAATATATGACTTTTACTATCAATAAAAATTCCCAACTATCAAAATAAGTTAGAGAAACAGGCATTCATGAAACTAACTGCATCAAATATCTTGGTATAATTATTGACAATAATCTGAAATGCGATCATCATCGACATATTGAGTATATCTTGAAAAAATAAAATGTGTCATTCCTAAATTCAAATGATTGAATTCATAATTCAGAAATGATATACTTTGCTTGCTCATGAACACAATGATACAAATCACTTAATTTCTTTAGGAATGAAATCAAAAACGGTATATTGGATATTGAACTCGGAAATTTTTGTATCTTCAATCAATACATAATAACAATCAATATTTAATAACAAGAAATATAAAGAAAATCGACACGATGGTTTTCTTATTTCATTCATTGAAAATTTATATTTTATTTGAATTTATATTCTGTATGTACATTATCATGAATTAACTCAGATTATTATCGCTATTATAGAATGGCAATGTAAATATCAGATGATGCGTAGCTGCTGAATATCATCGATAAGATAACTATCGTTCAACAGTTGAATTTCTAATACGAGAAATAATTTTCGAATCAAATTGATTAAGTTCATGTTAATGCAAAATATTCCAAAAAGAAAATTCTGCTATTTTGTGTTGAATATTCGAGTAAATTCGTTCCCGATATGTCGACAAAGTGGTTTCCTTCGGAAATCATGAATTCTATGAATACTGATATCTTCGAGTCCA
Source organism: Gastrophysa polygoni (assembly GCA_963576655.1). Classification (NCBI taxonomy): domain Eukaryota; kingdom Metazoa; phylum Arthropoda; class Insecta; order Coleoptera; family Chrysomelidae; genus Gastrophysa; species Gastrophysa polygoni. The sequence continues at coordinate 18,764,514 of OY755091.1, read as the reverse complement.
GAAATACTATGGTATCAAAATGTGTTTTGGAGTTAGATAATGCTTCATACGATTTTGTTTGAAAAAAATCACAAAACGCGCGCGAAATCGAGAACAATGTTGTATTAAGAATTACCCAAGCATTTGGAGATTTCAATTCGAATGAAATCAGATCTGCTACGACCAATACAATGAACACCCACATTCAGAGGTTTCTATAACTAAACGGTCAGCGTTTCAAACATGTTTTGGAATATCCCACATAATTGCTCTAGTTATCATTTGTATCAATACTTCCATTTGCATGTTCTTGGTGCTTTTGAAGTGGATCCAAACACATAGAAATTGTTTAGCGGTAGATTCGATTATATTATATATATTTAGTTGAAATGTCTACATGTCCTGCGATAATTCTATCACACTGTCCACAAACATTGAACAAATAAATGAGAACTCCGTTCAAAATCATGTTACACCATTTTTGAAAGAGTCAAAAAGGTCGATATAATTACGAGAATGACAGAACTTGACAGTTGAAAGTGATCATGGCTAACCAATAACCGAATTTCTTTTCTTTCTTTTGACTTGTATACAAATGAATATTTATAAGTAGGAGACTTGAACGAAATAACTATATTCTTGAACCACCCTGTATTGAATTAACTGGGATTTGGCTTAAGAGTAGGAAACCTCCATGTATCAGCTAACTGTAAACCAAATTACGTTACCGTAGTATATCTGACCACGAAGATATCAGTATTTTTAAATAAAAAAAAATCAATCAAGTTACAAATATCTATGGTGAAAATATCAATAGCTGTTGTTAGGGAATTTATGAACATTCTAAAAAGAATATAATATAAAGGTCATTCTATTTGACATAATTGGGCTGTTACTGCTTTCCAATTGAAGCGGCAACACCAAATTGTCGAAAATATCTTAATTGGGTGGATAATGCTCGAGAACGAAATGAGCTATCAAAGTGTGGTTTTCGCCATTGAGTTTTTTTCAAAGAATACTTTGTGACATATGACAAAACATCTGATTCTGCTCACCCAGTACATTTTGATTATATTTTCTGTCTGATACGAATGCATTTTTCAGATTGAACATATAATTCCACTTATAATTTGCATTATCAAAAAATCCAATATATACATTCTCTAACTGCTCCCGATCATTTGCGTTTGAATGCTCACCTGACTACAAGGACTGGTTTCCAACGTAGGAACATCTGACAACTGTTTCCTTAATATTTCCTCGTCTGTTCCGGCTTCCCTCATTTTCTTCGCCTGCTTCAAGTTTTGATCAGAATCACACCGACGTTTCTTCAAATTTTCAGGCGTTACGGCCAAATCATTCTCCACGATCATAGGACTAGGAGGCTCAGGATTCCGAACTTGCTGCAGAAGAGCATCCCGTTCCGCTTCCAGCTCTTCCAGAGTTTTCTCCATAACATATTTTTCTTCATGGTTTTCCTCCGGTTCGAGATTTTTTTCCGAATACTTTTCTGTAATTCTCGAGTTAGATTCGACCTCTTTGAGTTTCGGTTGTCTCTCTTGTCTTTCTTTCTCGATTTGCTCCATGTATTCCGTGTTCAGCCGTCGTCTTTCCAAAATCAAACGCTCTGTATCACTCATGTCACTATCACTGTCAAACAGTTCATTGGAAATTTTGATTTTATCTTCGTTCAGCCTGATGGCTGCCAGTTCATCAGAATCCATCTGAAATTAGTAGTTCAAATGATATACGAATGATGCGAATGTGAGATAAAAAGAAAAATCTTTTATAGCTTTGAGCTACAACCAACCTTCAATCATCAATGACAATAATCAGGTGTGAATATACAGGGATGTCGGATATTTCTATACTTACTCATGAAAAAATATTTACATAAAAATCCTGCGATGAAATTTATACTATGTGAGATTGAAATTTGATTCATTATGTTTACTTCGAAACCACTCTCATGCTCAAAAATATTTTTCTAGAATAAGTCTCGGTTTGTGATGCAGAAACTGAATGTCACATCCTAGAAGAATGGCAGACCGATAAGGCAACTCATACATCTTTCTGTCCGAGGCATAACTACTTACAGCTTATATAGGGTGTTGAAAAAGTGTCACAAAATGAAAAGGGGGTTAGTATGTTCAGAATAATACTAATAAACATTGTTTGGACAAACAGTTGAAGTCTTTGTATAATGAGCGCTCGACATTTTTATAGTTAGCGTTGAATCAATGAAATGTCATTCCTATGGTTTTTGAATAATAATAAGAAGTTGAGTGAATTTGAAAAATGTCCTAAATTTTCGTTTTCTTGCAACATCAATCATATCTCCATAATTTGAAGTAATATAAAAATTTAATTCAGTTCCTATCATTGAATAATCACACATATGTCCTCAAATTAACGGTTTCGACCAATATCGGAGGGAGGGCACTTTGAACATCTTATTTGACTTCATGTTTCTGTTATTTATGAATAAATATCATTGTTTTTTGTACACATTATTGTTTTATTCGCAAAATGGTCCGTATCTCCGAAAACAATTAATTTGCGGACATATATGTTTATTGAGACTTTTCTGCTTATTTTGGATCATAGTACTCGCTATTTCATCTTGTGACACTTTTATTAACACCCTATACCATTGGTGAAAACTGGTAGTCTGTACCGTATCCGGACAAGGGTCTTGGATTTGTGTCCACTGATAATTATTCAAGTAACCACAACAGGAACAATCGATGTATTGTCGGTCTAGAAGTTCGTTTTAGGTCTCCAGAACTTTTCATATGTAAAAGTCAATTGGCGTGCGTTAGTCTGGCAAGAAATCAAAATCGCTCGGCCGATTTGATTTATTCGCCTCTATTCAGGGATGATTCAGAAGGGAAGACAATTGGGAAAACCCAAAGGAACGCACAAATCGAAAAAATCGAAATCGGTAAATATTTATTCGTGGCCAGGGTTGCAAAGTGGTGTTCACCGATTTAATAAAAAATTGACGTCACGTGAATATGCTACTACACAACAGCTCTCTATTTTGTGCTGCTAAAAAATGTGCTCGGTCGGTCGGAGCCGCTGAATTTTATACTGACGTACTACTGCATATCTAATAGAGCTGGGCATTATTTTTAATTGATTGTCTTTATTACCCCAAGGAACATAGTTTTTTTTTGAAATAGGGATACATAAATTAATGATATGCAATACATGAATGATAATAATAAATACACAAGTAACAAAAAAAGAAAAAAATAAAATAGTGGAGATTCACATTCATCCATTAAAACTTTTGAGATGAGAAATTATCGAAGTCGCTTGAGTAGATGTTTTTTCAAGTTAATTCCAATTTTTTTCTTCAACTCATTCGGTAATTAGTTTTATAGATTATTCCAGTATGGAAAGAAGATTGTGCGCCAATATTTGACTTATATGAATTTGATAGTAGCAAATTTGAATTCCGTGTTTCATGAGTATGTTTTGTATTGACTTCATTAAAATTTGAATTCGAAACCTTCAATTCCTTTATGACAAAGTGAATAAAACAGCATATCTCGAGTTTGGAGACTGATATCACATCCAATTAATATTTGGGTTTGTATTAATTCCTAGTTGGTTCTAGAAAATCTAGAAAAATATTTGTACTTTCCCATACATATATCAAATTGAAAATTTGAGTAGATAGGTCAAACATAAATACTCTTCAAGTATCTAGCAGGAAAAAAAATTGTGATTTTGAATACAATGCCTACAATGGGATTTAATTACAAATACTTTGATTGTATTTGAAAATATAAAGGAATACTCAAATACCATTGATGTATCTAAATACTTCGAAAATGTTTAAACGCTGATTTGGATATATTCAAATACGCGAATTATTAGGATCTTTTTGAAATATTTAAATACTCTTGCGTTTGTTATTCATGTATATGCCCAGCTCTCATGTCTATACATATATAAAAATAAACTGCCGTGCGTTATGATCTCATAAGAACTCGAAAATTGCTCAACCGATTCATTATATTTTGTTTGTTTTGTTCGCCACAATACTGGGGCGGTTTTGTAAAGAGAAAAATTAAGGAAATCCCAAAGGAACATCCGGAAAATTTGATAAATGGAGTTATTATAATTTTGTATTATTCATTCCGTGCAGTTGTGTTTAATAAAAGTAGTGTGTTTCGAAAACAGATTTGGTTGAAGCGAATTCAATCACATCTTGTGAGAAGTCATCTTGATCAGCTATTCCATCAAGGTAATTTGACTTTGCAAATGTGTTTCAGCGAGAGGAATTTTAATTTGAGGATTTCTATACTGTAAAGTTCTCAAGGTAAGATCGACATAAGACATAAGACACTAATTCATATGAATTGAAAACGATTTCTTTAAATAATCAATCGAAACTCAAACCATGATGAGGCCAATATTATCATATTAGCAGAAAACGAACAGATTTACTAACGTCAAGATCCGTGCCATTCGGCCACCATCCTTGAATAGAGATGAACTGCTAATCACAGTAAAGGTATCGACTATATTTCTATGCCATACTCATAGTTTCTGACAGAGATAACAATACTCTTGCATAAACACGGCTGGCTAGGAGTGTTGAATGAAAATAAACATCAGAAGAAAAATTTACCTAACCTTCAAATTCAATCGAATCATGGTCTGGAATAGTTGAGATGATTCTTTTTATTCATCTTCAAAAATATGATTTAACGTGTTGTGCCTGGATGCACTAATATTAGAGAACATTCAACATAGATATTTCCATCTGTTCTGACTGAACGAAAAAAAAAAATGGTTAACGGAAGTGAACATTGACTGGTCCACTCAAAGAAGGGAAGGATCATTTCAATGTAAGTTACTGGTTCATATTGACAATTTCCATTTTGTTTTTTCATTCTTCATCATACAGCTTGAACGTATGTTTATGTTTTATAGAATTATTGGCAAAATAATGGTGCTGAAAAGCTAATATATTGAAACAATATAATAATGAAAATTAATTACCAATAATATCCGTGACTTTGCAGTGTTGCTGTGTTGATGATCAAGTTTGTATCATTTTGAAATTTCTAATTGTATTGAATTTGTGATTGGAATTGAATCAGCTCAGTTTTCTGTTCATCATTTATATTTATGGGTCATAGCAAAATGAAAACAACTATTTAATTTTTCATGTGTCTATCAGTGGCGGCTCCTCAGAGGAGGCAACGGAGGCTGAGCCTCCTCAAAGCTCTCCATACAACAAATAGTTATATATATATATATATATGAAATATACACAGGAATCGCTAACATTCGGCCGTTTCATCGGTTTTATAACAAAGTGAGGTCATGTAGATGTTTGTCATGGTTATACAGTCATCGAGAATTCTGACAACGATGCTGCTACTTAAAGGTATTTAAAATATAATCCAAATTCGCGACTTGGCAACATCTTGAGGAGACTAGCCTCTGAACAAATGAAATTCACGTATAAGCAGCACGTGGAAAACTCGCGGTAGAGGGGGAGGGTTGGCAGCTTCGACCGTCAGATTGCGAAAACGAAGTAGACGGGTGGACCAGTCGATCAAAATGTTTATTTCTTGGTTTTGCGAATCAGGTTATGAATCAGGATATTATTTCGTTACGATAAGACTATACACCTCCCCTTCGGTTCGTTCTAGGCAATAGTTAGTTATGCTGATCATGTGGATGTGCTACTGATTGGTAAACTGATTGGCTCAGTGGAAGTTCATCACTTCATATTTCTCATTCAGCCTCCTTTGTTGAAAGGTTCACGAGCCGCCACATTTCGGACTTGTGCAAAATTTTCTTCGGGCAGTTCGGCAGCGTTGATATAAGCTATCCTTATTGGTTTATTACAAAATTAGGAAGTGTCAAATACCAAGGCAGCAAAATAGCGTCATCAGTTTGAATTGGTTTTTGGATAGATGGTTTCAATTGGAAATATCGATAGGTGTATACACTCAGGGCCTACTTTATCTCAACGGGTCGTTGTCTTTCCTATCTATCTCTATGATGACGTCACAATGGTGCGTTCGCGATTGGAAGGCTATAGAAGCATACTTAATTAAGACGTAAAGACCCCTAATGAATTTACTAACTTTTGGTGAAAAACAAGATTCAATAGGATGAATCATCACTGCGTTATAACGTTGTGAAGAGATTGCATTTTGATGAGGTCATTGTACTACAAAACACTAATTTTCGCCAGCCTGAAATCGGTGTATGATGAAAGTGACTGAATATGACGAACTAGGATAATGCATCAATTGAGTAATGACAAAATTGTTGCACTACCTACAATATGAGTCTGAAATAAACTGTGAATAAACAGTGGGAACGTAGTTTTTATGGTAATAACTACCTCTGCTATCGCCGTATCGACGATTTCGCTGTTATTTTTCAATTGTCCGAATTACCTTCAGACATAAACGCTGCTCAAACCCTCTGAGATGAAGTGAGAGTGTATTATATCCATTTATAGGCAATAAAATTTCCACAAAAAATTCAGTGACAGCATATATACACAATTGATAAGTTTAGCTTGGGAGGCGTCAGAACTTCAGCATTCGTTATAGAATACACGTAAATATTGATTTGTAACAGTCAATCTAGACACTATGTGAAGTCTTCTAGGGTTGATTTTTTTCTATAAATTGGGCAGCCATTTGAAAAACGACAAATTCTGATTGAGTCAATTCCTTTTGATATGCGTTATTTCTCAAACCATCAGTTTTAGATGAGTGAATTTTATTCATCTCTCAGCAAATTCTGTTCTCTTCAAATTTTCTCTCTCAATTTTTTTCTGACTATAACGTTTTCCCGTGTTACGTCAATACATCGGGAGTTACCATTTTTACTGCCTCGATTTTGTCCCTAGTAGTGTGACATCACGAAAGCGATGCTCTGGCCCGGTAAGATCCTGGTACACCCTCATTCCAACAAATTACGATTTTTCCAGAACATACCTGCATCGGTTCGGGCGTTTTATTCCTCGCTTCAATTCCATCGATGAGAGGCGATCTGCTTTCTTCCGTCGGCTCACTAGCACTGGATTTCAACTTATAAATCTCGGGAAGTTCAGGACTGATACTTCTGTTGATTTGTTTCACTTCAGTTTCCGACTCTGACGAGCTCTCGTCTGAGCTTTCACTTTCACTGGAAGAACTAAACGAACTAGAAGAACTACTTATACTACTCGTCGATGTTCTACGCTCTCTTCTCACATGCTGATTACTATCATAATCGGAGTCGTGTACGATTTCTTCATTGTCTGAAATTGAAATGAAAATCTTCATTAATTAGAAAATCCTAATATACATATACATGACATAAATTTGAAGATATAAAATGGATGAATACAATTTATTTCAATTCAATATTTCAATTTTAACAGAATATAGACAGGGTGTTTAAAAAAAGGATTGCTCCGTTACTAGGATACGTAGAACACTGCAAAATAAATACTGTCTTTCTGTGTATTGAGGAGGTAGTGTATTCATTTTCTAGATTTTTCTTGGATTTCCACTCCTCGTTGCTAAAAAATAAAAATAGAAGTTGTAATAATCATTTCCATATATTTGTAGTGAGTGTGATCCGCCCCAAAATGTCACTGCGTTTGAAATGTAACATTCAGACTCCCAAAAGAGAAATTATCTTCTTGTCGGGAACACCTTGTTTCTGAAAAAATTAGGAAATACAAATATATTCTACTTATCTTAGTGGACGTTTCGGGAACGAATCTGCTCCCGTTTTCAATACAATTCATATATTTTTTCTTGGTAGAATTTTCAATGTTTTGATGTTTTCACACTGAAAAGTGCCAGAAAACTTTCTTTGTTGTCGAAACAACAAAACATTGGAAATTTCACAAAGAAAAAAATATATAAATTGTGATGAAAAGTAACAGATTCGTTCCCGAAACGTCCAACGTATGAAAAGAAGTATTGTTTTAATTAAAAAATAATTTGTATTCCCAAATTTAAAACAAGAAAACAATGTGTCACTGACAAATAGAGAATTTCTCTTTCAGCCATCTGGTGGTCAAAGTTCAAGCGCACTGACATTTTGGGGCAGATCACAAATCTGTCCTTACTACAAATATATTGAAATACTTATCATAACTTCTATTGTTATTTTATAGGAATGGGGAGAGATAATTTCAGAAATCTAGAAAAATGAATATAGCACCTCGTTGATTAACCTACAGACAGTGTTTATGTGTGTTTAAATTATTTCAAAGATCAGTTCCTACAATGAATCAGTGAGGAAAACAAGAGAAACAAAAAATAAATATTGCAAAGATTGTTTAACCAATATATAAAATGAAGAAAAGGGACGATTTGAATAATTATAGACCGATTTTGGTTCTCCTAGTCCTATAGTCGATATGGATCGAAGATACTGAGGTAACTGTCATATGGATGTGATTTCAAATATCCAATCAGGAATTGATGTAGGTGATAAATGTGGCCTCTTATCTTTGGACTCATGCAAGGAATGTGACAAAGAGAATCATAACATTTCTTCCTGTAAATTATACTCGATAGGTGTAAGAGGTGAAACTCACAAATGGTTCCAAAATTATTGAATGAATAGAAAACAATATGTTAGTGTGAATAATACTCCAGGTACCCTAATGAATTTTGAGTGTGGTGTGCCCCAAGGTTCTGTTTTAGGGCCGATTCTGTTCTTGATATACATCAATTCAATATCGGCTTTGAAATTGAAAGGGAAATTATGAGAAATTCGAATTATCTGCAGATGATACAACATGGAAAAATTATAATGATATTATAATTGATATGAAGAGTGATTTAAAAAATATCATTTTGGTTGCAAATTCATAAGATAACTCTTTATCACAGCAAATCTTCGAAAATGTACATATAAAAAAATTCGTCCGATACATCCAACAATACATTAAATTTCAATAACAACTCCATTAAGTATGCAAATGTAACGAAACTTTTAGACCTTCATATTGATTGAAGATTATTGTGTAATATGCATGAAGATCATTTGAGAAAAAACTGAATCCGATCACAGGGATTTTATTCAAAATCAGAAATGTAATTCGTATGAAATACTTTAAAAATATTAATTTTTGTCTATCTGAGGGAGAACAAATATTTCGCGTTTGAACCCACTTATACAAAATAAAACAATTAAATGCATTCACAATTTGAATTTTCTAGAACCCACCGTGAATTCATACAAACCTGGACATTTATTGAATTTGGTTTCATGATATATAATCCAAACCTGTTGTCAAAGAATTGAGAATATCAAAATTGAATTGAAATGAAATTGATACAATAATCCATTCTCATGAAACACGACAATTGAATTTATTGATAATAAATTCCTATAGATCAAATATTGGCAAACAACCAGTTATTCACAATGGAAACATTTTATATAACCCACTGCCCAATGAATTGAAGAATATAACTGGACCAAGAAGATTCAAAATCAGTCTCAAGAAATATTTGCTCAGAACACTTTGATTGGAAAGAATCATTAGAATTAAATGATGCAATAAATTCTTATTACAATTGTATGTTTCATTCATTATGAATTTTTCTGTTATGCTATATTTTATGTCAGATCGTTATGCATGTATATGTAGCCGTATATCCCTGTTATAAACAGTAATGTTTATTGGTATAATAACAATAATAATATATACTTTTCGAAACTTTACCTGACGCTTTTCGAGATTCATCTTCATCTTCTGGCACAGGCGACGGAATCTTTTTCTTCCGGAAACTGGGCATCTTCGGTAAACTGGCCCTCAAACCGAGTCCAAGTCCGATCGCGGGCACCGCGTCGACATTCAGATTGCTGTACAGATTTTCCCGGTTGGATTCGAGTAAAATGTTCATGTTGTCTCGCGACAGTATGGACTTGTCAGTCTGTTCCTCTTTTTCCTTTGATTTGTTTTCCTTCGAATTTTCTTCTTCCCACCTATAAATCCAGAGGAATTCAAGTATGTTCGAGGGTTCGAAAGTATCACATCATTTCTGAATGTTTTACCACTACAGTTTGAGTTTGAACTATTCTCATCTATTTTGACAGATTCTTGGAATTTTCCATCCTCGTTTCTAAAAATGAAATTATAATAAGTATTCAAATATATTTGTAGTAAGGACAGATTTATGATCTTCCCCAAAATTTCACTGCTCTTGAAATTTTACCTTCAGACACCTAAAATGGAAATTCTCTGTTCGTTAGTTTCCCAAAAAAAAAAAATGAAAGAACAGAAAATTTCTCTTTTAGGTATCTGAAGGTTGAATTTCAAGAGCAGTGAAATTTTGGGGCAGATCATAAATCTGTCCTAAGTACAAATATATCGAGATGGTTATCATAACTTCTATTCTTATTTTTTTGAGAATGAGAGGTAATCTCAAAAATCTATAAAAATGAATATACCCCCTCCTCGATTAACCTACAGACAGAGTTCTCATCCACATTCTCACCCTAATTTTTTTATACGAATGAAAAAATTTCCACTGGGCCTCGAATGATTCAATCAATCAATATGCAGGATGATTGATTCTAAAATTTTATCGTTTCCAAGTTCATTGCAACAATTAAGATGAATGAATAAAATAAAATCATGTGGTTATCATTACATTTATTCAAGTTTAGGATGTTGCCAAGACGTTCGTGGTGAACATTTTAAACATCTACTTCATAGTCCTTTTTAGTGTTTTAATGTGGCGCTTTTTCTTAGCACAATCATCAAGCTCTACAATTTAAAAAATCAGATCGAAATCGCACAATCAAAAGAGATATTACACGATAAAAAAATTATGTCAACTGTATACAGGGTGTAACATGAGTACGTTAAAATATTTAAATTACGTATCTTGAGGAAATTTGAATAAAAAAAAAGTACATAAAATTGTGGCCGGTAAGCTCAGATTCTGAGAAACAGGATGTCGAAATTGTTTTTTTTTTCGATTAGTGTATTTCGCAAGAAATCCGTTACCCGGGTGTTTTTTTTTTCAAATAGGATATCATTTTGTATCAATTTTCATGTAGTGCCTAGAGGGCATTATCATTTAATATTGCTAGAACTTTTTCCACAGTAATCTTTTGGCACTCTTCATGAAAAAACCTTACTCCCATGCCTTTTTTAAGTAAAAAAGGTACACTTCCTCCACAACGCTGTAGGTGATAGTCTTCGGAATATTTATAGTTTTTATATCTGCATGTGGTAGATCTCGTCAAAATACCTGGTATACTGCGTACAAAGTTTGATGAAAATTAATGCAGTTATAAAAAACTTATGACGAAATCCAACCATGTTTTGGAATATTTCAACAATGTGTGTTTCGAAAACAAATTATTTATACGAATCATTCTATAGGAAGAAAGTTGTTCAGTGTGATCTGTGATCTCAGCCACTTCACTTAGCGCCCTAGGAGCTAAGTAACGTGCATCGATATAGAAAATTGTAAATATCTCGGAAACAATCGAGGAAGTGTACCTTCATTACCCAAAATGTTCGCAAATTTTTTGTTCGAGTTGTTTGGCAGTGTTGATAAAAGTCATCCTTATTGGTCTCTCAGAAAATTGGGATGAGCTAAATAGTTTGGAAGATCATGTCATCAGTTTAGAGTTGAAAAGAGTTGAACAATAAAGCATATGAGTAAATTTTCAGAATGAATGATGACGTTACAAGATGTTTTTATATGAAAACATCATTACACAAAGTGGTTTCATTTGGAAATTCGATAGGTATGTGCCCCCCATCATATCTTATAGTGAAATCAATTTATTTTTCGTATCGAAATATCATCACTCACCATGACTCAAACTTGCTGAATGCCGTTATTTCTACCATCTTCTTGTTGAAATCCTTCTTGAGAATGTTTTTGAGCTCTTGAGTGACCTGATGAATAACCGTATTAATGGTCAAGGCATGCGGATCGTTCTTATCGTCTTCGGGCCTTTTAGGTGGAACCTGATAAGGAATATATGGCGGCGCTTGATTCAACTGAGAGATTTGAGGATATTGCAATTGAGGAAGATACATGTGATGCCCATAATGATAGGTTTGCCGCCAATCCTGTTGACCGTATGGAAATGGCTGAGAAAACGTAGGGTATTGTCCACCTGCGTAACCTATGGAAAAGTAAATACATTATTCATTTATTTATTTATTCATTCAGTTATTGATATCATGAAGTGTCAGACGAGCCCACTATATTTAATGAAAATTCACAGATCGGCGAACGAAGATAAAATTTAGAAAATTTTTATCAATTTTGTTCATTTTGTTCAGATATAATTATTTCTTCGTCTTGAGTATTTTTGAATACACCTCTATTACTGCAGTTCATATCAGATGATTTAAAAACTCCGATAGGGATTTCATAATATAGTTGAATCATGCTATACGCTATGTTTTAAACATATTTTTTACCTCTGATCGCTGCATGAAGAATAGTTGCTTGAAAAAGAAGAATATAGATGAATACTTGCAACATGACGGCCAAATATGAAATTTCAAATCTCAACATAACTGGCTCAACATAACCGATATCTAATTTCATCATATGAATCTTACTGTATATATTCTTCAGTAGTGCCCTCGACAAATAACATCAACCCGATTTCAATTTGAAAAATACTTTTTACAAAGTCAGTTGAGGTTATGTTCGCTCCATAGGAAAATAAACTGATGGAATATATTTATCCTGACAGTTATTGTGAAAAGTGATTTCAGTTAAAACCCGATCCTCATGACAATTTTAGTTTCGACTATGTAACACTAGAATTAATAGGTATTATCAGTTGATTCTAGTTTCGAGTAAATATATTCAACTCGGAAATAGTTTTTTACATCCCCCCAAACCTACGAGAAACAATTGCATATTTCAATTTCGCAGTAGTGGCATAATTCATTACCATAATCGCGAATTCATCACTTTTCAATGCTCAAGAGGCATTGGAGATTAACAAGAACTGGCTCCATTTTCGTTTTTGTTGTATTTAGGACTGCAGCTTTGTCTCCATGTGATATCATACATTGAATATTCATAGTAGTCTAGATAATTATTTTTAGTTCGTTATTGCTAATGGCGGAAAAAATACATGAGCCACGGTACAAAATGCTGTTTTCTGATCGCATCTTAATACAGGGTGTCCGTTCTTCGAGCTCCGCCATGGAGATTTCAGATATTATAAGAAATACGAGATCTGTTAAATTAGGGCGAACTTGTACAGTTTCATGTTGGATAATTATCTAAAAGGAAATTTGATATAATATTTTCACTTTTTGTATAGTTGGAATCAAAAGGTTATTTACGGGAGCGTAGAAGGGCCAATATTTGTTCATTTCAATAATGATAGTGATAATATTTATTCAATGAAATTCCGAGGTTGGATTTGGAATTTTATAGAACTCCTACCTCAAACTCGGAATATTAGTGGATTCCGGGTAACAATTCGGGACATGACTAAAAGAATTCTATAAAATTTCGACGTCAATCTCAAAATTTTTTAAAATTCCGACTTCAATCTCTGAACTTCAATAAATTCCAACTTCAATCACGGAATTTTTTAAAATTCAGACTTTGAAGTCGGAATTTAGTGAACATTTTTTTTTCAACAAATATGTGGCCCTTCTAAGCTTCCGTAGATATTTGTGATTTTCGTTTTCTTTTCTTCAAGGGGGAACAAAAAGAAGTAGACGTTTTCAATTCGGATTTTCCTAATCCTGATCACAGAGATATATCTTGAGATATGATCCAATCTCACACGATGATTGAAATTGGGAATGAATCATTTCTATGTATTATGTATAAGACTACTTTGGACAACACACAACAATTTTTTTCAACAATTTGAAAATTTTGAAGTTAATTTGAAATTTTGAAAAAGTTAAAAAATACGCTTCATAACTCACTCCATCTCCTACTTTTGAACACAATTCCACTCGGTCGATCAAATCGTGTGATATACCTTTATAATCAGAATATAAATACTTTTCAAAAATGTGAAGATCCAATATGGCACCCAACCAAAGTTGAGTGTTCCAACTCTGGCATCAAGAATGCCTAAAATACGATTACAGATTTAGATACTTAATAAAAAACTGACTCAAGTACGTCCTTCTCAAAAATGTTGTTTTTTCATTTTCACTTGAAAAAAATGAAACAAAAATTAAAAATTTCCGTTTTTTGTTTCGATAATTCGAATACATAATTGAATTGACATATCAAATTTTTTGTCAGATATTTGTACAGCATGAAAATGCGCAACTTATTTGCTCTATTCCAACCGACCTCGAATCTCCTATAATAACTTATATCCCTAGATCGAAAAACGTGCACCCTGTATATAATCAGATCCCATGAACCGATACAGCTCGAATCTAGAAAATTATTTTATTACCTGGTGTTCCTAGAAGAGCTGCATGTAAAAATAGTGGATCATTATTAATTTTGAGGTGAATGGTTGATTGGATATCATAGTATTGGCTTTAAATCATCATACAGAGTCGCTCTTATGTATAGAAACGGTCTCATAATTCAGGACCGGCATCGGAGAACGTGCTGAAAATTTATACAGGGAGTACCCCGTTACCAAGTACACCGTTCCCATGATGATGTGGGAAACTTCTGTTTTTCAAACAGAACCCCGCATTAATTTTTATCGTATTGAATACAGCTGCCTCACATTTTGATAACCTATCTTTATTCTGCTTTGTTTACATGATTTGGCAACACAGCGTATTTTGTGAATTTTGTTAGAAAAACCACCATCAGTTTTTAGTCAATCCAAGTTACTTCTGGAAGTTTCTAGATCCATAACAACGCCGCATCGTTCTTCTGTCAATCAATTTTTTGTAGATAATTTTCGCGCAAGAGATATGAGACCATTTCTATATATAAAAGCGACCCTGTATAAGGTTATTATGTGTGACTTGGAGTTCACGATTTCAACAGCTAATATCTCATTGATCTGTTCTTACTACAAACATACTGAATAATGCTTCTGAGAAGTTTCATATTCTATACAGGATGACCCAAAACTCATGCCAATGATTTTCTGGGTTATATTAACCGGGACACCCTATATTTTACATCATCATCAAAAAATAATTACAAAATACTTATGTCAAGCATTTCCTATACCTGAATGTTTTTAGAGTTGGCCATAGAGTAGGTATGAATTGACAGTTGACAAAATGCACATCAACTAAAAATTCTGCAAATAAAAGCAAATATTGTTTGACAAAACTATATATTAACAGACTCACAGTAATAAACCGAATAGAAAAGTTGTAATTATAAGTAACAGAATAATTGATTTATTTATTTATTTATTTATTAACGGGCAGCACCCAACTTACAACATGTTTTTACAGAAGTGTATGATACATGAATCCTTATAATTAAGATTAAACCTAAAAACTATGAATGAGTATAATACGATAGAATATATATATATATATATATATGTGCACATCTATGTACTGTTTTTTAGAAGTGATGGCAAACTTCGTTTCAAGCTACTTTCAGAAATATTGAACAGATCTACTTCAATTTCATTAGCATTTGATACAATTCTGGATAATGGTGAATGTTTTCCATAATTGCATCTGTGGAAATCAATTGTAAACGTCTGAGTGTTTCGAGTAACTCTGGCTGGAACAAGTAGGCCAATTAAAGACAAGAGATGTGGACAATCAACATTTTAGTTCAAAATTTTGTGTAGAAATCTAATGTCTGCATAAACTCTACGAGTGCCCAGTTTCACTATTTCTGTTGTAGTGCGAACTTCTCTCAGTGAGTTTTCAATTAAAGGTTTATTCAATTTATATACTGAATATCTCAAGAATTTGTTGTGAGTTTTTTTTATATTATTTATATGGATTTCATATGTTGGCGACCACACACATGAGCAATATTCCAATATTGAGCAATATAATACTTATAATTACGATGCTTAGTGACCTCCCAGTATACAGGCTGATTCACAGTGGATGGCACATAGACATTTCTAGCGAACCAGACAACGGATCACTTTGAAAATTGATTCGGGAGCATATTCCAACATTCAATAATGCGGTGTTGCCGCTTCTACCAAAAAGTAGTAGCAACTTTCATATTTCAAATGGAACACCCTGTATAAACTATCATTTTTGGGATTGCTATTGATTTCCTTACAACTTCTCTTGATATTCCCTTGTACCCATCTGTAACCGGTTTCGAATTGAAAATAGATATTAGATACACGTTTGTTAAACAATCTGTGGTTTTATTCACAGAGTTCTTTGTACCTGGTGGGTTCTTTAAACTAATTTTTATCCATCAAACTTTCGTTTTCAATCTTGAAATTTGAAAAAAAAGTCAAGAATTGTAACATTTGAGTATAGAGGATGCTTAACAAAAACGTATTTATTAAGTAGTTTTTGATGATAAATAAATACGTGATGTTATTCTTTTCTTTTTTTCCCTCCTCGTTTCTAAAAATGAAAATAGAAATTATAGTAACTATTTCAATTTATTTGTAGTAAGGACTGATTAATAATCTACCCCAGAAAGAGAAATTGACATTTGTTAGTGACATCGGGAACGAATCTGCTCCCATTTGAATGATGAATACGTTGAATGTTTATGAATATATTAACGCATTCAGGCACGAAACATCGCTTAATCGTATTTCTGAAAATTAATGAAAACATTGTCACAGTTCTGTGAGCTATAAACTTTGATATTGTCAAGAGTCGAGACAAGGAATTTTTAAACTACGCCTCCCTCTTAATTTTTTTCATTTACACTCGTGCAAGAGTATTGTTATCTCTATCAGAAACTATGAATGTGATCTAATGGAAGTATGCCGTGATAGATAAAGAATTTCTTCATGACTTTTGATTTGTTACTCTACTCACTGAACCAGTGCTACTATTAAAATCGCTAATTTCAATAATTATTTAGAAAACGTAAGAAGCACGTAGAGAAAATCGGTGTGTGCCAGCAAAATCGTTTGGGTGAGTACTATCGAATGATGAATTTTTTTTCGCTGAATATGCCAATCAATGAAGAAATACAGCAACTCACAATTTCTGTTTATCAACTTGTCACAGGAAAGCGTCAAACATTGGCAAGCAAGATATTTGCGTAGATAATTTTCCAAGATAGATTTTAGATAGATAGATTTAATTCATTGACATACGGGTCATCCATAAATATATGGGGAAAAAGTTCATAATTGAAGTATTCAGTTTTTTTTTCGAGGATCTATTATGCATGTCCGACAACCTGAAAATCACACGTCCCGTAATCATTGGTATGGCGGTAAATTGAAAGAAATACTATGAGAGGCAAAGATGGAAAGATATCGAAAAAAGCTATTTGAAAAAGTTGCTTGGATTAAGTTTGCAAATATTCCAGATGGAATAGTGTATAAAATGTAAAAGGCTTATCGTTTTCCAGTTAAATAGCAAAGTGAGACGTTCATTCACGATTATCAGTGAAACTTGATGAAAAACTATTATTTTCAATTTCATGTTATCTTCTACTAGCTTGTAGTGAAAAGGAAACGAGATTTTTCTCTTATAATCATCGGATTACAAGTGTTTCACTGCTGTCAATCTAATCAGGAGGAAAAACTCAGATAATTGAAACGAGATCAATGAGAAAAATTGCTATTCAATTCTCTCAAATAATTGCTTGAAACTCTGCATATCAGTATGAAATCAGATTCGAAGCAACTTTTTCAAATAATATTTTTCCATACATTGCCATCCAATCCAATCAACTTTTTGCCTATTCATGTATTTTTTTTTTCAATTTACTGCCATATCAGTGATCACGTGACATATGTCAAAATCGATTTTCAGATTGTCGGACATGCATAATAGATCCCCGAGAAAAAAATTGCAATCCTTCAATAATAAACTTTTCCCCATAAGTTACAGACTTTATGGGCGACAGTGTATATTCGTCTATTCTCAAAATTTCGAAACAAGGTGTTACTATCATTAAGGAATTTCCTTTGAGGTGTTTTAATTTCGAATTTCAAATGCATTGCCATTTTAAGACATATCATTGATCTGTCTTCACTGCAAAAAATGTGTGAAAATTTACATTCTTCTCTCGGACCGTTTTGGGTAGATATCATAGCCAAACGACCTACCATTTCTCGCACATAGCATTTTTCATATCTTCAATTTACATTCAATACCTACGTCATAAAGTAGGACATACATCCTTTAAGAAGTTGAATCCATGTTCTTTGGAATGTTGGAGGAAATTAGATTCATGTTTTTACATATGAAAGGCACTGTCAAATGAGAATGTGTCAGAACAACTAATTCTCTCAGTCGAAATGTCACATATTCTCATTTGATAGCGCCTTCTATATGAAAGATAGATTCATCAAGAATGTTAAAATAGATGAATTTAAATTTAAACTACTTCGTGGATGTTCTTCATTGTTTTTGACTCCTTGAATGTATAGAGAAGGTATAAAAAGTACACTTCGTGAATAATGAAAGGTCGATCGGGTATGATGTCTTCTCAAAGCAGTCCCAATGATGCGAATTGCGCAAGTAAAAGAAAAGAATTCGAAGAAAAAAACCATCGCGAATGCCGTAATTATTATATCATCTATTTTCATTTTTCGAAACGAAGAGAAAAAAAAACATAATAATCGAAAAAAAAAAAGAACATACTACCTCCTCTATCGACCTACGCATAGTATTTGAAAAATTTAAAAATTAACACTCTTTGTTAAACTCACCGGAATAATGAGGAATTCCCGGAAGGCCCGGATAGTGCGTCGGATATATACTCGGTATGGGCGGCATCGGAGGTGGGGCAGCATTCGGCGCGTGCGGAGGTAAAGGCGGAGGAGGCGGCTCGGGCTTCACCTCCTCGATCTTCTCGTTGCTGCTCAATGACGATAGACTCATCCTGTCGTCGTCCTTCTCCATTTTGAATTCCTTCTTGAACTCGAACCGCTCGATCGGGCTGTAATGGTTCTCGATGCTCTCGCCGGTGAGCAGTTCGTCCTCGCTGGACGAGATGTCGCTGCCGATTTTGTTCATCTCGATGTGGACTTTCTTCAGCAGCGCCGTCGTCTCGAGAGCTTCGCGTTGTCTCGCCACCACGGCCTAGAACGGACGTGCATTTTGGTTCTCTATTCGCATAACTATCCATGGACAATTTGATCCCTCTTTTTATCTTTTCAAAAAAGTGTTCCCGTTGCTAGGATTCATAAACTGAGTCAGAATAGGAGAACAACAAGGATCATGGTTGGGCTCTTGACCTAGTAATAAGGATAGATCTAGACAGGCAACTCTAACTCTAACATAACTTAAGGCATACACAATAGATCTGCATAGGTCGCAGTGGAGAGGCTCATAGCC
This sequence comes from Gastrophysa polygoni, assembly GCA_963576655.1. Classification (NCBI taxonomy): domain Eukaryota; kingdom Metazoa; phylum Arthropoda; class Insecta; order Coleoptera; family Chrysomelidae; genus Gastrophysa; species Gastrophysa polygoni. The sequence continues at coordinate 18,745,124 of OY755091.1, read as the reverse complement.
CACAAGCTCCATACAAATCTGAAGCTGCCCAAGATCGACTCCAGATATGGCATCACTTCAGTAGATCTCGAAGATTTTCTTGGAAACTTTGATGAAGAAATTTGAAATTCAACACGAATGCAAATATTGAACTGTTAGCTATCTATTACTGTCAGGTATCCGTCATCATCAGTAAAAATTGAATTTACTTTAGTAAGGTTGTTTGACAGGTCTACATATTTTGAGAAGAATCAATTGAAGATCTATTTCACCATCCTTCATCCACCTTGTATCAACCGTTTAGAAGAATAATGCTTTCTTCTTTTTTTCATCTGTGGACAACACGAAAGGGAAACCTATGATGTTCGAGGAACATCGTGTTAGCCAGCGGTGGAATTTTGGGAGAGTAGGAAGTTGTTGGAATTTTTCATGAAAGTTTGGAGGTTGTAAGCATTAGGAAAGACTTCCCTAGGCAAAGAATTCCATAACTTTGCCGTTCTTTTGAGGAATGAGGAATGATGCTTGGTATAGCGATGTTCGACAGGTCTCGAGCTTGACAGTATAGGAAAAAATATATAGAAAAAATGATAGATTGTACATTCGTATTATTTACTATTAAGATATTTCTTGTTGTGATCGATTCTGATTGATCTGATATTGAATCTATATGTTTGATGAGAAAGAAACATCTAAATATGACAAGACTTAGAACACACGAGACACGTCAAAACAACAACATGCCTTTGCCGATTCCAAAATCTTCTTTAACAAAAAAATCATTATCTAAATTCTGACTTATCTAACTTCCGGAAGGCAGTTAAAGATATATTGTGTACGAAAGCATACTATTGCCTACATGAATATTACAGCGACTAGTGGTGATATATATCGTAACCATGTAGAAAGTTTTATTTATAATGTGTTTCTAGTATCATATATTGTGATTTTATTATTTCATATTTTATAATATTTATATTATATTCACACTAATATTTAGATTTCCAGTATTCAACTTCCACTTACTCATCTTGAAACTCTTCTTCATGTAATAGTATACTTTAACGCTTTGTCAATAAGTACTTTTTCATAGACAATAAAGCATATTTTTGATTGATTTTATTGATTAATTGTTTAATCAATAATTTCAGTATTAGAATAATGTTATTATTATTCATCATTTTCAAATAAAAATATTTGGAAAATCCTACACAGTATCGAGTTTCACCAAGAGTACCTTTTTGGTATAAAATTGAATGATGTTCAAGCTGACTTCAAATTTGACCTAGAAAATCTAACCTCGAGTTCAATTTCAGATATGAAAACGAATTCATGAGATGTGTCAGCTTCCAAAATTTTATCACAATGTTGCCAGTAGTTTTGACATATTCGTAAAAAATGTGTATACATTTTTTTTCAATACCCTGTACCTTGTACACTGATGCTGTTACGATTTTTTTTTTACAGAGTAAACCCAACTTATTTTGCAGTGTACTGTATACTATTAACGCGGCAACCTTCTTATTTGAAGCATCTTGTATAGAGGTATCACTTTATATGCTAAAAATCTCTAAAATTGAGTAATACCTCTGTATGTATAAAAAAGGGATTGAATCATCCATGAATAATTATCGACCAATAAGTATCATTTCCATCATCGGTAGAATGATCGAAATGATATTGAACAAAAAGGACTATACACAAAATGGTTTCCGCAAAAACAAATCCACAACTCTTCTGCAGCGGCCCTCAGTATTGTGACAGATATAGTGGAAGGCTTCCATCAAGGTACACATACTTCACCAACAATATGTGATCTAACTAAGGTATTTGATTGTGTATCTCATAGCGGCCTCCTTGAAGAACTCAACCAATGAAATATAAGAAGCATCACTTCAGACCTGCTTGATTTCTATCTCACAAATAGATTCAAGTTAGTTGAATACTGCCATCTCTGATTATAAACTTATTGAACATGGTGTGGCGTTTTGTACTTCTCCCTTTTCTAATGACTTCCTTTTCACTTGTGATCATGTATGTTTTCGTTCTTGGAATGTCAGATAAGTCATTAATGAATAATCAAATAGAAATAGTCGAAACGACTGAACTTAATACATAATTCGAGTTCGTATTGAAGTCCAATCTATAATGGCGTACCTCAAGGGTCGGACCTCAAGGGCCATTCCTATTCATTGTTGTTCTAGTTTGCTCAGCGGAATCATGCACAGAACTATTAGAATCTGCATCTGAGAACCTTATTTCAGCTCAAAAAGAGGCAGTAATATATTTTAAAAGAATTTTCTGACCATGATCTGACATTAAAATAATTGATTGTTTTACTTACTTATGTCATTCTATAAACGTCCTTTATATGTATTTCGTCCAATATTTTATATATTTCATTAATACATGTATTTGAAGCTTTGTCAACAAGAACTTTTCTTCAACTTTTCATCTTTGGACAAAAGATTATATTTATTATTATCATTATTATTAAACTGGTTCACTCAAAATGAACTAAAGCTTTATGAAAGCAGAACTCAGAAAATGATGATTTCTTCTAACTCAAATTATCATGAAGGACGAAGTGTAACTTTTCCAGGCCTCACCATTGATGATAAACTGAATTGGTGCAATCTTATATACAGGGTGCCCTTAAAAGGTCTTTACAAAAAGCTACCACATATTCTTCAGACCAAAACAATTCGATACAAGCAAACTTACCTCAGTAAAAAGTTGCTTAGTTTGGGCGCTAGACGGCTCTGAAGTTGAAATTTTCAAATCGATTTTGCTTCATAACTTTTGAACGGCTCATGAGATTTTTTTCAAATTTGGTACGTTGGCATAGACTCATCGGGCAATGAAACTCATATCATAATCATAATGAATATCATTCCATGGGCGTAGAACTTGATTTTTTCAGTAAATAAACATCTAAAACTCCTACGCCAATGGAAAAAAAATAGTTTCAATATGAAATCTAAATTATTCAACTCATTCACTACAAAAAAGGTACTCTTGACAAAAGTCGATTCCTCTCATGGTTTCGACAAAATTTTAATTTTAGTGATTTAGAGCATAATTAATAATAAAACGATTAACAGATATTTCATAAAAATTGTTCAAAATGTTCACCATTTTCACGTATACAAAGATTTATACGACGCAAAAAGTTGAGATGTACTTTTTGCATAGGTTATTTCTATTGAAAATAAGTAGCACTGGTTTTTTTTTCTGAAGACTATTATTATCTGCTCGAAAACAGTGATATTCACATTCTTGGTTTCCATAGTTTCATCTGTGTTGATTTGTCGAGTTTTATTGACGTTGATTGTTGATATCGGACTTTTCTGATTTATCATGGCCGTACAATACACCAATGAAGAATACACCGATATGTTATTGGTATTCGGATATTGTCAAGGAAATGGTCGAGAGAGTGTGAGGGTGTATTCGGCAAGGTTTCCAAATCGTCGCGTACCAAGCCACCCAACCTTTGCTGCAGTTGAGAGACGTCTTCGGGAGACCGGTCATTTTGCTCCTAGAACTGGTGATTATGGAAGACAGCGTTATGTAAGGATTCCCGAAGTCGAAGTAGAAATTTAAGACCGTATTGAAGAAAATCCAGAATTGAGTACTAGACGGATAAGTAATGAACTAGAAGTTTCTAGGAATGCCGTTCATGAAGTACTAAGAGAACAATTATTATACCCATACCACAAGACGCCAGTTCAAGATTTATTAATCCATGATTCACAAAGTCGTCTGATGTTTTGTAGGTTCATTAATTTGCAAAGAGAAATGAATCTGAACTTTGGAAAGAATATTTTGTTCACTGATGAAGCCTGTTTCACGAGAAGAGGAATAACTAATTTTCATAATGAACACGTTTATGCAATTGAAAATCCTCATTCCATTAAAATAAACCATTTTCAACACGAATTCAAAATCAACGTTTGGGCTGGAATAATAGGAAATTTTATAATTGGTCCTGTCATACTTCCACAAAGATTAACAGGAGACATGTATTTACAACATCTACGAAATACGTTGCCAAATTTGTTGGAAGATTTACCACTCCAACATCGGGTAGATATGTGGTTTATGCACGATGGAGCTCCACCACATTTTTCGGTGGATGTTAGGAATTTTTTAAACCAACAGTACCCAGACAGATGGATAGGTAGAGGTAATGATGCACCCGTGAATTGGCCACCACATTCTCCAGACTTAACACCGATGGATTATTTTGTATGGGGTTATCTCAAGTCTACGGTTTACAAGACCCCTGTGAATACTGTAGAACAATTATGGCAACGTATCCAACAGGCGACGAATAATCTTACAGGCGATGAAGAAGTTATGCAAAGAGTACATTTCAACTTTTTGCGTCGTATAAATCTTTGTATACGTGAAAATGGTGAACATTTTGAACAATTTTTATGAAATATCTGTTAATCGTTTTATTATTAATTATGCTCTAAATCACTAAAATTAAAATTTTGTCGAAACCATGAGAGGAATCGACTTTTGTCAACAGTACCTTTTTTGTAGTGAATGAGTTGAATAATTTAGATTTCATATTGAAACTAATTTTTTTCCATTGGCGTAGGAGTTTTAGATGTTTATTTACTGAAAAAATCAAGTTCTACGCCCATGGAATGATATTCATTATGATTATGATATGAGTTTCATTGCCCGATGAGTCTATGCCAACGTACCAAATTTGAAAAAAATCTCATGAGCCGTTCAAAAGTTATGAAGCAAAATCGATTTGAAAATTTCAACTTCAGAGCCGTCTAGCGCCCAAACTAAGCAACTTTTTACTGAGGTAAGTTTGCTTGTATCGAATTGTTTTGGTCTGAAGAATATGTGGTAGCTTTTTGTAAAGACCTTTTAAGGACACCCTGTATAAACACAGCTTTGTTAGATATACACCAAAATGTGACCAAGTTCAACAATCATTCAACAGATCAACTGTCAGTTGCAGAAACTCTTTGGATCTCACATTGTATAACATTCTCCAGGATTCTATCAGAAAATAGAAATTCAGAAATAAATTTTTGTTTCGAATGAATTACGATATATCTCTTCCACCAAATCCAAAATTCGATTTATCATTTATTATAACAATTTATAATACAATAATATTGCCTCATTTCAGTTATTGCAGTTCAATAATTTACACAAACATATCCAATTACGACACACTACAAATCCTACAAAATAAGGCAATGCGAATATAAATTCAATGTTAGATATTCTCAACTAGTTCATTGTGAAACAAAACCAATATTTTCAAACAATGATTTTCTTTCTCAAAATGATAAATAACTTACTGCCACAGTGTCAATTGATTCCTGTGATGAATATTCATGATCGATCAACACGAACGGCTAACAACATGAATTTCCATTTAAAACCAACCATCAAATCTAGTTCAATGAAATCTGTCTTCTTTAGGTATTGCCGAATTCAATCTACTTCCTTCTGAAATTAATGAATATTCTTCCATACGAGTGTTCAAAACAAAATGAAACAATATGTAAGAAATTAAATATTGAATACTAGTTGGTTGTTGGTGTTGGTATTCCTATTATTATGTTATTTTATATATTATTATTTTATTTATGATTGTATCTATGTTAAATTCTGTCATGATTTGTACCACTTAGTTTTTTACATTGTAATCTCATTATCCGATCATAAATAGAGCATTCATTCATTCATTTATACTGGACAATATGATTTGTTTCATCTCTATGCAATTAATTCTAAGATTGTACAGAAAAAAATTCACGCACGATGCAATTTCAAAGTTCAATATATTACCTGATGATGTAAAAAATTCTAATATCATCATGCAATTCAAAATCAAAGAGAAGGAATATATTCTCATGCAAACGAATAATTGATCATGAAAATTTAGCATATTTCATCCAAGATTTATATCTTTCAATTTCTTTTAGCTAATGGTTCCTTCTATTCAATTACATATCATTATTTTATATTTTGTGAAATTTACTTCTTTTGTAATTCAATTTTTTCTCGAATCATTTGTGAATTCATGAATAATCTAGTCATTTTAGTGAAGGATCAATAAAAAAAACCTTACATTAGCAAAAAAAATCTATTTCTAAAACTAACAATTTAATTTCTGAAATAGTCCTTTTAATCATCATTTCTTTCATTCTCTCATGAGTTTTGCAATTGGATTGAAATTTTTTTGAATCTAATACGACGAATTTTGGAATTGAATTGATAATTTTGAAAAACATATGATACTTTTTGGAATTGAATCAACTGATTTGGAATACAACTGACGCATTTTGAAATAAGTGTTCAATAAAAAAAATTTATTGAACACTTTGAAGAAATCTGTGACAGGTTGTTTACCATGGATCATCGATGTATACTAGTGGGTGATTTTAATATCAACCTTTTATCAGACAGCTTCTACACAAATAAAATAACCAATCTATTCGCAACTTACGGCATTTCTCAACATGTAACTGAACCAACTCGTGTTACTAACATAAGTGCACTAGTTGACTATGTATTATCGAATCAAAATGATATTACAGTAAGAGTACATGATTATCCAAAAATCACAGATCACTCTATTATTTCAATTAATATGTGCAATAATGTTGACAATCATGAGTATAGTACTAAAATGTACAGAAACCTTGGTTCTAAAAATATGGATGCCATTAAAATTAACTTGATGATGTATAATTGGAATCTCGATTCTGTTGACGTTAATGTATTATATAATGAACTCTTTGTGACCTATGAGAATGTGGTAAATGAAGTTGCCCCTGTAGTAAATTGTCCATATAAATCTAAACTACCATGGTTTGACAATGAGGTGTATGATAAAATGAAAGATAGGGACAGAGCTTATAAAATATTCAAATCGTGTAATATAGGGGAGAAAGATAACAATTGGGAGACGTTTAAAAAACTTAGAAACGATGTGGTCAATCTAATGAAAACTAAAAAGCAACAGTATTATTTTGATAAAATTGATAGATACAAAAACAGTCCCAAAGAAATGTGGAAAACTTTGAAGAATATAGTTAATACAAGAGTTGAAAAATCATCCCAATGGTGTTCTGTTCAAAGAGGGCAATAATCAAATAATGATAAGAGATGAGGAAACTATAGCTATTCACTTCAATCACTACTTCATTGAAAGTATAAATGAAATCATTGAAGGTTTGGATTCCCCGAGAGTTTGGTCTAATTCTAATTATAATTTGTATCCCTCGATGTATAGATTCAGATTACTATCGTTGTCTGAACTACGAAAAATAGTTGGAACCTTGGATTCTAAGATATCGGTACATGAAATATTTAATGCCAAAATGCTGAAAGATATTTTTGAAACAATTGGTCATGTTATATTGAACTTAGTCAATACTTCACTTGATACTGGTATGATACCTGATGCACTCAAAACTAGTACCATCATTCCAATACAGAAAATAGTAAATACCGTTAATGCCTCCGAATTCAGACCTATAAATACATTGCCTCCATTGGAAAAAATCTTAGAATTAGCTGTATATGATCAATTAATGGACCACATTGTAGATAATGAAATATTGATAAGTAACCAATCGGGTTTTCGGAAAAAATATTCTTGTGAATCGTCCTTACAACTCACGCTTTGTAAATTCAAAAAAGACTTAGATAATAACAAATATGTTGTCAGTGTATTCCTGGACTTGAAAAGAGCCTTTGAGACCATAGATCGTAAAATATTACTGAAAAAATTATCAAGTTACGGAATCGAAGGTAGGGTATATCATTGGCTGAATAACTATCTCAGTAATCGTAGTCAAAGAGTACGTTTCAATGGATATGTTTCACAAGAATTGAATGTTGATGTTGGAGTTCCTCAAGGAAGTGTCATAGGCCCACTACTTTTCATTTTATATTTGAATGATATTGAGCTATTCATTGAATGTGAATTTATAAACCTTTTTGCTGACGACACGTTGTTAGCTTGTAGTGATAGCAGTTTAGGTGAGGCAATTCAAAAAATGAATTCAGTGTTGAAAGATGTTCATAAATATTTGTTGATAAATAAACTCAAACTGAATGTTTTGAAAACGAAAGGAATGATCTTAACAACCAAACATAAATATAAAGCTCTGAATATCAGTGAAATAGATTTGACCATAAATGATGAAAAAATTGAAATAGTATCAACAGTTAAGTATTTGGGTTTTCACTTAGATAACTACATGTCTTTTGAAAATCATTTCGAATATATATACAAAAAAATACGGAAGAAATTGTACTTTTTTTCTAGAATAGCACAAAATCTCTCCATGGTAACGAAAATAACGGTGTATAACACAATAATTCAACCTCATTTTGATTACTGCGCATCAGTATTATTTTCATGGGACCTAAATAAATTGAACCAACTGCAAAAGCTACAAAATCGTGACATGAGAATCATTTTAAAAGCAAACCGATATACGTCCATTTTCATAATGTCCAATACTTTGCAATGGTTTACTGTCTCTCAAAGAATTTATTATCTCACTATGGTCTTCATCTTCAGAATACTTAATAATCTAGCACCATCTTATTTTCAAACTTATTTGGTTTTTCGAAGAGATGTCCATCCATACCTCACCAGAAATTGTGATGAATTTCATATATCCAGAACAAACCGTAAAAGCACCATGAGTTCTCTTTTTTTCAAAGGTTTTCAGGAGTTCAATCAACTACCTCATTCAATGAAAAACAGCACTACTCTTACTACTTTCAAAAAAAATATCAAACTCCTCATTAAAAATCAGTGAACTACTGACATCATTTGTCCTGCTAATTATGCATGCTATATATATGTATTTTGATGTATCTAAGTGAGTGTATATACGTATATATTTTCATCCATAATTTTTCTCATGTCTATATCAATCCCATATATCATGTCATGTCTATATCTCATGTCTATATCAGTCCCATATACCGTATACCATAATCAAAATCTTCATATATATGCATTTACATATCATCTATTATAATTTGTTATTTCTAGTATACATTCTTTTGTATTCAAATGTTCTACCATTTTATTCATGTAATGTTTTATATATATCATACCTAAATTTATTTATTTTTTATATTTATGCATATTATGTCTAAACATTATGTTTATTAGGATGCCTACTTCAAATAAAGATCTATCTTATCTTATAGAATCGATAATTCTGAAAAACATTTGACACATTTTTGAATTTATTTAACTAATATGGAATACAATTGATACATTTTGAAATTAACATGAGGCTTTTCAAACCACAATTGGAAAAAGTGTAGCTTTACAATAACTGAATGAATAAATGAACGAAGAAAAAAATACCTGTTCCAAAGCCAGCCGATGGCACTCCAAATAAACGTCCCTCGACAAGAACGGTGACGGCGGCACCGACAGCGGGACGTTCTCCTCGTCCTCGTCGACATCCACATCCATATCAGGCGCGGGCGGGTTGATCGGCATGTCGCTCAGCGACACGCTCGAGCGGTCGTCGTCGTCATCGTCGACGCCGTCGCTGTCGAGCGAAGTGGGCACTGGCGGCACGTGTTTCGCCAGTTTGTCGGATTTGGATTCGTCATCGGAGTCGATGCCCAGGGCGAGGAAGGGGGGCGCCATGCCGCCCGAGCCCTTTTCCTTCAGCAGCAAGGCGATTCTGGTGTCCAGGTCCAGCGGCTTGTTTTCCTCTTCCGCCTGCTGATGAAAGGCGATATTGATGAATGGAATGATGTATCGTAAATGTGAACGAAATTTTGGCTCTACTCCAATCTACTGTAACAAAGTTATCCACCCGTTTATTTGTTTCACATTTTTCAAGAGTAAACAGAAGAAGTACAATGAATTCATTATTTTTCAACGGTTTTTTACAAATCACCTGCTTTCTTATTTAATATCAGTATCAAATATTTTTTGAGACTGATTTCGAATCTTCTGGCTTCTGTTATATTTATCAATTCATTGGGCAGTTCATTTTATAAAATGATTCCATGGTAAAAAAATCATTGTTTGGCGATTTTTGATTTATAAGGATTCGTTATCAATAAATTCAATTGTCGTGTTTCATAAAAATGGATTGTATTAATTTCATTAGAATTCAAGATTGATATTTTTTCAATTTTTTCTCGACAAAATGAATGAAGCAACAAATTTTATTTCTATATCATGTAATCAAATTCAATTGAACCTTAGGTTTGTATAAATACACGGTTGGTTCTAGAAAATTTAAATCGTAAATGCATTTGATGGTTTTAATTCATTAATTCATGAGTGGCATTGAACGTGAAATATTAAATATAGATATTGAATATTGTGAATTTGTAAAAATAACACAATGTGAATATTTGATATTCTCACCGATAACAAAATACCAGCTTGTCAAAATCTTGGAAATGGAGTACTATTTTCAAGTTCAATAATCAGGTGTATACGTCAAATTTATCTTACAAGCTATTCAAAATATCCGCCATCAACATTCTTGCTATATAAAATCACCCCGGTTTTCGTAGGCGTACCATTAGGAAACAGACAAAAACTAAGAATAATCTCAGTCGCAGAAATTTTAGTATTCGCCTACTGACATAAAAACTAGCAGAAACATCCATCCAAAGATTTTTCGACCGTTGAAGAAAAAAGTATGTTTTTACAAACGTCATTTCTACTAGACATTGTCGCACGAGTCGCACCACTATTTACATAGCGATAATTAGAGAGTTTATAGCGAAATTTGATAATTATAGTTAACACTATAACTGAGCGGGTCGAATTACTTTCGATTTATTTGAAAAACAATGACTTTGCAGCACAATAATTTGATGAAAGACATCGATAAAAATGTATCACATACTTACGTTAGACAACTGATGGAAACTGGAATAGTGCAGAACCAAAAATATAATTCGGTTCGTGTCGTTAGGAATGAAGCCATGCAAATAACAGTGTTAACACATTGAGTACCAGGCAAATGGCCGAAGTTTCTGGTGATTCACGAACAAGCGTTAGAAGAATTTTGGAGGCTCACAAATTTTACCCTTACAAGATAAAACTGCTTCACGAACTTAATGAGGATGATTATGATGGACGGTTACAATTTGTAGAAGAAATGAGTGAACGCTGTATTGGCAATCCAAATTTCCTGTATAACACCTGCGTTTCATATTAGATTGGTCATTCGACACAATTGTCGCTACTGGAGCGATTGAAACCCACATTCATTTAGAGAAAACAACAGTTTATTTCCAAGATTTTGACCAGCAGTCATTTCGTTATTGAGTGAGACTTGTATCACTGACTAGGCGGATGCTCTCTCTCCTGAATACAATCTGAGACCTTCAGTGTATGTTCGGGGAGTGAGCTTCAAACATGTGAACAGTACTCCAGAACAGGTCCAAATTGTGCTTTGTAGATCGTGAGCAGTTGCTTGGGTGTAAAAGAGTTCTTTGCATGGAACAGAGAAAGAGAGCTGTTGGTATCGAGCATGGATATTGACGACCTCATAGGAAATGTGGTACCCAACATCCATCATATTGGGCATTGTGTGATCTGCCTTCCTGGTGAAGATACGAGCTTGAGTTTTTGTTGCATTGCATTCTACTAGATTTTCAGATCCCCATTTGAGAATTCTTGTCAGATTCTCATTTGAAGCATCGACATGTCTTCGTCTTGCAAGCTATATGAACTGGGCAGGAGGTCACATCTAACAAATCTTTGATGTGAAGCAAGAAGGTAGTTGTTGCCAAGACAGAGCCTTTTGGAACACCAGCACTGATAGTCATAGTATCAAACGAGACCCCATCTAACACCACATAGAGTGATCTATTGAAATGATAGTGATGCAAGCAAACTAAGAAATAATCGAAGCCATTCATGATCATTATAAAATAGGCGTAGTATTTGGACAATGAAATACACTTTATTGATGATTTTAGCAAAAAGATAAGAACTTTTAGATATGAATGGAACGTGATATGAATGATTTGAAAAATAACTACTGGCTCACTTATGTACCAAACAAAAAGAGAATTTGCAAAGGTTTTCAAATGAATTTGTCTTCAGAGAATGAAGGGTTTTGTAAAATCACCATACCTCTACAGACCATAATTATGCTATCAATATGTCCAAACTGAAGATCATGACATTTGTATATTCAGAATATTAAAAAGGCGTAATATCTGATTGACCCTCTCAACATGAACTCTAACTCTAGCTCTAGCTATTTCTCTATTCTGTATAGATTCCTGTTCAGAAAATTGCTTTTTGATGTAACGTTGATTGGATATTTCCACTACAACCATAATATCATCAATATGTGCTTCCAACATATTCACTTTCCACTATCTTCAAAAACTGTTATATCTGATGTGCAACCACCATAAGCCCTGCTGATAAAAGTTAACAGTCCACCTGTCATTACTTTAATTGTATATTTGTATGAGAAAATGTTTTGACCCTCCAAAAGAGACACTGATTTTTGGGAATTTCTATGCAATCAAGAATCACTCTGACATCTTGAAAATTTGTAATTTGTCTGCATTCGTCTAGAGACGGCCAAACAATGAACAATTCGAAAAATTTGAATAACTTCGCTAAATATCTTGGAACATAGAGAAGCAGATATATAAAAGAAATTTTCCAGCTTCGGTTTCATAAAAACACTCTACACTGTCTGTGGTTGATAGGATGATATGCCGTTTTCGTGGGTTATACAGATCAACTAACCGACAAATCATTTACAGCGGTTCAGAATTTGGTACACCACTGATTGAATTCAACATTGAATAAGATTTTATAGTTTGCCAAAACTCAGTTTTAAAATCACCACTTGAAACTTGAAATGTCTCGTCACATTATGCAGATGCTGATCCCTAGCTTCGTACAGTTGCAATAACCCATCAACATCATCTTGTTCCAGTCCATTCATTTGAAATTCTTGAACAATGTCAAAGTATCAGACTGAGAAGTTCTTGAAGCTGAAGCAGTTTGATGCTCTCTCAACTGCTGCCTCCTGACCAACCGATTTTTTGGACACTTTTTCATTTCTTCACTTTTTTTTAGATTTTTTTCAGTTTGCATGACTTGCTGGGTAGATTCTGTGACGGTGCAGTCGTTCTGCTTAGCCTCGGAGAAGCTATGTTTGTTAGGAGCTCTGTAAGAATCTCAAGTTGAAATCTAGAACTGACTTTCACAAAGCTAACCCTCATCTTTCCTGTTTTCATGTTGTAGTCTTGAGGTCTGAGATGTCTGGAGTATGCCCGCATATGTAACAGGCCTTACGGCGATCAACTTCTTCGAGAACTCCTCTTTCATTAGTTATATGAACTGTTTATTGCTTTTTGGGGGGAAAATAATGGAAGTGCAAATCTGGATTCTTAAGACTTCCTAGAAGAGCACCCAAAAACACAACAATTAGTGTTAATTTTCCTCTTCTCATTCGGCACTTCAACAGTAACAATTTACAATGAGAACTCTAAAATAACGCACCAATATCCAACATGGAAGCCAAGCACAACAAAGTAAATAATGCAACAATTCGCGTTTCGGGTAGTTCACATTGACGCCGCTTGATTCGCATAAAGTTCTGTTTCGTCCAATATTTACTCACTTATACCAAAAACCATAGCCTTCTGTAAATCCTAGCCATGGCATAAAGGATTGGCAACAAGGCATGGCAGTGCTACTTTATGTTTAATATGTGTGACCTATGTGTTGAATTTCGATCTCTGTTTTCGAATATACGATTATACATCAGACACATTGAAAGAAATGTGTCTACCAGAGACGAATCATTGAGGAGTTAAAGAAATAAAACCAAAGGAAAATTACAGTTCTAAAAAGATAAACAGGACATAGAAGCTTATTTCACTCACCAGTTTGAGAGCAAGAGCTCTAAGGAAATGTAGAGAGGTCTTAGAAAAAATAATATACAGAGTGTGAAAGCCAAACGGAATAAATTCATTATTTCGGTTACTGTACATATTTAGATATCAAAAATATATACTGTCTATAAGTTCTTCGAGGAGGTGGTACATTCATTTTTCAGCTTTTCATGGGATTTTGTCTCCTCGTTTCTAAAAAATAGAGTAGAAGTTATCAAAAATTATTGCAATATATTTGTAGTAAGGACAGATTTGGGATCTGCCCCAAAATGTCACTGTGCTTGAAATTAAACCTTTAGATACCCAAAAGAGAAATTCTCTATTGGTCAGTGACACCTTGTTTTTGAAAAAATTTGGAAATACAAATATATTTAATAAGAATAAAACCTCTACTTATCTTGGTGGACGTTTTGGGAACGAATCTGCTCCCGTTCTTAACACAATTAAAATATTTTTCTTTTCGTAAAATTTTTCAATGTTTTCGATTTTGACACTGAAAAGTGACAATTTGGTAGACGGAGGAATTCTGGTTACAAGGTGTTTTCATTAATTGATATCGAATTTTCCATTTTCATATTCAAGTTTTGACATTTTGGGGCAGATCCCAAATCTGTCCTTACTACAAATATATTGCAATAATTTTTGATAACTTCTACTCCATTTTTTAGAAACGAGGAGAGAAAATCCCATGAAAAGCTGAAAAATGAATCAAAAATATATATTCAGATATGAAAAAAATCCCGAAAAACTATGAATAATGATGAAGTAGATGTCCAAAATGTTCACCGCGAACGTCTCGGCAACATTCTCAAATAATGTCTCTCAACTGTCTCCCAACATTATTCAACATATCAGGCGTGATCGACCTAATCGCAAGCGTTATTCGTTCTCTTAAGTAATTTGAATCAAATGGTTTAGTTTTGTACAGAAAGCTGGAATGCTTTTAACATATCCCCATGAAAAGAAATCTCATGATGTAAGAACAGGTGATCGCGCTGGCCGATTCTATCTACTTCCTCGCGTTTTGCATCACATTTTTGTTTCTGATTGTATTGCAGCGAATTTCGGTTACCACATGATTTCATTTTATTCTAACGCTATTGTTGAAATAAACTCGAGAACGATAATATTTTTGAACAGAGAATGAATCAAACGATTTATCACCAGCCTATACTTCCCATTTGAAAAGTTCTGGGCTGTACCTGTGTCATTCGAAGGGGGTTGAAGGTAGGGATCTCATTTTGACGTCGAAGAATGTCTATTTACAATCTATATTCGACATTTCAAGATTTTTTATAAATATGCACAGTAACGGAAACAATGAATTCATTCCATTGGGCTTTTACACTATCTGTATAAGTACTCTGTGATGAAATACCTTTTCTTTGTCCTTGTCCTTTTCCCTATCCTTCTCCCTCTCCTTCTCCCGCTCTTTTCTCCTCTCTCCCTTGCAACTCGAAGAGTTGCGTCTCTTGCGCTCCCGATCCTTGTAGTCCTTTTCTTTGGACGAACGGTTCGGCTTGTCGTCCGACCACTTGGGCGGCGCCGCCAGACCAGCCGGCGACCGCTCCCAACTGTCCGACGGCGGCCATTGGGGCGTGGCCACCGACCACAGCGACGAGGGCGCTGCGATTGCGTGGTAAGTGGGCGTGGCGAAGGGGAATTGGGTCGGCATCGGGGGCATGCTGTGGCTGTGGTAATCGAAACTGAAACGGTAGAATGTGTTCGGTGTGTTCGGTGAAACCAATGAGTAATTACGCAAGTTATTTATTCTGTTGTAACCGGACACTGTCGGCGAATGACAGTTGAGTTATTTGTAAAATAATCACCCAATATAGTTGATATGAAAACCTGACAGGAGTATTCGACTTTCGACATCATTCATCACTCAATTGGATATTCTTTGTGTGATAGTAACGATGAAAGAACATAAGATAAATATAAGAAATGGTATACCGACAAATCGAAATCAGCTGCACATATTTTTAATGAAGATGGACAATATACGACCGATTGTAATGATATTAAGATAGGTGTTGAACTTCGTAGTATAGTATTCCATACTTCCGTATGGAATACTGTATTCAAGCAAGGAAATCTACTATTCATCTATTGAAATACGAATCTGATTGATAAAACCATTTTTATTGACTAGAAGATAAGTGCCAAGTATATAATAAATATTTCAGCACACTTGGTTCATATACAGGATGTAGATTTTATAAAATTCAATAATAGGAAAAGAAGACAACAACCAAAAATCAAAGAATCTGCTTGCTTTCATATGAACGGAGACACTAAAATTGTTTCTTATTCAGTTGATCTGGACAGAGCTTTGATATAAAGGGTGTCCAGAAATACCGACAAAACTTATGGGGTTATAAGGACTGCCGATATGATTGCGAATTGCCATATTCGAATGTCCAAAACCTTTTCGTTACCGACATACAGAGTGATTTGTGAATTTCGACAAGAAATTCAATCCGCCATATTGAATACAGGGATAAGCCGATTTGCATAATGCAATTTGGTTCATGAATTCAACTCAAAGGCCTTAACAGAAAGCTCTCTGAACAAAACCAATATCAGGAACGGAATATTGTTTTTCTTCCATTTTGAGTTCATGTAAGTATAACCCACCCTGTATAATGACCTTCAGAAATCTGGATTTTTATTTCCCTTTTCAAAGCTTCAGAATTATAAAAAAAATGCTACTTGGTTAACGACTACAATCAAGGCTATGTCTTCTGATGGCAGTCATATAAACAATTACGTAACTTATTAAATATCACAATTAAAAAAGAGAATAAAGGATATATTGAATTTAGGATGGAAAATCTATCACACTAGACCTCTCCTCCTGAAGACGATTGTGAAATTTACTGAAAACTATAATGATATGGTTTTATCAAACAAATGGAATGTGAATGAATTCTTCGTAAACGCTTTTCCTAAACTGACTCATGATGATTACACGAAACATTTCTAAGAGCATAATTAGGAAAATCGGTTGTTTCAACCCTCACGTTTCAACCAGTTTCTGAAATAGATATTCTCAATGAGGGAGTCAAAAGTAATGCTGTTGGACCGGATGGCATTAATATTCTTACTTTAGATTATGCCTACTATTTCTGTTACCGTATACTACCCATGAAATGGTGAATTAGTGAACTCTGTGTTTCCCCAAAATTCCTTATTACTCCTCTGCATTTAGTAAATAATCCACAAATGTTACAAAAATTACGTTCGATCAGTATATTGCCAACTCTTTCAAAGATATTAGAAAAAGCCATGGATGTGCACCTACAAATTCACTTGACTAAAAACTCCACCACACCACCAGCACAATCTGGATTTAGAATAGTGCATAGCTGTATATCAGCTCTATTAGAATCTGATGATATCTTGACAGCACTTGGTAGAAAAAAAACTGTGTTGTTTTCGAAAGCATTCGACACTCTAATCATGATTTACTCTTAGCGATTTTAACATATAATGGTTTGGATTTCAAAGCAGTAGATTTATTTAAATTTCACCTATTCGACAGCAGTCGAGCTGTAAAATATCAAGAAAGTGTATCAAGTTATCTATCTGTGGGTACCGGTGTGCCTATTCTCTTTATATATCGATTTTTATTTTCCAGATATTTTTGTACGTGTTTACAACACTACTGTAATCAATCATTGCCTACAACTGAATGTATCAAAGACCAACGCAATTATCTTTGGAAATAAAGATGAATCACAGGTGTTTAGGCAAGAATTCGCATCAAACATTTTAATCGATGGTAAATACAATTTAGCGAAAAAGTAAAAAACTTGGGAGTATGGTTTGATGAAAATTTAAGATTCTCGCACCACATTAGTAACTGTGTCTAAAACTTATATTTCAAGCTTGCCATGTGTTGGATAGATCGGATAAAATCCTATGTGAGACACTGGTATTATCTAAACTAAATTACTGTGACATTTTTGTAATTCCTATTTTATTATTATTATTATTATTAATATTGCTGTTTTCCATTCCATTTCTTTGGCAAAGCCAATATACAATTCCTCATTAGTGAAATGAAACGGCATCATAAACACACTCTAAGACCTATAGGTTGAACTTAATGATGAAAACCAACAAAAAGAACAGTAATGACAGCTATAGCTGAACAATAGTTTTTCATAATGAAATCGGAGATTTGACACTTGACACGAGCTTACTGTATTTAGACAAACATTGTAAGCTGCTGATACCAATTTATTCTTCATTTTTTTGAATAATGGGAGTATTTGAAAAATGATAATAATAATATAACACAGAATAACTGGAATGTTGCCAGAAAATTTTTCAACAAGTTCCTGCAGGATTTGTTCCGTAGATTCAAATGATATAGTAATTGATATAAGTAATCATAGAGAAAAACAACTTGTCTTGCAAAATTATAAATTGACAGTGCTGGTGACAAGTTCAAGGTGAAAACAGTGTGCAGAACAAACAACCAAACAGCAAACAGTATATTGAAGTGAATAATACTTGTAGCTCCCTTAGGAATATCTCTTGTGGTGTAGCGCAAGAATCAGTACCAGGACCTATCCTATCTTTGATATATAATAATTTAATATCAATTCTGATCTGTTCCACATTCCTTTTCATCATTCAAACTATGGATTACATTCTCCCATTGATCGTACACACAAAATAATAAATGAAAAAAATCTCGAAATCATAGGCATATCATTATCTTAATTCAATAGTGATTTATCGAAAGTATAGTTAGCAGATATGTATTGTTCAGTATGCTGAAAATCTGTACATAACTTTCATTCTTGCCTATTTTCCATGAGTAAAAATATATATTTTTCTCTATTCATCTGTTCAATTTTTCATATTATGTATATTATATTGTTGGTAGACTTCCACTGCTTTAAAATGTATTGTATGTATCTAATATCAATGGGGTGATCCCGTACAATAAATAAATAAATAAATAAATAAATAAATAAATAAACTTTGGTATTGAACGGAAATTTGAAATTATTCGCGGATGATGTCATATTCATGTATATGTTCAAAATTCAAAATGATATTGTAATTGATATAACTAGCGATAGAGAAAAATATCTTGACTGCAAAATTATAAATTGACAGTGACAGTGACCAGTTCAGGGTGAAAACAATGTTCAAGACTGGAAATACAGTGAGATCAATTCTAACTCATACAACAACAAGAAATGGAAATCATAGAACAATTGTATTCACAGTATACCATGTGTTTGTAGGAAATACTATACAGCTGAAACTAGCAGACCTCTATCAGTAAGGATGAAGAATCATATAGAACAATATAAAGAAAAGATTTATCGACAAATCAAAAGTAGCTGAACATATCCCCACTGAAGATGGACAACATATAGCCAACTGGAGATCATAGGAAAAGAAGATAACAATCAAAGAAGGAAAATCAAAGAATATGCTTGCATTCTTCTGAACGGAGACAATAATATTGCTGCCTGTTCAGTTGATATAGATACGACTTGGAATTCACTTCTCGAAACTGAATATGAAAATGGTGAATTCACACCTGTTACCTAAATTATTCCTGCCAGAGAAATTAGTGTGAAAAATCGAAGCAACCAAACGATTCAGAAGAAAAATATTTTCCACTGTGTTGAAAACAGGAGCCGATTTGTTCCCGAAACTCGAACACTAAGATAAATAGAGATATTGATATTCGTTATCAAGTGTCACTGACATGTAGAGAATTTCTCTATAAGGTATCTGAAAGTTAAATTTCGAGCGCAATGATGTTTTTGGCAGATCATAAATCTGTCCTTACACAAATATATTGAAATATTATAATTTCAAGATTAATTATTTAACGTGCTCTAATGTCATATTCAACTCTCTCTCTCTCTTGACATCTAGGAAAGTTCTCAATCTAGTAAAATGATAGATGGGAGCCACCTTTAGTAAAATGACATAGTAGTTACTGATATGAGATGCCAAAAAATAGTTCAATAGAACGTGTTAAAAGTCGAATGGATTCTGCTATGAAATATCTATCATCATCACATTACCAAGATCCTGATGGAATCCTCAATGTTTGAGGGTACAGATATGCAGGGACTGGAGGTAGTTTGTTGTGTGATTAATTAACTTTGTGTTTTTCCTAGATTCCGTACATCATATTTTCCATCCAAAACCAATTATATCTTACCTCAAAGGAGTAGTCGCTGCTGACCCAAAGCTAGCTGAAAAATCACTAGGAGCGGTACCGTATCCCATATCCCCACTAGATGGTGTCGCAAATTCACTATTCCTATATGTCCTACTACTGTAACGTTCTCTATCCCTCTCTCTTTCCCGTTCCCGTTCCTTATCGCGCTCTCTGTCCCTTTCCCTTTCTACCTCTCTCTCTCGATCTCTTTCCCGCTCTCTGTCCCTCTCTCGTTCCCGGTCCCTCTCCCGTTCTTTGTCTCTCTCCCTTTCCCTATCCCGTTCCCTGTCTCTCTCTCTGTCCCTTTCTCTCTCCCTGTCCCTGTGCCGATCTCTTTCTCGCTCTCCGTCTCGATCTTTCGATTTTTTGATAGGGTAACTGTCCGAGTCCTTCGAATTCTCTTTTATTTTAGAGTGATTGTTATCTTCGAAATCTTCGTCTGCTGGATCATAGGGTTTGTCGGTGTCGTTCCTATTTTTGTCATCAGGCAATGGAGAGTTATCGCCGGTTGAAGCTAGTGGAGCTTTCTTTTCAGTCGTGAATTCCTCAAACATTTTCTTGCACTGAAATTAAAAAAAATTCACTTATGAATATTCGGCAACAATACCTGATGATGAAAATTGATAATTTCTTATCAAGAACCAAAAAAGTTTTCTTTCATTAGGAAACTCAACGTTCAGTTCTGTTCTAGGAGAAATATTATATTTACATAATATTAATAATATGTCCTATCAACATTCTTGTCAAATATATCTGCAGGGTACTTTACATATGAATGCAAAGATTAATTCAATGGGTTGTCCTAACCAAATCAGGTGTAAACCACGTGATATTGAAAAGAAATATTAATTAAATGGAAATGAAAGATGCTTCATAAGTATTAGGCAATGCACGCCCATGGTGATGGGCGTTGACCTTGCGGATCTCGCTGCCGAGTCTTCGGCGACTTCTTATACGTGATGTAGGCATAGGTGTAGATATGCTTCGCTACTCAGCGGCTTATCTTCGGGTTTTCCTTCGAATAATGTCTTATACATTTATTCGGATTACTCTGAAATCTTGCAGGTACACTGTTTCTATATATTCTATACTAATAAATCATATTTTCTTTGCTTTCTAAGGTGAATCACTCTGTATATACAGACTTATTCAGATTTAAGTCGAGAAAATTCAACAGACGATGGAACTTGAAAAAATAAAAGTTCATATAAATCCGTATGTTTTAGAGTTTCTTTTTGGAGATACGAGGTGTTGAAGTTTGAATAAAAAAATTTATAGTTTAAAAATCCTTCAGCCACTTTCCATTGAATTTGACATGTCTGGTAAAAGTATCTTTTGGCATAACTAGATTTACCATAATCATTTCCCATGAGGCAATTCAATTGGCAAAAACATTAAAAATATAGTACGTCACCAGTTTTTGATGAATAAGTTTGGTATTTATTTCACAATGAACTTTCAAAATACATTTTTTCCCTCCCAAATATTTTTGAATATCTCGCTCACTTTGAAAAAAAAATAAATATTTATTTTTGCAATAAGCTATGAAGTTCCATAATTCTAATCAATACTCTGTATCTCAAAACCAAAGCTACAAAACTTCAAGTTTCGTAAATAAACCAAAAGTTTATATATACTCGTCCTCTCATTTTTGCGAGTTCTATCACCTATTGAATTTTCCCAATCAAAATACTAAACACTCAGCATAAACGTAGTATGATTCTGAAAATTTGTATGAACGGTGAAGGAAAATCCAACTGAAATATTTTCGTTATTGTGAAGCTTCCTGTTTCTCAGGAAGCGACGTCATCTTTGCTACTTTCAATGAGAAACCCTGTATTTCACAAAATTTTCGGATTCCTCTCATAATGCTGATTCAAACTCATCTATAGTACCCTTTACCCAAACCGTTTTTGAGATATTCAAGTTTTCCCAGGAAAAGTAACAAATGCAGCCTATCAAACAAACGCTATTTTCATGTGAAGTGATGCAGTTATTCAATCGTTAACATTGAAGGTTCAGCGGATTCCTCACCATAATTAGAACCACTAAATAATTTAGAGTGAGCGCAGAAAAATGGGCCCAGAAAGTGGATGAAAAAAACATTTGAATTCTCGTTTTTTTGATCTCATTTTTCCTTCTCATGATTCAATCCTATTATGAATATGAGCCCTAGTTTTAATTCATTAGAAACTCGGATATATTATGTAATAGTTATACCTGATGTTGCATATTAATTGCATAGTAGGTAAATTTTGCATTTCTATGAACAAATGAATTGAAGTTGTTTGCTGTCAGATTCATCATCTGCATCTGCATTGCTCGTGTTCGGTATGATAATAATAATAATAATAATAATAATAATAATAATAATAATAATAATAATAATAATAATAAACGCTTAATAAATTCAGTATCTATCAAACCGTAGTTTCAGCTCTTGCACGTTCCAGAAGGAACGAGAAAGTGCTTTCTTCTAAACCTAGAAAAACTGAAAATTTTTATGAACAGTGAAGGAAAATCCAACTGAAATATTTTCGTTATTGTGAAGCTTCCTGTTTCTCAGGAAGCGACGTCATCTTTGCTACTTTCAATGAGAAACCCTGTATTTCACAAATTTTCGGATTCCTCTCAAAATGCTGATTTAAATTAATCTATAGTGTAATTGTATTTGAACGATTCGTATTCTCTCTACCTGTAAAATATATCAATGTGTCATCCGCAAACAAATGTATTGAGCATTCTTTCACTACATTTACTATGTCATTAATATACATTACAAAGGCTTCCAGTTTCTTTAATAGTCCAGTATCCAAAAACAGACGGATTCATATCATGTGATACATACCTGTTCGCCGAAAGGATCCAAAAACACCTCCAAACTTTTGCCCATCACACTGGTCTTGTTGAGTTTCTCGACACACATCTTCGCACTTTGTATCGTCTCGTATACGACTCTACCGAGGCCGAGATGTTTATTGGAGGCGGGGTGATAATAGATGAACAGTTCCTCGATCTCGCCGAATTTCTGAACCATATCTCGTAAAAAAGTTTTGTCGATGTTGTCGTTGAGATGATAGATTGTCACTTCTATCGAAGGAGGTTCACCGATATAGTGCATGTCGATTTTGAATCTGAAAAATTGAAATATCATACAGGGTTGGGCAATAGTGTGTCAGAGTATGATTGCTCGAGTCCTATGATAGATAGAGATATGTTTCAGAAACGAATTCAAACTATTCAATAGGGTCCGTAATGAAAAATCATTGCGGCCAAAAATCACATCAAAATAGAAATTATGGATTAATCGCTCATCCAGAAAAGAGATATATTTCGACTTGGTTCTTTGGTGATTCATGATATTGGTCAATATAATTGAGGTTTCTCGATGTTGTATAGAAATTATAGTATCTCACTTCTATATGAGCTCCTGTACATGACTATCCTACTACGTATCAGTAACTAGAACATTACAATTTCTTTGTCAAAATAATACCGTTTGCAGATGCATACTTGAAAATTCCCTGACGTTATGATAATTGATATTGGTAGGAAATATTGCTCAAGCTATTTGGTGGATAGATAGGTGTGATATCTAAGCCATAAATTCAAATTTAATTGGTAGTCAATTCCTACTGAATAATCAATGTTAACGACATTTACAACATTATTGAAGATATTTCATACAAAACTGTTCATAAGATAGCACCCGTGAAAACAATAACATATGGTGTAAGCGACCTACCCTGGTATGATGATGATATAAAAAAATTAAGCAGAGAAAGATGGTGCATATAAAATCTTCAAAGGTATCTTTAACATAACCAACTGGGAAAATTATAAACAAAAGCGTAACGCTGCTGTTAATTTGATGAAAGAGAAAAAAAATCGTTATTATTAAAATCAAATTGACAGAAATATGCATAATCCACCTTTAATGTGGAAAACGCTAAAAGAATTGATAAACCCAAAACAAATTGATGATGATTTCTGTGCAATTCGAGAAAAATGGTCAGATTCTTTGTGTTGGAGATGAAGGAGAGCTTTCTGAGTATTTAAATGAGTTCTTTGTAAATAGTATTGATGATATAGTGTCTAGTATTGAAGATATTGAATTTTTTTCTTATAATATTCAGTGGAGTGAAAAAATCTTCAGTAATTTTGAATTAGTAACTATACATGAATTGGGAATATTTATGGAAAATTTAAAAAATAAAGGAAGTCAATTTTATGAACCAAACAGTAAATCTGTTAAAAATAGCTTTGATGTTATTGGGCATGAGTGGTGCCACTTTTTTCCTGAGGAATTAAAAACCAGCACTGTTACACCTATCAAAAAGGTTGCTAATATTAGTAAAAGTGGTCAGTTTAGACCAATCAATTCTTTGCCATTTGAAGAAAATGTTATTAGAGTCAGTAGTCCATCAACAGTTATTACAATATATTAACTCAAATAATTTGCTATTCATTAATCATTCTGGCTTTAGATCAAAGCACTCATGTGAATCAGCTATACAACTCACTGTCACTGAATGAAAGAAAAGAATGAGTAATCATGTGTACACTATAGCAGTATCACTGGATCTAACAAGAGCTCTTGAAACAGTAAATGGAGAGATATTATTGATAAAAAATACGGTATAGAGGGTAAGGAGTTCAATTGGATTAGAGGATACCTAGATGATGCAATTGCAGTAAATCATGGAGATCCTCATAGTAGTATTTTAATATATATGGTGAATGTGACTACATTCACATATTTGCAGATGATACTCTGATATCAATGAAGTGATGGAAATTCAGATAAAGCAGTTATCAAAATAAACAATGTGCTGAAAAATATGGATTGATATTGAAAATGAATGAATTGAAGTTGAATGTAAGCGAAAGTAAGGCAATAATAATTATTTCACCTCATAAATATAAAAAAATGAATAATAGTATCGTTAATAGAAATAAACAATGAAAAAATTCAAATTGGAAAGGAATTCAAATATATGGGATTTATGTTGGATAATCATCTATTATCAAGTAGCCACTTTGACTGTATTTCTTTTCTAGAGTGTCCCAAAACCTAAGTATAAATTACATAATAACTGTGTACAAGACTATCATTCAACCTCATTTGGAATATTCCCCTACATTACTTTACTGCTTTGATTCGAATAAAATATCGCAATTGAAAATATTACAAAATCGAGCAATGAGTGTATTATTGTGATGTAGTAGGTCAACCCCTATATAATTGATGCTAAAAACTTTACAGTTATTTAATGTGGAGTGACGACTGAACTAACTATGCTCTATATCGGTAAAATGATACATGAACTGATTCCAACATACTTGGGTGAATTTATTATAACTGTCAACCAAATTCATACATCATATAATGTAAAAAGTTTATTTTTCAAAGGATTTATCTAGTCTGCCACAAAATGTAAAAGAGTCAAAAAGTGTTGCAGAATTCAAATGTAATTTGAAATGTAATTTGAATACTATATTATATTTTATATATATTTATACTCACATTCATCGTAAATATCTATAATTACATTTACGATACTTTATGTTTCTCAAATTGAACACCATGTACATTTTTCTGCCATCTGATGTAGAATTGGAATGAGAACATTTCCTTCAAAAATGTCCCTATAGCTATCCCAAACCATTTTCAAGCAATTGAACTTTTAAAATTTTCACTGATACACAGAAAAAAATTTCACTCACTAGGATATAGATGAAGTGAATTACTCAGAATCTGTGAAAGTTCGGATCTCTTACCATCAATCAATATTTTTGGCTGTCGATATTTTTTTATGGCCAGCATTTCTTTTTCCGTGGTGGCTCGTGAATATTACAATTGAAATAATCATTAGTCCACTTTTTTTCTCAGTGTGCACATTTCCTCGCAGATTCCATATAATAACATGAGTCTTATTATTGTAGTAAATTCCAATTCTCTTCATATACAAATACGAAAACAATCCGCCTATAGGATATTCACAAGAAATTGACAATCGAGAAAGAAACATGAAAACACGAAATGAAAAATCTATAAAAACTGGTCCACATGTCGCCCACTGTGATTCTCACACATTTCTACTCAAAAAAACCATTTTGATCAGATCTGGACATTCTGCGGGCCATCAAGTGGGTCCGTTTTTTCCAATCCATTGAAGCGGGTAAATATTGTTCAGGTGTTCACTTACAGAAATTAAATAATGAGGTCGAGCACTATCCTGTTGAAACTACATTCTATTTCTTTCAGGGAGATTCATCAGTAGTTGTAGTAGATGGTTTTCCACATTTATCGACAATCTATGCCGGTTATGGACTCAAGAAATTAGGATTCTCAGTCACAAAATTAAAATTATGCCTATTAACAAATCCATTTTCATGAAAAGTTGGCTCATCAGTGAACGAAACTTCATTGAAGTAAGTTGCATCTTCTTGATTTTTTCTGCTCACAATTTGGAATCGAGCCACAGAAAAACTCATGCTGTATCAAATAGCAAATTGGAATGTATGTGTATCAGTGAAAATGAGTAATAAATCGAAAATGGTCAGGAATAGTCTCGGATATATCTGAACGGGCATTCGTACAGAACGAATTCTCAGTCCAATTCTACATCACATGGTAGAAAAATATACAAAGTGTTTCATTCGGAAAACTCGAGAGGAATTAATTACGAATTGAAAATGCGTCGGAATCGATCAGAAATATCACCCATTCACCCAGCAAAAAGCTGAAGCAATATTTCCTAATATTGATAATTATGACGTCAGGGAATTTTCAAGTATGCGTCTGCAAATGATATTATGACAAAAAAATTGTGAAGTTCTAGTTACTGAGACATATAGTAGAATAATCATATATAGAGCTTGTTTAGGAGTGAGATACTATAATTTCTATACAACATCGAGAAACCTCAATTATAATTGACCAATATCATGAATCACCAAAGAACCAAATTCCTGAAGATATACCAAGTTGAAATATATCTCTTCTGGAGGAGCGATTAATCCTTGATTTTTGACAGAAATCAAAACATTGTTTGTCATATTGTCTTTTGATTAGATGGGATTTGCGGTGTTTAAATGGAGCCAGAAACTTGACCTGAGTAAATCTTAAGTAACCTGTTTCACGAAAAACACGGTGTTGCCAAATGGTGTGAACAAACCAGAATAGAGATTCAACATTTTGAGGTTGTAGTAATGTGAGGCAGCTGATTTCAATACGATAAAGTTCAATATGAGGTTCCATTTGAAAAAAAAAGTTATCCACATCATCCACTGTATAATTTCTTATGATTTTCTCTTGAGCCGCTCTTGAGATATTAGACTGTTTCCATGCATAAAAGCGACCCTGTATATATATATACATATATTGAAAACCAAAATTGTAACCATGTTGGAATTTGCAGATATACAGGGTGTCCTTAAAAGGTCTTTACAAAAATCTACCACATATTCTTCAGACCAAAACAATTCGATACAAGCAAACTTACCTCAGTAAAAAGTTGCTTAGTTTGGGCGCTAGACGGCTCTGAAGTTGAAATTTTCAAATCGATTTTGCTTCATAACTTTTGAACGGCTCATGAGATTTTTTTCAAATTTGGTACGTTGGCATAGACTCATCGGGCAATGAAACTCATATCATAATCATAATGAATATCATTCCATGGGCGTAGAACTTGATTTTTTCAGTAAATAAACATCTAAAACTCCTACGCCAATGGAAAAAAATTAGTTTCAATATGAAATCTAAATTATTCAACTCATTCACTACAAAAAAGGTACTCTTGACAAAAGTCGATTCCTCTCATGGTTTCGACAAAATTTTAATTTTAGTGATTTAGAGCATAATTAATAATAAAACGATTAACAGATATTTCATAAAAATTGTTCAAAATGTTCACCATTTTCACGTATACAAAGATTTATACGACGCAAAAAGTTGAAATGTACTCTTTGCATAACTTCTTCATCGCCTGTAAGATTATTCGTCGCCTGTTGGATACGTTGCCATAATTGTTCTACAGTATTCACAGGGGTCTTGTAAACCGTAGACTTGAGATAACCCCATACAAAATAATCCATCGGTGTTAAGTCTGGAGAACGTGGTGGCCAATTCACGGGTGCATCATTACCTCTACCTATCCATCTGTCTGGGTACTGTTGGTTTAAAAAATTCCTAACATCCACCGAAAAATGTGGTGGAGCTCCATCGTGCATAAACCACATATCTACCCGATGTTGGAGTGGTAAATCTTCCAACAAATTTGGCAACGTATTTCGTAGATGTTGTAAATACATGTCTCCTGTTAATCTTTGTGGAAGTATGACAGGACCAATTATAAAATTTCCTATTATTCCAGCCCAAACGTTGATTTTGAATTCGTGTTGAAAATGGTTTATTTTAATGGAATGAGGATTTTCAATTGCATAAACGTGTTCATTATGAAAATTAGTTATTCCTCTTCTCGTGAAACAGGCTTCATCAGTGAACAAAATATTCTTTCCAAAGTTCAGATTCATTTCTCTTTGCAAATTAATGAACCTACAAAACATCAGACGACTTTGTGAATCATGGATTAATAAATCTTGAACTGGCGTCTTGTGGTATGGGTATAATAATTGTTCTCTTAGTACTTCATGAACGGCATTCCTAGAAACTTCTAGTTCATTACTTATCCGTCTAGTACTCAATTCTGGATTTTCTTCAATACGGTCTAAAATTTCTACTTCGACTTCGGGAATCCTTACATAACGCTGTCTTCCATAATCACCAGTTCTAGGAGCAAAATGACCGGTCTCCCGAAGACGTCTCTCAACTGCAGCAAAGGTTGGGTGGCTTGGTACGCGACGATTTGGAAACCTTGCCGAATACACCCTCACACTCTCTCGACCATTTCCTTGACAATATCCGAATACCAATAACATATCGGTGTATTCTTCATTGGTGTATTGTACGGCCATGATAAATCAGAAAAGTCCGATATCAACAATCAACGTCAATAAAACTCGACAAATCAACACAGATGAAACTATGGAAACCAAGAATGTGAATCTCACTGTTTTCGAGCAGATAATAATAGTCTTCAGAAAAAAAAACCAGTGCTACTTATTTTCAATAGAAATAACCTATGCAAAAAGTACATCTCAACTTTTTGCGTCGTATAAATCTTTGTATACGTGAAAATGGTGAACATTTTGAACAATTTTTATGAAATATCTGTTAATCGTTTTATTATTAATTATGCTCTAAATCACTAAAATTAAAATTTTGTCGAAACCATGAGAGGAATCGACTTTTGTCAACAGTACCTTTTTTGTAGTGAATGAGTTGAATAATTTAGATTTCATATTGAAACTAATTTTTTTCCATTGGCGTAGGAGTTTTAGATGTTTATTTACTGAAAAAATCAAGTTCTACGCCCATGGAATGATATTCATTATGATTATGATATGAGTTTCATTGCCCGATGAGTCTATGCCAACGTACCAAATTTGAAAAAAATCTCATGAGCCGTTCAAAAGTTATGAAGCAAAATCGATTTGAAAATTTCAACTTCAGAGCCGTCTAGCGCCCAAACTAAGCAACTTTTTACTGAGGTAAGTTTGCTTGTATCGAATTGTTTTGGTCTGAAGAATATGTGGTAGCTTTTTGTAAAGACCTTTTAAGGACACCCTGTATATTTATAAATTAACAATATCTATTATTGATAAAATGCCGTCCTCATGGAGCTTTAGCCACTACCACTATTGAAACTTCAATAAAGTGAGGTTAGATTTTAAATGCTTATATTGCTTATGGCTCAATGACCATGATAATGTAGATCTATTTATTTTCATGACTTCTTTTTCTGATAATTCTCGAAGAGAATGCAAAACAACAGCCTACCTGGAGGCAGTATATATATCCACAAATCATTAATACACAAATCACACACTAGATCGGCTATAAAGTTAAAATTGATAAGAAATTATCAAAAGGGCTTGATCTGGCTGAAATCTGTTCATAATCAGAATGAAAAAGTTGATTTCCAATCTTTTGTGGGTTAATATAGGTAGATAACTACGTAATAATAAAAATTAATTTAGAATATGACAAGTTGACATCTGTTACAGATTTCAAAAGAAATCATATTCATCATTGTTTCTGATGTGTTGCTGAACAACAATTGTAATGCAGAAATAATTGTTTCAGAAGATATCAGTCAGAAAATTGATGAAACATGATTCATAATCCCCAAAAGATGTGTTACTGAAGTAATGAGGGAATGGGGGCATGGATATAAAGGTAACACCTCATTGGCATGAGCTCAATTTTGTTTTGCATAAATGCACCTCTTAAGATGTGAAACTTCAACTTTCTGGGTATTCAGCCACAATATTAATTTCATATTGGTCCATTTCACTATGTCCAAAAGTGGAATTGACATAATCAAAATAATGGAAATTATATTGGTGCAAGAGGATATCTCACGAGTAGTTTGTCACTCATATAAATTGTTACTAACCTAGGTACTGGTAGGTCTAATACTTCTAATCTGGTCCATATACGTGTCAAATGAGATCGAGGGTCTCTAGGTATGACAGGAGGGTAAGAAGAATCATTTGGTACATTCCCATCATATCTATATAGCTTAGTAGCTCCTTTTACCAAGAAAGGATCCACTAGAAGCTTATAACTTTTGGGCAGTTTGGGATTGGTTTGTCCATGACGATCCATTATTGTTCCATTCATAATTCTGAAGTAAAAAATAAGCAAATGAAATTTGATGGAATACAAGTCACTTTATTGAACACTTACTGCTTTGAACTAATTCAGTGAAGTCAACAATTCTCATGAATTAATTTCAACTTGGATCAAACGTAAAACACCCGATCATTATACACTGCAATTGCAATGTTAGTTGTTGATAAGCATTCACAAATCTGAGACAAGAAATAATTCAGAATTGAGATTAATCTTTGATTAATGCAAAAACAATATCTCTACGTTAAAAACACAGCACACAGCAAAACACCATCAAAATGGTTTTCTTAACCTCCACAAATCAAATGTCATATTGATATTTTATAGCTGAATGATTGGTGCGAGCAAAGATACGAGGTAACTTATCTCCGCTGCAAGAGTAGCACAGAAATTATATATTATAATTTCCGTCAGAGAGTGCGAACACTGACGTTACTTGGCTGCCAACTTGGCTGTGTAGCTATATTTGTATACAGTCTGAGCAATGGAAACTTTTCACCCTTATTTGTAAGACTCAAAATCAAAATTTTTGGAAAACGCTCGATAACATATATTTTCAGCTTTCTTCACCTCAAAATTTGCACAGAGTAAAGGGATTGTGTGCCATACCTCTTTTTAAAGGTCTCATCGAGTTCTTCATGACCCTATAAGTTTGCCTTATCATTTCCATAATTGAAGTTTCCAGTTTCATAGTCATGTATATACGTCAAATTTATCTCAAAAACTGTTCAGAATGCTCGCCAAGGTGAAATCTACGTATACGAGCGTTTTCCAAAATTTCATCGGCTCATCCTGTACGTGAAGGGTGTTTTTTTTTTGGAGGTTCACAACTTTGAATTGGCAAAGCTGCTTTATTTGACAAGCCATTCAACAGGTAATAGTTGCTTTTTGTTTAGGTTGGTTTGACACTTCTTCATGGATAGACTATTGATGTTATTAAACTAGCTAGTTTATTACATCAATGATAGACTTACACCAGAGTAACGCTTGCAAATTGTATTATCAAAATAATGGTTCTGTTCGTCGAACTACTCGTGAACTTCGTCCATTTTATGGCATACATAATCATCTTTCAGAGCGGCTAATTCGACTAACGATGGATCGTTCTCGGACCACGTTTACGCTTAATGATAATGTGCATCCAGTCAGACGCCGAACAGTGCGGACTGAAGAAGGTGTAGCCGCTGTACAGGAAAGCATTGAAGAAGATCCAAATCAATCAATTCGTTGCCGTTCTCAGCAACTGGGATTGTGTCCTTCCACTTCATGGAAGATTTTACGAAATGATCTTGGCTTAAAAGCTTTCAAGATTCAACTTGTGCAGGAATTGAAGCCAAACGACCATCTTATGCGCCGCCAATTCGGTGAATGGGCTGAAGCACAAATTGATATTGATATTGAATTTCCATTCAAAATTTTGTTCTCCGATGAAGCCCATTTTTGGTTGAATGGGTACGTGAATGAGCAGAATTGTCGCATTTGGAGTGAGAATAATCCACAAACTTTTGTCAAAACAAAATTACATCCACGGAAAATTACTGTTTGGTGCGCTTTATGGGCTGGCGGAGTCATTGGTCCATATATCTTCACAAACGACGATGGTCAGAATGCTACTGTCAATGGTGAACGGTATAGGGATATGATTAGAATTTTTTTCGTACCTCAATTAGCTGGCATTGATATTGCTGACATGTGGTTCCAACAAGACGGAGCCACATGCCACACAGCGTGCGCTACAATTTATTTACTCAGAGCAACTCTCGATGAAAGAATAATTTCACGTCCAATTGATTGGCCACCAAGATCGTGTGATTTAACCCCATTGGATTATTTTCTTCGGGGATATGTGAAGTCACTTGTCTACATTGTCTACGTCGATAAGCCAATTGAACACCTGGAAATCAACATTCGAAGAGTTATTGGCGAAATACGTGTTCCAGATTGCGCCTTGTACGCGCCAGCCGTGGCGGCCACATGGCTGAAATCATATTTAAACATTAATGTCATAATATTTTCTAACCACTCAAGCCCGTTTCATTATTATTAAAATATATTTCTTTGGTTTATTATGGTTTGAACATGTGTAACTCTAAAAAACACCCTTTATTATTCAGTGTAGAACAGCCAAATGGAATAAATTCGACAACAAATGAATGAGGCATGGTGAATACGCATTTTTTTCAAAAAAATTAAAATATATATAGAGTGTGTCATGTGACAGTGGCCAATACCGAATATCTTATTCCAAATGGAACACCCTGTATTCCATTCCATTTTTGAATTCTCACTGAAGAACTGATTTCATCGATACATTT
Source organism: Gastrophysa polygoni (assembly GCA_963576655.1). NCBI lineage: Eukaryota > Metazoa > Arthropoda > Insecta > Coleoptera > Chrysomelidae > Gastrophysa > Gastrophysa polygoni. Next base: position 18,711,931 of record OY755091.1, on the reverse strand, counting down.
GGGGTCTAGCGGAAATGATTACAGAGATATAGGGTGTGAAAAATCGAGATTTTTCAACTGAAGGATTTTTTTGTGTCGAAACTATTCATTATTGGTCAAAACGACTAACATGCCCCTGTCTCAACTTTTGATTAACTACCTACTATCATTTGATTGAAACAAATATAGGGTGGTGCAGAATTCAAAAAATTGATCATCCTATATCTGTCCCAAAGAAATGTCAGTAGATAGTATATCGAAAATTGAGATAGAGACATGTAAGTCGTTTCGACCAATAATGCATAGTTTCGGCACAAAATATTTATTACGTTGAAAAATCTCGATTTTTCACACCCTATATCTCTGTAATCATTTCTGCTAGACCCCAAGTGTGGTGAAATCAGCTCTTCGGTGACAATTCAAAAATGGAATGAAATACAGGGTGTTCCATTTGAAATAAGAAAGTCGGTATTGGCCACTGTCACATATGGCACACTCTATATAATTTATTTTTTTTGAAAAAAATGCGTATCCAAAAATACAAATTGACGTGTCCAAGCGTTTTTCCCAACACACCCTCATTTATTTGTTGTCAAATTTATTCCATTTCGCTGTTCCACACTGTATGTTATACGTATATGTATGTTTTTTTTCTAGTCTCACCCTCATTCATATCAGTGGTGGCATGAAAACTACTTCTCATGGAAGTTTTGTAATGGCAAACACTAATTGAGAACTAGTTGCAATGGATTATTATACAGGGCGTTCCATTTTTCATTAGTGTCTTCAATAAAGAAGATGTACAGATCGAATTACTCTCGATCTTAATTTCTGGAAGATATCCTGAATGATACTGAGGAGTCGCTAATCATTTTCACTGTTCAGGTCTACTGAGGATAGCGGTTGCCGAAATACGTATTCAGACTTTTCTAAATATTGTTATTGTGGTTTTTTGGGTATTTATCTATTTTATATTTGGATAATATGTTGGTAACTTTGAGGAGTATGATGTAAACTATAAAAAATGTTCTTTTTTAATTGATTGTTAAAATTCAATTGTTGAAGAAATTTGCAACTTTTTGGAAGTCTGGGTCTTTATGATATTTTTAAGAGTAGCCCAGTCCGGTCCTTGGTGGAATATGATGATATTGCGGGACTTACAACATCTCCGCACAGTTCTAGCTCGAGAAGATCATTAATGTACAGGTTGAAAATAATCGGTCCCAAAACAGTACCTTGAGTCACACCATATTTTATCAGTTGATAATTGCTCACGGTCCCGCCAATGATGACACATTCTTTTCTGTTGTGTAGATATCTTTGGAGTATGTGGGGCTTTCCAGAATTAACTCATAAATTTCGTGACTATAGAAACTTTATTTCACTACATTCCTGTCTGGGGCCGTATTCTCGACAAGTGAGCTTTCGGACGTACACGTATCAAAACGAATGATTCATGTGCGAGTACTTTTCCGAAGTGGTATTCTTGAAGACCATTCGTGTCTTGGGACGTATACGGTAGAAAACGAGCGATCTGAACATCCGGCATCACTGTTACATTTCACGAATGACATAAATTTGACCGTTAATTCACGTTCTGTGAAATTGAATATATGTCTAGATGAAAGTTACCCGCGTTATTATTTGTTAAGTTAAATTGTAAATATTTTATCAATGAATATGTCCCAATGTAAGAAAAAAACTCAGATAACGGACAGCCGGAAGAATATTCTCATTGAATATTTGAAAAAAAAATCCAGATCTTCAATCTGGCAAATTCTCGAACCATTTCACTTACAAAGATATAGGTACCATTCTAAACAGTATGCCAGGTGCAAGTAGAGATTGGAAGGGATGGAGAAAGGTAAAATTAGGTCCCATTAAAGGCATACCAGGGGAACAGGTGGCGGACCCCCAATCGAAAAGGAATTCTCCAAAATAGAAGAAGTTATCTTGGAAATTGTTGAAGTGGTTTCACTTGAGGGCCATAAGGAAACAGATGAATCAGCAGTCCACTTTAATTTTGAAGATGATATTCATTCAGGATTATTTGATGATCAACAGAATGATATTTCAATAATAGAAGTGCCATTGATAGAAAATGAAGAACAGGTACTACTGAAAAACCCATACCGAAGAAAAAAAATCTTCTACTCTAAGACAAACTACTGGAAGGAAAAAATTCAATAACTGGAAAGGGTTACCAGTGCAAAAGAAGGAGAAGCAAATGCTTCAGAGAGAAAAGCTAATGCTGAGGAAAGAACTGCTTCTGCCAATGAAAGAATTGCAACTGCATTAGAAACAATTGCAGAAAGTATACTGTGATCTTGACTGTGATACAAATTCCTCTTGAATATTATTTATTGTATGTTATTGATTATTATTTTTTGTTTTGGTAGTTTCTTGTTTATATAGTATTGGGAATGATATTTTTGTTCTGAGGAAAATATGTTTTATTTTTTTGTGTCATATGTGTCAAGTTTTGTTCACTGCATTTGTAAGGTTTATTCTTCCTTGTTATTTGTTTGAAAGTTGATTTTTTCTATACTTCTCTTTCTTTGGAATAAATATATCCCAAAATTAATTTATTTTCATTGGAATAAATAAAATGTCAATAGACATATAAACATTTATTGCATAATTTCAAGATAATATATACATATCACCCAGCTTCTAGATTCCGTATTATGGTGGATCGTAATCTCCTACCTGCTAATATAAGAAAAGATGACTCCCAGTCACTTCCAAGTTGGTAGGCAACAAGAAATATTATTAACTTTATACTTTATCAAGAATGACACATCCAGCAGTACACTCAAGGTGGACATAGGATGGTGAAATAACTCTTCAATTGTTTCTTTCCAAAACATGTAGACCTGTCTAACGACCTCACTAAGGCCACACCACTTGAGTATAGATGGCGATACGATCGTCGATCCGGTGAAGTCAAATCCGCTTTTACTGATAATGACGGATACCTGACAGTGATGGATAGCTAACAGTTCAGCTTTTACATTTATGTTGAATTTCAAATCCACATCGTGTTTCCAGCATTTCCAAGATAACCTTCGAGATCGGCATAGGTGACGCCACCTAGTTTCGATCTTGGGAAGCCTTAGTAAGGTATTGAAATCCGACAAAATCAAGTAGGCGAAGGTCTACAACTTTTTCTAGTGGCTGGGTATAGGGAGTTGAGACACCAGTCTTTATTTACATCATGAGTACACTTCAAACATCAACAAAACGAACGAATCATACAAAACGAATGATATAAAGCGCTCGCTGTAAGCACTCGCTTCCAAAACGTATACGTCTCGGTGAAGGTGGATATAGGATGGTGAAATAACTCTTCAATTGTTTCTTTCCAAAACATGTAGACCTGTCAAGCGACCTCACTAAGGCCGCACCACTTGAGTATAGATGGCGAAACGATCGTCGATCCGGTGAAGTCAAATCCGCTTTTACTGATAATGACGGATACCTGACAGTGATGGATAGCTAACAGTTCAGTTTTTACATTTATGTTGAATTTCAAATCCACATCGTGTTTCCAGCATTTCCAAGATAACCTTCGAGATCGGCATAGGTGACGCCACCTAGTTTCGATCTTGGGAAGCCTTAGTAAGGTATTGAAATCCGACAAAATCAACAACTTTTTCTAGTGGCTGGGTATAGGGAGTTGAGACACCAGTCTTTATTTACATCATGGTCTCGGTGTTCGCGGGTCAAGAATTCCAAACCGAACGAAACACTCGGAGTGCGCATACGCATCAAAAGTTCACTTCTCCAGAATACGGGCTCTGTACACGTGCACACCCTCGTGCATCTCTCTTTCGACTCTCCCTCCTCGTCACGCAGCTCAGGTTGTCATCCATGACTGATGGCAGATGAATGTTACCGCGGGAATATTCAACTAGTCAAGATTTACTATAAGTGATTAATGGGCAACTCCCAGAATGCCTATATTTTCTTGTAGTATTTTTTTGAAGACCTCATACTAATACTCGATATCCGTGAAATAGGACGGTAATTTGCTACATCAAGTTTATCGCCATTTTTGAATCAAGAGGTTTTATTTCAGCGATTTTCAAAATTTCGGGAAATTTTCCATCATTTATGGATTTGTTGATTATATGAGTTAGGAAATATGCTTTCTCTTCTATGTCGTCCTTCCGTTAGGAAGATTGTATGATCGTTTGTTCTTTCTTCAATTGATTTCGTTTCCTGATCCTCATTTCTTCATGTTTTCTGCCATTTCTTCACCAACTTCAGTAAAATATTCCCAGAATGTATTGGATATTCCTTATGGATTATAGTTGCTTATTCGCTACCATTGGATTTTTTTAATTCTATTATTCCACTTTTGGAAAGTTCATTCATGCACTCCCATGATAAGCGTTTACTGACATTTCTGATAGATTCTATTTTATTGTTATATAGTAGACACTTTTGGCTTTTTATGAGATAATTCAATCTGTCATATACAATATCATGAACAAATGGATGAAGGTTGTAATTCTTCATCAGCTTATTAAACATCTCATTCATGACTGTATAAGTTCATAAAAACTAGGTCTCAATAAACGCTTCATTACCGATCCACAGGGCGTTTGTTACAAGTGTTGCCGACGAAATTGTCGAAATCCATGAAAACAAGAGATTATCCAAATGGAGCCAACGCTTTCTAAATATTTTTGAAAATTTCAATTTCATCTGGCGAATTGAAGGTCATCGTCTTTTTTCTCTCCATAACGGTCAAAGTTACGAGAAAATACAAGAGCACTAGAAGATTCTGAATGAAATGAGAAATTAATTTTTTTTTTATAATCTACCAAGGCTACCAAAACGCGGGGCATTTGCCCACCAAAAAATATTTCTCTGCAGATTCTCACAACCTTTTGGCTTGTCTAATGATGTAAGCCCTAGAGCGTAATCTGTTTCCAGATCAATTCAAAAAATTGGGAGCTATAAAGGAAAAGCTAAAAAGGATCTTGAAATTTCAACTCCTTGTAGAGCGGTAACGAAGCGTTCACATGCCAATGACAGTCCAAGGAAATTGATTGAGAGTCTCGAAAGTGATAATTATTACTGGATGAAGTGTGTACGGAGGCTCAGCTCCGTAGCTCGAACGGTTCCTGAGATAGCAGCAAGAAACTGATTTTTTTTGACGCCCTGTATTTTGAACACGGAAGCCCGGAGGAAAATTTCGAAAATGTAAAAACCGTCTCATTTTTTTGAGGAATCTACACTTTCCCACTGCGACACTTATTTGTTAACACCCTGTATAATGATTCTGTATGTCATTTACTCTATAAATTATTATCACAGTAGACAACATCATCTGTGTCATTATATATATTCTTTATATATATATATATATACAATGATTTCTATGGTTCTAACCACAGGTCAGAAAACATACTAAACTTCAAGAAATATACCCTATATATATATATATTTTAGTGAATTTACTTCTCTCAAGTGTGTTTCTGGCCGAATATTTTTGTCAAAGAGGATTCATATGTATGGTAGTTTATTACATTATTATATGTATACAACATATATGTATTAACTACAATATTGACCAAACGCCATAAGAGCAATGTTAGGAAAGTGATGCTTCATTATATACGTCTTTCCTTGTCAATTGGCAACGATGATCGAGGGCGCATGCGCAAAATTCAAATTTCATTCAAAATCCATTTTGGCGCATGTGCATAAAGTCATCCTTCCCAATTGCACTCTTTTATTTTGACATCAGATAGGCTGTCCTTATTATCAATATTCGTAGTTAATACATATATGGTATACAATCAATTGTTATATATATATAAGTTATATTCCCGTGAGAATCATCGACGACCATGGAAACCACCAACATCACCGAAATAGGACTCCTCATAACGCTACATCAACATTATTCTAGGAAATCAGTTAGGGCTATGACATTATAATTCTTTCTTGTATAATCAGTCTTGAATTAGAATCCGAATTGTTCACTTCTCTGTAAGACATAAATAAAAATCTTTTTAAAAAGTAACTTTGACGAAAAGGTTATTTAAGTGGCGCAGTCGGTAGGATAGGTTGATCAACTGTTAGTGGATATAACAAGTTGATTCGTTTCAACGATTTATCGACCTATTCGAAAAATCGGTACGCGTACGGTAGAAAAATCCAGTCAGGTGAATTGAGTAGCTTGACGAGAAGAATCCGTTCGTTTCCACCATCAGCAGCAACCGAGAAGTACAATCGCTGTTTCTTCCGATGCCTAGCCGTGGACCGATGGAGTGGATTTGGGTTTTGCTGTAAGTACCCATGTCATATAGAGCATTTCAAGACCAGTACGATTCTGACAATTCTGAAAATTTTGAACATTCAAATAATTCTGATTCGGACTCAAACTACCCTCAAACCCCCTCGAATTGTTCGAGACCACCAGTTTCAATAAGACAATCTCAACTGACCCAATTAATATTAGAAACTAGTAATATTTCAATAACTGCAAGTTCAGTCCTACAAACAAACACGATGGCTGTCTTGAAACAAGAATATTTCAACATGATTCCCGATTTCCATGGTGAAATGGAATTGTTACCGAGATTCATCGAAATCTCTGAGAAGTTAGTAAATAAATTTTACAATGTTACGGATGTGAACGATTTTCAGAATGAATATCTGATGTCTAGTATCCTAGCAAAGGTGAAAGGCGATGCAGCCTTAAAAATATCGTCTTGTATCATAAGAAATTGGGCAGATTTGAGGAATGCTTTATTGAACACATACGCAGATAAACGCGATATTTTTACATTGAATATTGAGATGACAGAACTAAAACAGGTCAACGAGACACCTTTTGAATTCTACAATAGAATCCAACATGTTCTCAATCTGCAAATCTCTCAGTTGACTACAGGCGCAACTGCAGAAGAATTTCTTATATTAGGGAAATACGTTCGAAATTTGGCACTTCGAGTTTTGTTGCGAGGATTGAAAGATCCAATTGGTTCACTAATGCGAACGAAAAATCCGAAAGATTTGAATGAAGCATTGAATATGCTCACGAACGATTTTCAATTAGATACGGTCAACCAAAGACCACCGAAAAATCACATTCAGACAAAACCATCATTTCAAAACTTCCAAAATAAACCACGCATTACTCAACCACTGCAAATCACAAATTATCCTCATAACTCTCGATTGAATAATAGACCGAACCATTCATCTCAACAACCCCACACATTCCAAAATCAAAATAGAAACTTCAATGCATTCAGACCAAATCAGTCACAAAACCTCCCAAAACCGACACCAATGAGTGTTTCAACTAGGAATACTTGGAGACCTAATCAAGCAAATTCGAACCAGAATCATAGATTAAATCAAAACCCAAATTTCAGACAAAATAGGCCGAATTATATTGCCGAAGAATTATTTAATATAGATGATCAGCCTATAATTGAACACCCGGTAGAGTCAGATCAAGATTACGATGAACATTTTTTAGATCAAGAAGCCTCGGAAACACAAAATTAAATAGTTTCGAACTGATGAATCTAACAAATAATACAAGCGAACTTCCTTATATTATTTTTCCAGAAAATAATTTCAAAATTTTAATAGATACCGGTAGTACAAAATCGTTCATTCGACCTGATATTGCCGAGACTTATTTCAAATCATCAATTAAAATTGATCCTTTCCAAATCACTACTGCACATGGCACATCAACTGAACAATATAGTACTATGATACCATGTTCCAAAATACTTGATAAATCTAGTGCACCTTTGAAGTTCCACCTATTTAAATTTCATGATCATTTTGACTGTCTCCTAGGGCTTGACAATTTGAAATTGCTGAACATTGTTATTGATTTGAAAGAAAATGTTTTGATCACTCCAAATTCCAAAGTGAAACTTGAATTTCACAAAGTATCTCCGTATACGAATTGCATAGTAGTACCACCGAGATCCGAACAAATAATCAAGATAAATATCAGAAACATAAGTGATGGACAAGCAATCATCCCTTATACAAAAATTTCACACTTAGAAATACCAGAATGTTTAACTGTCGTGAAAAATCATCAAGCTATTTGCTCTATACTGAATTCATCAAATTCTCAATTATTTGTTGACATGACCGAACCAATGGACGCCGAAGTTTTCGATGAATACGAGCCCGCTTCTTGTCCAAATTTTAATAATGTCAATTTCGAAAAGTTTCAATTTGATACATCAAAAATTCGGACCGAACATATGAATTCAGAGGAACAACACGAGATAATGAAACTAATTAAGGAATACTCTGACATATTTCATATTGATGGTAATCAATTATCATTCACGAGTAAAGTAAAACATGTCATAAAAACTTCTGATGAGGTTCCAGTGTATACTAAGACGTATAGATACCCTGAAATCCACAAACAAGAAGTTAACACACAAATCCAAAACATGTTATGTCAAAATATTATTAGGCCGTCTCATTCGCCATGGTCATCACCTATTTGGGTTGTACCGAAGAAGTTAGACGCTTCTGGGAAGAAAAAATGGCGAATCGTTGTGGATTATCGGAAACTCAACGACAAAACTATTGGTGACCGATACCCTCTGCCAAATATCACAGAATTACTCGATAAACTTGGCAGATGCCAATATTTCTCAACACTGGACTTAGCTTCAGGGTTCCACCAAATCGAAATGGCTGAAGATGATATCCAAAAAACCGCTTTCAATACTGGTAATGGTCATTACGAATTTCTACGAATGCCATTCGGTTTGAAAAATGCTCCAGCCACTTTCCAAAGGGTTATGGACAATATTTTGAGAGGTATACAAAACGAGAAATGTCTTGTGTATCTCGACGATATCATCATTTTCAGCACAAGTCTCCAAGAACACATTAATCGTTTACGAGAAGTGTTCGAGAGATTGCGAAATTCCAACTTCAAAATACAACTCGATAAGTCAGAATTTCTTAGGAAAGAAGTGGCTTATCTAGGACATATTGTAACCCCTGAAGGTGTTCGACCAAATCCTGACAAAATCAAAGCTATACAAAATTATCCAATACCGAAAAATACAAAACAAATCAAAGGCTTTTTAGGACTATTAGGATACTATAGGAAATTCATTAAAGATTTTGCCAAAATCACAAAACCACTGACCAAATGCCTCAAAAAAGATGCAAACATCGACACAAAGAATCTAGAATACCTAAAATGCTTTGAAATGTGTAAAAACTTATTGATTAATGAACCCATCCTTCAATACCCAGATTTCACGAAAGATTTTGTTCTCACAACAGACGCAAGCAATGTTGCGATAGGGGCAGTTTTGTCTCAAGGTAAAGTCGGCTCAGATCTACCAATAGCATATGCTAGTAGAACACTGAACGAATCTGAACAAAACTACTCCACCATTGAGAAAGAACTGCTAGCGATAGTATGGGCTGTAAAGTATTTCAGACCATACCTTTTTGGACGAAAATTTAAAGTTGTTTGCGACCACAAACCATTGTTATGGCTATTTTCATTGAAAGAACCCAATTCGAAATTACTCAGATGGCGTCTTAAACTAGAGGAATTCGATTATGAAATGGAATACAAAAAGGGAATTCAGAATAAAAACGCGGATGCTCTTTCTAGAATAGAACTGAATATAAACGAAACGAAAGACAAAGAACCGGATAATATTTTTGATTTTATCACAAAATTCAATGACAATCTTGGAAAAAATAAAATCAGTATCGAAAGCGATAATCAATCAATGATTGCTGAAGCTAACAATTTGGATAACGAGAATAATGCGGAAGAAGATAATGATCAAACCGTCCATTCGAATTCTGAAAATCCGATTATTGGCATCCCAATAATCGACTGTCCAGTAAATTTCGGAAAAAATCAAATCATCATCTCTGAAGTTAATTATGAACCGGCAACACCAAGCGTAATAAAACTGTATAAAACGAAACAGAGAATACTCACACAAATTTCACGAAATCACTACGAACATGATATTCTCACATTTGTCAAAGAATTCATTGTCCCTAAAATCAAATATTATGTTTACTTCGAAGATCCGATATACGAAAAATTCTCCAACGTTCTGCAGAAGTTCTTCAAACATTCTCAAATCAACTTAGTTAGGTGTACAAAAAAATTGATTGATGTAAATTCCGACGATGAAATCAAGGAAATAATTCAGAAATATCACGAAGGCAAAACGAATCACAGGGGATTAGATGAAACAGAAAAACGCATCAAATCAACTTATTATTGGCCAAATCAAAGAAGATCAATACAAAATTATATCAATGAATGTGAGATTTGTCTACAGACAAAATACGACAGGAAACCATTGAAATTGGAATATAATATCACACCCACGCCAGTCAAACCTTTCGAAATATTGCATATGGATAGTATAACTTTGGAAAACGCAAAATTTTTAACAATCATTGATTCCTTTTCCAAATATGCTCAAGCATACAAACTGGATTCTACTCAAGGAATAGAAGTCGTCAACAAGTTGATAAAGTATTTCACTCATCATACAATTCCACATCAAATAGTTTCTGACAACGGTTTAGAATTCAAAAATTCACTAGTTAAAGAACTGCTAGAAATCCATAAAGTCAAAATTCATTTCATATGTTCCCAGCACCCTGAATCAAATGGACTCATAGAAAGATTTCATTCGACCCTCGTAGAGCACATTCGACTATTAAATAATCAAAATGAATACAAAGACGATCCGATAGAATCAAAGGTTAATTACGCACTTCTGGCATACAATAACAGTGTTCATTCTGCAACAAACTTGAAGCCTTATGAAATAGTCACCGGTCATCTAGAAACCGATTGTCCATTCAATATAGACATAGAAAAACAACTAGTTAATAATTATATTTCGAATCACAAAGACAAGGTCAAATTATTATATCAAAAATTGAATAACGATTTGCAGAAAGGCAAAGAAATTATAATTCAGAAAGCTAACCAAAATAAGGAACCGATTCCAACCGAAATTCCAGAAGTTGTATTTGTGAAAAACAAACAGAAACAAAGAAAAACCTTGAATAAATTCAAACGCGAAAATATCAAAACGGTTGATTCAGAACTGAAAACTGCAAAAATTGTGCCAACACACAAAAACACCGTAGACAAAATTCATCTTTCAAATATTAAGAGACCCAGACGACAAACTAAATTGAAAACTATTTCAGGTCCTTCTACTTCTACTACGGATACGCAACGAAACTAGAAAACATAACACACAACCTAGGAATTCTTCCGATCAAGTTAGGCCCTGCAAAACTACAAAGAACAGAACACACATTCACTCATTTTTATGATATCAAGCCCCTTTTCGATGAATTCAATAGATTGAACTCTCAGTACAATAATGTCAATGCAAATATCAAGAATTTTACAATTGAAAGCCTTCCTCAAACAAGAAATTCAACATCAACACATCCTATACGCTAAAGATATTTTCAATCAAATAATCATTCTTCTCAATGGCATTGTCAACGTTCTACAAGATATAGAGAACTCTCTGACATTCTGTAAACTCAGAACCATGCATCCTAGTATCATGAAGCCTAAAGACTTGTTTCTAGAACTAGAAAAAATTTCACTGTACTATAAAAACCAACTTCCATTCGATCTAAACTACGAGAATATTCTGGACTTCGAATCAATATTAGATGTCAAATGCAAAGTAGACGGAAATATAATTTATTATTTCCTATCAATTCCTATCGATTTTGAATCAATGTTCGATTTATATTACCTGCTTCCAATACCTACGAAGCACGAATCAGAATTTTTGACAATTATCCCGAATTCGAATTACCTATTGAAATCAAAGGACAATACAATGAAAGCTCTAAGTGACATATGTACCCAAGGTAAAATATTCCACTGTCCAAGTCACCTCCTGAGGAATCTAAAGACAACATGCGAGGAACAGATTATTCTAGGAGAGAATAACAGCAACTGTCAATACAGCCGCTTGGAAATATCAGAAAACCAAATGGAGAGAATCCCGGAGATCGATCAATATCTAGGTGTATTTCCACGAGAAGAAAAATTGAAGCTCCAATGTGAGAACGAAATACAAACTAGAATCGTATCAGGAATATATCTTGTGAAAAACTCCAAATGCAAGATATTCTTCCACGAACAAGAAATGAATTTCCAAGACAAAACATACGGGACGCCCCTGGTAGCGAACCAACTCATATTCGACTTGAAGCAAGAAAATTTCACCGATTTCAAGATCCATCTGAAAACGCTAAAAATCTCGGAGATTCCAACAAATAGAATTATCTCAACTATAAATCAAGATTTTGACTACCGAAGACCAAGCTTTTGGACTATCACCCTGTACATCAGTTTAGCTGTACTAGGCGCAGTCCTCATTTGGCGAAGATGGAAGAAAATCACGAATCAACTTGAAGATGCAGATCAAGTTCCAGAGGTCATTTCCACCGATAGAAAAGTAAACCTTCCGGAGGAAGCTTCATTCTAATGGGGGAGGAGTTATATTCCCGTGAGAATCATCGACGACCATGGAAACCACCAACATCACCGAAATAGGACTCCTCATAACGCTACATCAACATTATTCTAGGAAATCAGTTAGGGCTATGACATTATAATTCTTTCTTGTATAATCAGTCTTGAATTAGAATCCGAATTGTTCACTTCTCTGTAAGACATAAATAAAAATCTTTTTAAAAAGTAACTTTGACGAAAAGGTTATTTAAGTTATATATACTGTTATATATATATATACTCTTTGACTATACTGTGTTCAGTGGTTTCGTTTCCACTGTTCCCCACCCCCATAAATAGTCGACACGCGATTCGCGCTAATGATAACCCTGCCTGGGGTGCGTTCCACGTTCCACTAGACACCCACAGCACACAACGCTCACGCTCAAAGCACACCCTGTCCTCTGGCACAGCTCAGCCTCATCCAAGCTCGAAGGTTATAATGGTTATAAGAAAATAATAATGGTTATATGGGTTGACATGTGACAGGTTGTGGGTGGCGCGCGCGCGGCGGCAGTGGTGCAGTTTACAGGTTGATTTTATTATTTTTACATTTTTTCATGATTCTACAACAGCTGAGAATATTGATGATTTTCTACAATTTCTACATACCCCATTTCGATACAATTCACTAAGTATATATTTTCATTCGAGTTAATGGTTTTGTTCAGTGAACTTGGTTAATGTTTGGTTCATTATTGTTATTAAACTTGTGTTCTCAACTTTCCTGAGGAATTAAAGTTTGGTGAGTACTTACTTACTTATCAATTGCAATACATATTATTGTTCAGTTAACGAGTGAGTGGTATACAAGACAAGAGGAAAATATATCTACCTAAGTACTGGGGACAAATTAATTTTTCTCAGATATTCAGGTTATTGAAAAACCAAACAGCTAACTTACGTTAACATTATTTGCAAGCACCACCAAAACAGAATGGTGTGAAAAAAAAATTAAATTCTGATTATTTCAGTTGTTTATCTCCTCTCTGTGTGTTCATTATTTATAACTTATCAAGCAACAATGTTTGGCCATTGTGAACGGCCCTGTATTAACCAACTCACATGTGAAGCTAACCATTTATCACTTCAACATGTTACTTTCTTTATTCTTGCTTGGCAAATATTTATGTTGCAAAAAATCTCAGATCATTCTACAAAATTTTGTTCTTTTTTATTAATCCACAATTTTGTCTTGATTCTCATTTTATGAATACAATTGAAATAAATAATTGAATTTGTTACATATACACTACAAATTAATTTGCGTGAAACATGAAATCCTGAAATAATAAATTGGTATGTTTGTGTATGAACAGCACTCAAATGCACCCAAATAGGATATAGACTTCAGAATGAAATTATGTTAATCAAAAAATGGTGTTAAGAAATGTATAGCTGCAAAAACAGTCTCAGTTGTTATAAAATGCAAGAATAAAAAAAATGGAAGTTCTGAAAAATTGTTACATGTTACAAGATGATGCCATTTTCAGTGAAGTGAGCAAAATTTTAAGTAAGCTGTATAAGAGTAGAAAATATATTGGGGTCTTTCTAGAACTGGTGAAAGCATTCAACACAGTGTATCATCAGAAACTTGTTTCTGTCGAAACAAATGGAACTTCAGGCTCTGTGTTGAATGTTTTCACCCATTATACAGAAAATATACCAAAACAAGTTCGAACCAATGACTTGCTAAGTGTTCCAACTACAGTCAAGATAGGAGGACCCATAGTTTTTATATTTCATATCAATTCACTGCTTTCTCTTTCAAGTGCACGATCCTATTTGAGGCTGATACTTGGGTGATAAGCTGAATTTAGTGTTCAGAAAGAACTAAACATAATATCAAATTGACTAAATGCTTTCCAGCTATCATTAAATGTTGAGAAAACACATTATATAGCTTATTCTGCAGTTAATGCACAAAGACCGAAGTTCCAGATCATTAATATGAAAAATAACATCACAGAAGTCAGCCAGATCAAATATTCAGGGCTTATAATTGACAAAAATTCTAGGTGGGAAATTCACATCAGCTACTCAAAAACAAAACGAAACAAATGTACTGTACTCTTTAATATTATCTCATTATATTTTCTAACAATTTCAACTTTTGCCTATAAGAATGTTCATTGTCAGCAAACATTCAATCATGGTTTCAGTTTCTTTCAATAAGCTACTTGTTGTACCAATCGAAAACAATTGTATCATGCACTCTACCTAAAGCTTACTATTATTATTACCCCTTGCCATTTGAATTAAACTCTATATATATATATATTTATATATACAGTAACTATAGAGACTCCTTAACAATTATAGATCCATTAAAATTGAGATGAGAATTGTGTATTTATCAATTCCAACCATATTAACTGTGCTCATGAATTTTTACTCACAATTATTGTTTATTCATGGTGTATTCTCACTTTGTATTTCTTCACTCACCATTTTTTAAATTGCCTGTAATGTTAATTTTCTTCTTCTCCTTGCTGACTCCTATGTATCTTGGTATTTATTCATTTCATGTTATTTTTTTCTCACAGGACAATACAAGTGTGTACTTGTTTACAGTGTATGGGAGGAAAAATGTGCTAATTTGAAATTTTCTATTTTTACAATACTATCATTATATTAAGTTTTTCATGTTTCTAGTTATTAAAGAATGAATATCATCATGGTATTCACTCAACAAAATTTCAGGTCATGATGATCATGAATATTGAAAGAATGAAGAAAAAACATAGCATTAGTAATGCTTTATCACTAGAACAATGTAGGGAACACTGGGGCAGCTACTTTGTGTATTTCCCTATCCAATTTCTTCAACCAAAACTGCAACGCACAGCCAACTTGATAGCAGTATTTTATTCAATATAGTGGAAAATCACTCATATGTTAGTTGTTAGATGGCAGCACAAAAATGTCAACAAAATCAGTATTATCGATAATTGCACATTCAGTGTTATGAAAATGTTGATTCAGAAGTAGTAATTACGGTTACTTCTCAATAAATGATCAAACTACATAAATACAATCTCAAAACATCAACTAAGTATACAGAAATCTGCAAAAATGTCGTCATCTTCTGGAGAGTTTCATAACAATTATGCCATTATAGCGAAAAATACCGTTAGCGTTTTTTGACGAAACAAAAAATTATCAGTGACTGCACCAGTCCTCTGTACATCGCTATTACTGGGTATTGTCACAAAGCATATATATTTGCGAGGTGTCACCACCCCGTATATGAGAGATCGAAATAGTCAGTCTTCCATCCCATCTCCCGATGGAAAAATATCTTTCCAAATAGTTTATCATAGTTTTGGTTCGGATATGGATATATCTGAGAACGGTCGTGATGTACCTCCACCAGCAGTCTTTTATGAAACGACACTCAAGTTCCTTGAACTCGTCGCCATTCATTGGTTTTCCAATTCACCTCGTAGAGTCCGAACAGGAAGAGTCTTTACGACGACTTGGCGACCAACGTTGGGCCCAGAGTTTTCCAGGATTGGAAGAATCGAACCCACAGGAATCTCCTGCGGAATCACATTTTCGTAGTTTTGAAAAAACAAAATTAGTTCGGGACGTACCCTCTAAAACAACGACAGAAGTTAGGCAAGTTCTAACATTTGGCATAATTACAACCTCTGAACAACAAACCCAATGATTTCAATGATCGAAGATTACAACTACTATTCATTCATTGGAGAATCTCAGAGAATATCTGATTCTGGGGCGTGACTAGTTGACACAAAATCATGGAATACTGGACTTTGTGATAGGATGTGTCTACCTAGAAATGAGCAAACGCCTAACTATTTATTGAAATAAGATTGAAAATCCAAATACTTACCTGTGGACATACAGTATGATCAACTTCCTGAAAACTTCGTTGAGGAATATAAATCATAATTGACTGAGTTTTCGAGCATTTTTGAGGAGAAACTGTGTCAACCAACTACACAACTACACACCATTCTGATTGCGAAGATATCAATATTTTCTATATCATTTCAATCATATATCAATAATCAGTATTATCAATATATATTATTAATATGTCAATATTGACTACCGTCAATTGAATAGTCAGACTGAACCTAAAGTATTCCAACTTCCACCTGTGCGAGATATGATAAGAGAACTGGGAATCTTCCTTGACCTCATAAGCAGGTATTGGCAAATTCCCATGCATCCTGACAGTGTTCCTTTGACTTCATTTGGTACTCCAGATGGTGCCATGTGTGAATTTTTGGTTATGCCTTTTGGTCTCCGTAATGCACCATCAACATTCTAAAAACTGAAGTTTTATCTGGATATGTTGACAAATTTTTCAAGGTACATCTTGATGATATAATCATATACTCAGAAAACCACCATGATCATCTTCATCAACTAGCTTCACTTTTAGACCTCTTTCATGGTTAGAACTTTTCAAAGATGAAAAGTCTTGGTTGACTAGCTGGTCATTTCTATTACAAGAATTTTCTTCTGCAGTAGAGCATTGTCTCGGAAAGGACAATCAATTTGCTGATTTCTTATCACGGTATATCCAGCATGAAATGGTCCAAAACGAAAGTAGAAATGAATATGATGAGATATTGATATCACCTTGCGATATTGAAGGCGAAAAAATTAATAATAACATTCCTGATAGAATATTGTATCTGAATCCAATGGAGATCCGATAAATTCAGCAGTACAGAAAGCACAACTCGACGATGGTTCCATACAAGAAGACATTCACACTTGGCATTTGATCAAACATAAAAAAACTGATGATTTACATGGTAGAGACATTGCGAAAGTTTTATCGAGTTGAAAAAAAGATTTATTTTCTATAAGGATGGAAATAATCTAGCAATTGAAGTTCCACAAAGATTGCAGGAAAGGGTACTATATGAATATCGTGATGACAGAACTGCTGAACATACAAAGCAACATTGGCAAGGAATGTGTCAAACTATATGCGCATCTGTGAAGGCTGGATCCAAACAACGACAAGCTCCCTTGAGACCACGTTCTCCAACTCAGCCAAGGCAGGTTATAAGCTTATATGTTATGTGACCGTATCCGAGATCATCGACTGGTAACCAGAATATCGTATTTGTTACTGATTTGTGTTCGAAATGGATTGAGACCTCAGCTGTTCCTACAACTTCAACAAAAATGATAGTTGGTTTCGTCAGACCAGTTTTTGGAAGATGGGGTGTTCCAGAGTTGATTGTCACTGATAAAGGTCTCCATTTTCGGAGCAATTCTTAGAAGAATTTTTTGTAACAAATTCATGTCAACTCATTGGTTTTCCAGTTCAACTGGTAGAGCCTGAACAGGAAGAGTGTTCACGACCACAGTATAGTAAACAATTCTCTCCTCCAATACTTGGTAATCTATATTGCCATTTAGTTAGACCTTCAATTGAGTATGGCTCCATCATTTGGATACCCTTTTATTAAGAAAATGTTGAGAGTATAGAGCAAAATCAGAAAAGGCTTTGGAAAATTTTATTTGAACTTGATCCTGGCACTTTGGAAAAGCGTGGATTGTTGTTGGATATATCTTTATACTCATCAAAGGCATAATTAATTCTTCAGATCTACTTAGTTTGTTTAGACTCATTAAGTCTGCCAGAACAAGTAATACACCTTTATTTTCCATACTCTTTCACTTAACAAATTGTAGTAACAACAAGGATTCAGAGAAATTATGTTAACAAAATATAATATCTCTTATGAGTATTGGTTTTTCACTGCTCCTATAATTATCATCACTCTTCTCTTGATATTTTTATGAAAATAACTATTAAAATAGATGAATTGAATATCAAATAATATAGCAGACCAAGATTTACACTGCTACTCCACCAGAATATCTCCCAGCTCATCAATTCTAGATATCGTCTCGATATTTCTTTATAACACTCAGGTATTGGAATTTTTTCTCGAAGGTTTGG
Source organism: Gastrophysa polygoni (assembly GCA_963576655.1). NCBI lineage: Eukaryota > Metazoa > Arthropoda > Insecta > Coleoptera > Chrysomelidae > Gastrophysa > Gastrophysa polygoni. The sequence continues at coordinate 18,693,425 of OY755091.1, read as the reverse complement.
AGGTCGTAAGCATCAGGAAAGACTTCACTAGGCAAAGAATTCCATAACTTTGCCGTTCCATTGATGAATGACGCTTGGTAGAGAGAAGTTCAGCATGTTTCGAGCCTGACAATGTAGGGATGACCAGTCTGGGCTCGTCTAGTTTGTCTACGTGGCACCGCTCGTGGTGGCATGATAGACGAGATTTCTGTTGAGCCTGGAAATATTTATGAAATATATTCATAAAAGAGATCGCCCACCTTTCTACGATGTTCAAGAGCCATATTGCCAGTCGTTAACTAATGTATCTAAATGTAAATAATAAACTGGCAGAAAAATTAGAAAATGGAAATCATTTTTAAAAGTTCTCTTAATTTAAATTTTCTCCTAAACCGGTATGAATTTCTGTCAAGTGATTTAACAGAATATAATACCTACACACCATTATCTATGAAAATACATCCATCTTACTACTCTCAACATATCGTTAACCATAATTTGTTGTGTAACTATATATGTATATACATGTTGCTTCTATGTTGCTGGTTATGTCTGGATATTTTTTTATCGAGAAATATCTATTCACCGACATGTTCCAAACTTCTTGACGTATGCAGTGAATGAAATTTTCGAATTCTATTCTACTATCACTCTTTGAAAGGTAGAATTCATTGAAGTTTCTAACATTGAAGTAGTGGAAGGGCTGTAGTTGTAGCAGTGGTATGCAAGGTTATATGATTCTATTTCAAATTGGTAACCATAAATATCCTATAATATTGAAAATGTCTTTTGCAGGTCCATCAGTATAACAATGTCTTCCCAGTCAGATATTTTGTCTCAGGATGAACAACAATATCTTTTCAGTGAGCTAGGCATGTAAGTACTCCAGTGCTGTCTTGAAATTATTTATATCATGATGATAATAAATGGCAGATTAATTGAAACCAGTAATGAGAATTGCTGATACCTACATGTCATAACTATAACTCTTCTCTATTTATCTCCAGATATCTCTTTGCTCTCTATACTCGATTTTCAACTGGAACCTAACCTGAAAAAGTTTTGTCAAAACCAGGGCAGACTTTTAAGAAAGAAAGCACTTTATTGAATCGAGAGAATTTTTACATTCTATAGAGGTTCATCCTCTAGATTTCAACTATCACAATTATCACAAGACAGAAAAAAAATAAATATATAGGAAAGTAGGTAGGTACATTTACAATTTACATATGTCACTGTACACAATAATAATAATAATAATTATAATATTTATAATAATGCTAATAATAATGATAACATAGTCTGTGATATTCAAAACTTGAATCGCGATACAAAATCTGTGATAGAGTGTGATATTTTATTTTATACCTTTTATTCTACTATTTATTACTTCTTCAGTAAATGCAATTATTCCGATATATGAATGAGAAATCACTCGTTGAAGGCTAATGACCTCAGTAGTCGAAGCCGTTAAAAAAAATAATAATGATACAGGTGAAGATAGTTACATTTACAGACACTCTAAACTTTTTTAGTTATAATTTCAAACCTCTTTGTGTCCAATGCTCGAATGACTCGAATAGAAGTTGAATTTTACATATTTATATCTTTCAACTTCCTCGACCTAATGTATATTTTAATTTAGTTTTTGGTTACTGATTTTTTTTATTTATTTATTTTTATATTTATCTTTCTTTTGACCTGATTAACATTCTTACTCAAATATCTATCCATGTTATAAAGTCAATGATATGTCATTTAAAAAAAGTTCAGCTCTCGTAGACAAAAAAAGAAGGAAAATTCCATTGACAAACTAGAAAATCAATACTTCAGCACTGTGAACATAAATGTTGATTTAAGTTTGTGGTCTCGCAGACTGATTGTATTATTCTTAGTGCCCATTATTATTACCTGAAGTCTTGACCAGTGTACGAAATTTTGGCGAATGAGAATTCTAAAATATTATGTTAATTTTATTAAGTAAATGTAAATATACCTACCTTATTTTTCAATAAATGAAAATCTCATTGACAAAGCAAATGAAGGTAAAGAGTACTCTCTTGCATTTAGATGTTGAAAAAGTTGATATTTTTTTATCTTTCGTCAACACGAAAGAAAAACCTATAATGTTTTATTTACATCATGTTAGCCAGCGGTGGAATTATGGTAGCGATTGAAGGTATTGAAATTTTAAAATTCTCTTTCGGTGATAATTCTACGCAAATTGATCACTTTATTGGTGAATTCATTGGATTTCAATTTATACAAAAATCTCTCAATTTTAAGCTAGCAAAACTACTTCTTGAAGAAAATCTTCGTGAGGATGTTATGAACAAAAATAAAATAATAAAGATATGGAATACGTGAATCCAAAAATAAATCTGCAAAATTGAAATGGCGAAGTATCAGCGAGATGCTATTTTTCATCTCGACGAATCAAGAAACATAGGGAGTCTCTGGCTGTAGAATATACAATTCAGGCTGGTAATCCTTACATTGTCAGGCTCTAAACCTGCCGAACTTCGCTTTGCCAAGCATCATTCATCAATAGAACGGCAAAGTTGAAGAATTTTATGCCAGGTGAAGTCTTTCCTGATGCTTACGACCCCCAAAGGATTACACCGCTGGCTAATACGATGTTCCTCGAACATCATAGGTTTTCCGTTCGTGTTTTGAGGAGAAAAGTGCGCTGCATGATCCATACTATTATCAGCAATCCCTTCTCATTGTTCTCGTTACAAGAATCAGATCAAGCCAACTGCTTGCTGCTACCTGTGTAAACTGCATAACAAAAATTGGAATCTTTCAATTTCATGTGATTGTGCTGGAGTTATTAACAGTAGATCGACAAAAAGTCACGTTGAATAATTATTCTCGGCCATTTTCGGACTGTTGAACTTTTTGTTTTGTTTTGAAGCAACTGCAATCGAAGATATCAAAGACAGGTCGAATATTCATTTCATCATCTTGTCCACCTCCTTGTGTTGTGCCGATCTTCGTTTTTTAAATCTAATATCTACCTACACCTATATACTTAATATCTCCTTGACGCCTTCTTTTCCAGTTTTATAATTTTTTGGCAAGTTTTCTTTACTTCTTGCTCACTTTTGGTATCACTGTTACGATATTGTCTAAACTTCGGTTCGCCAAGTGATCACACAGTTTATCAAAACAACTATAAAGGGTGTTTCCAAAATTGGAGCGACGAATTAAATTAGACAAGCCTAGTGACACAATGCATAACAAAAATTTTTTTTTGTCATTGATCATAAATGTTTCAAAATTATAAGATTTCCTTACAATTTGTTTGGGAGGCAATGGTTTGATTCCTCAGTCCAAAGCACAAACAACTGCCTGTTGAGATTGGGTTCAATCTTTCCAATTTATTTTAATGTGTTCGAAGCAAGGGGTGATTTCCCGAAATGAGAGCCGTATATTGACCTAATTTGATTCCGTCAGGGTTATTGATACTTCTGGTGTTATATTTATATAAATAATAATTATAAAAGTGCATTAGATAGATCGATAGAGCATAGAGAGTTTATTGTGTTGAAAAAATTCATTTTGATCACAAGGATTCAGCTTATAAGCGAACATGATTTCAAGTGGATCAAGGACTTCACAAGGTTTGTTAAATGTAAAATATGGCTATTGAGTAGAAGTACCACACCATCAATATCGCCGATTTCCGAAAGACTCGAATTTTGATTTATGTCTGAGTAGATAGGACAATCAAAAATGTGTTGCAATAATGTGTTGTAAATTAGAAATTGAACACACCTCTGTATTAGCAATTTAGTATATATTATATTTATTTTTAGGGTCCAAGTGGCTGACATAGATCTATTCAATGAAGAACCAACATTGGATGTAAGTAATAAATACAGGATGTGTGGGCACAGATCATACTTGTAAGCTCTGTGAGGGAAATATGTAATAAATTGGTTCATGTTTATTGCATAACCAAAATTCCGAATCTAGATTCGGTTTTTGACAGTGCATATCTAGGTGCAAAATGTTTTGTGAAAACACTATCAAAATTGATGACACATTTTTATGAAAGCATTTCAAGGAACTTAGGTATTTCAATATTCTCTATGTTATTTTCATAATTTTTTCGTCGTTTTCTCATTGATAATAATTATTGATTAATCGATAAAAATGATAATAATTAAAATAATGATAATGCTCTAATTGAGTCAACACATACATGTACCTATATTAAATATGCTCAAATGAAAAAAATCAATTCACCTAAAGAATCGGTAATTACTATTTCACGTATCATTTCAGATAGCAAATAATTTCCTAACCGATGATGTTAAGCTCAACCATCAGCCAGTATTTTCCCCTGGAGCCGTGGTTCTCTCAAACGAAGAATATTGTGGACCATATGGTTTCGAAGTTGATATAATTCCAAATACTGCTACAAAGAATGCATGGGTGGTACGTATTCCTCTACTTGTGGCTGACCTAGGGGATATGACTTCAATTATTGTAACCACATGATGTCCACGATATTATAGTTGATGTATCCATGTTGGGTGCTATAGAACAAAGGACAAAGATATATTAGAAAATATATTATGCTGATCGATGATAGCGCCAATAGCAAATGAATTGACGATTTGATGATTCATATGAAAGAAAATGAACATTGAAAAATTCAAAACTCTCAAAATTACTGTTTTTTTCTTGTTCTTCATAACGACTTCATGACGATAATGTTCAAGAATATCTTGTATGTAGTTTTGAAACTGTCTGAGATAGGGAAATAAATTCAAATCTGTCACTGGTTCCAATTATATTTCAAATATAATTTTTCATAATTTAATTTCATGATATTTTTTTTTCTCGATTTATAATCGAATTTTCTATATACATCGAAAACAAAAACTTGGTATTATTTATTGGCGATCAATATGGTAGTGCAATATACAGGGTGATTTACATAGGAATGCGAAGATTTATTGAGTGTGTTGTCCCCACCAAATGAAGCTCCAATGACTACTGATAAGATAATCACATCAAATTCGATTACAAACGTTGTCACATCTTTTGTAGTTCGGAGTCAAAATTGATATAGATTGCGTACACCAAACTTGTAGCTATGCTTTGTAGCTCCATAAAATGGAAATCCATATCACTCATCCATATCAACGTATATAATAATATATATATAATGTCAACGTATATCATTATATATATAATATCAACGTATTCACAAGAAAAAATCCCGAACTTCGATAGGTATTCGCGTTGTAGAGGCTTTCAGACAAAATGTTAGTTACTTATTATACACGCACGAAATCATCAAATTTCTGTCATTACGACTTAGACATTTGCATAGACACTATTAATTGATATTTCGTAATTCAATTTATAACAAATATCAGCCTCTGCAGCATCAGAAATGTAAACGAAATTTTTTCACTCGAACAACGTTTACATATTCGAAAGAATGAGCATTCATTGGATGACGATAATCATGGGACATTGATGAAAGTAATTGATTTTATGAATTTTTTAATGGAGAATAAATATATATATCCTCAAATAAAATGTAGATGCAGTCTACATTTGTTCGAATACTACACATTTACACAGTGCTCTAAACACTGAATAAGATTTTGTGCACATTTCTCTCCCAGCATGAATTTGATTCAAGGAATGTCAATAGATGGATGTGAATCTTGTATCGAATCAACTGGATTTGCGTACACACCACGAACATTTTTTATGAATAACTCCTCAAATAGAAATCAGTCGGTCGGTAATTGTCATGAAATTTTCTTGAAATGTGTTTTCAAATACATTTTTTCTTGTGGTGTTGAAGGAACGTAAAAGTTGTTCATTCAAAATTATGTTAAAATTCCAAAATTCGAGAGCTGACCAGCTCTATCTAAATCATTACCGATGAATCATTCGCTTCGACCTTGGCCTCTGCACACCAAACATCCTTACCAGCTCTTTCTGTTGGTACTTTACTCATTTCGAATACCGTGGACATACTTGAAAATACGCGTAATGAACGAGGGAAATTATAGGATATCGAACAAATGACTTGATTTAGATGTCCAGGGTAGATTTGCCCTTGAAGCTATTGCATAATCAGATGTCCCTTTATTTTTATTATTTTTCAAGTGTTCTTTCTCTTCGTTTCTGATGCCGTTGGCAATATCTCACGCAATACGCGACTTCGTATTCTAGGTTAATCACCCTGTATTTCCCAGCGCCAAAGAAGTAGAATATCCCGAAAATTCTGGGATAAATTTCGGATTCACTCATTACGTTGAATGTAACACTACTAGTTCTCTTTCGATGTTGAATGTTTCCTGTTGCAGGAAAACTATTTTTTTGCTTGTTGCTTTTTAGCAACCTTCATTATGGCATTGAAAATGAACCTGATGAATTTCAAAATTCATTATTGCAGAATTGCATAATTGTGCTATTATACTATTGCAATTTACAGTTGCAGAATTTTGGACTGTTTGGATATGCCCGGAGTTATTCAGATTTTACTCATTTATATATTCTATATCATTCAGATTTCATTATTTAAGCCCTTCTATCATATATTTCCTTCCAATTTCAAACGAAGAACCTTCTCAATTACGGAATCATAAACTATTATCTTCTCGAATCTTCCTGAAATAATTTCGAGCTCGCTCCTGAACTCACGATTCCCCCATCATATGGATTACGGAATAATTCAAATACTTTGGCTTTCAATGAAATAAATTATGGAATTATAATTAAGGTCGAGCTGTTGCCTTCATAAAGAGATTAATATTTGATTCGATGAAAAACTGTTTTTTACTTTGAGTTAGTTTTTTGGAGGCGATTCATTTTTTGTAGAAAAGGGTTTTTTTTGTTTCGCGTACTTTGTGTCTCTATTCGCTGATGCAAGGAATTAACCATGATTCACATTTCAGTACTCTGCTGGCCTTAATAAAGTTTATATGACTATGCGTAGTCCTTTCCCGGTGGATTTCAAGGTGAAGATAAGGCCCTCATTTGATTTATTCATAAGGAGTACTCCAGTGTACAGTTCACCTCAATTTGCTCAAGATTGTGTTTATCGATGCCTGAATCACGAATTTTCTGTAGAAAAGTCGGATACTGGTGAGTAAGAATGTTCCAAAGCTAGTAGTGAAAGTAGAGTAGGCCGTTACTTGAAAGGTATTTTCTCGGATAGAGAGGGGGTAAAAGCTGAAGAACTTCAGAAGATTCTCTGTCAGCAGCGTATCTGTTAGTGTATGGCTAGATTAAAAATATTCAGTGTGATTTTGTAGATTCACCAATTTCTGTACATTGGGTTTATCATCAGTCAAAATCACTGAGAATGAGACAATTTCAAAGGTAGAATTATCAATCAAAAAAAATGTCTATAGGAAGAAGTTCAGGATGATATGCGGATCACTTGATGAATTTTACAGCTTGTTGATATTCAAGGATGCCTTTGATGCCATTGCTTCGGTAAAGTTCACAATTGTGAAAAGGGAGGTGACATGCAAATGTGCCTTTCAAGTAGCGAGCAAGCTCTATAATTGGTAGTTGATAAAAATAAAAATTCAGCAATAGGAAAATCATTTCTCAGGAAGGAATATATTATTTCCAAGCCGTTTCATACAAATTCATAATTTGCTTTGAAAATTATGAAAGTTAATGTGACTGTATTTGATATTCATTATTAGATCGGTAACAGATATGAAAGAAACTGAAGCCGTTTCAGAAACAGGCTTTGTTTAGTACTTATTTCACCTTCATTCCAGTAAACATTAGAATCACTGTATTTACCTTAGACCAGATTCCGAACACTTCTGTCCTTTTCTGTTTTCCGAAAATGCATTTGCCCCTGAGTAACAGAATATGTTGAAGCTAGAAATAAATGCAATCAAATGATAGATCAAATAAGTGGTTCCCGTTCGTTTTGGACCTTTGCCGAGGCAATCGGGAAAAATTTCACTTCCACAAAGGATGATAGTACATTGGCTACTACACCATGAGAAGAAGCCAACTCCTTTGCCAAAATATATGCAGAAAATTCTTCATTGGATCCACGAGGCCAAGACCTTCCCAATATCGCTACAATCGATAATCATATATCAGGAATTGTTTTTCGTCAACGCACAATTAGCGACATTCTAGTTAGCAACTACAGACCGATTGCACTCTTATCTGTGATCTCTAAAGTAATGGAAAAATCAATCAACATCGAGCTCATCCAATATCTTGCTCAAGAATCGTGAACGACCGGCAATATGGCTGTTGTCACCAAAGATCAACAGGAGATCTGCTCGCGTACGTGGCACACAAGTGGCAGGTGTCAATCGATAAAAATGGGAATCCCTGGCTGTAGCATTGGATATCTACAGAGCATTTGACCGAGTTTGGCACGAAGGCTTCATAGCGAAACTTCCGTCATATGGTTTGCCGCCCCGACTATGTCTTTTACTATCGAGTTTCTTTGCAGATAGATCACTTTATGTGGTGATAGATGGGGTCTCATCTGATACAATGACTATCAATTCTGGAGTGCCACAAGGATCAGTCTTGGCACCAACTTCGTTCTTACTCCACATCAATGATCTGTACGATGTGACCTCCTGCCCAGTCCATAAATTTGTCGATGATAGTACACTTCATATCGCCTTCTACTCTAGAGCCTCTTCATCATCCAATGAGGTCAGAAGTGCAAGACGGAGACAGGTCGATGCTTTGAATGATAATTTCTAGACTGTTTCCTAACATTTCGTTTCTTCGCTAAGTATAATTTTGATCTTCTGTGTAATTTCTGAACCTATAATATTCTCCAGGTCTCTTGGAGCACATCCGCCCACATATTCTTCGATGTGCCAACCGAGCTAGCATGTATTTAGGAGATAAATCAAAAAATGAACGCCTAAGCGTTGTGATACCGCTGTCTGTTCCACAAAATCCTTCGGAAATAGTCAGAGAATTGTACGAGTTTGTATGCAAGAATTCCTGCCCGAATCCAGGTATGAATCGGCGGGCAATAGAAGTAATATTCACACTGGAGGATTACAGGTAAGTTGAAGAACTTGAATGTTATCTTTCTATCGGATATAGACCAACTCTCAGATCTCACGTTAGTTGATTATGATTTGTCAAATCAAAATAATAATGTAACAAATTTCCACGACTGTCCTAAAATTACAGATCACCATACAAATACCATCGATGTGAATATGTTATACGAAGAGCTTGTACAAAATTGTGAAACTGTTATCAATAATATTGCCCCTGTCTAAACATGTAGATATCTATCATACCCCATGGTTTGACAAAGAAATGTGGAGAACTTTGAAAAAGTCAGTTGATACTAAGATGAACGATGCGCCAAAATGTATCCAATTCGAAACTGATAATGAGCAAACAATTATGAGAGAAAATTCAGTTACAGCAAATAAATTCAACAAATATTTTGTGGAGAGCATAAATGATATCATTGCAAATATCATTGCGAATATAAACAATAACATGTATCAAGAAATTAACAGCTTCAAGGCATTGTCATTGAAAGAATTTCAGCAAATTGATCATACCCTCGATTCTAAGCTTTCACTTACTGAAATTCTCAATGGGAAAATGTTGAAAGAAATCTTTCAAACAATTGGTAATGTTATACACAATTTCAATTTAATAAATACATCACTTGATACAGGTAAAGTTTCAAACTCATTGAAAGTTAGCACAATTGTTCCAATTCAAAAAATTGCAGGTACTATGAAGGCCTGTGAATTCAGACCTATAACTACATTACCTCCAATATAAAAGATTCTAGAAATTGCCGTTTACCAACAATTATCAGAACATATTTTGTGCAATGATATTTTGATTGATAATCAATCTGGTTTTTGAAAAAAATACTCCTGTGAAACATCACTACAATCAACACTGTACATTCAAACATGAATTCAATAGTAATAAGTATGTCGTCGGTGTTTTCTTAGATTTGAAGCGAGCTTTTGAAACCATAGACAGTAAAATATTAATGTCAAAATTAACATCGTGGAAAAGTTTATCATTGACTAAAGAATTACCTAAATGATCTTAAACAGAAAGTTCGTTTCAACAGAAATAAATAACAATGTAAGAGTCCCGCAAGGCAGCGTCTAGGTCCTTTGCTTTTCATTCTTTATTTAAATGACATCGAACTATTTGTAAATTTATCAACCTATTTGCCGATGATACGTTGATAGCATATAGTGATACAAGTTTGGAAAAGAGCAATTCAAAAAATGAATAAATGTTGATAAATATTTTCGAATACTTCAACATCAATAAACTTGAATTAAATGTTGCAATTACTGAAAGATATCGAAAAAACTGTAATTCTCAACCCCAATTGCCAGAAACTTAACAGCTGATAGTAAAATCACCATATATATAATACAATTATTCTACCCCATTTCGACTACCGTGCGTCGGTATTGTATACATTAGATTTGAATAAAACCAATCGACTGCAGAAATTGCAAAATATGAGGGTATGAGGGTGATTCTGAAAACAAGTCGTGATATTATATATATATATAATTATATAATATATATATATATATATATATATTATATAATACACTACAATGGTATTCAGTCAAACTGAGACTATATTATTTAACAATGATTCTTGACTCCAGAATACTTGATATTTGGGTCTCACGTATTTCCATCCCTATATAGTTTTGCAGAGGGATGTTCATAACCACTTCACAAGAAACCTCAATAATATCTACATCCCTAAAACAAACTATAGAAAAACAATGAATTCCTTATTTTTCAAAGGATTTAACGAATCTAATCAACTACCTGAGTCGATAAGAAACAGTAATTCACGGATCAAATTCAAAAACAACATTAAAAACTATATACAAAATCAGTTACACCACAGTAATTATTTTTCTAGTCTTTTCTGTTTTTATAATTTCATAAGTACCTATCTGCAACACCATCTTGTAGTTGTTTTTTTTTTATATTTTCATATTTGTAATTTTTATATTTGTACTTTTCTATATATTTTGTGTATTATTACTATTTTCGTGTGATTACTTGCGATATATGGTATTGTTGTGATGTTTTAATTTTGTTTTATATTAGGATTCATATATTGAACATTGAATGAATATAAAGATCTCTCCTCAGTTGCTGTGAAAAATGGTGCTCAAGTTTTTGACAAAGACTTTTTACACGTCAAATATTTACTGAGTACAGGGTGATCAAGATGTTGATACATTAATTTCGAGAAGTGAAAGCGACTTTCTAGATAAGAGGACTTGAAGTTTAGAGAATTTATTCATTTATTATTATTATTTTATTATTTTTAATTAGTTAATTATAATTATCAAATATTGAATTCTTTGGTGTACATGCATATCAGAAGACCTTCAGACATGTATCCAGAATCCATGTCTGGAGGTAGGTATATCTTTTGTTATGCACATGCATAACAAAATGACGTGACAATAACATGCACCAAATAATTCAATTGCAAACAAATCAAAAACGGCTTATTGGTCAAAATTCCACACGAATGCAAGCAGTAACTGAGCGGATATTGAACTGCTGTATTGACGACTATTCCTGAACCTATTTTCGACTTTTACTGAATCCAGACGCGAGCGGTAAGCCTTGGAAAAAAAAATCACTTTTGTATTTCCTTTGATATGAAATAATTGAATTTTTTTTCAATCGAATTTTAGCGACCTGTATTCAAGTTATGGTGTATTTTTCAAAAGTATTATTATTGAGAAAAGTCATCCTAGGTTGAGAGTTTATCACCTCTTGGAATTAATGTATTAAGATCTGGGCCGACCACCTTGTATACACAATAAGAACGTTTTCGGACTTAAAAAAAAGAGAGATTTTAAAAAGAGTGTTCCATCTAAGCGACCCATCTCTATACAATTACAGGTTTTTTCATCTGTTGATAACACGAAAGGAAAATCTATAATGTTGGTCATATTTTAGTGATACGATAAAAGTATAGAAAACACTCACAGATAGAATGTAATCTCCCATAGAACAAACCTGGACCGCGCACAGTGCCCTCATACATTCTGGAAGCCGTTGGAAAATTGGAGGGGAGAGCATGGTGGCAATTTCAAAATTAACATCATGTTGTAACATCAATTTCCATTTCAGGAAAATAAAAGACGTGAAATCGATGAAGTTAGAATATGTCCTTCTTATGTTTCAGAGTGATGATGAGAAAGGTTTATATTTCAACTTCATTGATTTTGTGTCATTTATTTCCCTGAAATTGCTTTATGCAGCCGGATGTTCAAAAAGAAAACAAAATGATTTCAATTGTTTTTTTTATTTATGAATTATTGTTTATCTCAATGTCATTTCTCATTGACTAGCCTATTTGTATCAACTCACAACAGTTTGGCAAAGGTCGACAGTCGAGTTGAGAGAATCCTGACATTGAATGAAATTAAATTATTATTGATCTTACATTGAAAAAAATTTCTGAGAATGGTTTTCTGATGAAATAAATCTAGAAATTTCAAGTCTAGATGAATTCCCTGTTGAAGTATGTGAACTCGAACTCTCAATGATGGTCATTGTGGTGATCACTAATGTCTTCATCACTTTCTATCTCCATCACTTTCTGTCTTCAAACTATCATAGTTACAGGCAACACAATTTTTTCATTTTCAGCTTTCCAAGTGACAATAAAAAAATCAAAATTATTCACAAATGGTAGCCATAGTGTTTTCTTCAATCACAAAGTGGTTTATTTTTGCAGCACAGAACATAAAATCAGTGGAAATCTGCCGTCAACGCCATTTATTGTATTGGAAGCATCACTACTCAAATCCGCTATGACAATTTCGGTATGGGCTATTTGAGATTTCATTCTATCTGTGGAGTGTTTTCTATGGATGAAAGGGTATATTTTCATCTCGAGAATATTCAATTATACGGAATTTTTGGAATCATAAAAATTATAGGTCATTTATGTTAATCTTCGACCAGATGTGTCAAAACATTATTTTGTTTCTGTAGTGAATTCTATAGTCATTTTTTTCCTCATTCCAAAAATATGGTATCATAATGGGTGAGAACAGTTGCCAAGTATTTGTGATGATAGTATCTATTTATTACAGTGGAAAAATATATGGTCGGAAATCTTTGAACGTTCGAATTTGTTCGTGTCCAAAAAGGGACAAGGAAAAAGATGAAAAAGACAATTTAACCAATGGCCAGCCACCTCAAGGAAAGAAAAGAAAATTAGAGAAACCTCCTAAAAAAGTAGTGGCATCTACTGATGATTTCAAGGAGTATAGTATTACCGTAATTCCAGACATAATTGTTTGGAACAATACATGTTTATAGTGTTATGAGTTTCAGATTCCTTTAGTGGGAAAGCATAATGAGCAACATGTTCTCAAATATTGCCATGATCTGATGGCAGGTGAAATTTTGAAGCATTGTAGTACTGGAACAGAGGGGCCATATAGAGCTGTTCGGAATAAAATACAAGCAATGATCAATAGTAAGTGATTGTGTTTGTTTAATTTCGTTTATGGTTGACTTCCGAGAGTATTGTTGATTTGTACCATGATATGAAATTTTCTATGTACCGAAAATGATCTTGAAGTTTGATTCATTTGAATCGATGATTTCGTATTTCTACCAGGAACTTCAAGAATATTTTACTTTTATTTCACCGTTTCTCAAAATATGACTGAAAAAAAAATCTTCTCAAAATGATTTTATGACTTTGTTATCAATGAATATTTTTCATTGGTCAAGTCAGGAATTTACACATATTAACCAAGTTGAGGCTAACCTAGATTTCTTGATACTCTTCATACTACTCAACTTTTTAATTGGTTTGAACATGTGCTAATCTGATCTTGGTGGGACACACTCTTTACAAGGTGTCCGTTTTCGAACTCCTTCATGGGAATCTCTCAGCTATTATAAGAGATTCGAGGTTGATCAAATCAGGGCAAAGCTGGGCATTTTCATGCTGAAAATCAGATGTGTTATTTTCGATTTTTGAATTATTAAAAAAACGGATATTTCTAATTTTCTGTTCTTAGTCATATATAAATATTATATTTTTTACCTGGGTAATCTTGGTGCATTTTTTCACAAAGAATCTAAATGTCCACAAATAAAAATCTAACGGGGTGAGATCGGGTGATCTCGGAGGCCAATTCCAGGGCCCCAAGCATCTGATTCACCTATCGTCAAAAATTCGACTCAACTCTCTACTGACTCCTTCCGTGCAGTGAGCAAGAGCTCCATCAAGTTGTTACCAGATGTTTCGGCCTTCTTCCAATGTGAGATTGTCATCAAAATCTTCCACTACCACTACCTTATAATATCTCAATACTTCCTGTCACAGTTGACAGTTCATAGTTGATACTTTCTGTGACAGTTGTCAAAACTTCTAAGGCTTGCTTGATGAGACAGTAACATTATATGCAACGATATTTCTGTCTATCAAATAATAACTTGATTATTCGTGTAGTGTAAGTATCATATATGTATTAACTACAATATTGACCAAACGCCATAAGAGGAATGTTAGAAAAGTGATGCTTCATTATATACATCTTTCTTTGTCTAATTGGCAACGATGATCGAGGGCGCATGCGCAAAATTCAAATTTTGAAACTTCATGTGTAATGTGTCAATCTTTTCAGTTTACAGGTTATTTTTGTACTACTTATCTATTTTCTCCTCAGATCATCCTCATCTAAGATTTCATCTGTGAATAATTATGTTATTCGGAAAATATATATTTGAATATGTATATATATTGATGGTAGACAACATACATCTGGTTATACAGGTACGTTTTTTTCAGATTGAATAGAATGGAGCAATCGATATTTAAAAAATGGTAGAAATCTCGGTAGAAATATAAGATATCCTCAGTATTGAAATGATGTTAATGAACATTCATCATGGAAGCAACACATATACGTGTGATAAATTTCTCACCGAAGATATGAATTGGAGCTCTTGGAGTCGCAGAGAAAACAAATTTGTACGTTTTTTACAGTTTACAGTTTTTACAGTTACAAACTTGAACTACGAATACCACAAACAACAACTATAAACTAACGTCTAAACACAAACACTGAATAATCCAGAACCGAAAAAAAAAAAACAATTACTAACAATGACGCTAATTACGAGTGATAAAAATATTCAATTCTTAAACATAGACAAGACGACAGTTCAAAGAATCTGGTTGTTTGAACAATTGCGCTACACAAAAAGTATTAGGTATGAGACACGACGCACGATCATTCCCAATTTGAGTAGCAACGACAGGCGTAAGAGTGAAACAACACTAAGAGAGTCTGTCATCTTCCACTTTCATTTTGGCGCATGCGCATAAATAAATCCTTGCCAATTGCACTCTTTTATTTTGACATCAGATAGGCTGTCCTTATTATCAATATTCGTAGTTAATACAATAATACGATATCGAATTACAGAAAATGTGAATGATTCGGAGGCTGAGAACGTCTCGCAGTACAAGTAATATTTCTGAAATGTATGACGATATTGATTTCAATGAACCAAAATTAACTACTCATTTTGCGTCTCAATCCATATTATTTTTCGTCTCAATGGATATGCTGAGCGATTTTGTGCATTCTACAATATGTCCAATTCTGAAGAGAGAATACATAACTGAGATGAAAAGAAAATATACATTCTCTCGTTTAAACATTATTCAATCATACAGTTTCTTCTGATCGATCCTCCTCTTGTTCTAAGCCTAAGAGTACTCTATATTCACTGAATAAATCATACAGATTTCGAAAACACCAATAAATCTAATCTATGCTCGAAACGATAATAATTTTGATGTTGCCAAATCATTTCCGTATTTAGTTAATGAATTGTTGATGTAACATGTAGCATGTTTTATGCAACGTATCCGATATATAACGTAGTATCAAATACGATTCGACATTACATAACCATACGGTTAATTCTTCATTATGTAACCGGCTCTCATTTTTTTTATGGGTCTCATATTGGATTTTGCAATTTCGAGTTCTTTCTATTCCTGATATGATTGGATGGTGATCAAAATTGGAAATAAATAAATTCTGACAGTTCAATTAAATTTGGATCTGAAAAGTTCACATTTCTAGTTCACCTACACAAAAACAGAGATTTTGAGTAGGGAATGACATGATAAGCTAGAAGTTCATTCTTCACAAAACAAAGTTAAAAAAGATCTTCCAGTTGTCAGCACACTTTCATTCGGTTGATCACATTGTGTGATACAGCGTAATCAGGAAAATAAATTATTTCCAAAATGCAAAAATCCAATATTGCGTCCACGAGGGAAACTGAAGTTGAATGTTGAAATTCTGGCATCATGAACGCCTTGGAAAATACTATCGAAAATATTAAGTGACCCTTATACAATATAAATTTGTACTGACAATAGTAATAATTTGTTATTCGTCAAACAACTGACACATAACAACTTTAACAATATATCAATAGAATGTCACGATAATATACAGAGTGATCAATATCAGATTAGCTATTCAACAAATAAGATAACAGATTAAGATTGTTTGTGAAAAGAAGCATAAACAACGTCCAAGTTGAATTTAAAAATGTCTATTTCTCTTATTCTTCTCTAAAATTTGTTGGACATGAAGAACAAATTCTGGTCTGGCCAAAATTTGAAAATGTTGAAAGAAATTATTAAAATTTGATGAATACCGAGATCATTGCAAAATGTCGGTTAGGATAATCTCGGTAATTCTTTCAATGTTTTAATTGCTAGCAGATTGTGTTATTTATATATTTTCTCTTCGAATGAATACTTTCTTATCATTTCCGATTCAATTTCTGTCCTGTTCTGTGATTCTTCTATCTATTCCTTTTTTTCATCATTTCTCAACTTCTTGACTCACTATTTCTATGTTTTCTTTGTCAGCATGTGATTCTTGGATCTCTCATTCGTTCAGTAGTGGATTTTCTTCTATAAATGTAAGTTCTACTTCCTCTCCTTTCTCGTAATTTTCAAACGATCCTGACTTATTTTGTTCAGGCTTATGGAAACTACTATGAGCATCTTTCTGCTTTCTGCTTATAAATTTTCTTCCTGAGGTTCTGTTCAACAATCTTAGATGCTTTCGATCCTGTTTTGTACCCAACTAGTACGAATTGTTGAGCTTCTTCATATAATATTCTTCTTGTTTCTTTTGGAATAAAGTTTCCGATAGTTTCGATATGAGTTACGCTTGGTTCGTCTTTATGCCACATTTGATAATATATGGTGTTGAAATTGTAACTTTGGAAAATAACAAATTTTCAAGATAATTAGATGTCATCATAGCTTTTCCTTAGTAGGTATTTGGTGAATATGCTTCAATCAATAAGTATCTCGATGAGATATCGGTTCAATGCCATTTTACTGACTTGAGTACGGTGATGATAACTGCATTTGTATGCCGTCTTGCTGAAATTCTTCTTCAACTCCATATTGACATATTCCACTCCTCTATGCGATCTCAAATTTTTTGATTTTCTATTGAATATAGTCCAGCATCATATATTATTGAATTTTCTCAGTACATATATGCTACAATATCTACAGTGATCTATAGATATTGCCATGAATCTGTGATGAGTGAATATTCATCACTTACTGCCTTAGCCTTGTTTTTACAAATTAACTGATACAGATTTCCGCTCTAGTGCCTTGTGCCATGATTTTGTCTTGGAGTTCCAATATTGCAGAATTTGTTAATATTTTCACAGACAGGAAAGTTGCTCCTATATCAGGTAAATTTTTGACTGTCACTTCCTTTGTTATATTGTTATTTAGGAAACATTACAAAATTCCTTTACCAACTATGAATCTACATGTCACTCTTTATTTCAACTGCCAAAATCTCCATCATCTCCATCCAACAGGGACATTCCTGAATATATAAATACAAAAAATATATAAATGCATAAAATTAATTATAAACATGAACTCCATAAAAGATGACTTTCCTTCCATACTTCAATTCGACTTCACAGATAATTCTTGATTATCACAAACAAGGTTTCATTGTTGATCTTGTGACTACTTGCATCGGAATCTATAAACCATGTATCATTTACTCATTTGTCAGTCACATTGGAACAAGTATGTGCTTCTGTGGAATTTTCAGCATCATCTGTATTATCGACATCAGTTTTCACTATACTAGCTATATATCTTGATTTCCATTTATAATGAAAACAATCTTTCGTAAGGTGATGTCGTTTCTTACAAAAGTGTCAGAATTTCACAGTTTGTTTTGTCGAGCTCTGTGACGAACTTAGGTACCATTCTTTCTTATCTGCTTTCAAGAAAAATTCCAACACTTTCCTACTCTCCCAAAATTCCACCGCTGGCTAACACTATGTTCCTCGAACATTATAGATTTCCCTTTCGTGTTGTCCACAGATATATATATATATATATAAAAGCTATTCTACTCTTTGCATTCGCATTTTCCCATAAAATTATTATTGACTTTCCCTTTTAGGACTCCCAATGTCAGATCACATTCGGGTCTCCCTTCTACAGCTGTAACTGAACTTACATAGTTTTGTTTTCTGGTAAACTGCTAAGTAGTGATGCTGTTTGCAGAGTTTATTCTAAAAATTTTCTTCCAGTGTTCTCAATAGATAGAGTATGATATCAGATACATGTTTTTCATGTCATTTCGTGGCTTTAACAATCCGGCAGATCCTTTTTAGTAGAACTTAGTAGACTATCTCATGCCTCTTTGCATTTCACGATTCTTAAAATGTACTACTTGGGTGTCTTCGATCAACAAACTCCAGTTTGTGGATTTGGAGCAGCATTTTGAAGACATTCCTTAATTCTTCTCTAAGCAGATGTAGGTCAATCTTGTATTTCCAGATTTGATAGTTGCTTCCATCGAGTTGAGTAATACAGAACTTGCTACTCTTCATTTCACTTAATTTACAGTTTCACTGATCCAATGATCTACAGTAACTTATGAGATGCCTGGTGGCTGGGCTTTAACCTTTTAGCAGATTGTGTTTTTTATGAATCCCTTTGTTGCATGTCATGCTCTATAATCTATATATTTCTTTATTGCAAAATAAACACACTTCTATTCTATTCTATATTGTCTGGATACAATTTCAAGTAGAAAGAGTAACATTCAACATATTATTATTTTTCAATATGACATCAGGTGACATATTATATCTACAAAAAAATACAATCACAATAGAATTTATCATTCGTCGCATGTTCCTTCTGATAATCCAACATAAATTTTTACCAGACCAAAATTTCTGTTTTGTATGTTTTGTTTTCTGTCATGTTTCAAATTTCAGTGCAATACATTGTAAACTAAAATGTAAGTTGAAAGAGTTCTCCTTATCATGTGCTGTTCTTCTCTAATAAATACTAGTTTCATCTTCGACTGATCAGCAAAGACTTCCGTTACATTTATGTATATATATATATTTATATATTTTTCAGAGGACCGTTCAGAATGAGTGAGAAGAAAAACATACTTATACATTTCCAAGATTCCGAAGACGTATTCACTATTTATAATTTTTGTTCACAATATTGGGTACCCGAAAGGTTTGATTCCTAGGCCAAACTATGAGCATCGGTTCGGCCGTATTCAAAATACGTATCACTTCTTTCACTCTAGTTTAAGAATGGTTGGTGCAATATTCGATACTTGAACGATTTCACGGTCGTAATTGAAGATTCGCCTTTGAATTGCTATTTTTTTTTGTGAAACAAACGGAAACACTTTCGAGATAGAATAGGAAATTGAAAAAACTAATTATGTAGCCATTATTGCTGCATTCCAAATCAGAGGCAAAGAGAAAAGTAGCCTTTATAGAACCAACAAATGTCTTGTTAGTGCATATAGGTTCATATAAACAGCGGAATTCGACATTGAACCTTTGAAAATAGCATGTTAAAACTGCTATTAACTTTTTAGTGTTTTAAGCACGATCACAGGGTTGCGAAGCGAGTGTTTAATGAACAAGTGTCTAAAGGAGGTGAGTATATAATTCGAATTTTTCAACGTTCTGAATAAGTATAGCATGCCCGCTACGCTGTGCTCGTTCTTAAAATATTCGTTTCTGAAATGACCTTCATAACACTCATCTAATAGTATACTATTATTACGATCTAACTGGGTTCGGAATTTTTGAATACATTGTTCAATATGAAAATAATTTACCACTTACTCAATACTGAGCAATTATATCACACTATTTATATTTGCTATTCACTTATATATCTCTGAAATTTCTAAAACTACCTAAATCAATTCCGAGATCGTTTGTTTCGCACGATAAGATAGAGAAATCTTGAAAAAACGGAAAACACCCTGCACCACCTTGATTTTACACACATGTCACGTGATTCAAGTAGACTGTGATATTTTTCTAGGGTTCTTACATTTTATTGTGTACATACACATATTTTTTGAAAATATGTGTTATTTTTTCAAATATGACGCCAGTGTGCCTTGAGCCTAATCAACATTAAGTTAATTATTTTATTTTCCACTTGTATATTAGTCGTTTATATTACCTTGGATATGGATATTATTTCACAGAATAAATAGTAACATTCGTGATCAATAAACAAATATTAAATTTTAGTCAGTGGCATAAAGACGCGCGTAAATGTGTGTTGCCTACCTCTGGACAACCATCAAGCCGGACCATTCTACTTTCGCTCCCGTAGTTCCGTATGGGCATTGTGTCCGCGCCAAATTTCTATTATTCCTCTGATTAGAATCGTATAATTTCATTAGGTATAATTCAATTTGTTTTGTTCGATATAATGAATACTGATTAAGTGACTTATTTTTATACGAATTAGTTCAAAGAATAATGCTTGCAAATACAACTCGTTCTTCAAATTCTATCAGTTATTAGAATTATGAACTGGTTTGTTTTCATATTTCTACCAGTTTTCGTGTATATTTATACCCTTCTAAAATGTCGGAGTAGATTGGCCATCTGAAATTTTATGAATTTATTTTTCGATTTTTTGTTAGTTTTGAAAAAAAAAAACAGGTTGAGAGTCTGTTTTTTTAGGTATGTGAAGAAACAGTAGTTGCTAAAATGTAATTACTAATGAATGCTGCCTACTTTTGCCTACGACATACGATAGCTATTGTCAACTTTTTTTTCAAAAAGAAAAATATTAAATTTTTTTTTGGTTCAGTTTTTTTAAATACAATGATGTATAAGAATTTGATTTTCGCGTGAAATCAGTTCACAAAAATCAATTCCATTTGAAAAAAAAAAACAAGTTGACAATCGCTGTCGTAAGATTTGAGATTGGAAAAGAAAATTGTTGGTGTCACCTAGTGGGGTGCAAAAATATACTTCAGTCAAAAGAACTGTGGTGTTGTTTACATTATTATAGCTACTTATTAGCTATGTGCAAATCATTGATATATACATCGTTCCATGGTATTGTTTTAAAATACATATATTTATATACCAGTTTACTATTAGGTTCAATGGGTACCCAATATATCTCATATATTTTGTATTCATGTTGAATTTTCACTAATATAGGATTTTTTTTATATATTTTCTAAATATACCTTGCGAAGTATAATAGTGTAGTCATTTCATATTTCAATGAATATGTCCGATGATGGGAGTCTGATGAATTTTCATTTTCTACTCCAGCAGTTCATCTCCATTTTTTTTTTTATCCCTGGGCGGTAACGAATTATTTTAAGAACATAAGAAGAACGCCAGGAAGCTTAGTTGAGTACTAGCGAATGTTATTCTTTTTGGAAAACATGGTGATCTTTCATGCATTTGCACGAAGTTAAATTCACCCAGTGTAAATAAATACAGGGTTGGGATAAAGTATGGAACCAAGTAAAAATCTTTTAAACGAAAAGAACGATATTTATGACAATTTGTAGGTAAGTGCAATGGAACAAAACGCATCTGATGTACATTTTTTTGTTAATAGTATACTTCCAGTTTAACCGGAAATGCCATCAACTTCTTCAATTCAAATGGAACACCCTAATATTTTCACAGATTTTGAAAGAGCTTGTTATTTTGAATTCATACATACTGAGTTTAGTGTACAAAAATTTGTAAAAACGAGGAATATAGCACTTTAATCAACCTCCTTTGAGATTTCTGCACTAGAGCAAAAAAATAAGATAAACTAATTGATGTTCGTATGCATAGTAATGAATAAACGAGTACTCTTTTGTTCTCCGAGTGTCAAATTCTAATTGACGAAAATAAATTTTACAATCACCATAACCAATCATCATTAAAAGTTCAATACGCTCTTTTTCACTTAATTGAACCATTATAAATTGTACAATTTGTAAATATCGTTTTTTTCGCTCAAAAGTTAAACTAAGAAATTCATAGAAATAATGAACAATTCAATGTTAATTCATCAGAAGTGGAATACATTAGATATATCTTAAAATAGAAGAGCTTGACCGTATGAGAGTATTATATTATTGCAATATGTTCATGAAGGCGTATCTAAAAATGATGAAAAATACAAGTGTTCTATTTGAGAAAATTAAACTACCTAGATTCCCGACTTACGTTTTGAAACTCAAACAATTTTGAAGTCAGGCAGAAAGTTTCAATAAAGTCTTCACTAGGCAAAGTATTCGATAGCTTTGCCGTTCTATTGACGAATGATGCTTTGTAGGGGGAAGTTCGGCATGTCTCGAGCCTTTCCAAGTAGGGATGACCATCTTGAGCTCGTCTGGTTTGTCTACCAGAAAAATTGATGTTAATGAAAATTTGAGAATAGATCATAGAGTAGAAGGGCTACTGATATGATGGAAAAAAAACAAATTGATTTGCAAAAATTAGGTACCTATATATGATTTCTTATTTAACACCTGGAAACGCTGCTCTACACTAACAACTTCGATCTTTAGCTGGTTTTCGATGAATCCAAAAATTTGGGAATTGAAATAATTATATGTTTTCCTCCAAAAGCAGTAAGGCGCAGCAGAAATATTTTTTGTTTCAATATCACGTGTTCGTGAAAAAAATAATCAAAATATCAAAATAACTACGTTCAACAAATTTTATTGAAAAAACCTAACAATTTGAACCTATTCATCATGCTGATAAGAGTTAGGTGAAATTGTATAGAAACTTCAATTTGTCCAGGCCTTAACAACATCTTCATGAAGAAAATTCGTTGGATTTCCTAATGGATTCTCTAATATTATAGTACCCTTGACACCATTTTTCTCAAAATTCGAAATTTTGCAGAAAGGCGATGGATCGCTATTATGTAGAAGTCGATTCCCTTCCACAGGTGGAGTTACAAATATTGTAACACCATCCAGGTTCATCAATTCTTCGTTAGTTTTCAACCTTTTGTTGTTCACCCATAGATCAAAGTTTTCAACATTGAAAAGAGTATTGATTTCTAGTTTCAGCATGTCCAGGGTGAGCGATTTTTTCCCAACATCCAACAAAATCATACCCTTGGTTGCGTTATTACAGTATCTAGATTTTACATTGATCAATTGTATATTTGCCCAGCGAGATACCGGTGATTGATGATAGCTTGTTTTCGTTAATACCAAATATATATTGGAATCTTTGAGTAGCTGTTTCTCATCAATTATCAGCTGATCAGAAACTTTTCTGCTGCTTGATGGTAAAAACTTGGTTTTCAGAGTGGCTTCAATAAATTCTCTAAAATCTCGTGCAACCCTATTCAAATCTCCATCAGCCTCATAAAACACAGCTATTTCATCAGTTGGTACCAGATGGGCCTTTTTACGTAGTTTCTGGACTCTATTGATGATTTCTCTTGCCAACCCTTCATCTTGCATCGCAGAATCAGGTGTAACATCTAAAAGTATCAAAACATCATTATCGCTGTGTACTTCATACTGGTCAGTATTCAAATTTTCTGCCTTGAAAATCAAACGGATCTCTGATAGTTCAATGCGACAACCAGCAATTTCTCTATAACCTTTTTCCATCATCTCGTTTATCTCATGATCCGTCAACGATTTCAGACCAAGAGTAACAGCTTTGAATTCTTGTTTTAGTCTAGCACCAAGTACTTTATGGTCAGGTTCGGATCTTAGTGTGATTCCGAACTTACTTTTATCTGTTGTTGTACTTATCTTCCTAACATTCAACTCCGACAATATGTAGTCTTGCAATGAAATAACGTCGTCTAAATACTGCTGGTCTCTATGAACCACGATCAATTCTGGTAAGGGGTATTTTGCAGGCATGGTTTTTCTATCACGCACAACCCTACCTAATTCTATGACTGCTTGCATGCGTGATACAGCTCTTTCAATATTGATATCGATTAGGTTCTGGTCAGGCTCTGGCAACATTAAATGATGCACACTCTCTGCACTTGAATTAGTTAATTGCTTAAGACACTGGTACATCGTTTCTGTCAAAAATGGTGAAAATGGTGCCATCATTTTGATTATATTCAATAGGATGTTGAATAATGTCATCAAGGCTACTTTAGAATCAGCTTCTCCCCCTTCGCCCTTCAGTCTTTTCCTATTCATACGGACATACCAGTTTGTGAGATAATCAAAATACTTCGTCAATCGTGGAATGACATTGTATAGATGATAGAGTGCCATTTCCTTGCGAATATATAATAGCAGTGACTGTGTAAAAGATAATATCCACCTATCCATTATATTCTCACTGTGAACACTCTTTTCCTCATATTTAAATATTTTGTTATTGTTTTGAACGTAGACTTCGAGATTCTGTAATAAAAATCTGTAAGCATTATACCATGGCAGAAAAACGTCTTTGACGACATCTCTCACGCCTTCTTCTTTGAATCGTAAATTTTCTGCTCTCACTACTGGCGAATTGATGAGGTATAACCTAAGAGCATCAGCTCCATATTTATTCACGATTTGTAGCGGATCCGGGTAATTTTTCTTGCTTTTAGACATTTTTTGACCATCACTAGCAAGCACCAAACCATTTACTATGAGGTTCTTGAATGGCGCTTTTCCGAATAAAGCGGTTCCCAACACAACAAGGGTGTAAAACCAACCACGAGTTTGATCTATTCCTTCGGCGATGAAATCTGCAGGAAAATATTCGTCAAAGTCTTTTGCATGCTCAAAAGGATAATGAAACTGGGCGTAGGGCATGGAACCCGACTCGAACCAGCAATCGAATACTTCTGATATCCTTCTCAGCGGAGGGTTACCTGAAAACAAAATACTGAAGTGAAATTTCGATCGATTGATAATGTCAATAGTATATTGATGTGAATAGTTCAAGGACTTTATCGTAGTTATGCATATTTCTCTATACAAGCAGATGACCAGCTATTTTTACCTCACCAAATATAATTGATTGAACTTCTCTATCATTTCACTTTTTTTTTAGTATATTTAGTAGTATTCTAGTAGTGTAGTATTTTTACAATACATAAGTTGTGTGTTGAATTGAAATTTATTGAACAACTGTCAATGAAATATCAAAATGTGCCATCCGTTGTACAGTAACATGCTCATCAGATTTATAGAATATTCATCTATTGAATTGATGAAAAAAACTAGGTATATCTCAATAATCGAACGTTTTAAAATTTATTCGTAAATATTAAATTTTAATTATCGAATTTACTATATCTTATCTACTACTATCTCATCTTTTACTATGTCTCACAGCAAATTCAATAATTTCTGCTTCTTAAATGAAGATCATCTACGTTAACATGCTCAGAAAAAAATCTCCCTCTTACAATTTCATTTTGAACAATCGTCGCTGAAGAGAAAAATCATTGTATCTGAATATAGGATCATTTCTTCTCAACCGACTGCGTTGCATTTCTCGACGCGATGACGTTATTATGAACTGAGAGTGAACAAGGTATAAGTTTAGTTTTAGTATTGCAATAAAAAATAAACGTGCGTCACTTTCACTTCAGCTTTACCTTCATAATAATATGTATGCATATCTATGGAGAATAAACTGATACAAGAAATAGTTTATAAATAAAATCGGTACATTTGTTTTGGAAAATAATTCGGTTACCTCCATATCATCCTGAACTGAACCCAATAAAGAAAATTTGGGTATGTGACAAAATATGAAGAATCAGAAATTGGTCAGATGAAGAAGAGAGAGGCAGCTGTGGCGTTCAACTTTTGTCAACTTCAGAATTGCATTGAAAATTAAAATTGAAGTCGATTTCATTTATACACTACTGAAATCTCAATAAAAATGTCTGTTATGAGATCAATTTTAAGTTCTGGTTCAGAATTTTTCTAATATTTTTATTATTATGCTATTATTATTTTTGTCTTCAAAACAACTAAGGATAAATAATATCTCGTCTAGTTTGTCTACTTGGAATCGCTGGTGGTGGCATGCTCTAAAAAGAGAGAGAGATCGCCCACATTTCTGCGATGTTCTAGAGAGGTCAATGAATTTATGAGTATAGTAACCGACTAGACGAATAGCAAATAGACTCTTTTGAATAGAGAGCGCTGTTGGTGGTGATACAGAGCATTGACGACTTCATGGGAACAATGGTACCTGACTTCATTAAATTGGGCATTGTGTGATCTACTTTCCTGGTGAAGCTTGAGCTAGATTTCCAGATCTCTGGCCTCATTGGTTGATATAGAGGCTCTAGAGGAGAAGGCGGTATGAAGTGTACTATCATCAGCAAAGCTATGTACTGTACTGGACAGGAGGTCTCATCCAATGAATAGTTAATATGGAGCAAAAACGAAGTTGGTGCAAAGACAGATCCCTGTGGAACACCAGCATTGATAGTCATTGCATCAGATGGGACCCTATCTACCATCACATAGGGTGATCTATCTGCAAGAAAACTTGACAGTGAAATACATAGTTGAGGTACCAAACCATATGACGGAAAAAACTGCAGACCACACGATAGAAATAGGAATGGGAATAATGCAAATGTATATTTTTGGAGGGTGACAAATGTAATTTACCACTGGATCATTCTGGGATTGGTTGACCGTCGGTGGAAATCGCTGCCGCAGACGAAAGTGGCAGCTGTGGAGCTTATAAATGGTTGTACTAAGTTAGCGGAACGACTATCAGTTATCTTCAGATGGCTACAGCGGCGTTAACTGTAGCTACCATAGCGTATGGTATGTATTGAACTTCAATCCGTTTTGTGTATGTAGAACTATTGATTCTACTAAATTTATTACCTTGAATTCTGCTTGGTATTTCTAGATGGTCGATATGTTCTCTATGCAAATCAGTAATCTTCTGTCCAGTGAGCTCCTCAAGTTCAGCGATGCTTCCTATACACACCATCTCATCACCTTTTGGAGATGTCCAAATCGGAATTGGCGTTCCCCAATAACGATTTCTACTTATCGCCCAATCTCGTGCTTCCCTCAGCCAATTGCCAAATCTTTTGTCTTTGATGACATCAGGAACCCAATAAGTGTCCTTTGCCGACTTCACTAGAGCTTCTTGCATATGTTCAACTCTTATGAACCAAGAAGGAACAGCTCGATATATAAGAGGTGTATCGGATCTCCAACAAAATGGGTAACTATGCTTAACCTATGGATGAAGATAGATATTCAAGGTATTATTATTAACATGATTCGTATTCGAATTCAGTATAGCTATATAGTTTTATATTTTTTATAGTTTTCTAGAAACAATGAGTAGAAAAGTGAAGTTTGATATTTTCGAAATAATGGGAGTTGTAAGTCGAGTGGCTTGAAATATATATCAACTTGACATATTAAATGACATTCGTATCATACAATAATTCAGTAAAAATTTTTCAATATAGATTTTTGTTCAAAGCAGAACATAATTTATAAGACTGATGCAACTGAAATTCTGTGACCTTATTGCACTTAATATGTTATGATTCTTTGAAGTCAATGTGAAGCAGGGTGAGCTGATTTTGTTAGATTCACCATTTCAAAGGATTCTCAAATCTGTATGTTTGCTGGATACTTGAAAGAATCTGTGCATCTCATCACCTACCTGAGACTGCAATACTAATCTGTTCGTTTCTCTGAGTTTGGTGATAATATGTTTATCTGCATCCTTGACATACTGTCCACAGAAGTCTTTCACAGGTTCGGTGAAACGCCCACTATTATCTACAGGACAGACGGGTTCTTGATCTCTAGTTATTACTCCGGCGGCCAAACAAACTCTGAAATCGTCTTCTCCGAAGTATGGAGCTTGATGTACGATACCCGTACCAGAGTCGGAAGTGACATAATCGTCCACCAAAACCCTGAAGGCATTTTGCTTCAAATATTCAAAAAACGGAAATACCGGCTCGTAATGTAAACCTTTTAGTACTTTCCCAGGAAAAACTTCGATAATTTTGTAATCATCAGGCTGGAAAACTGTTTCTATACGACATTCCATCATGATGAATATTTTTTTGGTGCTGACTTGCTCTAAACGAGCATAAATCAGTTCTCCACTCACACATGCGGCTAGATTACTGGGTAATGTCCATGGTGTTGTAGTCCAAACTAACAAGGCAGCTCCTTGAAATCACAGATATTTTGGATATTAAATTACCCCAACATTTTCTTGATTCGACTCACCATCTTTGTCGTCCACTAAAGGAAGACTAACTGTTACTGCTGGATCAACGACATCTTTATAATTCTGACCCGATTCGAAGTTTGATAAAGGAGTATTACATGCCGTTGAGAACGGCATAACCTTAAATCCCTGATATACTAATCCTTTAACATAGAGTTGCTTGAATATCCACCAAACTGATTCCATAAACCACGGATATAATGTTTTGTAGTCATCCTTGAAGTCTAAAAAAGAAACCAATGGTAATGGAAAACAATGATTACAGCAATAAAAAAATATCTCCAACAAACAAGATGTGCACGTAATAAGTACTTTGAAAAATAGATGGCAGCAATATGACATTCTATTATATGAGCAATTATATTATAATATAGCAAGCAAAAATTAGATGGATTTTGATGATCCTCTCTCATACTCCTATATCTTCAAAATATAGACCTAAAAGTACAAAAACAACTTTTTCTATGCAATTCAATTTTTCTCAATACTTCCAATCCTGAAGGTGAGCCTCATAGTTGGAACTACTCATATGGACACAAAAAACACGGAGTTGAAGGTACTCAGAAGCTACAATAAACCTTGAATCCCTTGGAATTCAGTTATTTTAGTGTTCACCACCTACTTGTTTCTATAATACGAAATTTCTATACATACACGGTGTCCCTGCGGGAACTGAAACGATCAATATATGGAAAACTATAAGTAGGGCGAAATTGGAAATTTGGTGGCATACTACTGTAGTTCGGGCAATTGGGCTAAAATATTTTAATGATGCTGGTTGTATCGGAAGATGGTATCAACTGCCTTATTTTGAATATGACATCCTATATCTTCTCATTTTTAGATTTTATGACGTTTGCAGACCTGAATATAACTATCATTTTCTCCCATATGAAATCTTCAATTATTCGATTGGGGTTGGTTTCCATATAGAATGAGATCTACTCTGTTGATATTTTGATAACAAATGATAATGAATATACAGGGTGATCAGACGCTAACATTGGAAATTACTTTGGGAAAATCGTCAAAAGTCATTTTTTTTCAAACAGCAATCACCTATTTTTATAATTTCATATCATTCAGCATTGAAAATGTATGAATGAAGAGAATTATTGTAAAATGAATTCCCTGTGATAATGATCTCTTTAGCGTTTAATCAGAAGAATTTTTTTGGACAATATTCGATTTGTAATGGATAAGAATACAATTCTAGGACCTTCTCTAGGACCACACTGGAAGGACATTCACCTGAAAGGTCATAAAAAAAGCGCAAATGTTCTGTCATGAACTTTTTTCCTATGTTTTGGCAATGCTTGCACATATTCTGTATATTTTGGATTTGGTCTATCCCACAGTACTCGACTCAGTTCTCTAGTGATCTTGTTCGATCACAACACTACATAAAACTAGAAATTGTCTGAGTACAGCTATTACTCAACTGATGACTCGAAAGTAGTTTCACAGATTTTGATGAAACTTGGTGTGTTCGATTACACCATGTATTAACCATTGACCTTTCGTATACGAGGTGATACATACACTCATCAACTCTGTGACATAAGAAGTTATAGTGCAAATTCCTATCACTACTCAGGCCCGCCTAAAGGCGGCTGTTTTCATTTGTGTCTGCCTTTCAACTTCAAAGAATAATGGTATATTTGTTTTTGCTAATTTGTTTTCAACCTTAACAAGGTACATGAATGATATGATGTATTCATATGTGGCTTATAATAATAATTATAGACTGAATCTTAATTTGGATGGCTCATATATGTGAAAGATGTGTGTATCACTCAAAATACAATATGTCACAATTACTTGCAATCACTTGATATCACATCAATGCATCATTTAAAATTTATGTGATGTTAATAAATACAGGGTATTTGTTATTGTTTGTAATATGAATACGATACAAATACGATTTCTGCAAAAAAATACCGCTGTCTACACTGTGATACATATTTAATAGGAGTTTGGAGGGGTCAGTGGTGTATCAGCTCTTGTGGACTAACATTCTGGAAACTGTATGTGTTGCATATTTTATATATATATAGTTTTATATATATGAAAGCAAGCATTCGATCGTGTCTTGTATTCATGTATTTTTTTTTACTCATATCCTTAGTTGCCGAAGCAACCCTTAGAAGCACCAAAGAGCTTGTGCAAATGAAGAAGACGGGGATCTACAGTTTATGCAAGTGGAATCCAAACCACTGTGACATTTGGGATAGTTCTATGTAGAACTTTATCATTTACATTGTACAGCCCATAAATAAACCCAAATCCAACGGCCAGCCAGGAATTGAAGCCACTACCTCATGATTACTATGATGTCGCTTGACCATCTCGACCACCTGATTATTGAAGACAAAAAAAATTATTGAAATATGTTAGTTGGAGATCTTTAGTTATTTCAAATATAAAAACCATTGTCACCGCCACCTAATAGTAGAAATATCTTGGTAGGGTAGGTTTCTGAAACGCCACATACATGACACAAAGTATTTTCAATTTAACAACAATCGTAGAGCAACTAATGAGGCCTTTGGTGGGCTGGAACAGATCTGAGTCATTTTGTATGAAAAAAAAAATAATAAAAGGATTTTCACCACAGTAATCCGAATTTCAAAATAAAATAAAAACGTGCACACACCGATATTTTCAGAGATAATCCAGGCATATGTGTGAAAATTCACCTCACTCACTCCGTTCTGACTCTCAAAACTAGTTGTTCTGACAGATTCTCATTTTTCAATATGAAGAAAGATAAATCCATTCTCCTCCAAGATGCAGAAGAATATGGATTCAACTTTTTTGAGGATATTTCTTCTTCATATTGATTCCTTAAATATTTAATGAAGGTATATAAAGTATACTGTGTGAGAAATGGAACGACGATTGATTGATAAAGAGATAATTTTTTTCCAGAATAGCAATAAAAAGTGCAATGAATAAAGCTGCAGTTTGTCATTTTCTATCATTATTTCAAAGAAATCATGGGCCTAAAATCGTCAAGGGTTCTGTTATACTGTATCTTTGTCAGGTATAATGATTTGAAGAACGTTTTCATTGCCATCCCAGTGACAGGAAAGCACTAATTATTTCGGAGATTACTTCAGATTCGTGCTTTATACATTCGAATTTTACAAAAAAAATTTCAAGATGCTTGCAAAATGATTCTGAACGTTTGAGCATTTCTGAAATGAAAAACAAAACAGGCATCAACTGATATCAGTCTTGAATTGGGTTCCAGCAGCAGCATCTGCACTTCAAGTCTCAAGCATCAAGCTCAAGATTGATTGAAACACCGTAAGGATGCAATTGTTGCAGGTGAAGTCATGATAGAAGTTTGGAACCAGGCTTCAGATATTGTTTCATCACAAAATTGGTCTAAATGTGTTTGCCATACAGATACTTAATATAATAAGTGGATATAGTCATATATTCCAAATTCTTGGTGTGTACACTCAGCCACTAATAATGGGCGAGTGGACTACTACAGAATATTTGACATTTTGCTAAGCCACCATATTTTTATTGACCTGAATTAATTTGATTTACTTAAATTAAGCAATTACCATCAGGAGTAATGAAGTTGTTAATCATTTTTACTTTCCAGGTCTACTCTAGATTGCACTGAAATGAGACAGAGACAACCAGCCAATGGAAACATTCAATAAGAGAAAGAAAACAAACAAAAATCGAGTTGACTGTTGGCAAAGTTACACAAAAATACACTCGCAACCCTGTCTCTTACCTATGATCATTTCAATGCTCCATACAGGACAATTAAGTGAGGGTGCATAGTAGAATGTATTATAATATAATTGAGGGCAACACAGAGAGATATATCCTTCCAAAGTTGATAAAATGAAAATAATTTCTCCTCATAACTTCTGAACGATGAAAGCCACCCGATTGAAATTTTGTGCATGAATGTATGTTGTCAAAATACATTTTTTCGTCACACTTCCACATTTCTGATATTGTTATAAAGGGTGTTTTCAGAGGGTGAGTCATGATTTTTTGTAGAAAACTTTTTTCCCTGTATTATTTTCGGTGAAAAAACAGGATCATTTGATGGAGCGAAGAAAATTACATGAAAAAGGTACTCTTATTCAAATACAAAAAATCGAGCCGTTCGTGAGATATTTGAGTTTTTGTAGTTACATGATATCAGCAGATTGATTTTATTCATCGCGAGATTCATCGATAACAATATTTTAGCAGGCCATGATGAATAATTTTGTTCTCAATTTTGACGTTCATGTCATCAACATTCGAGTCAACATTGTTGTAGTCGATTTTTTCGCGTGGTTTTTTTTCTGTGTCATTTATCACTGCGATTATCAACTGAGATTTCAAGAAATATGGCAAGTTATTCGTTCTCTGAACAAACTGATATGCTTCTGATGCTTGGCGAGTGCTTCGGAAATGCAAATGCTGCTGAAATATCGTTATACCGATGAATCTCGCGATGAATAAAATCAATCTGATGATATAATGCAACTACAAAAACTCGATTTTTTGTATTTGAATAAGAGTACCTTTTTCATGTAATTTTCTTCGCTCCATCAAATGCTCCTGTTTTTTCACCGAAAATAATACAGGGAAAAAAGTTTTCTACAAAAAATCATGACTCACCCTCTGAAAACACCCTTTATAACAATATCAGAAATGTGGAAGTGTGACGAAAAAATGTATTTTGACAACATACATTCATGCACAAAATTTCAATCGGGTGGCTTTCATCGTTCAGAAGTTATGAGGAGAAATTATTTTAATTTTATCAACTTTGGAAGGATATATCTCCCTTAATATGCATTTTGGGCCATGAGTTTAATCATCAAACTACACTTATTTTTCAATGGTCTATCACCCCCAGAAAGCTCGGTACACATTTTTGACTCACCCTGTATATATATATATATATATATATATATATATATATATATATATATATATACAGGGTGTTCCGTTGATCATGTTACAAACTTCTAGGGTAGATAAAACACACGAAAATAAGAAAAAAAGTTCATGTGAACATGGGTCCGGAAACGCTTCTTCAGGGAGCTAGGGCCCTTCGAAGATGACCTCCAAAAACTACTTTTCGTTTTATAGCTTTGGTACTACTGCAGCTATCGCAACCAATTTTGGAACATGAAATCTAGTTCGTAGGTTCATCAATTTGAGCCTTCCGGATTTTGTCACCTTTAACCAGGGGCGTACACACCAGGGGGGTACTTGGGTAAATTTGACCCTACTCCTCTTAGGCTTCAATTTCTTACAATTTTTATATCTGTTTATGATTCTCCAATGCCTTTTACATAAAAAAGGTACTCTTGTAAAAATCGCTATCTGTCACCGTTTCCTCCGAAAATGGCTAAGTCCAATCAATAATAAATTAATGGTAAGAAATTAAAGCCTAAGAGGAGTAGGGTCAAATTTACCCAAATACCCCCCTGGTTTGTACGCCCCTGGTTGAAGGTGACAAAATCCGGAAGGCTCAAACTGATGAACCTACGAACTAGATTTCATGTCCCAAAATTGGTTGCGATAGCTGCAGTAGTACGGAAGCTATAAAACGAAAAGTAGTTTTTGAAGGTGATCTTCGAAGGACCCTAGCTCCCTGAAGAAGCGTTTCCGGACCCATGTTCACATGAACTTTTTTTCTTATTTTCGTGTGTTTTATCTACCCTAGGAGTTTGTAACATGATCATCGGAACACCCTGTATATAATGAAAACTACTCAAAACTCACCTATCCACCTTCCAATTCTTTGTATAGTAGTTTCCCAATCTTTACTATATCTTGTTACAATTTTTCGACATTCTGCATTATACTTGTCAATACCCATTTTCATTACATCATCAGGACCTTTGATGCCCAGAGTTTTATCAATTTCATATTCAACTGGGAGTCCATGACAATCCCATCCAAATCTTCGCTCAACATGAAATCCCTGTTGATGTGCATAACGTGTAACAACATCTTTAATCGTTCCAGCAAGAATATGCCCATAATGAGGTAGACCAGTAGCAAAAGGAGGGCCATCATAGAACGTATACCTAGATTTGGATTAAATGTGCTAACTCTAATGATTACAGATATTTTTCCATTTTTTACCTTGGTTTACCTTTAGATTGCTTCAGACACTTCCCAAACGCATCAATTTTGTTCCAGTATGTTTGAATTTTTTCTTCTTCCCCTGGTAAGTCAATATTTTCTGACACCCGTGGAATTTGCTGAAGACAATTTTTTCTAGACATATTGAATCAACAATATTCTAAAAAAAGTAATTATCTTGAATACAACTGCGATATGTTACGAAAAGAAAATTGACCACTCAAGCACACAACTTTTCACAATAATAACCTCATTGGATCTTCTTCCCCTAATTTTGTTTTGTCAAAATTCAACTTCATGTTGTAACAACGATGTAGGAAACATGGTGAACAAAGAGTATATACAGAGATTATACACCCCAGGTAAACATCTCAGCAACGAGGGAAGTTAGACGAAACCGGAAGAAGAAATGTACAAAAGCAGAAGATACATAGTAACCTTTTTTGTCACCCCACTTTTGTCTTTGCTTATGTTTATATTTTTCCGAGTTCTTTTTATGAAAAATTTCTCTGATATAGAGATATTAGGTTTGAGACCACAATCAAGTTGAAAACCTATTTCACAGAAAAAATATGGATCATTTTGAAATAGGAGCTTGTTTTAAAAGTTACAATGAACTGATGGACAAACTAAAAGAATATTGTGCCACTACAAATACCAAATTCACGACAAAAGATTCCAGATTGATTACTGACGAATTTGCTACTGCCAAGAAGAGTTTTGTTTACTCAGAATTGAAATTGATTTGTGTATATGGACGACAAACAAAATTTAAGACCGGAGATAGAAAAAGGAAAATGAGAAACCTCAAAATGTAAGTACATTATTAGTGCAAAGATTCAGCAGAAACATATTAATATTTGACAATCATCAAATATTGACATGATGAAATGGTTCTCCAAATGGAATTATTTCCAATGGAGGAGTGAGTAGAACAAGCATTGAAATAATACTTTGAATGATACCCAATGCTGGTGTGCTTGCAACTGGATCCAGGAACTCTACCCAATGCCATATGTATATTTGACATGAAATAGTAGGAAAATCTGTCTCTGAATTCTCTCATTGAAGAAATAAACTGATATACTTGCTGAGTTAAGACAAATCAGAGGTTTTTTATCATCTTTAATTCAATACACCTAGTATATATTACTAGGGAATAGCAAACCAATTCTGATACAACCCCAGATTCGACTGATTATTCATGTAACTAATACTGAGCCTGATGCTGCATCACCCTTTATGAAATATTTATTTATTTTGCACCACTATATTATTCATTTATGGTACCTCTGTGAAATGAAGTCACCAGTTTCTTCACAAAGAACACGTTTTTTGTAATGAATCATACACTGTTGTAGAGCCTGCACTTTGTGATATTTACATGATCCCTGTCAATGCATTTTTGCCATTGGTGTAGCATTTTTAATAGTGAAGGCACTGATGCTCTTTTTCATTTTCAATTTGTGATTTTTTTCATTAACAGCAAGGTATTTTAGTCCAGTAATAAGTAAAATACTAAATTCATAAAATTTGAGGTATATCACCTCAGATGTCCATTATTAGAATGGAATATCAACTGTGATAATAAGACAATGCACAATAATAAAACAATGTATGTCTTGTTATTTTTTGGTCAAGTCCTGATTTTATTGACTATTGAATATTTAATGTTTATCCTCCCAGGTTCTCTTTTTTTTTTCAAAATTACAACAGCGACATTTTCCTAAATTGGACTAGAAATGAAAAAAAAAAATCAGTTTGGAAAAAAAATTTTCAGTCGCGTGCAAAATAGTGTAGGAAAAGTGAAACAAGACCTCTGTATCTACAACACTGGACTCACACACCACTTGTGCCTACTATTTTTTTTTTATTTCATTTATTTATTTATTTATCAACGGACAAGCCAATTTCACCATCACAAAAAGATTGTACAATGTATACATTTTACAGATGACTAAGATTATATTAAAACTAAAAATTAAAACTATTACAATTCTTTAACTGTTTTTCTAAAGGATAGTAAAGATGAACCGAACAGCCCAAGCTTGTTATTGTGAGTGTTTGCTGACTTCAGTATTCTGTTAAGGGATTCGTTTTGACCATAATTTGTTCTACAAAATGGGATCTTGAAAATGTCACTATTTCTACTTCTTCTAGCATTTACAGAAAGTGAGGTAAGTATAACAATTTCAGGACAATCAATACTGCCATTGATAATTTTATGGAGGAATACCAGATCGATTTCAAGCCTTCTATGTGCTAAAGTATTCAAATTTAGGGTTTTTTGAATTTGTGAATAATTGTATTCATCTCTATTCATTCCTAAGTTGTAGCCACAGTATCTCAAAAATTTATTTTGAGTACTCTCCAAGAGTTCTATGTCGACTCTATAGCATGGTGACCAAATGATAGAAGTGTATTCAAGAATAGATCTAACTTGGGCACAATAGATAATCTTGAGAGCATTGACAGATAGGTCTCTTGCAGAACGAAGAGAAAAGCCCAGCATTTTTTGCACAAGATGAGATTTCTGTTATGTGACTCTTGAAATTCATTTTTGTGTCAAATATAACCCCCAAATCTTTAATCTTGTTGGTCTCAGATAAATTTGTGTCATTAATCTGATGAGCATAATTAATTGCCTCCTTATTTCGTGAAAAACTAATTTTTTGACATTTACCCAAGTTCAGTTTTAGCAAGTTAATATTACACCACCTGGAAAAGTTATTTAGGTCAAACTGTAATCTTTCAGCATCAGATATGGATTGAACTGTTCTGAACATCTTTAAATCATCAGCAAATAATAGGAAGGAACAGTTGGTGATCACATTCGGAAGATCATTTACAAAGATATTAAACAGTAGTGGTCCCATATGAGACCCCTGTGGTACCCCTGAAGGAACTTCAATTGGATCTGATACTGAACTACCATATTTGACATATTGGACTCTATCACTGAGATAGGATTTGATCCATTCTGAAATATTTCTTTCTACTCCCAAAGACTCAAGTTTAGCAAGTAGTAAACTGTGGTTGACTCTATCAAAGGCTTTCAAAAAATCTGTGTATACGGAGTGAACCTGCAGTTTATTCTCGAGAGCATTAATGATGTAATTTTGGTAAAGCAATAAATTAGTGGTGGTAGATCTACCTCGGCAGAAACCATGTTGTTCATTGATTATAATATTTTTGAAGTCCCAAGAAAATTTTTTGGAAATCAAGCAATCAAACATTTTTGGTAATTCAGATTGATTACAAATACCTCTGTAGTTGTCAGCGTTGTTCCGTGAGCCACTCTTGTGGATGGGTTTTATGAAACTGTGTTTCCAAAAGCTAGGGAACGTACCTTTTTTGAGGGATAAGTTGAACAGGTAGTGAATGGGTTTTGCTAAAGTGTAAATGCAATGTTTAATCAAATGCAAAGGGATCTCATCTGGGCCAGATGATAGTTTCCAAGGTAGAGAATGTACTAAATCTATGGTTTCTTTAATGTCTATGGTGTAGGAGCAAATGTTGACAGTGTTATCAAAGGTATAATGTGGAATTTGATTAATGTTTGTATTATCATAGACTGTCGAGAAATAGCATGAAAAAAGATTAACTATATCATTGGAATTTTCACCAGACTTATTGTTATAAACCATACGAGAGGGGAGATTGAATGATTTCTTCTTATCATTGATGAACTTCCAAAAATGACGAGGGTTTGCAGAAATGTTATTCTCAGTTTTCAAAATGTAATTTTGATGACAGTCCTCACGTAAGATTTTACATTGCTCTCTGCAATACTGAAAAAGCCGGTATGCTTCAACATTACCATCTTTATATTCTCTGTGAGCTAATTTCTTTTCAAATATCATTTGTTTCAAATCTTTGCTGAACCATGTTGGGAAGCTTGATGTTTTGAACTTTTTGACAAGAACAAATTTACGAACAGCTTGATATAAAACGTCGTAAAAGTTGCTTAAGGATGAATTAACGTCGTCATTTGATAAGGAATTCCAATCAATGCTGGCAAAGGAATCATTCATGAAGATATAATTACTATTCCTGAAATCGTAAAAGTATTCTTCGATCTTTAGATCAGGTATTTTTCTAGTATTCAGATGAAAAGCAACAGCGGAATGGTGTATGCTATTTTGAAAGAGTGGTTCCACTGGGCTACTAACAACTATATCATGGTATGATGAAAACAATAAATCCAAAAATACATTCCTAGAGTTCGGAATAGAATTCACTTGATAAAGGTTATGATAACTGAACGAGTTTAGTAATACATTTGCTGGTGAGTTTTCAAGACAGTCAGCATTTAGGCCAAGTTCATCATTGAACCAAATAACATTCGGTATATTATAATCTCCGCAAAGCAAAATTTTATGAACAGGAAATTTTTCTAAAACATAGTCAACAGTATTAGCATGATTGATGTAATATTCAGTATTAGAAGCGGGTGGAATGTATACTGCACCAATAATCAAATACTGCACCGATAATCAAATTTGGTGAAAAACGCCTCAATAGCCTGAGAATTATGTCAGAAGAAATGATTTTCAAAACTGAAATATGAAGGAGTGTATCTCCCAAGCGTTTTGAAGAAAAAAATACACATCATGCATGTCACCTTAGTTTTTGATGAACTATCAAATGGTGAATTATTGTTGCAATAGTCTGGACCATCCTGTATACAGGGTTGCCAATTAGTGTCGAAGGGCCCAATATCTTTGTTGGTATCGAATTTAAAAGAATGTTTCACCTAAAGACCACATTTTGAATTATTTGAAATATACCGAGTGCCCAAGAAAGGCAACAATTCACTATATTTGGAATCAACGAATTCTCGTCGATTTCATTCTTCCTACATTATTTTCAGATAGATAGAGAGTTAGGTTAATTTCTCAGAATCTGTTCGCAGTGGTATCAGTTGTAGAGTTTTTCATATATATTTCATATATATATTAAAGGGACGTGATGGGGGACGTGTCAGTGTTGCTTGCTTTAGTGTATTAATAAACGTATTTTGAATATGTATGTGTATGTATGTTTAATCCTATCTCTATCTCTCTATAATTCAATCTATATTCCTATATCTCTATAATTTGGGCCGAATAATAAACGGATGACTTTCTTTTCTATCCCAAACACCTCTGCCGTGTGTATAGATGTACTCCAAAATTGTATACCGTATTGCATGAAACTGTGAGAATAAGCAGAATATACTGATTTCGTGTTCCCGAAGTTTGTGTCTCTTGTAGTAGGTAGAGCAATGATTGACCTGCTTGATTCAGACCGAGATTTAGACTGAAGTGCAGAGAAATGATCCAACCAGTTCAACTTGCATTCTATGTGTATCTCTAGTAATTTAGTTGAATCAAAAAATCAACAGAGTTTTGATCGAGTTCGATAGTGATATTAACTGTCTAAAACCAGTCTGATACACTTTCCTCTTGACGATGAAGTAAGCAGATCCGTAATTTGTTCCGTCAGTGTCAGGAAACTATCAACTTTCTGACACTTGTGGTTTTCATGCACGATACAATTCTTTTATTCTTGAAATTAGAAGTAAGCATAATGATCGCAATGTATCATTCAAAATAGTTAATGGTTTGATTGACTCCCCAGATCTATTGCCATCGATTCCGTTCTTCGCCCCCGCGAAGCCTACTAGAAGTAGACTTTTGTTTTA
Organism: Gastrophysa polygoni; assembly: GCA_963576655.1. Taxonomy (NCBI): domain Eukaryota; kingdom Metazoa; phylum Arthropoda; class Insecta; order Coleoptera; family Chrysomelidae; genus Gastrophysa; species Gastrophysa polygoni. The sequence continues at coordinate 18,652,993 of OY755091.1, read as the reverse complement.
TATTTGTTGTCACAGGACTAATACGTTTCAAAATTCTTTAATATCTAGGATGTGTCAATGTTATAACTCACATCATGCTGACATTGATCTGTTCTCTTGTAAATTTTTGAAGTATAGGAAACAAATAAGGAACACATCTCTCTACTTGTGTTGATAATCTATTTGTATTCATTTGTGTTCATATTGTACATGTTATACTCTTACTTTGATACTATTTCGATGTAAACTTTTATGTATTAAGTGGATACTGTTGTGGACTGTAGTCTGTTTGTAACCTATAGCTGATAATAAATAAATAAATAAATTATTATACTAGTGTCATCAGCAAACAGTTTGAAGGTAACTGTAGGAAAGTTTTAAACAATAGCATTTACATTGAAAAAAATAATATTGGGCCCAGCACTGATCCTCTCACTCTTCACTCTGACACACATCATTTGTCTTGATTGTTGATTGATATATGATTTGAACCAAAAAGTTTATTCAGTAGTATATTATCGACTTGCGCGATCAAATGCCTTAGGGGTCGCAAAATATTCCAAGAAGAAAATTTCATCATTTTATTTCATTCGAAGATTTCATTTATTTTTTATTTTATTTATTTTATCATTTGGAAGGTAGCATCCGTAGCATTCATGTTCATTTCTGAATCGTGAATCCGAATTGTGAATCTGTAACAATTTGTTGTGGGATTGGATATGATGTTATTTTCTTGCTGACAATCGACTATAGTAATTTTGATACACTTGAGAGAGTGTTCGGAAATCCTCCCCTGTAGCAGATAGAACCATCAACCAGTTAACTGAACGCGAACTACGTCTGATTGAGATGAGGCTACGAAAGTGTTTTGAATGCCATGAACCAGGGCATTTTGCAGAATAGCCCCAAAATTGATTCATGAAAACAAGGCGAATAATATAATAATCAACTTTCGGTAATTTTTTCGAGCAAAAAGTATAAATGATTTCTGTCGACAACACGAAGGAAAATAAAGTGAGAATGTTGTATGTTACTTCATCATCCGAAAGTCTTCAACATTGGATTAACAGCATGACACTGGAGATTTGTTTTGTGAAAGTTGTATTTTGGAAACATCACCGAGTCTCTTTCAAATCACGGCAGAATAAACATACAGCACCTAGTGAGCTGATACATGCTGAGGTATGTGGTCCAATGCAAGTAGATTCAATAGGCAAAACCAAGTATTATACTCGCTTCAAGGACGATATCGTCGAGTTTTCATGATCAAGAATCAAGACGAAGAGTAAAGTTGCCAGAAGTCTCAAAGTACTCCTTAATGGAACAAAACAATTCGACAATGCCGAAGTAAGAACCATTTTACAATCAGGAGGAATCAGCATCCGCATAACCATGCTATATAGTCCACGCCAGAATGGCCTTGTGCAATCGAACTCTCGTTGAAAGTGCAAGACCATGCTACATACAAAAGAAGCAGAAGCTATAAACTAGGCTTGGTATGTCCTTAATCAGACTACTTCAACAACAATAAAATAAAAATCGCCTATTGAGCTTTGGCAAAGCAAAGAAATAGCAATTTACTTCTACTAATGTTTGGCACTCGATGTTATATTCATGTAGCTACGCAAAAAAAGGGAGAGATCGGATGAGAAGAGTGCTGTCAGCAGATTGTTGTAGCGTGTTATGATCATTCTGTAGTTATCTAAAATGATATGTTGATTAGAGTTGGCGTTTATGTCAACCTATGAAATGTTTCAGCAGAAATTAAAGTAGTTTGCTTTTGTTTTATCATTTTCGTATATCTATGCTGGTATATTCTGACCTATAGAAAGCAGAAGCTAAGATGTCGACAGTTTTCTAACATTGTGACGACCGTGACTGGACATTTTCTATTACAAATATGGACAGGGCGAACGAAGTCCTAGAAATATACACGAACTGCTTTCAAGAAGATATGCAAAATGATTGGAGGCGATTTATTCACAACGACATTAATGATTCAATTTATATTCAGAGTAATATTTATTTATTTATTTATTTATTTATTTATTTATTTATTTATTTATTTATTTATTTATTTATTTATTTGTACACTGTTCTACAGGATAAATCCCATCTACAGAACAGGAATGTAAGCAGGTATATGATTACAACATAAAATAAAATACTAACAACATTCTGCAGAATCATACATGCAGCCTACTACATTATGTATCAGATTATTTGAAGAATTCGGATTTGATAAGTTTTATAGAACAGTTAAATATATCTATCTGAGAGCTTTTTGAGTTGTATTTCGACAATATATTGTATAAAGGTGAGAACTTAAGAATGTTTGTGCGTGCTGCTGGGAGATAAAATGTACTGTTGACTCGTGATGCAGCTCTTGGAATATGAAAATCAAGTTTTTCTATCAGAGCGGGACAATCTATATGATTATTAATGATTTTATATAAAAAGATAACTGAATTGCATTCACGCCGACACTTCATTCATCCTATGTCTCTCCAGAAGTTCACTCTGAGCAATATGTCTTGGTGGATAGGAGTCGTCCATTTTGAAATTCAAGAATTTTAGAAAGCGTCTTTGAACTGATTCTATTTTGTCAATATGTAACTGGTAGTGAGGATTCCATATCAGTGAAGCATATTCAAGTTTAGACCTGACAAACGAGAAGTATAGCGTTTTGGAAGTAGTTATATCAGAAAATTCCCGACTGGTACGAACTACAAATCCATACATTTTAAATGCAGTAGAAACTAAGTTGTCAACATGAGGTACAAATGTAAACTGAGGATCGAAGGTCACTCCTAGATCAACGAATGTTTTCGGCCTCTCCAATATTCTGCCATCGACATTATAATTATAAATTACTGGTTCTGATTTGAGTGTGAAAGACATAACATTGCATTTCGAAATATTCAGATAAATTATTAAGCTGACACCAATTTTCAATTCTGTCCAGATTACAAGACGGTCACAATCACTCAGGTCATTTATGTTCCAGTATATATTCATGTCATCAGCGTATAGCAGGCACTTCACATCAATGACATCAACAATATCGTTTATGAATATATTGAATAGAAGAGGGCCTAGATTAGAACCTTGAGGTACACCGGAAGTTGCGAAGTATTCAACCGACTTGAAGCCATTGACAAAGACATATTGTTTCCTGTCATGTAGATATGAGCAAAATAAAGCCAAGAGGGAATCAGAGAGTCCAAAATGAACTAGCTTCTTCAATAATATTCCATGGTCAAGTCGATCAAATGCTTTAGAAAAATCTGTATATATCACATCAGTTTGACTGCGATTATCGATTGCTTCAGCAACGTGTTGTGAGATATTGATGAGATTAGTGACTGTTGATCGACCCTTCATAAACCCATGTTGATATGGAGTCAGTTAATTGCTTACAAAAGGATACAAATTGTGTTGTAATAGAATTTCCAAGACTTTACAAAAGTTGCAAATTATTGTTATAGGTCGGAAGTTAGTTACATCAGATTTGTTACCTTTTTTATATACAGTTTATATACAGGGCATACCTTTGAGGGTTTCCAGGAAGAGGGAATTGAACAGCTCTTGATGCAAATGTTGAACAAAATGGTGAGTGGATATGCCAGAACTTGCGCACAGTCTCTGACCACAAATGCTGGTATCTCATCAGGACCTGTCGTTTTCTTAGGCTTTATTTGTTTCATTGCCCATAAAACATCGGTTTGCTCAAATTTGGATATGTTGATACATGTGTGATGCACCTCATCATCTTTTTGAATGTGATCGGTGGATGGAATGTATGATTTACTGAAGTAATCAGCGAATCCATTGACGATATCTTGAGGAGAGATCAGTGATTGATTATTGTAGGACATAAAATTCGAGATAGAGGCTGCTCCCTTTTTTCTATTGACAAAAGCCCAAAACTTATTGGGATCACGATTTATATCTGATTCTGCTAATTTAAAGAAATTTTTATAAGCTATATCAATATCTGTTTTGATTTTGGATCTCAACCGTCTGAAAGTTTTGGAGGAAAATATGTTTCAGATAACTGAATTGAATCAACTTATGTTCGTTTTGATGTTGGATTCCGATGACTATGGAAAAGGTATGAATGTTGAAGTTGATAGTCTGAGTTCCCAGTACCAGTAATTTCGTCTTAATACTTTGGTGTCAAAAAGAAGGCTCAAGGAAAAGTGAACGTGAAAAAGTAAACTAAAGATGAGTATGTAAGTGGTTTGAAGTGATGGTTCGGCAGAATCTTGAGGAGGAAGACAAGCTTCAGTATCTCCTTCAGACCACTACACCAAGTAAGAAAAAATGTGGAAAGTCACTCAGCCACGAAAGGCAATTGTTAGTTTAAAACAAAGATTTGGTAGAGAAGTTTCACTAATAGAAGTGTATGTGAGAGTAGAAGCAAGAAGATAAAAAGTATCTGGACTGTTAAATGCCAGAACTCACTTTCACTCACATTCATTGCAAGATACTCTATGTCGGGTGCTGCATTTAGGAATCGATCTCGTGATATTTTGAATTTTTTCGGTTCATACCTTGTAGAACATATTTTCGAAAAGGCTTGCAGATTGATGAATTTCGAAGTGCGAAACCGTCGCTCATGTCATATGAGAAAGATGAGAACCAAGAAGAACTAGTAGAACTGGAACACACAGTCAATTGATTGATTTGCAGTCAAGTTAGTACCGTGGAAAAAGAACCCTGGTTAGTTGATGTAGATATGACGTGGATTAGTGGCAGTTGATACGTTATTGTGTTGGACTATCGTGGACAAAGTGAAGAATTACGATCGTCATACATCATCCATCGATGTTCTCGAAAGATTTTACCTTATCTAATCTCTGGAATTTTGGACGTGCTAAGTTTCAAAAATGAATTCGCAAAAACAGTTACTGTTAAACAGAATGATGACAAGCGGTATGAAGTGAGCATGACTTGGATCGAAGGTCACATTCCTTCGTCCTCCGATTTTAATTTTTCATATGAAAGATTTTCAAATACTACAAAAAGGTTGAGAAAAGACAGTTTTCACAATATTTACGATGGTGTATTTGATAACTAGTTAGCAGAAGGTGCTATAGAATTGATAGCGAAATCATTAAGAAATCGAGTAAAATTGGTCATTTTTCTTCTCATCATCCTGTTTACGAGCCCTGTCCAGTTCAAGGGTTTAAAAAAACCTTCCCCAATCAATCACAATCCAATCCACATCAATCAACCCAATCACTGTGCCAATGGCCAATGTTTGCAAAGAGTAGTCAATCTTATTGAGTTGATTCCAGTTATGTTACGTCGATTTTGAACTGATACCAGATGGGTTTTTCTTCAGATTGGGCTGAACGTAAATGATCGATTTTTTTTCAAATTCTTGTACGACAAGGATGGAAATTCAAAAATCTTCATGTAAAGACGTGTTGTAATTTGAATTAACGTGTAAACCATCAATTTTTGTTAGGAGCTGTTTTCTTTCGAAATCATTTTCGAACTAACGAAATCTTTCAATGTGAATAACGTTGCAGCCAGTGTGTAGGATGAAGAAAATGTCTACGAATTTATAGAACAGTCCAAAAATATTCTGACTGAAGTACAAAACAATGTTTTGGGTTTGATATGGAATCGTGATTATATACTTTCGAACTTTCATCGGATGAGTTTGACAAAATGAATATGAACAATATTACCAGAAGAACCATGTTGTCTGCAGCACACCATCAACCACAACCACCACCACCGACTTTTCGATCCGATTGTTTTTTTTTTGCTCGGTGTTATTGCTCCCAAAATTACTACTTCAGATGGATTATGGATTCAAGATAGGATGATGAACTGGTAGAGTTCGAGATGATTTTCTGAGATGGTTACAATAATTACCTTATTTGATAGTTATCAAGATACCACGTTGGGTATCATACAACTTGTTTTTTTTTCAAAGAGCATTGGACAAGTCATTCTACGATTGGTAGAAAGTGTCAAACAGTTAACCATCTCTCGACTTGAACTTTTGGCTGCGTCAACTGACGTAATTGTTTCAAAATTTCAAGAACGACTATGAACTGCAAAGTTCATTATTGGTCGGATTCCAAAACAGTGCTGCCGTGGATCCAACGTGAAGATCGGTGGAAACCTTTCATCTGGATATAGTAGAGGAAATTAGAAGTTTTTCGAGACATTAAAATCATATCCTAGGTGACATGAATCCGACCGATCTTACATCGAGAGGTACCTCACCTGAAATGCTGGTGGGAGGGTCCAAAATGGTTGTATGATCCGATTTCACAATGGTCGATTCAAAATTTCGATTGTGATGAAGATGAAATAAATAGAAAAGAAGAAAAAATGTGGTTCCATCACTTTCACGTTACCAGACTATAAAGGGTACTACCAATATTCTTCGAAATTCAGCAGAAATTCATCTATATATCGTATTTACGAGAAAGAGTTGAATTACTGATGGACACTCACATTAGAGTTGCCAAAATCATAATTCATGTAAATTTCCTAGATGTTTTGAAAAACTCGACTATTTAAGTTTTATATTTAATCTTATTTTTTAGATGTTAATAATCGACCAATAACAAAAAGATCCAAGATTTCACTATGCAACGATTCGTTCTCGATCAATCATCAAGGTTTTTTTTTTCAAATATGGCCCTTTTTTATGGGAACGACGAGTGATGGATATATTTGTTTTTTGGCCATCATCAAAAATTTCTTCATGAGAAATCCAACTTCTGTCTTGGAGTTGATATTTTTTGTATATTTTCTATGGGTTGATGATTTATTATGATAATACAAAAGAAGCAATATTCTCTCGATAAAAATTATGTCCACATATAGCAGCATACTCAACACAGATGAAGATTTGATGTGTAAGCTGGAATCATTGGAACAGTGGATATATGTTTCCAGTTTTTGCAAAATACTTCGATAACCTCGTCAACTGAAACATTTCCAACCTCAATCACAGAGGATATTTCCAGCAGGATGGCACACTTCTCCACTACACGACTAATGCACGAGAATGTCTTGATACCTTTTTTCAATCAATGGGCTGGACTGAGAAAGAAAGAAAGAATTTATTAATATAGGAATCCTGATATAAAAATAATATAAAAGTTAAAATGATGCTATAATCATGTAACCGAATAATTTATTTACAAGAGCAATAATGAAGTAGTTATTAAGTAAAATTGAATTGAAATAATATAATACAGGGATACCTCAGTTTGAATCATTTCACATGAACAAATGAACTGGAGTGAATATATATGAAACTAAGGAGAACCATTGAATGATTATATCTCCTGTCGTAAGCCCATTAGATTTTCATCTGTGCGGTTTCTAAAAAATAAATTATATATTGCGAAACCTAGGGAAGCATTGAATAACTATAAATTAGAATCATACCTGGAAATAATCAATGAACACGGTGATTCATTTTCAGAAAGAAAACGGAATGCCCAGCATATTTCAGGATTAGGCTCATAAACTCTGGAGTGGCTTTACAAGTGGTAGCCTTGAATATCAACCATAATCACCCTCTGGAGAAGTTCGCAGAGAAAACTGAGGTACGGAGTTTAATTCCACCCTAATGTGTCTACAAAGACATCACACGAATGTACGTACCGGTTTTTTGATTGAGAGTGGACTGTACAGGGTGTTACAGAACTATTGGATCAAACTTGTAGGGGTTATTGAGTGCAACAGTAGAAAAAATTTGAGTAGTGAGTCCCATGTCCGGAAAAGTGTCACTACTAGGGGTGTGCGATATTGAAAATTTGATATCGATATCGGTTTTGGTATCGATATCTATCGATATATCGATATTTTTGCACACCCCTAGGCACTACTGCCCTAAGACGCGATAAAATTTAGGAAGACGATGAATTGCCTAAATAGGTTCAATGCATTCAATTTTTGCCTTTTGCACATGATATTATCACAACAATTGTTTAAAATGTTTTCCTCCAACCTGGATACACCGATTTTAACGTCCTCAATTTGAATGATTTCAAATGCTGCTGTAGTTCGCCCAATTAAGTCTTGCTCTGTTTCTAATGGGGTTTCGTGGTACAAAAACTTTACACAGAAAAAAAACAGCGGTTTGTCACAGTTGGATTGCCAGAGATGGAGCAGTTTCTTGGCCTCCTAGGTCATCCGATTTAACGTCGCTAGATTTATTCCTGTGGGGACATGTGAAGTCTTTGGTCTACGAAACTCCAGTAGAAACAGAGCAAGACTTAATTGGACGAATTACAGCAGCATTTGAAATCATTCAAAACGAGGATCAAATTTTTAGTCAAGTCTGCCAAAATCATGTGCGACGTTTACATCGGTGTATTCAGGTTGGAGGAAGACATTTTGAACAATTGTTGTGATGATATCATGTACAATGCAATTCATCGTCTTTCTAAATTTATCCCTAGAAGTTTGCATAGTTCTGTAACACCCTGTATCTTAGAATCTATTCATATTCATGGTAGAATTGCGGAGTGAATGATTTATGATGATAGTGGGCAGGAGAAATTGAAAATTATTCTATAACTTCATCACTGGAGGGCATAACTGCTGTCACCAATAATGAAACCTCGATTATTTTATGAGAATGTCAAATTAAGATTGATTGAAAATATGATTTCCATCTGCTCGACATTTCACTCACCCATACCCTTTCATTAATAGAATACCAATTTGGGTTTTGTGCATGTGCGGCACACTTCGCATTATACAGGGTTTCCAAATGGTGTCACGGTCTTCGACCACGTTGAGATGAGATATCGAAATGTGGTTTTCACGATAGACACCCCTCTTAGGTATATTCTGAAATCTTTTCAGTTGAAACATGTCAATTTTTCAATTCTGTTAGAAAAATAATGATCATGAATGCATGTTTTATCAAATTTTCATACTTGTCGTAAATTTCTTGAATTTACTCATGGACCACAAATTTTTCGCCGAAACTACTAATCCTGTTGTTATCAATATTCAAAGTATTGATTTTCCTGACTAGTTTGTAACCTTTGAGGCTGTTCAGCTGGTGTTCTCTATGGAATTATCATTGAATGTGAATTCATCTCGAAAATACTGCATTGATACATTTTGGTTGTGTCTATGACTTGAAATATGTGAATGGGTTCTCATTAATTTGTCGGCCACTTCGAATGTCCTGCCATTTTATTCTCGGCCAGTAAAGAACGTCAGGGAACAACTTTTATTTCCCTGTTCTGGAAGTATTTGATTATGTTCATCCTATGTTATTATCCTATTTATATTTTCATCAGAAAGAGAATGACATTTTGTTATTAGAATAAGATCAGTAAAATTGCTTAAACCTAGTATATTATTATTAAAAAGTTGGTTCAGAGTATGAGTATTGCTAACATTTTTTGTATTGAACATAATAACTATCAAATCTTTTTGTCACAATCCATGGTGTCTGCAAATACGTTTATAACATACGGTTATAACATTAGAAAAACCTGAAGCATACTAGTCCCCTCATATGTAGATTTTTCATAATGAAGAGATTTGTTATTTACCTTGATTGATTGATTACCTTTGATTTGGTGTGTTCATATCATTTGCAATCATATCATCACTTGCAGCATCATCGAGAACGCTTTGCGCATTATCTTGCTCGTCAATACTTTTCGACGGAGCAGTCATTTCCCCTATGAAAACACTGTTGTTTTCCAAATATAAGTCGGCTTTTCGGTTCTGTTGTTTCATTCGCTGCTAACCACAACCCATAAAGAATTAGAGGTAGCTCTGTCAAAAACGAATATCTGCTTAGAAAAAATCCAAAAGTACTTGAACGTCAACAAGTTGAAACTCAACGTGTGTAAAACAAAAGTCATGATTTCGACAACAGCATATAAATATGAACATATGAACATAAATTCCTATTCTTCGGAAATAAATAATGAAAAAAATAGAATTAGACTAAAAAATATCAAAGAAACTTTACTTTTTTACACGAATTTCTCATCAAACATAATATATACAGATTTGATCAAATGTATGGAACCAACCATGTATCTAGGTAACCAGTCGTTAGATCTTTATGATTTTTTTACAGGGTGAATTGAAAATGTGGCTGTTCGAAAAATTACATCGCCAATGTTGCCACGTTTTCAGTTTTTCCGGAATTATTATCAACTTCCTTATGTCAAATAGAACACCCTGTATATTTCTACATCATTTGATAGAGCATTTTTCAACGAGTTCGTTGGTATACTATCTGATGGTTCTATTCACAATGTTTACAAAGATATCTGAACAAACGTACTTGAAAAAAGTACCCTTCAACAATAATTAAAACATAACAAGAACAAAAAGAGACTACTCATTTGAGGAGGTGTTCATCATATTGTTTTCCGTTGACCTCCTGACAATGAGCTACACCATTATACACTGCATCTACACTGTTTCTGTTCTGATGTGTATATCCTCCATCGCTCTTCGTATAACAATTTCCAAATTCACGAGATTGTCAGGTCTTTCTTTGTATACAATATTTTTGATATGCCCCCATAAGAAGAAATCTAATGGTGTAAGATCGGGAGAACCCGCTGGCCATTCGATGGTTCGACGTCGTCCTATCCAACGGTTTCTGAATACGGACGGCATCAAGACATTACATTACATACAAAATGCGGTGGTGCTCCGTCTTGTTGAAACCAAATATTCTGATATACTCCATAATTTCCATTGGGGAACAAATTCATCAATGCAGGGAATCTTATTCTGTAATAATTTGAGGTATTTGTGGCTATTCAATGTTCCTTCAATGAAGAATGATCCAATGATGCTATTGTCAATAATACCAGCCGAAATATTTTATTTCCTAGGACATTGAGCATGGCTTCCTTGAGCCCGATGAGGATTCTCGAAAGCCCAGTATCGACAGTTTTGCCTATTGATCGATCCAGATAGACAGAAAGTAGCGCAAGTGCAAGAAAATGTTGAAATTTGTACCGCTCTAACCGTGGTTTCGTGAGTAATATAAACTATACTTTGTAGTCATTGATAACTTTCTCACGGATTTGAATAATACTCATCAAGTGCCAATAAGTTTGGAAACCAGTGGCGCGCTCCTGGAAATTTGGAAATAAAAACTTGCAGCTGCTGTTCTGAAGCAGCAGAATCCCACTTACTATTAAAATGCTGTGTGTGCTCTGAAGCATTCTACAATGTATGTGTCAATATTACAGCATCAGAAACTAGACTTATCAACTCTAAGAAATCAGTGAAATGGACATGTACCAGGTGTGACCAAATTGGCAATGCCATAAATTCACTGAAAGCAGCCATAGTAGCTCTACAAGATGAAATAAAGAATGTCAAATCCGGTGAAAACTCAACTCTAAGCAGCGTCCAATTCGAGGACGTCGTTCAGGAGGTGTTTGAAAGACAAAACAGAAGCCGTAATCTAGTTATTTTTGGAATGAAAGAACAGTCGTCAACTATACGGAAAGAGGAACGAATCTTCGCCGAGAGAACTGAGGTGACCAAACTTGTGTCTTAGCTCTCTCCTAATAATGATTTACCGACTGTCAATATGCACAGGCTGGGTAAATTAGACGTAGATAAGAGGACCTCACGTACAATCAAAAGCACTTTCAATAATAGCAAAGATGTCTTGGAAATGATAAAAACAGCTCTCAAGTTGAGAGATTCCCCATTTAAACAGATCTCCCTCTTTCCTTTCGATAAAACTCCCAAACAACTGGAATTCTACAAACAACAAGAACTCGAGGTACGAAAAAACAATGGCGAGACTAACATAGAAATTAAAAATTTCAATTGCAATCCAAAAATAGTGAATTTTTAGATGCGAAACCCAATTACACACTAACCTGCTATCACCAAAATGTACGTGGACAAATGTACGTAAACTCCAAAATAGATGTATTTCACAATGCGATCAGTTCCAGGGATTTATATATTATATGCCTAACTGAAACATCGCTTTCCTGTGCTGTGTTTGATGCACACCTTTTTCCGTCTACAATGTGCTCAGATTCGACAGAAAATTGAGAGAAACGACAAGAGGCTTACTGTCCTCCAAAATCATTTTAAATTCAAACCCTTGGATTCGTCTCCTATTATCGCTGCAACACCTTGTATAGATATAGTTGGTGGAAAATTACTTGGCAACTCAACTTGTATTAAATTTGTGATTTATATTCCACCATCTACTTCTAAGGAAGATTTTGAAGATTTTTTCAACAACCTCCTTCTGTTGCCTTCATAACGAAAACATTATGCTCGTTGGAGACTTCAATGCTCCTCTTTCGAATTCAGATGCCAATGATAGCAAGGGACAAATAATTAAGAACTTCATGGAAATATTCGAGCTGAAGCAGTGCAACGGAATATTGAATACCAATAACAGAATTCTAGATCTCGTCTTAACAAAAACTGTTTTAAATATTGATAGGGACCTGGATCCACTAGTAAAAGAGAATAATCATCATCCCTCCATACTTATCGAAATCAAAACCTTACATAATCGATTTCATAATTCATAATAATTCATAATAAGTGATATCTCGAAAAAATATAACTTCAGAAAAGCCAACTATTCCATATTGTACCAACTTGTTGCTGATGCTGATTGGACTCGTGTTTCTTAACAAACAAATGTACACACCGCATGTCATCATCTGAACCGCATAATATTTTTGATGTTACTGTGCCCCTGAAATCGAATCGTTCCCGAAAAACCCGCGCTGGTTTACACCAGCTATACTAAAAACCATTCGAGAGAAAAAACAAGCACACGGAAATCTAAAAAAATAAAAACACCTTTTTATTTAGAACGATTCATCTCACTGAGAGCAGAAGCTGAATTTAAAATAAATGATGCCTACAAAAACTTCCTTCACAAATTGAAATTCAATATACAAGATGATCCAAGTACATTCTGGAATTTCATCAAAGAAAAGGCAACTCGAAAATCCCCGGCGTTATGAGTGACGATGATAATTCCTACTCTGAACCTCAAGAAATCGTTAACGCATTCGGAAACTATTTCAAGAGCGTCTATATTTTATCGGACCCCTCCTATCATGATATGCCGGAGAACTACCATAATAACGGAATAAATATCAAAAAAATTTCTGAAATTGATATTATTAAGGCAGCGCAGAAATTAAAAAATAAATAAATTATCGGACCAGATCATATACCGAGTCTCCTAGTGACAGATTGTATCCATCCATTATTGACTCCTCTATTTCATATTTTCAACTTATCACTGGTGACCTCGACATTTCCTGAGGTATGGAAAATAGCACGTGTGTACTTAAAAAATAGCTGCAACTAATATAAAAAATTATAGATTTATCTCCATACTATGTAACTTTTCCAAACTTTTTGAAATCAGCTTTTGATCAAATTGATTCCTACATACTCCTCAGGCGATTATCATCATTTGGCTTCTCTGCAAGTTTGATTGATCTCTTCACAAGTTATCTTCTTGACAGAAAACAATATGTGAAAGTTTTCAGTCGCCTTCATACACCCCCAGCTCTGGAGTGCCACAAGGCTCTAATTTAGGGCCCCTTTTATTTTTACTTTTTATTGATGACCTAGCAAAGAAGATTTGAGACGACTTGAAGTTGTACAAAGTGATTGAAAATTACGAAGATTGCTTAGATTTGCAAAGCGAAATTGACCTTGTTTTTGAATGGTGCTTCACCAACCATTTTCGTCTAAATATATCAAAATGTCACATCATTCTAGGAAAATGAATATCATTGAATTTCCCTATGAGATCAGTGATAACGCTATCAGTCGAATGAATGGAATGAAAGACGTAGGAATCAATTTCGAGCAAAAATTCACTTTTGCAATGCACATCGATCAAGCGGTTTCATCTGCAAATCGAATGTTAGGTCCTATAATGAGAAGTAAAAGGGATTTCAGTAACACGAGTACAATTATCACACTCTTCAACGCTTATGTGAGGTCCAAACTCGAGTATGGGGCGTTGATATGGTATCCTATTTATAATTCTCATATAAATCAAGTTGAGGCTGTTCAAAATAAATTACTGAACTATCTATCATTCCAAGTAACAGGGTTTTATCCTCGAAGAGGAACGGAATATTCCCATCTTATGAATCAGTTCTATGTAGTATCTCTAAGTACACGACGACTTCTTGTCACAATCTCATTCCTATATAACTTACTACATAATGAGATCTCATGGACCCCGCTGCTGCGGATTATCAATTTTCATATTCCACGACTGAATTCTAGACATGAAATGACATTCTATGTGGACTTTAATCGAACAAACGTAAATTGTAGGTCACCGGTATCAAGAATGTATAAAAACTAGAATTCGGTGTGTGAGAATTGTGATATACATGAAAATTCATTGAATTATATTTTGAAATGTGCTCAGAATAGTTCTTTTTTTTATCTGTGGACAACACGAAAGGGAAACCTATAATGTTCGAGGAACATCGTGTTAGCCAGCAGTGGAATTTTGGGAGAGTAGGAAGGTGTTGGAATTTTGGGAAATCCTCTATCAAATGATATAAAGATATATAGGGTGTTCTATTTGAAATAAGAAAGTTGATAATAATTCCGGAAAAACTGAAAACGTGGCAACATTGGAGATGTAATCTTTGCAGTCACCACAATTTCAATTCACCCTGTAAAAAAATCAGAAAGATTCAACGACTGGTCACTGAGATATAGGATGATCCCATACATTTGATTATCTGTATATATATATATATATATATATACAGTCTGTCCAAGATAAGGTTGCACAGCATGGGGATCTCGGAAACGGTAGGAGATACGTAGTCTGTTAAATGGGGAAAAAGTTGCGCATTCGGAGGCTCATACCAACAGCCTTCGAAAATTTCCTAAATTGTTTTTAGTTTTTCAGTTATATCGAAGAAAGTGAATTTTTGGAATATCTATTTTATTTTTTTTCTCCGTTATTATTAGAGATACAGAAAAACTGAAAATACTTTTTCATAGCAACTTTTGATGACGTTGAACGAGGTGATACCGATTTTTCTATGCGACGTTTCGTATTCGTAGAACCATCATCAACTTTTGTTTTTTAAATACGGCCCTGATAATTCTTTCACAGATTCTGAAAGCTTTTTTTATTCTGAATTCAACCATGTATTAAATAAGGTGGTTTGAATGTGTTTCGACCTATTTTTAGCCATCAGTGTTTTTTTCGAAATTCCAAAGGAAAAATGCCATCAGTTCCACTTATTTCTGATCATTTAGTGTCAAACATTGATGGACTAGTTATTCGTTTCTCGCTCGCACTTTCTCGAGCATCTCAGAGGCACAGCTAGATTTTCCAAGCTGTACATAGCATAATATCGTCGTATTCTCCATTGATCGATTTGATGAAATGAATTATTTCATGATTGCAATTGGAAAAACTATTGAAACAACGAAAATTCAATTTTTGCAGAATAGTGAGTGATTATGAAGAAATTATACTTCAGTTAAAAACATTGAGAAAAAATTGTATTCGTATTTTTCCGAAGGAGCCTGTCATAATTAGATTTTTCGAACTAATTATCCCTATAAGCCTATCAATTGGAACTAGTTGATGAGGTATTAGTGTGTTGACTAATTTTCCTCCAAAATAAGTGGAACTGATGACATTTTTCCTTTGTAATTTCGAAAAATACATTGATGATGACTAAAAATAGTTCGAAACACATTCAAACCACCTTGTATAATACATGGTTGAATTCAGAATAAAATAAGCTTTCAGAATCTGTGAAAGAATTATCAGGGCCGTATTTAAAAAACAAAAGTTGATAATGGTTCTACGAATACGAAACGTCGCATAGAAAAATCGGTATCACCTCGTTCAACGTCATCAAAAGTTGCTATGAAAAAGTATATTCAGTTTTTCTGTATCTCTAATAATAACGGAGAAAAAAAATAAAATAGATATTCTAAAAATTCACTTTCTTCGATATAACTGAAAAACTAAAAACAATTTTGGAAATTTTCGAGGGCTGTTGGTATGAGCCTCTGAATGCGCAACTTTTTCCCCATTTAACAGACTACGTATCTCCTACCGTTTCCGAGATCCCCATGCTGTGCAACCTTATCTTGGACAGACTGTATAATTATCATCATATTATATAACACAATTGTTTTATATAATATATTTTGTATTATATATCGTATTATATAACACATTAAATACAATGTAATTAAATTATGTAATAATATAATTATGTCTCTGTTTCAACACATTTGGTAATTCCATCATTATCATTAATGATTCGATCTATAAGGTATCGATATCAAGTTCTAATATCGCATTGTTGAATAATCTCATTCATTTTACAACAGAACATTTGTTGATAATGTATACACGTATGCACTTTGAGAAAATCAATTTAGGATTACTTCTTGAGGGGTAGTTTTGCAAAGAGGATTCTCAGGGATTTTATTGTTCAGTTAATCTGCATATTGCCGAATTATATTTTTGAACAGCTCTCATTAAAAGGCTGAGTCGAAATGTTGTGTCATTTGTAATATTTGATAAATATTCCACCCCAAATTACGAATTTTGTACCTTGTGAATGAATAAGAAATTTCTTTTCAGGAGGAAGAATTGCCTAGAGTTAGGAAAAAAAGAAACACTAATGAGAAACAAGTTGGCAATTTGAAGTTAGAAATAAAGAGTGAAGATGATAGCCTCAGCTCGGATGATGTACAGGTAATATCATGTAGCAAATTGTGGTGCAAATCGCTCACTAAACAAATCTACGTTGTGGGATGTGGAGGAGGATAAATCAAAATAATTTAAAAGGAGACGGAATGCCACTCGAATGCACCATTCAAAAATATTATTTACAACTAGCTCACTTCTACCAACCTTTCTTTCATGAGGGTTTTCTACAATTTTTGAATAATCATCGAATCAGCTACCACTGGTCTTATGAAGTCGTCAATAGTCCTGCTCTTCGTGATTCTACTGCTCGCTCCCTTCCATAATTTATAATATATTCCATCTCCGTTCTCACTATTTCCCTCTCATCAACTGTATCGCGAATATTGCGGAATACGTACTTTTATAGTAAAAGAGTACTAGTCACTATTAGTATGGGATCCGTTGCAGTCAACTGCCTCGTTTCCACTCAGCGAGATTTTCTTTCTAGGCATAGCAACCAAAACCACAGGCCATAAACGCCTATCATTGCCCTTGATACATTAATAACTATTATTCAGTAAGAATTATTCATTGCAAAATAATAAGTTTGGTATAATAATAGTAATTATATACCAAGGTACAGGAGACATTTTTCGAGCCGAGCTTGAGGGGAATAAGGAGGCGAGACGAAACTAGTATTTTGTACCGTGGTGTATATATTGTTGTTTCCATCGTTTTGATACTCATGTCGTTCGATGTATCCGAGAACAACAACTTTGACGTTCTCTGTATTGAGAATTATTGAACAGTATATTAAAACGTAAGCTACAGAAAACAAATTCTAGCACGTGTACGAAACGGACGAGTGCTTGTTTGAAATATCAATAATAGAAGTCAAATCATTATTCATGTGCTGAACGGCCAGATTTAGGTTATGTTCAGTGACTGGGGATATACCTGAACATCGTCTGCATAGAAAGACTATTGGAAAATTTTATGACGTTCGACAAGTCGACGGGATTCATGATGGAAAGCAGCGACCCAGAATAGATCCTTGAGGCACTCCATTTTCAATATGGACAAAATCATTGATTATCGAGTATGACTGCTTGAGAACGATTATTTGAATAGTTTCTGAAGAACGAAACAGCAGTATCATTTAATCCAATATAATGTAGTATATCTAATAAGATATTATGTTTAATGTTTATAAAGCCTTAGTGTAGTCCTAAATACAGCAGCACTATCATTTTATCTTTCAAATATTCGAGAATATCATCATTCAGTAGCTGTATTACTGCTTTGATGAGTTCAGATTCCTGATTGGTGCGAGGGTAGAAGATGAGTCTTGTAAGTGTACATGGATAATCTTTTCGGAAAGTTTCGACAGAACATAGAGTAAGCTAATTGGTCGAAGAAATCTAAATTCCCTAGGATTGCTAATTTCAGGCAGAGGGAGTACAACGGCTTTATTCCAAATAGATGGATAAGTATTTTTTTTCTAAAGGATAGTTGAAAATTTGGCTTATTATTGTGAGGGTGAGAGGGCAAGCATAAAGAAGCATATTTTATTGATATCGTTTTCCATAATATCTATCAGATTTCAGTGGTAAGTCACTTCCTGGTTGTATGATTCTTGTTTTTAGATTTGATATTCAATTTATCGAGTCATTTCCAAAAATGCCTGTTATTTTCATAATTCTTTAGGCGGAATTAGATATGAGTCTTTTTTTTTCGAATTATGGCATATTTGGTAAGACATAGAATATGCTACAGTCATTTGGTCACCACTATATAAAAACTCAATAGACAGTATAGAATCTGTTCAAAGAAAATGTCTCAAATATATATTCTATAAATGTTATGGCTATTACCCCGAACGAGGATATGCCCATCAAGTCCTTCTGAATACTTTTCACTTTCAATCTCTACAGGAAAGAAGAGACTGCTTGGCAATTACCACTCTCCATAAATTATTGAACGGCATAATAGACTGTCCCTATTTGCTGGGAAAGATCAATTTTCATGTACCAAGAATAGTTTCCCGCCAAGAAATTACTTTTTACAATTCGGTTCCTCGCACCAATGTACTCCTCAAGTCACCAATTTTTTCAATGTGTAAAATCTTCAACGACAATTGCACGTCGTGTGATATCAATTTCGATGATATTGACCTTATTTTATCAATTTATAAGCGTAATCAGAATTAAGATTGTTATTTTTATTTGATTTCTTTAATGTAATGTAACCTACCTTGTAGTTATATTCTATCTTGATTTTTTTCTGTTATTGGGTGTATACCTGTTGAAAATAAATGTATTATTATTATTATTATTATTATTATTATTATTATTTTAAGACATCATCCATTTGATTATGTCAGTTATCCAAAGTGCTGCTGGCAGATATTTCCACCGTTTTATAAGGTGCATGTAAATCGAATAACGTTTTGAGTATAACATTGAAATAGTGTACTTTACGTCACGTTATGTGCGAAAATTTGGTTTCGAAGATTCATCATAGGATTCGAAAGAACAGGAGATGGAACAGTGATAAGAAATATCAAAGGCAACACTGATGATTATGTGCTCTACAAGAATAGATTCGGAGCACAACATCAAATCGATGCTGTAACACGTTTGACTGAGTCTTGTAGACTCGATTTTGATTTTTTTCAGATTATAGCTTGATTTAGTATCATTCAACGATATCGTAGCATTGCATCCAACATCCAGCATGTCTTTATTGAAATCGCTGGCTCATATCAGATAATCATATTAGAGAGCAATTGTGCTCAGAGAACTTTTATATGTTGCTTTGGTGGCGATAGTTTATTGAATTTGTGGAGGCTGTTTCTATTCTTGATCACTTTTGATACTCCAGTTATATTGAATATGAATATACACTTTAGTAGTGGAAAATATTTTTGTTTCAGGCATCGGAATTTATAGAGGTGTTTATTGAACCAGATGATGTCCCAAACCCTGAACACAAAGTAAGTTATAGTTTGGATATGGTAATAATTAATATACAGGGTGTCCTTAAGAGGTCTTTACAAAAAGCTACCACATATCCTTCAGACCAAAACAATTCGATACAAGCAAACTTACCTCAGTAAGAAGTTGCTTAGTTTGGGCGCTAGACGGCTCTGAAGTTGAAATTTTCAAATCGATTTTGCTTCATAACTTTTGAACGGCTCATGAGATTTTTTTCAAATTTGGTACGTTGGCATAGACTCATCGGGCAATGCAACTCATATCATAATCATGATGAATATCATTCCATGGGCGTAGAACTTGATTTTTTCAGTAAATAAACATCTAAAACTCCTACGCCAATGGAAAAAAATTAGTTCCAATATGAAATCTAAATTATTCAACTCATTCACTACAAAAAAGGTACTCTTGACAAAAGCCGATTCCTCTCATGGTTTCGACAAAATTTTAATTTTAGTGATTTAGAGCATAATTAATAATAAAAAGATTAACAGATATTTCATAAAAATTGTTCAAAATGTTCACCATTTTCACGTATACAAAGATTTATATGACGCAAAAAGTTGAAATGTACTCTTTGCATAACTTCTTCATCGCCTGTAAGATTATTCGTCGCCTGTTGGATACGTTGCCATAATTGTTCTACAGTATTCACAGGGGTCTTGTAAACCGTAGACTTGAGATAACCCCATACAAAATAATCCATCGGTGTTAAGTCTGGAGAACGTGGTGGCCAATTCACGGGTGCATCATTACCTCTACCTATCCATCTGTCTGGGTACTGTTGGTTTAAAAAATTCCTAACATCCACCGAAAAATGTGGTGGAGCTCCATCGTGCATAAACCACATATCTACCCGATGTTGGAGTGGTAAATCTTCCAACAAATTTGGCAACGTATTTCGTAGATGTTGTAAATACATGTCTCCTGTTAATCTTTGTGGAAGTATGACAGGACCAATTATAAAATTTCCTATTATTCCAGCCCAAACGTTGATTTTGAATTCGTGTTGAAAATGGTTTATTTTAATGGAATGAGGATTTTCAATTGCATAAACGTGTTCATTATGAAAATTAGTTATTCCTCTTCTCGTTAAACAGGCTTCATCAGTGAACAAAATATTCTTTCCAGAGTTCAGATTCATTTCTCTTTGCAAATTAATGAACCTACAAAACATCAGACGACTTTGTGAATCATGGATTAATAAATCTTGAACTGGCGTCTTGTGGTATGGGTATAATAATTGTTCTCTTAGTACTTCATGAATGGCATTCCTAGAAACTTCTAGTTCATTACTTATCCGTCTAGTACTCAATTCTGGATTTTCTTCAATACGGTCTAAAATTTCTACTTCGACTTCGGGAATCCTTACATAACGCTGTCTTCCATAATCACCAGTTCTAGGAGCAAAATGACCGGTCTCCCGAAGACGTCTCTCAACTGCAGCAAAGGTTGGGTGGCTTGGTACGCGACGATTTGGAAACCTTGCCGAATACACCCTCACACTCTCTCGACCATTTCCTTGACAATATCCGAATACCAATAACATATCGGTGTATTCTTCATTGGTGTATTGTACGGCCATAATAAATCAGAAAAGTCCGATATCAACAATCAACGTTAATAAAACTCGACAAATTAACACAGATGAAACTATGGAAACCAAGAATGTGAATATCACTGTTTTCGAGCAGATAATAATAGTCTTCAGAAAAAAAAACCAGTGCTACTTATTTTCAATAGAAATAACCTATGCAAAAAGTACATCTCAACTTTTTGCGTCGTATAAATCTTTGTATACGTGAAAATGGTGAACATTTTGAACAATTTTTATGAAATATCTGTTAATCGTTTTATTATTAATTATGCTCTAAATCACTAAAATTAAAATTTTGTCGAAACCATGAGAGGAATCGACTTTTGTCAAGAGTATCTTTTTTGTAGTGAATGAGTTGAATAATTTAGATTTCATATTGAAACTAATTTTTTTCCATTGGCGTAGGAGTTTTAGATGTTTATTTACTGAAAAAATCAAGTTCTACGCCCATGGAATGATATTCATTATGATTATGATATGAGTTTCATTGCCCGATGAGTCTATGCCAACGTACCAAATTTGAAAAAAATCTCATGAGCCGTTCAAAAGTTATGAAGCAAAATCGATTTGAAAATTTCAACTTCAGAGCCGTCTAGCGCCCAAACTAAGCAACTTTTTACTGAGGTAAGTTTGCTTGTATCGAATTGTTTTGGTCTGAAGAATATGTGGTAGCTTTTTGTAAAGACCTTTTAAGGACACCCTGTAGAGTAGAAATCATGTGGTCCAGTGATGTGAAATGTATTTCGTAGAAGAAGCGATTGACAAAAAATAAATTATTCATGCACCACTAGGCAAGTTAAAACCAAAGATATGATATTAAATATCCTCTACTAGATGCACCCTTGCCTCATCAACTTATGGGGAGCATTGAAACGAACATAAGAAAAAGAAAGCTATCGATTCGCCTGGATGTGCAACAAGGGAAGGTACAATCTTTGAAATTTGGTCAACATTATTCAATAACTCACCAATGAAATGATATATTCTGTTTTTTTCGAATTTATCAGTACAGCCATAGGCTGAACAGGACAACTCCATTTCGAACAAAGTTTTAAAATCCTTCCTTGACCTATGGGCTGAACCAGTTTTTTTTTTATCTGTGGACAACACGAAAGGGAAACCTATGATGTTCGAGGAACATCGTGTTAGCCAGCGGTGGAACTTTGGGAGAGTAGGAAGGTGGAAGGTAGAAGGTTGGAATTTTTCTTGAAAGTTTGGAGGTTGTAAGCATAAGGAAAGACTTCACTAGGCAAATAATTTCATAACTTTGCCGTTCTATTGAGGAATGATGCTTGGTATAGCGATGTTCGACAGGTCTCGAGCCTGACACTGTAAGAGTGACCAGCTTGAGCTCGTCTGGTTTGTCTACTAGGAATCGCGCGTGGTGGCATAATAGATGATATCTCCGTTGAGCACCGACCATGAAAGTACCTTTCTACGATGATCTAGAGAGGTCAATGATTTGGTGAGTGTTGTATCATCGACTAGGCAAATAGCTCTCTTCTGAATTGAATCTAAGAGCTTTAGCGTATGTTTGGGGGCTGAGCTCCAAACATGTGAACAGTACTCCAGGACAGGTCAAATTTGTGCTTTGTAGATTATAAGCAGCTGCTGGGATGTGAAGTATCTCTTCGCACGGAATAGAAAAGTTTTTGTGAAGCAGTTTTCGCAATAGACCTCACATGATCGTCCCATGAGAGAGCACTGTTGGTGGTGACACCCAGCATGGATATTGACGACTTCATAGGAACAGTGGTACCCGACATCATCAAATTGGGCATTGTGTGATCAGCCTTCTTGGTGAACATACAAGCTTGAGTTTTAGTTGCATTGAACTGTACTAGATTCTCAGATCCCCATTTCAGAATTCTTGTCAGATCCTCATTTAAAGCATCAACCTGTCTTCGCCTTGCACCTCTGGCCTCGTTGGATGATATAGGGGCTCTAGAGGAAAAGGCGGAATGAAGTGTACTATCATCCACAAAGCTATGAACTGGGCTGGAGGTCACATTCAACAAATCATTGATGTGGAGCAAGAACAAAGTTGGTGCTAAGACAGAGCCTTGTGGAACACCAGCATTGATAGTCATTGTATCAGACGATACTCCGTCTACCACCACGTAGAGTGATCTATCTGCAAGAAAACTCGATAGTAAAAGACACAGTTGGGGCGGCAAACCATATGACGGAAGTTTCGCTAGGAGGCCTTGGTGCCAAACTCGGTCAACTAGGATAATTCACCAATTTTTAATATTCAAACAACAAGTGAGAGAGTCTTTGTATTAACACACATCAATAAACTACGATTAACAAAAGGTTTGAAATAGAAATAGAATTTAGTCGTGCAGTACATACATGAATAGTGTTTGCATACGTCACAATGGTAATACATATAATATAACTAGATTCAATGTATAGTGAATATACAGTCAATAAACAACTCTTGGTACCTCAAGGACGAGGACAGACGTAAAATACAGAAATATAGTAGCACAAAAATATAGCTATTATTAGACAGGCAACGAATTATTTAAGAAGTGAAATAGTTGAAATATTCTACAAATGTGGAAAAGACATTTTGTGAAAGAATATTCTCAATTTTTACTTCAAAAGTGTTTATACTCATGCCAAGAGTCTGAAACTCATTAGGTATCGCGTTAAAAAATTTCAAAGATAGATATAAATAAGATTTTTGCGATTCACTTAATCTATATTTAGGTAGCTTTAAATTTTGGCCCTGGTATCATGGTAGTCCATGTCTTCCTGCATAGTCACTTTATTTTCACCTTTTAATTTTAACACAGACATTCATAAATGGAACAAGATCGCATAATTAATACATGAAATTTTTGAAAAAAGGTTTACAATGGTCATCATATTTAGCGTGTGCCATAATTCTGCCAATTTTATTTTGTAATTTGAATATTACTGACATGATGAACCCCATACTATCAGTCCATGGGTCATCATGCTGTGAAAAATGGCAAAATAAGCTACTCTCAAACAATCTATAGTAACTTAAACAATAGTACAATTCATAGTAAGATAATTGCTTCTAGACCAGATTGTTGAAAAGCTTTCAGATTCATCAGCGTTAGAAATTAAATTTAAGGGTGTAGCGTCGCTTAACAAAAAAGTGGCATCATCAGCATACATTATCGAAGACACATTCGTTAGGTTGAAAAGCATATAATTAATGTAAATAATAAATAATACATGACCAAGGATTGAACCCTTTGGTATTCCATAATTGACTTTTAGAGGTTTTGATATGTCACCGTTAAATGGGCGAGTGGACTAATTTTATTTATACATCGAATCAGAATCTTCACCTGAAGTCTATTCAATTTATAACTTTTTCAGAAATTTTCTTAGTTGTCACATGTAATAGATGATCTATGAATTTCAGAAACTGTCAGATATTTGATTCATAAATTGTTGCCTATCCATCGGAAATATTAGTATTGGGTTGTAGAAATGCAAAATTTCCTTTTGCGATAACCGCTAAATTCATACTTATGATGAATTTGTATTAGATATTAGTTATATTTCACAATGGAATGCATTTCGTCGTATGAACTTGACAAAACTGTATTGGCCTCTCGGATAATGGCGATCTGTGCATACGTTCCCCTGTTGCCGACTACCAAATTCTTCTCCAATTCACGGATCTTTTCAGGTCATTATACATCGTTCGTTTCTGTATGATATAATATATTTGTGTTGTTATTAGGAAAACAATGTGATACCTCTCACTAACCTGCTCACTGTATTTGAACTGATATATGAAATCGCTTATTGAATATAGTTAATTATGTTAGGTATCTATAACCTTCATTTTGCGGTAGAAAATACTTTACTGAAGGAAGTCCATTTGACATAATGAATATTCTCGTGTAAATCCGTTAAAATCAGATATTTTTGTGTAAGAAGTAGAATTTTTTTTCATCAGCCACTGACATTACTCATTATATATTCTGTGTTTTGAATATAACGGGATCTATATGGATGAATAGAACTTCATTAGATCTTTCTTCTGTATTAATTTTCGCAGTGGAGGATGAAGAATGTGATATATTTAATTTGAAATGTTCCAAATTGTTCATAATAAACGACTTGGCAATATCTCCTCTTGAATAGAGATGGATTGTTATAAACCAATAAGGAGAAAGCTCAACAGTCGACGTCACTACGGAATTGACGAATCGTTTATGGTCTCGTTTAAAATAAGCTCCGATATTCAACGATTTTGAAGGACTCTCATGCTCCATCTATGCATCAAAATCATATTCTGATGGATTCTTAAATAGATTGATATCTTTAATTAGTTGATATAGTGAATAAAAGTCTAAGATTCAAGATCAGCCCACTTGCCTATTTGACTCGTTGCTGGCGGCAAGCAAGGTATGATGTGAATAGATTTAAGGCATTTCCTCTGATCCTATAATATTCTAATTTTCTCAATAATACACTGTGGTCTACCATCTCGAACGCTTAAGACATGACAAAAGCTTCTATAATATTTTTATAAATTCGTCAGATTGCATTCATAGTAGATTCTCTGTCTGTACCCAAATTGTGCATTATTCAATAGATTATTTTTCTCAAATATTCAAATAATCAATATTTTAGGACAATTTCAAATAGTTTCGAGATAAAAGTTATGATAGAAATAGGCCTATAGCTGTTTGTGCTGTTAAACTGATACAATGACGATCAATGCTGGTGTTCCACAAGGCTCTGTCTTGGCACGAACTTTGTTTTTGCTCCACATCAATGATTTGTTGAATGTGACCTCCAGCCCAGTTCATAGCTTTGCGGATGATAGTACACTTCATTCCGCCTTTTCCTCTAGAGCCCC
Source organism: Gastrophysa polygoni (assembly GCA_963576655.1). Classification (NCBI taxonomy): domain Eukaryota; kingdom Metazoa; phylum Arthropoda; class Insecta; order Coleoptera; family Chrysomelidae; genus Gastrophysa; species Gastrophysa polygoni. The sequence goes on along the minus strand of OY755091.1, from coordinate 18,626,873 downwards.
TATATCATCCAATGAGGCCAGAGGTGCAAGGCGAAGACAGGTTGATGCTTTAAATGAGGATCTGACAAGAATTCTGAAATGGGGATCTGAGAATCTAGTACAGTTCAATGCAACTAAAACTCAAGCTTGTATATTCACCAAGAAGGCTGATCACACAATGCCCAATTTGGTGATGTCGGGTACCACTGTTCCTATGAGGTCGTCAATATCCATGCTGGGTGTCACCACCAACAGTGCTCTCTCATGGGACGATCATGTGAGGTCCATTGCGAAAACTGCTTCACAAAAACTCGGTTTTCTTTTCCGTGCGAAGAGATACTTCACATCCCAGCAACTGCTTATGATCTACAAAGCACAAATTCGACCTGTCCTGGAGTACTGTTCACATGTTTGGAGCTCAGCCCCTAAACATACGCTGAAGCTCTTAGATTCAATTCAGCTATTCGCCTAGTCGATGACACAACACTCACCAAATCATTGACCTCTCTAGATCATCGTAGAAAGGTCGGCGATCTTTGCCTTTTTTATAGGTACTTTCACGGTCGGTGCTCAACGGAAATATCATCTATTATGCCACCACGCGCGATTCCTAGTAGACAAACCAGACGAGCTCAAGCTGGTCACCCTTACACTGTCAGGCTCGAGACCTGTCGAACATCGCTATACCAAGCATCATTCATCAATAGAACGGCAAAGATGTGGAATTCTTTGCCTAGTGAAGTCTTTCCTGATGCTTACAACCTCCAAACATTCAAGAAAAATTCCAACACCTTCCTTCTTTCCCAAAATTCCACCGCTGGCTAACACGATGTTCCTCGAACATCATAGGTTTCCCTTTCGTGTTGTCCAAAGATAAAAAAAAACTCACCTTTCTTATGCATATGAGTAACTAGTGCTATTTCAAATATTTGAGGATAAGTCCCGCTCTCGATACATGTGTTTAATGTGCAATAGCCATAGCAAGTGAATCAACCAGTTTTAGTGTGAGTGTACATATTTTGCAATATTATGTCGCTATTAGTATGTCGCTTGTATATATTCAGAACGCTAAACCAATTTGGGAGACTATATTTCCGAAGGCGGTATAGTCCGTAATAGGGGAGGTTTTTGGGGGTCAAGCTCATCCTACTAACTTAAGAACTCTTCTGATTTTGGAACCTCTCAATTTTTGTGTGAAATCTACAAATGACAAGACTTCATGATTTATTCTTTTTTATATGGCTATTTTAGGTCTCATAAATGGACTTGATAGTTTGTGTTGGATCATTAATTGTGAAGTAACCTAAAACTACTACTTTTGATTCAACATATTTCAATACAACTGATTGTATCTTATAATTTTTGTGTCGTCATCTAACGTCCAACATGAATTACATGACCATCTTCCCTACATCGTGGTTTCATATAAGAAGAAACAAAAATAATTAATTTTCAAAACAGACGAAAAAGTCCTGAAAATTGTAGATTTTCGAAATCGAAAAAACTATGAAAGTACTTTCAAGATATGAAAACAACCAAAAAAGAAATGTTCGCATTTGTGAACGGCCATTGTCGAAAGTATGGCGGTAACTGAAGTATTGACGGTAAAAATGATTCATTGGAATAAATTAGTTTCACAGTGAAGCTTTTCCCAAACGAACATTTGGATGTGTGTGTATTATTAATCACTTTCTGTACTCGACTAAGTGTACTATATTTCAATATTGATTCATAAATATTTGAATTTCTCTCGTTCCTAGAATTTAATGTTTCCAGAACATGTTCAAAAATTGTTCAAATGTTATTTGCCTAATTTTTGCAAGTTTGAATTCAAAATGTTATTTTTCAAATCGTATATTTGTGTCGATATCCAATCTCGATGAATAACTCTTTTTTTCCATACACTAACACTTTGGTTCCTGTATTCTGGAGTCACTAATTCATCTTCAGAACATGAAGGAATGAGTAATAGTATCTCATTTGAAATTAGTATTTGCTTTTTTTAATTATATCACTATCCATGATGAGATGATGGTTACTAATTCCTGTCTATCAATTTTCAAGTACTTTTATTTTTTATAGGTTGAGTTTTCATTCCGAGGATTTTGTGCCCCTGTGTTCACCGTATTTGAAGAAAAGTGAGTACTTATGTTATAATCTCTTCACAAACCGATTATACTACATGCAAATTTTCTAACAGAAAGAACTATTGATTCAAAATGGATGTTTATTGAACTTCCTGTTTCGTTTTCATCCAATAGAGAAGCCTAAAAGAGTTGCGCGAATATCATATCTCGAGCTTCCTCATTGGCTCAAATTTTTGAATTTCCATTCTGTTTTTGATTCAGAAATATTAATTTTATCATCATTCATGTAGGAGTATACAACCTTATAACCTTCTATACAGGATGTCCCTCCGGGAACAGCATCGATCAATATGTGAAAAACTATAAGTAGGGCGAATTTGAAAACCACAGATAATGATACTACCCATTCCTCTGAAGTTTGGATCGCCGCTTCGTTGACCTTGTTCCTTTAAATTTGTACAACCAGTTGCCAGGTCTTTGAATTATTCTGCTAATACAGTGTTGCCTTTTCATGAGATCCTCAAATATTACAGATCTTGTGATTTTCTTGAGATACATTTGAAATTCGTTCTTGAAATATGCTTGTCTAGTTTTGCATAACTTTCAGCATTAGAGACAGCAACTGTGAATTATACCAGGTGACACGTCATGAACCACACTCGCAATGAATACGTCATTCAAAATCGAAGTTATTGAACATAGTTATGTTTGGATATTTCATGAGAATAGATTTATTAGGAGCTGCTACTTCATAAGTCCGGTGAATAATAAATGCTAATAATGTATCATCATAGTTTATATTACAAAAACATATTGAAACAAGTATATAATTATTATGTGTGCATTTACAAATTCATCAAAATTGTCAACTTCCTATTTTTTTATGAACAATTTTGAAACTAGCATTGCTATTCTTCATTACATAATAAATTCCTCATCTTGAAAATAATTTAGAAAGATATGTATGTGGGAAATATTGCCAGGGATGATCGAATTTATCGAGATTTTTCAACACATCATATATAGCATTGGCAGCGCGACTTGTCACAACATTATCAATGTTTTCAAAGGATATCTTCTCTAAATTGAAAATGGAATGATAAGCACAGGAGTTCTTAATCCTCTTTATAAACTCTTTTCATTATCATTTTGATGCGGATAAATAAATTGGAATCATCCAAATTATCATTTTCTTTCGAGAATTTTTCATAAACTGTGCAATGATGGATTCTCAAACATTTTTTTATCAAATATCCAACAACGTACTTGAAAGCATTTTGTTGTGGTAGAGGTAGGGTCCCTTCATTTACAAATGTATCTTGATCCAAATTCTTTGAATCAAAATCTGAAAGGTTAGTCAAGAGAACACTCAAATCTTCATCGTAATTCATTGATTTCGAATGAATGTAATTTGAAATGAATAATTTTCTGAAGGCACTGGTGAATTGAATAGCGATGGGGTTCATCGCATTCCCACTTTGTTGTCGTATGCTACCAAAAAAGTTTTCTAAAGAATCTTGCGTCAACTTTTTGGTGAAGAGGAAATCAAAATTCTCATTTTTCAGTAATTCTCATAGTGCAACCAAATTTATGGAAATTATGGAAACAATCCAACAATCAATGAACTTTATATTGACTTTACTAAATTTCTTGTAAACTGAAAGTTGTTAAAAAAATACCATCTCTTCCAAAAAATTCACCTGATGAATTTCTCCTTTGAATGCTCCATTGAATTGTTTCTTAGAATATAATTTTGAAGAATTGAAAATACCGAACAGTTTGTCAAGTTTTGATATGAACACTACTGTGGGCAAAGCAGTTTTTGGTAATTCATTGAAGTTAATATATATTTCCGAGCAGCTGCAACAGTGTTGCTTATTATTTGAGTCGCACGAGAAATAAATTCAACATTCTCCGAAAACTTATCATCAAAGACTAATGAAATTATAAATCCAAATGCAGACACATTATGATCAATGTTGTCGCCTTTGGCCACGGGGTACTGTGATTAGCTGTAAGAAGAAAGCGACCAATCAAAACTACTAAAATTGGAGGGCACGGCAATCGTGTAAGCTCGACCTGTGTTTATAGGTTGTTAGCCCTGCTACATGTTGACCAACCTCCAAAATTATGATCAAACAGAAATCAGCTGACTGGCATTTAAATTGGTACAGTTCTCTATCTCTGCCTAATTTCATTCGTCTTGTCTAACCTGCATCTCTGTATGCTGTCTATTCTGTGATACTACTGTGGGTGAGGGCAATTCGGCTAAAATATTTTCAATATGGTGGCATTTCCGGTTGTACCGGAAGTTGATATCAACTTGCCTAGTCCGAATGGGACACTCTGTATATTATTTCATTTTCAGATTCTATGAAAGATTCTAGGTAAAATTTGTTGTCCTATACCTGAGTCTAGCCGATTTCGACATATTTTGAATTTTATGTTAACAATTACATAAGCAGGCCTTAACACTATCAATTTCTTCTTTACGAAATTTTCGATCATTCGATTGGGGTTGGTTTCCTTAAAGAAGATCTGTTTTAGTGTATGTGTTGATATTTTGATAATAAATAAATATAGGGTGATCAGAAACTAATATTGACAAATACTTTGGAAAAAACGTTATAAGTCATTTATTTTCAAATGAAAATCCCCTATTTTTATAATTTCATTCATCATTGAATTAGATTCATTAATGAATGCATTCAAATAATCTTCATTCGAATAATTCGAACGAGTTGGCATGATTGTTCACAATGGCATTTCCATGACACTTCATTGTTTGTATCACAACCACGAGCGCCTTCGCCAACTAAACTCAAGAAAATGCAATTTTTCGGAACAGAGATGTTAATTCGCCCATTATTTTGAAAACTACAATTGAAATACTTTTGAAATAGACAATCTTAATTAAAGACTTTCAACGAGTTTTCCAAAGTAATTCTCGATGTTAGTTTCCTAATTTATTTCGTATCAATATATCGGCACAGTAAACTAAAGGAGATCTCCTTCTATAACGAAACCAACCTCAATCGAATGATTCAAGTTTTCGTATAGGATGAATTGATAGTTATGTGGCCTGCAAACGTCATTTTCGACATAATATTAAAAATATGTCGAAAATGGCTAGACTTAGGTATAGGACATTATGCATAAAATCTGCCTTCAGTCTATTTAAAAGTTAGTTTAAATCCCATTTAAAATATAAATACCTCTCCAATATATAATTTCTTCAAAGTGTATTATGGTTACAATAACGCAGTCGATGGATGGAAATATCTTACTTATATTGAATTGAACTGAATTGAGGAATTGAACGTAATGATGCAAACGGATTCCATAGATATCAATGAAAAAGCAATGATATGCATTATAGATTCAATGAAAGAAGATGAACCCACCCACCCGATAAAATATGTCCTCAAAGGATAGAGATGAAGCACAGAAGGCAAGCAGAAAAAATTTAAATCAAAGAGGAGAATAAAAATGAATTTCATGTTAGCAATGATTTCTGCAGAAACCACTCAAATATAAATGATGAAATAAATGAAATTGAAATTTATCACAATTCTTCGAATTATTTCACAGAAAAAACTGATGATGATATCCAATTAATGGTGTTGAAATGAGTGCTCAGTATGATCTATGTGTAAAGACAAATATCAACATTCGTAGTTTATCTAGATTCACTCAATGCTCTCGAATTTGTTTCCTGCAATTGAGATTCAAAGATCAGTTAATCATTATAACACCTGTAGTAGTAAAAAATATGCCATTCGAATCGATTCTGGAAAACTAGGAAGACTAATGTTTTCATCGTACTTAGAAAGAATGGATATGAACAATTTCTGTTTTTCAATGGATGTATTGAGGAGAATTCCACAAATTTTCTGAAGTTCTCAGATACAACTCATTTTAAATTGATTTTTCATTTGCGAAATAATCCTGAAATAATTCAAATTTAACCGTTAAGATTTTCTTCGTGTCTTAGATTCAAACCAAAACCAAATCTGTAGTGGAGTGGAGTGGAAATCTGAAAGTTTGTATCAACATGTGCCGTGAAAACAAGAAATTATAGAATATTCACACTATGCATTGATTGGTTCGAAAAAAAAACATAATTTCACTTGGATTGCTCTGAAATTCTGCACTCCCTCTTATAATAATAATAATAAAGCGGCTTTATTCATCATTTCAGTTTCTACAAAAAAAAGAGAACAAAATGTCGGACTGATGAATCGGCGAAGTGTCAGCTATAGCTGTTTTTCAACTTGACCTCAAAAAATAAAATAAAATAATAAAAAAAAAAATAATTCAAACAGGTGAAAAAAAATATATATATCCTAACAATTACAAATCAAATTACCTACTATAACAAGATAAAGAGGAAACGACATTGAAGACAAACGTCATCATAATTTTGTACCTAGTTTTGAACGTAGGTTAGTTCCTAGATTTGTATTGATACATAACAAACCTACATCGTAAACCAATACAGTATTCAGAAGCGGGAAGTTTCGTACCTAGTTTTGAACCTAGTTTAGTTCCTTGTTTTGTATCGATACATAACAAACATACATGGAAAGCCAAAACAGAATTCAGAGCGGTATCTATCAACGTAAGAACAAAAACTGCCTATTCTTCAGGAGAAGTTTCAATCGCTTTTTAAAGTTACTCAGTGTGTATAGTCTGAATTCATTGGGTAACTGATTGTAAAGTTTGGCAGCATTGTACGAAAAACATTTCGTATAAATTGAAGTGGAGTGAGGAGGAATTACAAGAAGGTGTCTATTACGTGTTCTGAGGTCATTCAATGCCGAAAAAGTATTCAATTTTCTATGCAGGTATTTAGGAGTTTTCGTTACAAGAACTTTATGTGTAATAGACAGTAAGTGAAGATTTCGAAGATCGTTCAACCTCAGCCAACCAGAGTTATTAAAAACAGAGCTTATATGATCAAATTTCCGAATACCGGAGGAGAATCTAATACATGAGTTTTGTATTCTTTGAAGACGATACTGATCAGATTTCAGGAGGGCAGGTCCGTAGACGCTATCACAATAAGAAAGTTTGGACATTATCAATGTTTCGCATAAAGAAAGCTTCAAGTGCTTGGAAAGCAATTGTCTGTTAGGAAAGAGTTGTTTGAGGATGTTGAAGGACGCTTGGCAAAGATGGCTGACATGTTTGGTGAATCTCAGCTCAGAGTCAATCCACAGTCCAAGATTTTTGCATTCCTTGACTATAGGCAAGATATCAAAACCGATTTTTATTTATTTTCATATCTTCACGAGCACTGCCCACTTTCTTTCTCGACCCGAAGAACATGACCTGAGATTTTTTTGAATTCAAGCGTAAATTGTGCGCGGTGGAAAACTCGTATAATTTATTCAAACCTTTATTTATATTATTTTGTGTTTCGTTTACAAGTAAAGAATTAAAAGAGACAGAGTTGAGTATCATCGGCGTAGTTATGAATTTTGGCATGTTCTATAATTTCAAAAAAATCAGAAATATATAAAGAGAACTGTGACATCCTGTACAGTCAGTTGAAGCTACCTAATGCCTCAGACAATTGCGCATGTCCTTCCTTGTTTTCGCGAGTACAGATCAGCACCACCTATTCAGGACAGTGTAGATTTGGGTTCTGTAAGTGTATGTAAGTTTGGGGTTAATAGAGCATTTACCATTATCGGCATTTTATTGTTAAAACCCCAAGACATCACAAGAACAATAGTGGCCCTAAAATAGACCCCTGGGGAACACCGTAACCAACCGGCAATGCATCTGACTCAATACCTTCCAAGACGACGCGCTGTGTTTTTTTTTTTTTTTATCTGTGGACAACACGAAAGGGAAACCTATGATGTCCGAGGAACATCGTGTTAGCCAGCGGTGGAATTTTGGGAAAGAAGGAAGGTGTTGGAATTTTTCTTGAATGTTTGGAGGTTGTAAGCATCAGGAAAGACTTCACTAGGCAAAGAATTCCACAACTTTGCCGTTCTATTGATGAATGATGCTTGGTATAGCGATGTTCGACAGGTCTCGAGCCTGACAGTGTAAGGGTGACCAGCTTGAGCTCGTCTGGTTTGTCTACTGGGAATCGCGCGTGGTGGCATAATAGATGATATTTCCGTTGAGCACCGACCGTGAAAGTACCTATAAAAAAGGCAAAGATCGCCGACCTTTCTACGATGTTCTAGAGAGGTCAATGATTTGGTGAGTGTTGTGTCATCGACTAGGCGAATAGCTCTCTTCTGAATTGAATCTAGGAGCTTAAGCGTATGTTTGGGGGCTGAGCTCCAAACATGTGAACAGTACTCCAGGACAGGTCGAATTTGTGCTTTGTAGATCATAAGCAGTTGCTGGGATGTGAAGTATCTCTTCGCACGGAAAAGAAAACCGAGTTTTTGTGAAGCAGTTTTCGCAATGGACCTCACATGATCGTCCCATGAGAGAGAACTGTTGGTGGTGACACCCAGCATGGATATTGACGACCTCATAGGAACAGTGGTACCCGACATCATCAAATTGGGCATTGTGTGGTCAGCTTGAGTTTTAGTTGCATTGAACTGTACTAGATTCTCAGATCCCCATTTCAGAATTCTTGTCAGATCCTCATTTAAAGCATCAACCTGTCTTCGCCTTGCACCTCTGACCTCATTGGATGATATAGGGGCTCTAGAGGAAAAGGCGGAATGAAGTGTACTATCATCCGCAAAGCTATGAACTGGGCTGGAGGTCACATTCAACAAATCATTGATGTGGAGCAAAAACAAAGTTGGTGCCAAGACAGAGCCTTGTGGAACACCAGCATTGATCGTCATTGTATCAGACGAGACCCCGTCTACCACCACGTAGAGTGATCTATCTGCAAGAAAACTCGATAGTAAAAGACACAGTTGGGGCGGCAAACCATATGACGGAAGTTTCGCTAGGAGGCCTTCGTGCCAAACTCGGTCAAATGCTTTGGAGATATCCAAGGCTACAGCCAGAGACTCCCCATGTTTCTCTATTTACACCTGCCACTTATGTGTCACATAGGCAAGCAGATCTCCAGTTGACCTCTGGTGACGAAAGCCATATTGCCGGTCGTTCACGATTCTTGAGCTCTCTAGATATCGGATGAGCTCGATGTTGATTGCTTTTTCCATTACTTTAGAGATCACAGATAGTAGTGCAATCGGTCTATAGTTGTTAGGGAGGGTTTTCTTGCCCTTCTTTGGAATCGGTTGGACCCTAGCTTTCTTCCAGTCAGAAGGAAATACGCCGAGTTTGTACGAAAGGGTGAACAACCTGCAAAGAACTGGTGTTAGTTCTGGGGCACATTTCTTGAGAACAATAGGCGGTATTCCGTCAGGCCCCATAGCCTTCTTGACGTTGAGGCTGAGCAGAATGTGTCTGATTGTGCGTTGCCGGAAGACAATTTCTGGCATACGGTTATCGATGGTAGCGATTTTGGGAAGTTCCTGGCCTCGTGGATCCAAGGTAGAATTGTCTGCAAACATTTTGGCGAAGGTGTTGGCTTTTTCATGAGGTGTTATAGCCAATGTATTATCATCCTTTGTGAGGGGAGGAAATGAGCTAGAAGTGAAATTTCTCCCGATTGCCTTGGCAAACGTCCAAAATGAACGGGAACCATGAACACTCTATGAGCTTCGATCTTATTTTCGTGTTGTATGCCTCTTTAGACTCATCTATCGTTCGATTGCATGTATTCCTAGCTTCAACATATTCAGCTCTAGTTTGAGGGCTTGGGTTTCTGCGCCAACGACGGTATGTTGCTTGCTTCAATGCGACAACCCTAGAACAGGTTCTATTGAACCATGGTTCACCAGTGGTTCGTGATTTGGTGCTATGTGGTATGTAAGTTTCCATTCCCAGCATGATGATTTCCGAGATCTCTTCAGCACATTGCGTAGGATCTCCCGATTCAAAACACATTCTCCTCCAAGGAAACTCAGAAAAAAACATGCAAAGGCCATCCCAGTCGGCTGAATTGTAATGCCAAACAGTGCGTGGGGGTGTTGGACTGGTTCGCGGAGTGATGTAAGGACATATCGTGGAGATGAGTGTGTGGTCTGAGTTTCCTAGTGGTGCACGGACTTTCACTTCATACGGTTCCGGATTGTTAGTGAGGAACAGGTCGAGCGTATTGGCATAATGATTGCTGATATCAGGGATCCGTGTGGGTTCGTTTATCAGTTGCTCAAGACCATAGGTGATAGCGAAAGCCTCAGCCAGACGTCCTGCGTCGTCTGTTTTGTTCGAGAATTTGAGCCAGGTGGAGTTGTGGACATTGAAATCCCCCATGATGATGATTTCAGCTGCTGGGTGATTCTGTTGGATGAAATCAAGTTTCAGAGAAAGGAATTCGAAGAGGTCACCAGGAGTTGGTTCGTTTGGTGATAGATAAAGGCAGCAGATGAACTTTGTCTGTTTGTGGTTATCGATCTTGAGCCACATTACATCGAATTCTTTCGGTTCCAGTTCCTCCTCACGATGGCATTTCTGGAAAAGAGACATAAACCTCCTCTGAATCTGAAACGGGTATGCAGCTCATATCCAGGGCAGAGCATATAGGTCGTATTAGTTGATGAGTTGACCTGCGTCTCAGTTAAAGCCAGTATATCTGGTTTCTCAGCCTGTAGATGGTAATGAACATCGTTTATATTTTTGTTCAGACCTCGGATGTTACAAAGGTCTATTTTTAAATTCAGATGTTTCGATGGTGAACCCCCTCGAGCACCTCTCGCCCGGAAATCCGAATGGAGAGGTATTTTACTTCCGGAGTGTTTTACCCTAGGAGAATTCATCATCTAGATTTTTCTTCAGCTGAAATGGGCGGTTTGGGTTGGGAAGAAGGAGATAGGGTATGGGGATATGACCGGAAGCATCGACCAAATACTGAAACATGGGAGTTACCCATTTCACAGCACCTCTGTCGATGTGGTGGTGTCGCACCGGGCGATGATGGGAACCATCATCTTCCACCTATGGGTATCCATTTAGTCGCCTCTTACGACAGGCAGGATTTACCAAGTGTCGAATGGTCGTGTGTATCGAAGGCCTCACTGTAATCCAATAAAACTAAACAGGAAACTTCACCATTATCCGCGGCCTTGAAAAGATCATCCGTGATTGACAAAAGAGCGGTAGTAGTGCTGTGTTCAGTGCGAAAACCAGATTGTACAGAAGTGATTATTTCATGTGCATATATGTAATCTGCCATTTGATCTTTCATGATCATTTCAAGGGCTTTGGAAAGGGAAGGCAGGATACTTATAGGTCTCAAGTCGGAGAGCTTAGTGGGAGAGTTGCATTTAGCCTGAGGAATAATCTTGGCGTGTTTCCATTTCGAGGGAAAGATGTTCATGTTAATCGCCGTATTGAAAATGAATGTTATATGTTTGATTAACTGGGACTGCACCAATTGTATCATACTAATGGAGATTTCGTCTGTTTCTACTGCGTTACTTTTTATTTTATTCAGATATTCATTTACCGTTTCTGAAGATATATTTTTGAAAGAGAAGACAGTCGAAGAATATCAAGTGACCTTAGCGTGTTATACATAACTTTAGAATTTTTCCTGTGCAGGACATGTTCGAGATATGCTTTTTTTCGCGACGTATTGCTCCAGTTGTGTAATTTCTCAAGTCAGTATAACTTTTCCAAGACGCAGAGTTTCTCAACTTTTTGTACCTGCTGAAAGCTCTATCCCTGAGTCTTATCATTTCTTTAATATTGTGAGTTAGCCAAGGAGCTGGTGGTTTGGTGACTCTTATGGTTCGAAAAGGAGCGTGTGTATTGAAAAGTACGAGCAAACCGTGATTGAGGTAATCTAACATTTCATCCAGAGTTCCTAATTCGAAGATTATATTCCAGTTGTGAGATATCAAATGTTCATTGAATAGGGCCACGTAGAAATTAGAAAAGTCACGGTAAGTTATAAACTTAGGTTGTCTTATAGATTTGTCACAGTCAATTTTACAACTTACTGCCAAATGATCTGATATTCCATTGATATCCAATACCTCGGTATTTAAAATATTTTCTGGATTCGAAACTAGTAAAACATCTATCAGAGTTTGACTTCGAAGAGTGATTCTCGTAGGTTCATTTACCAACTGAGTGAAGTTGAACATCTCCATATGAACTGAATCAAAAGATCGCATCGGTTATCATTTGCTAATAAATTAATATTCAAATCTCCTCCAAACACAATAAAATCATATTCGGGTATCAAATATAGCTATTGTTTCCTCCAATTCATTGAGACACGCTATAATGCTGGCTGAGGGTGGACGATATAAAATTCCGAACAAGTAGGTACGACTTTGATTGGTTACAGAAATCCAGAGTTGCTCTAAAAAAAGACTGACCTGCGTGTATACGATTTTATAATTTACGGAGTTTCGGACATAAAAAGCAATACCTCCTCCTCTAGAATTTCTGTCTGCCCTAATGAGATCATATGACTGTATTGCAACGGTGTCTGAATGTATATCTTCATGCAGCCAAGTTTCGGATAACCCAAGAATGTCATAATTCTCATTATTTATAAAATCATTGAGTATATCGAAGCCACTGCACAATGATCTGACATTCAGGAGGAGATAACTTATATGTGTATTCATATCTTCTCGAAAATCGATGAAGAACTAATTGGAATATTAAAAATATGAACACGAGCAGTAATAATTTCGATCAAAACACTTGAAAAACCAAAACGGAACCGCAATTCCGGGATATATATCTACCTTATACATTAATTCAGTCTGTTTTTGTACTTCTCGTTTTTATAGGACTGTAACGATATGTTTTGCTTCTTTATCTCTTGGCATGGGATGTTTTCCTTTGCGCCTGTGGTTGAGTTTGGATTGGATTTTCACTTGAACTTTCTTCACTATCGGTGACAAAATTAGTATTGTTTTCTAGACTTCTCAGGTCGTCTACGGAGTAGGGCTTGTTGTTGATATACAAGGTGAATAACATACTTGTAAACTATTAATTTTTGTTTTCTTAGGTGAATCACCCAGTATCATACTCTCGCATTCGAATCGGTACTTCAGCGGCTGTTCACATAAATAGAATTGAATTATCATCAAATTCATATTTATTTACAGTTACAATTAATGGAATATTAACGATTGATAGTATACTCTTCTTGATATCATTTTGTGAAATACATCATCAATATTCGTCTCGATATCCCAGTTAATTCCATAATTGATGTAGGTCTCCAAATGACCTGATCGACAAATATGCAGAATATCTATTGAGTAATGGGATTCAAGGAGTTCTAGGTGAGCTCTTCGAGAGATAATGTTATTTCAAACTAACATTCATGCATTTCAGTCAATGACGCCATGGGAGAAGGAATGTCAATGTCAATCTCCGAGAGGAAATTAGTAACGGAGCGCTGGGCCAACGCCGTCAAAGCAACGAACCAGCATTTAATGGTGCAAATTGGTGGATGCCCCTTACCTGACGTTTTGGAACTGACCGAACATGCCGAAAGTACCGGGGTAGATTCATTACTGTGTCTACCAGAATTGTTCTACAAGCCATCAAATACTAGACAACTAATAGATTATTTGAGGGTTGTATGTGATGCTGCTCCTAAAACACCTGTTCTTTATCATCACATTCCTGGATATACCGGAGTCAATTGTAAGTTTATGTAATTCATTTTGAGGAAGTAGATGATTAAATACAGGGAGCACGCGCAGGTTAGAATAAATTCAGTAAAATATCTATAAAGCAATTGAAAGTGCATCATGTAACGTCATCAGTGTCGTAGATAAGACGTCATCGTATGTTTTAAAGTCATGACCAACTTTTATTAGTGCCATTGAGAAGGGCCCATTTTTCTAAATATACAACGAGACAAATCTTGATGTGTTACATTGAAAAAAATTGAAAAAAATATAATTTCATATATTTTTGTAAGTAATTTATATTCTAACGCAGTCGACAAAGTATCAAAAGTAAATATTCGTAGTGCCTACCAATTACTCCATGATAACGAGCGAGACGACTCTCCTAATACATTTGGGAAGTGATCAGTCTGATTTCCTCCATAATTCTTCTTTTCAGATCTTCAATATTATTAGGACGATTCACCTAAACTTTCGATTTCAGATATCCCCTCAGGAAATAATCGAGTGAAGTTAAGTCCATTTATTGAGGAAATAGTAGTTAAGGTAATTTCGGACAATGCGTCAATAATATATTTTCTCAATTCTCTTTCAATGTAAACCATCAAAACTTTTATCGTTCTGTATGCAGGCAAATGAGCCCTTTCCAATGGGACTATCAAGAGATAGGCTTACCATTGACAAAATGACGATGACGTCATATCTACGACACCGATGACGTTACATAAAATTAAGCGCAATATAAAATTAAAGTTGACGTGTCAGCGATTTTCTTTTTGCATCATAGATATTTCACTGAATTCATTCCAACCTGTGCGTTCTCGCATATGTATGTATAGATATTCGCCTAAGAAAGCAGGAAAAAAAAACTTGAAGTACTCTGACGTATTGATGTTGAATATTTGCACCTAAACCTCCAGAGATACGCTATTGTGCATGACTCCAATAACTACATCAGTTATATATTTTTCATAATCAAAGCGTCTCTACCAATTTCACGGTGATTTCCGCGAATGAATTCATTGAACATTGTCTATCAAAAATCCTTCATCCGTAAGGATGAATGAAACAAAAATTAATAAATCTCACAAAGTTACGAAATCCTGCACATCCACCCATCTTGAATCCGGATCAGTGCAATAGACTAATAGTTTTCTAGTAGGCATTCTTCTGTATTAAGATTCTTCAGTGCCTATGTATTAGTGTGATGATTACTAACTTCTTTCTTTTTTCTTTGAATTTTCTATAAGAAAACCTACTACTTCACATCACTTCACCTACTTTGGCCTTCTTGGAACACCGTTAATTTCGTTTCATCAACAACTGGGATAAAATATAAATTTCGATAAATATTGGAAACCTTTTCCTAAAATCTACTTTCAGTTTCTGTTGATACGTGAACCTTCTCCTGAAGTAGCTGGCTTCAATTTCGGCCGAATAAATCAACTACACAGATTTCAAATACTCTTCGTAACGTTCTCCTGATAAATGATACATTTAGAAATTACTTTACTGATAGTTTTCCAACTTCCAAGAGTCCAGAAGTTTTCTCGTAATATATTCAATAATATTGGCTTCCAATATAACTCAAAAATCTCTTATCTCCTATGCTTTTTAAACTTTCCTTTTGTATGATCCACAAAACCTTTTGTTCCGCTTCCTCGATTTCCTCCTTTCACAAATTTCAATTTTTTCTATGATTTTTGTGCATTGAATTATATGCAGAACCGTTTTATCCATACAATGAGCCTCAAAATTTTCTGGAATTGTGACAAATACTGATAGTACCAAGAAAAATCTTTTTTTTCTTGCGTTGACAACACGAAAGGGAAACCATTGATGTTCGAGGAACATCCTGTTAGCCAGCGTTGGAATTTTGGGAGCGAAGGAAGCTTTTGAAATTTTTCTTGAAATGAGGGTGGTGAGCATCAGGAAAGTTTTCAATAAGCAAATAATTCCACAACTCTGCCGTTCTGTTGAGGAATGATGCTTGGTATAGCGATGTTCGACAGGTCTCCGTTTAACAGTTTAGCGGTAACCTGAGTTACCTACCAGGAATCGCTCCTTGTGGATTAATAGACGATATTTCCGTTTAGCACCGACCGTGGAAGTATCTATGAGAAAGTGTGAAATCGCCCACCGTTCTACGATGTCTCGTCTGAATAGAATTGTAGATCGTGAGCATTTGCTGGGATGTAAAGTGCTTATTCGCACGGAACAGGTTTTTGTGAAGCAGTTCTCGCAATGGACCTCACATGATTGTTTATGAGAGAGCGCTGTCGGTGGTGATAATGAGGATGGATTTTGCCGACTTCATTGGAACACTGGTACCTGAAATCATCACATTGGGCACTGAAGCATTGAAGATACTAACTTCAGTTCTTGTTGCATTGAACAACTAGATTTTCAGATCCCCATATCAGAATTCTAGCCAGATCATCATTTAAAGCATCGACCTGCCTCCGTCTTCCACTTCTTCTTTCTTGCACGTCTTGCATATTGTTGATTTTGATTAACAACAAAGTTGATACCATCACTTACAGTGATCTATTTGCAAATAAACTCGATAGTAAAAGACACAGTTGGGGCGGCAAACCATATTATCATTGTTTTTTAGCTCAATTAGTTGATTGTTTCATAAGTCACTAATATACCCCTCATTCGAAATAATACCACGGTAATACGAAATGAAAATGATGAAAATATTGTGCGGTGTTTCGCAAAACCCCGTCTCAAGAACTGGGCGAGCGGTACAAGAGTGCAGCAAAACGATCATTTCCAGAGATCTGTTGAAAATAGATCTTTTTTCTATCGAGATGAAATGATCATAACGAAATTCCGTAATTTTTGATTCACAAAAAAAAATGATTTTTCATTTATTGGGTATTGAAGGAATGAAAGTTAAGTAAAGAAGATTTCTCAGATTGGTATCGATATTTTTCTCTCTACCAATGGAGAGTGTCGTAATTTTTATAATGGAAGTATTCATTGAGCCAAGCGTATAAACCAAGCATAAGTTGCTCTGGGATCGTTTTGAGGCTGAAAGAATCATGAAGAATATATCGTCGAAGAAAAATAGGATAAGATTTCTATAGTCATAATTCTAATAAAGGTATCCTATGCTGACCTATCGTCACATTATTCATATCGCTATCTGAAGTGGTGAAGCTGTGTAAGAAAGTATATGTGGAACCTCCATAGACTGGGTATTGATATGTTGTAGCCTGTGTCGTCGAAATGACTTCCTGTTCGGACTCTACTGGTGGAGGATATATCCATATCTGAACCAAAACTATAATGCACTATTTGGAACGATACTCTTCCATCGGGAAATGGGATGTTAGACTGCCTTTGTTCCAATCTCTCATATACGGGGTGGTTATACCTTGCAGATATATACTCTGCGATATGCCTCCAACCTCAAGTTGGATCCTCTTTTGGATTCCATTTCATTGGATGTCCTCTACATCAGAAAGAAAAATCCACAATATGCTATCAAATCATCGATATGAAATGAAAAAAATGTTTCCTTCTCGACTGACACTATAGGTATTATTTCCCATATAAGTCATTCTTGTTGGTGCCAGAGGGTGAGTGTCCCGAAATTCTCTCACCATAACTCTCTGGCCTACTTGAAGTTGTGCTGGTGCTTCCCTTGATTCTGGATAATTTTCGCGTAGAAACATTTCTTGGTTGAAGTTTAAAAGTTGAGCTTCTTGTCTATTGACATTACAATCATGAAGGTGTGGATTGACCCATTGACCACTATGCAAAACGAAAGTAGCACGGTTTTTCCTATCTCTCAATGAGAACATGATTTCCGGAAGATCTGAATCCTTGAACCACAGTTTTACCCGTCAATGCCTTTTAGAAATTGTGGTGTCGTCTCTCAACAGGATTAGCTTTTTGGTGAGAAATTGGTGTAGTGAAATGGTTGACATAAATTCGCCCCAAAATATTCTCCCAAGAGTTGCTGTGAAATTGGGGACCGATGTCAGTGATAGTTGACTCCGGATAACCCGCCCATGTTCTAGGAACTTGTCAGTTAGAGTGTGTGTTCAGAAAAAGTTGAAAATTTCAGGATTCATGTTCATCCGATATCAATCCTTAGGACCACAAAGTTTGGTCGGATCATAAATTCACGTCAAGAGTTGCAAGACAGAATTCAACATCACTTTGATAACTTCATAGAGGATCCTGAACTGCTTAGAAGATGATTGCATTCCTTATAAAAAAAAAGCATAGAATTCTACATTCGTATCATGTATTGATTGAATATTTCATGTGTTGAGTCATATTTTTTTGAATACATTGTATCGAGTTCTGCCAAGAGTACTTTTTTGTTGTGATATTGAATGATGTTCAGATTTACATAGAATTTGAACTAGAAATTCTAATCTCATAGAAGCTACTCGGTACGAACCGTGTAACGTAGTGCGAACTTTGTTGATTTTGTTCTTCAGTTTTTTATTTATATATGCATCCATAATATTCATACATATTATTATTATTCGTTTTTCAAGATGCCCCTTGAGTCAACTGTGACCCGAAATTCCTATTTTTACTGGGAGTAATGCAAGCCCTCGACTTTCCCGCGAAAAGTTGCTGATATTTGAATATGCCTGTCCTAGGATTTTTCCCTTCAGAGTCTGGTTCTCTTGGATTTCTTTTTTTTTTTTCGTGAGTTCACTCTCAAGTGCGCACTCCCAGACCATAAGAAGATCAAAATACAATAAAGATAAAGGGTGTTCATGTTCTGTTCTTTGCTAGCTTGTTTGTCATATTGTCCCCATAGAATTATTATTATATAACTCTTAGTGCATCTGATGCGGTGGTACATAAGTTGAAATTCATGTTTTGTTGCAGTGAATATGGCCCACGTTCTGAATGAAATATCAGGAAAAATTCCGAATTTCTGTGGCCTCTTATACACGTCTGAAGATTTGGAAGAAGGTGTGGCAGCTCTGGAAACAGGTGCGAAAAAATATGTCGTCTTTTTTGGGGAGGAGAAGGTAATGCATTATATTGAATTCCTGTAAACAAGTATGAAATTGGTCAAGTGTTTTTAGCTTTTAACTGGGGCATTTCTAATGGGTTTCGAATCTGCTATTCTGCCATCACTGAATATGTTTCCTCATTATATCATGGATATATCAGAAGCTATCAAAAAATCCAAAATAGGCGAGGCTAGACAAATTCAAGAAGAACTTCTAGCAAAGTGTTCTATGATCAAAAAAATTGGTGAGTACAAACATCATATCAGTATCCTTCAAATATAATATTTAAAATTTATTATAAAAAAGTGTACTGGATTTGATATCAAATGGTTGCACGCTCCGTTAATATTTCTGGGGTAGTTTTCGTTTCTCCTCAATATGAATGAACGTATCGCATGTTATTCAGAATTGATATTTTCATTTGTTGTTACTATGAACTATGTGAACGTTAACATGTACAGACAAAAACCACCCGACTAATCAATCTATAAAATAGCAATATGTTGTCTCTCGTCTGTACAAAATGATATCACAGATTCCTGTGGCCGAAATAGTATGATTGAACTAAACTAACCTCCATGAGAGAATATTTATAGTGCTGGCGGCGCAAGACGAATATCAGAAGAAAAAAACTTATTCAGTATAGAAAGCAAGCTGCTTCGCTAGTCGAATCATCCCTCATAGACTAAGAAATGTATACCTGTATTTCATCATTGTATATTTGAAAATAGCTATTTTTTCATTTCAAAAATATATTCGTTCAAATATTTCAAGAAATGTAAATTAATCTGCACTAAAACATAGTTAGTCATGCTCAAGAGTCAATGGGGAAAGAGAGGACGTGGCGCCAGTTTTGTTCTTCAATTATTGAATATAAGTTCTTATGGACTTATACTTTTTCGATAACTTTTCAAATAAACCCTGTTGGCAGGGAGCAAAAATATACGGGAATATCCTTTACGTAAAGTTTGGCTTGCGAAAATAATTTACGGTAGTTGTTTTACCTTTACGGTTTGTCAGTTCCACCAGATGAGATATTATGTACATGGTGGTCCAGGTTATAGTAACAATAATTCACCATATCGAAAAATAAGTCGACATGCATAATATATTTTTTTCAAATGCTTCCTAAGGGATATACAGCCTTTCAAGTTACTGTTTTGGAAATCATTTTTTTTTCGAGTTCCCTGATCAAATCAGAAAATAGTGAACTTTTTTTTGGATTGAAGGCATTTAACTGAAAATTTTCGCCTTAATTACCAAAGAAGGTGTTTTTTTATCCCAACTTAACAATTGGAAGATGGGAATGATAATGTGAAATCAATAGTAGAAAAGATATCCGACTATAAAGTTCTGCATATTAGTGTAGGGAATACATAATATTTCACAATTGTAGATATTGTTGATTTGTATATTTGTGTTTTCACTTGCACGAATGAGTGAGAATTCAAATGATACACGATTAGCTAATGCGAACCATGAGCGCCGCCATATTGGCCTTGGCTGCTTTGCCGACCGCCTTTCGCTCCACTCCTACTCCGCGGCCGGCTGTAACGCGATATGCGATAAATGAACGAACAAATTCGAGGCGATTTAATAAGAATTCAACTTGAAGAAAGTCACTCACACTAGTTCTAAGATTTCGATATGAGATAATTGAATTTGAACAGAAATCACATAGACGCGCGAGGGCTAATTCTGGACAGAAAAATAACTGGACATGCATCGTTTCATTTTATTCAAGTCTATACGCACTAAATGAATCATAACTACAGCGTTTCAATAACAACTCATACAATCAACTCGTGAACCAAGCTTCAAATCAGAATTTTTCAAGAGCGCCTGAATTTTTATCAAAATGGAACAGGAAAATAGAAAAAAAGTTACTAAAAAAAACCAGTAGCGTAGAAAATAGGGAGAGAAAAGTGAAACCATCTATCTACGTCACTCTACAATTTTGACGTCAAGTAATGAGTATCCATTACATAAGCTGATCACAAACGCTCTTGGAAAAAAATAAGTCGACTCATTTTTTGATGGACCATCGGATGATGAATCATTGCTACTATAACCTGGAGCACCCTGTATATGGTATACCTTCCTCTAGTCTGATTCCCTCGTTTCAAAAAGCAGGCGAAATCCTATTTTCCTTCCACACCTTCCTATCTGAACAAGGCACTTGGAATTATCAAGAGGTATTTTCTTTTTGATGTTTCCTCGTATCCTCGAATATTTAGAGGGGTCATGGAAGCGATTGTAATTTATACCTAGCTCGTATCCGAGCTGCCGCACATGATTGTCTACATTAATTTTTGGACGATCTCACCGATGAGCTCCTCCAAAGATATATTGTCCAAAGATATATTGTCCACTAGATCGATCTTAGATAGGGAGGAATCCAAACGAATTATGAGAAGTGTTCTCACTTTTTTGGCAGTCTGTTATTGATAAAATGAAATATGGACTATAGAAATTCACTCATTTTTAGGATCATTTATTCCTGCGATGAAATTTGCCATGAGCTTACTGTCACCAATAAATGTTGGGTTGGCTAGGTCACCACTCAAGAATTTAACTGAGAATGAAAAAAGTGACCTGCAACAAAAATTAGATTCCAAACCAACTCAAGAAATACCTGATGAATGAATATAATGGGAGAAAAATAATTCTGTACTAAACAAGTTCTTGTATATTTGAAACTTTTTCCACAGAAAGATAGATGAGATATTTTTTCATAGAATCTGTTAATTAATTCACTAATAAAACTATTTCTGAAAAGTGTGTCTTAGTGATCCTTATTATTTTCTGTGAGCCGTTGGTTTTTGCTCGCGCAAGGGGTCCGCAAATTTTTGTGGCTCCAATAGTGTATTTATAAACAATCAGTTCACAGTTGCATTCGTAGATAATATTCATTGATTTTTTCAAGTCTTCTGTGTATTTATTTAATCGTCTGCTCGTAAAAGTTCCTCAAAACCATAAAAAAAAATGTTCTGATCGAGTTGAATCAATAGGTTTGGGGTTTGGAATCTTAGATAAATCTTGGGTGTCCGCATATTTAAACAGGGGCCCGTGAATGGAAAATGGTATAGAACCGCTGTATCTCAGTTTTAGTTAGTGATTATGAGAGGTGAAGGTACTGTAAGACTTCAAAACTCATAAATGGAATATGGTTCGTTTCAGCCATGAAAAAATTAAAGGCATGCAGACATCAAAAAATTTTCTTTCAAACGATGCATCTCTATCATACTTTCAATCAACAAACTACCGATGTTAATGACTTTTTTGCATTCTCCTCGTTATAGAATATTTTGATGGAATATTAGCGATGGATGAACAAAAGCATGCAAGCACGAGAGGTAAGGATGATAAAATCACTTTCAACTATCACCACAACGCTAACAGCATATTCCTCAATAATGGCTTAGTTGTTATGAAACTACCTAGAAGATGGTGATATTTTTACAACTGATTTCAGAAATTATGCATCTAACGACTATTACGTGAATCAATTTCCGCTATAATTAAAAATGCTGATATCAAGTAGCACGATTCAAAAAATGTCATCAGTTCCATCACTTCTTGTATTCCCTTCAATATAAAAGTGATCGGCCGTGTACCACAGTTTGAAGAATTATACAGGGTGTCCTTAAAAGGTCTTTACAAAAAGCTACCACATATTCTTCAGACCAAAACAATTCGATACAAGCAAACTTACCTCAGTAAAAAGTTGCTTAGTTTGGGCGCTAGACGGCTCTGAAGTTGAAATTTTCAAATCGATTTTGCTTCATAACTTTTGAACGGCTCATGAGATTTTTTTCAAATTTGGTACGTTGGCATAGACTCATCGGGCAATGAAACTCATATCATAATCATAATGAATATCATTCCATGGGCGTAGAACTTGATTTTTTCAGTCAATAAACATCTAAAACTCCTACGCCAATGGAAAAAAATTAGTTTCAATATGAAATCTAAATTATTCAACTCATTCAATACAAAAAAGGTACTCTTGACAAAAGTCGATTCCTCTCATGGTTTCGACAAAATTTTAATTTTAGTGATTTAGAGCATAATTAATAATAAAACGATTAACAGATATTTCATAAAAATTGTTCAAAATGTTCACCATTTTCACGTATACAGAGATTTATACGACGCAAAAAGTTGAAATGTACTCTTTGCATAACTTCTTCATCGCCTGTAAGATTATTCGTCGCCTGTTGGATACGTTGCCATAATTATTCTACAGTATTCACAGGGGTCTTGTAAACCGTAGACTTGAGATAACCCCATACAAAATAATCCATCGGTGTTAAGTCTGGAGAACGTGGTGGCCAATTCACGGGTGCATCATTACCTCTACCTATCCATCTGTCTGGGTACTGTTGGTTTAAAAAATTCCTAACATCCACCGAAAAATGTGGTGGAGCTCCATCGTGCATAAACCACATATCTACCCGATGTTGGAGTGGTAAATCTTCCAACAAATTTGGCAACGTATTTCGTAGATGTTGTAAATACATGTCTCCTGTTAATCTTTGTGGAAGTATGACAGGACCAATTATAAAATTTCCTATTATTCCAGCCCAAACGTTGATTTTGAATTCGTGTTGAAAATGGTTTATTTTAATGGAATGAGGATTTTCGATTGCATAAACGTGTTCATTATGAAAATTAGTTATTCCTCTTCTCGTGAAACAGGCTTCATCAGTGAACAAAATATTCTTTCCAAAGTTCAGATTCATTTCTCTTTGCAAATTAATGAACCTACAAAACATCAGACGACTTTGTGAATCATGGATTAATAAATCTT
Organism: Gastrophysa polygoni; assembly: GCA_963576655.1. Taxonomy (NCBI): domain Eukaryota; kingdom Metazoa; phylum Arthropoda; class Insecta; order Coleoptera; family Chrysomelidae; genus Gastrophysa; species Gastrophysa polygoni. The sequence goes on along the minus strand of OY755091.1, from coordinate 18,603,331 downwards.
GAACTGGCGTCTTGTGGTATGGGTATAATAATTGTTCTCTTAGTACTTCATGAACGGCATTCCTAGAAACTTCTAGTTCATTACTTATCCGTCTAGTACTCAATTCTGGATTTTCTTCAATACGGTCTAAAATTTCTACTTCGACTTCGGGAATCCTTACATAACGCTGTCTTCCATAATCACCAGTTCTAGGAGCAAAATGACCGGTCTCCCGAAGACGTCTCTCAACTGCAGCAAAGGTTGGGTGGCTTGGTACGCGACGATTTGGAAACCTTGCCGAATACACCCTCACACTCTCTCGACCATTTCCTTGACAATATCCGAATACCAATAACATATCGGTGTATTCTTCATTGGTGTATTGTACGGCCATGATAAATCAGAAAAGTCCGATATCAACAATCAACGTCAATAAAACTCGACAAATCAACACAGATGAAACTATGGAAACCAAGAATGTGAATATCACTGTTTTCGAGCAGATAATAATAGTCTTCAGAAAAAAAAAACAGTGCTACTTATTTTCAATAGAAATAACCTATGCAAAAAGTACATCTCAACTTTTTGCGTCGTATAAATCTTTGTATACGTGAAAATGGTGAACATTTTGAACAATTTTTATGAAATATCTGTTAATCGTTTTATTATTAATTATGCTCTAAATCACTAAAATTAAAATTTTGTCGAAACCATGAGAGGAAGCGACTTTTGTCAAGAGTACCTTTTTTGTAGTGAATGAGTTGAATAATTTAGATTTCATATTGAAACTATTTTTTTTCCATTGGCGTAGGAGTTTCAGATGTTTATTTACTGAAAAAATCAAGTTCTATGCCCATGGAATGATATTCATTATGATTATGATATGAGTTCCATTGCCCGATGAGTCTATGCCAACGTACCAAATTTGAAAAAAATCTCATGAGCCGTTCAAAAGTTATGAAGCAAAATCGATTTGAAAATTTCAACTTCAGAGCCGTCTAGCGCCCAAACTAAGCAACTTTTTACTGAGGTAAGTTTGCTTGTATCGAATTGTTTTGGTCTGAAGAATATGTGGTAGCTTTTTGTAAAGACCTTTTAAGGACACCCTGTATATCAGTTCCGTCACGGAAACCGGTGCGATATACAGGGTACGCCAAGCTCGATGGCGTATTAGAAGTATCTAGAGTGATATGATATGTTCCTATAGTATCTTCAATGGTTTTTGAATTATACGATATTTTAGGTGAAAAATATCTTTTTTCAAATTTGAATGTAGTCAGACACAAATAATTATACTCATTCTCTCTCCTAGTTTCTAATAAAAAATGAATGTACCACCTCCTCGAATAACTTACAGGCAGTACAAATAATTTTAATCAATAATAATCATATGAAATCAAATATTTTTGACTTTGTCCTGGCTTATAGTGATATAATCTTTGAAAAATGTTAGTGGCTGATGAATTGGTCTTGTATTGAAAATATATATCACTTAAAGAACATCTATTATAACACTCTATTCATGAAATTCTAGGAAAAAAACACTGTAATTTTTCGTATTCAAATTGTTCGAAACGACAACGGCGACGTTGTTCGAACATCAACATTCAGATACTGTTTGTAGGTTAATCAAGGAAGTGGTTATTTCTGGGATTTTATCTCCTCGTTTCTAAAAATTTAAAATAGAAGCTATAATAATTATTTCAATATATTTGTAGTAACGACTTATTTGTGATCCGCCCCGAAATGTCATTGCGCTTTCTACTTATCTCAGTGGACGTTTCGAGAACGAATCTGCTCCAGTTTTTATATATATATATATATATATATATATATATATTTTTTCCTTCGTAAAGTTTTCAATGTTTTGTTGTTTTTGTTTTTTTCAAGTAAAAAGTTGTCAGACATAGAAATTCTGGTAAGCAGGTGTTTCTTCATCAATTAATACTGAATTTTACATTTTCATATTCAATTTTAAGAAGTGGCAAGTTCTATCTATATCAACTGAACAGGAAGCAATATTATTGTCTCCGCTCAGAAGAATACAAGCAGATTCTTTGATTTTTCGTTGCTGGTTCTTGTCTTCTTTTTTTAAAATCTTTTTGTATCCCAGTGAGGATATGTGCAGCGAATTTTGATTTGTCGGTATATCTTTTCTTCATATTGTTCCTATGTTCTTTAATCCTCACTGATAGGAGCCTGCTTGTTTCAGCTTTATAGTATTTTCCACAAACACATTGTATACTGTAACTACAATGTTTTGATGATTGTTCTTCATTCCTTAGTTTCGTGAAGTGAGTTTTTTGTTCATATGGGGAAAATTATTGAGGTGTTCATTGATACCATAGATCAAATACACAAATTTAATCTATGTTGAAAGAAGCTCACAAATTTAATGATTCAGATTCTATGGATTTTCTGAATCGTCCCTGCCAGTTCTCAGACATGTCTTATCTGGTGACAAATAGAGTTATGAGTTGATGAATACAGGAAAAGATATACAGAGATCATGTCAGATTCTGAGAAGTATCTCATTAATGAGAAGAACAAATTATACCAATCATCTAAATTTTCAGTCACTTGGAGTTCAAAGAGGGGGAGGGGCATACGACAGTCAAAACATTCACCCCCAGAAGGACATTGTACTTGTACATTGTTGATAGAGATTCCGCTAAAGTCATTGGACTCAAATAATTAGAGAAACCAATAGAGATAGGTAGGTATTATTGCAGGGTTATCTAAAGTTTGCAAAAGTATATGAGCAGCTACTCTATCCAATGCAATCATTTGCAGAAAGTCTACTTGGATATGGGTATGAAATAGCAAAAATCACTGAGCCCACTCAAAAATTTAACCTAATTAAATTTAAGATAATATTGAGCCTGGATACAGTAAAAATGATATTGGCTAGTCCGAATTGATCAGTATGAGAGGTTTTTTCAAGAAAGAAGGATGCTCAACTGGTCTTCAAGATGAATATTTTGTAACCTATGTATTTGCATAAAAAAACATAAAAGATAAGTATAATAATAATTCATATATAATATGATATAAGCCATAAAGCCAGTAACTTCACGACGATTGATCATGAACATGTCACGAATGAATCGATCTGGTGGTAGAAAATTACTTATTTCACCAGCAAAGTAGAAGACTTGCTCACAAGAAAAGCGAGGTATGCAAATATATGAGACAGGATTTCATATTCCATCATATGATAGCCTGAATATTCATTCAGATCCCTCGTCCTCGTTGGCCCATCGTGGCTGGTTGGGATAAGGCGTATTACGGAGGTAAGACTACCATTGGTTGGTTAAATTCAAAAAAATCATTGCCGCGGTTGAATGTGAAAAAAATCATTGCCGCGCTCAAATTTCACTACCAAGAAGAGCTGCAGCTGCTTTCGTGCATATATATCAAATGGGTGCTTAGCATCCAATACATGAATGCACATTAATACTTGCCATATTTGACGATTGTCACATGGTTAAAATTATGGATCAGTGCATCGCATTTCACAACAATGAAGAATGATAGAGCTGCTAAAAGATTGTTTCCTCCTGATATTGAATAAAGGAACCTCAGGCAACACGTTCAACTAATGGTAGTTTCTTGGCTGCCCTGACGAAAAAATTGATATCTATGTAATCTTTGTTTTCCAGGATCAGGTGTACTTAGCAGTTACTGTATATATTGTCCGCAATATTACTTTCATGCCTTTCCTCATTTTTTCCCTTATACTCAAAGAGTTCAAGACAATAATATCTAATAAAGCAACTGGTATAGTATGGCCTTCTTAACCAACCTACTACTCTGGCTAATATTTTATCATATCTCCTTCCAGGAAATGCTATTGTAATGTAAGAAATTGGGCGGTCTGAGACCTGACGCACTTAGGCCACCTCTTGCTGCTACCACCGCCGGGCATTCAGTGAGGATGTGAGTAGAAGTCTCTTCGTCCTCAAGGCACCATCTATATTCCGGATCTTCTACAATTCCGATCGTGTTGAGATGTTTGTTCAAGGGGCAGTGCCCTGTCAGGAGCCCCACCACCAATTTCAGCTCTCTCCTGTTCAAATCCAGGAGTGCATTTGTCTGTCTTCGTGACGGTTATCCTATGTGGAGTCTGGACTGCCTCATTCCTGGAGCCTCCGCCCAGCTATTCTGAAATCTCTTCATCAGGATTCTCGCCATTCTAGAATTGCTCCAGGATCGAGTAACCCCCAGTATTGGCTCTGGGCCAATCACTGAGCCCTCCGCACCCTTCCTGGCCAGACTGTCGGCCATTTCATTACCAGGTACCCCTGAGTGACCAGGGACCCACAGGAGACAGACCTTATTCGTCATTGACAGCCTTTGTAGGCTGTCTATGCATTCTGACACCAGGGAGGAGGTCACTCTGTACGAAATCAGTGCCTTGATAGCTGTCTGGCTGTCAGTGCAAATAGTAATTTGCCGGCTATGATAGCCCCTTTCTATGTTCTCTTGAACACATGCAAGTATTGCGAATACTTCCGCCTGAAAAAACCGTGGCATATTTCCCAAGGGTAAAGTAATGGTCTGCCCTTGGGGATTGCCCATAGACCCCAGAACCTGCGCTTTCTTCCATCCTAGAGCCATCTGTATACCAGATGATACCCTTGGTGGGTACCATGCAGTGCTTATTCTGCTCCCAGTCCCTCCTTGTTGGAATTTTGACCTGGGGCATTTCCTGAATCGAATAGTAGGTGTTACCGATGATACCCTTGGTGGGTACCATGCAGTGCTTATTCTGCTCCCAGTCCCTCCTTGTTAAAATTTTGACCTGGGGCATTTTCCTGTATCGAATAGTAGGTGTTGGAACTTTGCAAGCGAGCGGCGGCCTTCATCGCCTCATGCTCTACACATAGGTTCAGAGGTGGCAGTCCTATCAGAGTCTCCAGTGCCCTTGACGGCGCCGTCCTCATTGCTCCTGTTATCGAGATGCTGGCCAGTCGTTGGATTCTATCGAGCTAAATCCTTGACTCGCCTGTCAGTGTTCCCGGCCACCATACGATGGCCCCGTAAGTTATCATTGGCCGTATGAGGGCTGTATACATCCAATGAAGGATGCTGGGCTTGAGCCCCCACGTTCCCCCAAACGTCCTCCTGCACGCCCAGAATGCCGCAGTTGCCTTCTGGACCTTCCTCTCGATGTGCTCGTTCCAATTAAGCTTGGAGTCAATAATGACTCCTAGATATTTGGTGGAGCCTTTATACTGCAGGGATTTTCCCGATAAACGTATATCGGGGAGATCCTCTACCTTGCATTTCCTGGTGAAAAGTACAATTTCCACCTTATCAGGGTTAGCACTTAGTCCCGTATTACGACACCAGCGGTCCACCCCATCCAGGGCCCGTTGTGCCAGTCTACGACTAGGAATTGACACTCGGCTGTCTATCAGGATGACGATGTCATCTGCATAGGCCTGGGTATAGTAGCCCATGGTCTGTATCTCAAATAGGAGGTCATCCACGACGAGGCCCCACAGAAGAGGAGATAGCACCCCCTCCCTAGCTCCTCTCTGATGTGGCGGTCTACCAGTTTCTCTAGCGCTTTCAGGAGAAACGATGTGAGACTGATGGGCCGAAACGATTTTGCCTGCGTGAAATCGAATTTCCCAGGCTTTGGTATGAATATTATTCTAGCTGTTCTCCAAGCCTTGGGGACATACCCGTGAGTTAAACAACTTCGAAAGATCTTCAAGAGATGTAGAATGAGTATTTCCATTCCTTGTTGTAAAAGGGCCGGACACACTCCATCCTCACCTGATGATTCATAGGGCGAAAAGGACTCAAAGGCCCATTTCAAGCTCAGGCTGTACACTGGTGATGCCAGGAAAGTGCGTTGCAAGCATATGTGGCAACGTTCCAGCATTCGATGAGGTAAAGCTTCCATCAGGAAGGGTTACCGAACGTCTACGAACGTCTCTATTTCTGATGGCATGTTCCAGAGTCTTCCTTCAAGTTCCTCACGATAGAGGTTCCATCTGGTCGTTCTGGGGAGTTCTAAACCATCGGGTCTCTTCTTGGCTATTGCCTGTTACTGAGAACAGTATATGACGGTGATCAGACAAACTTTCCTCTGTCGAAACATGCCAGTTACTGATTTTACTTGTTAGCTCTGTCGAGTATAATGTTAAGTCAACGATCGTTCGTGTCAAAGGCGTGAAATATGTTGGCACGGATCCTTTGTTAAAGATCTCCAGATAACTGGAGCTCAGGAATTCCAGAAGTGCCCTGCCTCGCGGATTGACGTCGCGATTCCCCCACAGTTTATGGTGCGAATTTGCGTCCCATCTCCTCACAGTACCGCACAAGGCGTCCTGTCTCAGGTGGAGGGTTCTCCGTTTCATAAGGAAAATAGGCTGAGCAAACTACAATATCGCTCAAGCTTTCGTCAGTTGTACTGCTGACTTTGATTCTAACGGCTACCAGGTCTCTGTGGCAGAATCCAGGTAGAAGAATCGTATCACCTCTTGCAAAGATGCATGATCTTGGCTTCGGTCTGGAAGAGCTGTAATATAGTGTCCCTCCCGCTAGTCCCATGCCCCTCACTCTGTCTTGGTGTACCAAAGGTTCCTGAATGAGGGCCACATTTATTTTAAGCTCCCTTAATCTTCTGCATGGGAGAGCCGTAGATGCCCTCCCATGTTGTAAGTCAGCCTGCAGGAAGTTCAAGGAAGAAGTATGACAGGCCGCCATTTGGTAGCCTAGTCTCCCTTCTTTTTCGATGGGGCATGGCTATTACCACGTCCCTCATCCTCTGAACTATTTCCCTCAAGAGGACGACCAGGGTCGTCCTCTGTCAGGGTTGTGTCCTCTACTGTCTCAGAGGCATCCATTGCTTCGGACGCCTCTGGTTTCTTGCCGGCATGGTCTCCCCAGCTCACCAGTGCCCGCGAGGCACTAAAAAACAGGGAACCCCTGGCATGTTTTGTAATGAAGTATTTTGGGAACATTCATTACTAGAACGGAACGTACAGATACCTACCAGAATTATGTCATGAATCAACCAGTATTTTTCATTGAAAGCTGTAAGATGAAACATAGACTAACCTTTAGAATTTGTACTGTCAGATTTTCCAGGAATTTATAACCATAGCGGCTTGATTACACCCCTGAATACATCTATGATGACAAATACGGTCCTCTAAGCTTTGGAAGTTTTCTGATCCCTGTTATATCCCATTACCAGCTACTCTGAGTGGTTTGGAATGTTCAAAATCTTAGTAATACTGATATCTTTGGATGACATCCATCTTAGAGGGCTCCGAAAGATATACTTGAATAGAACATAGAAAATACAGATTTCATAGATAGGGAAATGTGTTTAGATACTGTACCGGCTATAACTTTCTTGTTGATGAATATTGGGGCTCCAAATTTTCTCAATGGCTATAGCAACAATACCCAATAATTTATAGATATCCTGGCATGGGGAAAAACTAATTTTTCCGCACTTTTCTGATGAAAAGCCACGTGTTTCGTCAACCGGCACTTTTTGTTAAGTTTTCTGGTCAAAATCTAGACGTCAAACAAGGAGAACTGTTTTTGCTAGAATTTTTTGCAAAATTCCATTCTCTATAAATTCTTGAGCACCTTCGGTGCCAGGCAGTTAGTAAGTTAGTAAGTGAGTGAGTTAGAGAGTTAACCGTAACACACAGTTTTCCGCGCCGCAGTCGAATTTTCACTATAGAATCCGTGTTCGATAATAGGTCTTCATCCGTCTTACAAGCATTTGCGTTAGAGTCAATTTCCAGTATTTTCATATCCAGCATCGAAATTTTTCCAGTATCGAATCCACAGTAACTTTCCGCTACCAGTAAATCCCTTCAGGGCACCCAGAATACTTTTCTAGTCAATTCCTAACTTCAGGAAACATTTCAGAGATTTTGCAATTTGTCAAATTAAAAACATTGAACATAACCTGAGACTTGAGACTTCTTGATCTTCCCGCCGTGTCTGCGAAACCGTTCAAGTGTACCGTGAAGTGGGACAACGGTGTAAACGCCCGTTCGTACATCATTGGGATTAGCTGAGCCTTGGTATCTGCCGTTTGCCAAACCGAAACCGTAAGTCGATCTAACCTTCTGGCATTGTTTACTGGTTGGATTGAGAAGAGTAGATCTGCAATACCTGAATTGTGTAGAGTTGAGCGATCCTGTATATAATTTCACTCACTCTACCAGTTAGTTGCACCTGTCCCTGTAAAATCTACTCTGCTCATATCTGGCACGAAATAATCCAGCTTATGCGCCGTGCTTTTGGATGCGCTTATTGCTCGACTTGGCTTTTCGTTTTATTCCTGCTCACGCGCTACTCCTGATCTACACCTGAACTACCCAGAATTTGCCTGCTTAACTATCGTTGCTATTGCTTTCTGATTGCCTGTATATCTTTGTACCTGTTGCTGGTTCGGTGGTGTTTTTGATGTTGAAATAACCCAGATCTGTTGTTGATATTGTAAGTTATTTTTGGAGTTCTGGTTACTTATACAGGGTGTCCTTAAAAGGTCTTTACAAAAAGCTACCACATATTCTTCAGACCAAAACAATTCGATACAAGCAAACTTACCTCAGTAAAAAGTTGCTTAGTTTGGGCGCTAGACGGCTCTGAAGTTGAAATTTTCAAATCGATTTTGCTTCATAACTTTTGAACGGCTCATGAGATTTTTTTCAAATTTGGTAAGTTGGCATAGACTCATCGGGCAATGAAACTCATATCATAATCATAATGAATATCATTCCATCGGCGTAGAACTTCAGTAAATAAACATCTAAAACTCCTACGCCAATGGAAAAAAATTAGTTTCAATATGAAATCTAAATTATTCAACTCATTCACTACAAAAAAGGTACTCTTGACAAAAGTCGATTCCTCTCATGGTTTCGACAAAATTTTAATTTTAGTGATTTAGAGCATAATTAATAATAAAACGATTAACAGATATTTCATAAAAATTGTTCAAAATGTTCACCATTTTCACGTATACAAAGATTTATACGACGCAAAAAGTTGAAATGTACTCTTTGCATAACTTCTTCATCGCCTGTAAGATTATTCGTCGCCTGTTGGATACGTTGCCATAATTGTTCTACAGTATTCACAGGGGTCTTGTAAACCGTAGACTTGAGATAACCCCATACAAAATAATCCATCGGTGTTAAGTCTGGAGAACGTGGTGGCCAATTCACGGGTGCATCATTACCTCTACCTATCCATCTGTCTGGGTACTGTTGGTTCAAAAAATTCCTAACATCCACCGAAAAATGTGGTGGAGCTCCATCGTGCATAAACCACATATCTACCCGATGTTGGAGTGGTAAATCTTCCAACAAATTTGGCAACGTATTTCGTAGATGTTGTAAATACATGTCTCCTGTTAATCTTTGTGGAAGTATGACAGGACCAATTATAAAAATTTCCTATTATTCCAGCCCAAACGTTGATTTTGAATTCGTGTTGAAAATGGTTTATTTTAATGGAATGAGGATTTTCAATTGCATAAACGTGTTCATTATGAAAATTAGTTATTCCTCTTCTCGTGAAACAGGCTTCATCAGTGAACAAAATATTCTTTCCAAAGTTCAGATTCATTTCTCTTTGCAAATTAATGAACCTACAAAACATCAGACGACTTTGTGAATCATGGATTAATAAATCTTGAACTGGCGTCTTGTGGTATGGGTATAATAATTGTTCTCTTAGTACTTCATGAACGGCATTCCTAGAAACTTCTAGTTCATTACTTATCCGTCTAGTACTCAATTCTGGATTTTCTTCAATACGGTCTAAAATTTCTACTTCGACTTCGGGAATCCTTACATAACGCTGTCTTCCATAATCACCAGTTCTAGGAGCAAAATGACCGGTCTCCCGAAGACGTCTCTCAACTGCAGCAAAGGTTGGGTGGCTTGGTACGCGACGATTTGGAAACCTTGCCGAATACACCCTCACACTCTCTCGACCATTTCCTTGACAATATCCGAATACCAATAACATATCGGTGTATTCTTCATTGGTGTATTGTACGGCCATGATAAATCAGAAAAGTCCGATATCAACAATCAACGTCAATAAAACTCGACAAATCAACACAGATGAAACTATGGAAACCAAGAATGTGAATATCGCTGTTTTCGAGCAGATAATAATAGTCTTCAGAAAAAAAAACCAGTGCTACTTATTTTCAATAGAAATAACCTATGCAAAAAGTACATCTCAACTTTTTGCGTCGTATAAATCTTTGTATACGTGAAAATGGTGAACATTTTGAACAATTTTTATGAAATATCTGTCAATCGTTTTATTATTAATTATGCTCTAAATCACTAAAATTAAAATTTTGTCGAAACCATGAGAGGAATCGACTTTTGTCAAGAGTACCTTTTTTGTAGTGAATGAGTTGAATAATTTAGATTTCATATTGAAACTAATTTTTTTCCATTGGCGTAGGAGTTTTAGATGTTTATTTACTGAAAAAATCAAGTTCTACGCCCATGGAATGATATTCATTATGATTATGATATGAGTTTCATTGCCCGATGAGTCTATGCCAACGTACCAAATTTGAAAAAAATCTCATGAGCCGTTCAAAAGTTATGAAGCAAAATCGATTTGAAAATTTCAACTTCAGAGCCGTCTAGCGCCCAAACTAAGCAACTTTTTACTGAGGTAAGTTTGCTTGTATCGAATTGTTTTGGTCTGAAGAATATGTGGTAGCTTTTTGTAAAGACCTTTTAAGGACACCCTGTATAGTTGTGTGTTTTGGAAATTTAGTTCTGTGGTTTTTATCTCATGTTGTATAGGTATAAGCCTGTAATCTTTCACCCGGAGTAACCCGGTATTTATTAATTTGTGCGTTTTATAGCCAATAACGTTCTTTGGAAGTTTTTTTTTCTGTTATTTCCAATTTTGGTAATTTTGTGAGATACTTCAGATGCCTAATTTTCCTGCATAATTTTCAGTGTACTTGAATATATTGACTGGAGAATAAACCTGTCAAAATTCGAAGTTCTTTTATTTCTGGTTTTCAAGTATTGATTTATTCGACTTTCTTTTTTTTTGTATCAATCCGCCTGTCAAATTTCTGTCCTCCTGACACCAGGGTTCCAAGCTGTCAAAATCTGACAGCTAAGACGGAAATAAAATTTTCTTTGATCAATATAGCAACCGGTATTCCAGTCAATGACAAGGTTAGGTAATTAAAGCCTACCTACCCTTGTTAAACTTAACCTGGGTCAAAAGAACCGACCCCTGGGAAACCGTCGCTCCACTGTTGCTACTTGGGCCTCCTGAATATCTTTTTCTGGAGCAAGTGGAGTATACCACTTTTATAAAAAACCGGCGCTCGAGACTCCCGTTTTCCTTAGGAAAGATAGTTTTGATCCTGATAGCGCCCTTGTAAGCCCTTAAGGCAATTAAGGCCCTTACAGTTTAATAGCTGATATGGACTTGCTGTCCATACCAACTATAAGTGTGACGCCGCGGTTCTCTTCCCTCCTGTTCCAAACTCTCCATTGAGTATTGGACAGGTTGGGATTTCGCCTTTCCAGGACATTCAGAACGTCCTGGTTGGGCAACCTCCCCGGAATACGAACCACGGTCCGTTGGAGCCTGAATTGCTCTGGGTCTATAGCCACCAGGGTCACGCCTTCCCAGGGTCTAATCTCAGTCAGACTCCTAAGGAGCCAATCCCTGGAGGCCTCGTTGGCTGCGGTTACAAGCAGTTGCCTGCGCCATAGCCGCGTTGAGTTGAACTGTGGGGGAGGATCATTGGACGCCACTGGCGTCCTCATGATCACCCCTCCAACGGCATCTAGGAACTCTAGCATCTGGTCCTCAGTGAACTCCGCTTCAGGTTGCCCATCGCGGCTGATGACCAGTTGTAAAGTCCTGTCTGCGGCTGCCACCTGCGAGTAGCTGGGCTGCCCCGTAATAGTCTGCGTTAGCAGTACCAGACCGGGGTCGCTTTGCCCCTCGCGAGGTTTTAGTTGGTGTGGAGCCTGGTGTGCGGCTCCGCTTGATTGATTGCGTCATTCCTGACGCATTGTTTGGGCCCTTGACAGTCTTAGGGTGCACAGCAGATTTCCCGTCCACGGTGGTTCTCCTTCGAGACCCTCCGCATCCAGTTCTCCCATGCGCTCCTCCGAGGTCATCACTAGGTCGTCCTCCGGCACTTGTTTTTGCGCCTGAGGATTCCGAGGAAGTTTTTTGAGGGATCAAAGGGGCAGTATTCGCCCTCTTCTTTCTCTCTTCCTTCCTCCTCTTCCTTTCAGCCCCACTGGGCCTTTTCACTTTGACCTTGGACAAGTCCGAGGCCAGATCAGACACATCCTAGTCTCGCGAGAGGTGTTCGGGTGTGTCAGGTTTTTACAATGGGTCGGATGAGGGAGTAACAGGCGTCAGTGCACCCGTCAGGGTTAGGGAACTGGAGGTCGCCTTTGTGGCACCCTCCAGGGTTGAATGAGGAGGAGTGGTCGCCTGTATGGTTCCCAACTGGGTGTCGGGAGCGGAAGTCATCGATGTGACGTCCTCCTGTGCTAGGGTATGGGAGGTCTCCACATTGGATCCCTCCGGAGTGAAGATTCGGAAGGCCCCGAAGTGTCGACGAGATTCTTTATTATTTTGGTGGTCCATATTGTTCCCACGAGTAAGAGGGACATGAAGGTCACCACACGCGATGCCTCTTGCACGTGTGGAAGGCTGTATAAAACTGGGTGCGCCTGTTTCCCTTCAGCGCGCGCAATACCTTAGGATTAGGGATGGTTTTCAAAGTGACCTTACCATGCGGCCCAGGCGGTTAAGCCAAGACCCCCGTGCCCCTCGTGACGCATACCACCGGACACCATGGCGTCCTGTGGGTCGTTGCAGTCACGAGCGGTTTACGGTTTGTGCCATGGGCTAGTCCACGGTGGTAACTTTTGGCAAAGGATTTAGGTAGTTATTAGACCTCTGCACCCTACGTATGGTTACCACTAACCAAGGCCGTGAGGCCTGGCCGTCCTCCTATCGGCCACCTTGAAGACGCGCCTCAAGGTTAGCCCAAACCCAAGGCTATTATCATCTGTGCTATAGCCTTGCCCTGGTGGCTACAAATGTTATGCGGCAGGAATTCCTAGCAAACACTTCCCAACCAAAAGAAATATTCCGCATACAAATTTTGCTGGGAATATTGTGAAATTATGATTATTTCATATTTCGTTGGTGCCACAACGGCCAAAATACCCTCAAAAAGTAAGTACTTTAGTATAATTTCTTCTGAATGAGTGGATATACAGGGTTGGGATGAAGTATGGAACCAAGTGAATATCTTTCAAACGAAAAGAACGATATTTATGGAAATTTGCAGGTAAGTGCAATGGAACAGAATGCATCCGATGTACATTTTTTTGTTAATAATATACTTCCGGTTCAACCGGAAATGCCATCTTCTTCAATTCAAATGGGACACCCTAAATATTTTCACAGATTTTGAAAGAGCTTGTTATTTTGAATTCATACATACTGAGTTTAGTGTAAAAAAATTGAAAGAACGAGGAATATAGCACTTCAACCTCCTTCGAGTTATTTGCATGAGAGCAAAAAACTATTCAGATGAACTAATTGATGTTGTTCGTATTCAACAAACACCATCAATCTACAAGTAAATGTTCTCTTAGAACTGAGCACCAAGATATAATTCAACGATCAAACAAACTCACCTGTGATGTCCGATCGTAGTTGTGTGAGGTGCTCCGTTCGGAGAGAACTGACCCTCCCAAATGCATTTTCCTACCCCCCCGCCCATGGGTATTTTCAATTTCCCTGTTCTAGACAGAATGAAGTTGGCCTTGTAATGATAGAGAAGTTATGTACATTCCTCTTCTTCTTTTTGGTACATTGTGTCTGAGTAGCAAGGCAGGCCTACTACAAGAAAATGTTCTCTTCGAACGAAGCACCTCGCTCATACAACGATCGAACATCACAGGTAAATTCGTTGATTGTTGGAATATTTCTGAATGGATTAGCAACACTGGTCCCAGTCATATGATTAGATCACTGATTACAGTGCTTAGATCATATCTTAGACCATTCCTTATCTCATCTTCTAATGTCATAAGTCATAACGTAACCTATTTTTATATTTTGTGATGTTATGTTGGGGTTGAATTTTTGGTGTGATGAGTTTTGTTTTCAAAAATTTGATACTGATATGCAGACTGAATTCAAAATAATGTGAACGAAAGATTTATTATACCTACTTTATATTTCAACGATTACTTCTTAACAACATTTGAGGCAGTATGAGGCCATATATTTTTTTAGTATGTATATTCTATATTTCCAACACATGGTGTGTGAAGAAAGAACTTGATACAAAATACAATATCGCAAACAATCATAAGGCCGATATGGATGACACCCCAACAATATTTCTAAAACAGTCTCATGGTCTGAAAGAGGATGTTGGAAATGGGGTGAAGAAAGAATTGAATAGTGTTGAACGACTATTCAACTCCAATAATTCAGTACAAAATGTCCCTTTAAATAAAACAGTCAAAGTTCCAAATATTGATTCTGTAGCAAAGTCATCTGAAGATGAATCAGGGGCAATGATGAGAGGTGTTTTTGTTTTTGTTGGAATTGGATTACTATTCATTATTTATTTAGGATGTAAAACATATAGGTAAGTTATTGTTCCATTAGGATTTATAACATGACTAGTTATGTGAGGAGAAAAACATTCTCAATGTCCTTCTGTGAATATTAGAGTACATTATCTTTCATACCTTGTAGAACTAACTAAAGGGGGGGGGGAAATGGATTCCTCAATTTTGCCTACTACAACAGTTTCTCGATTTTTACATTCAAGTATTGTTCAAAAAATATGATTATGTTATGAGGGATATAGAGAATTTTTCTATAAAAAATTTTTGTAGTTAAAATCAAAACATCATGGCTGCTCTGTATTATTCTTTTCAAATGTTGGAAATTTGAAAACATCTCAGAAATTTCAGAATAATCAGGATATAAATGATATATATATATAAAAATATATGTTTATAATATGATAATCCGGAGTAGAATATAGTATATACAGGGTGATTCACAATAAATGGGACATAATATTATGGTAGATATATTTTTCAGAGTGAATTCAAAAATATTCCATTGATCAAACTACAGGATAATTCTTGAATTCCTTATTTGAATTCTTACACATACCCTAATTGCTATTTTTTGCAATACCAATGTTATAAAACTCATCGGAAAACATCATCACTCCATAGATATATTTCGCAAACTCTGAATACATATCTTGAAACTACATTACCAAAGAGACAAAATCTTCAACATAGTCAAATCTGGATTTCTTCAATACAGGGTGGTCAAAAAGTATAGGTATTTTGATCACTTGCAAAAGTGACCAAAAGTCGATTTTTTTTAATTGAACACCTTTTATGTAAGTACTGATTATGAATGCTGATAAAATTTACTATTTTAAGTATATCATACCTATACCTATTTGGTCAAGTTTAGACTTACAAGCATTCATTTGTAAGTGTCCAATGAAATATAACTGCCATTCGGATTTCCATGAGAATGCTATCTTGAAGGTGGTAATAATGTAAATTCTGTTGTCCCACGAGAGTTTTCTGAAGATGTAAACATTCGTTCCACTATATTGGGATCACAGATGTCAGGTTAAGCAAATGCTATTTGAATTTTTTGTCAAGTATGGATTGAATTTGATACAAATCTTTATTTGGCTTTTTTGATAATGCATGGCAACTATAAGAGGCTCAGAAAAATGTGCATGAACAAAACAAATAATTATAATTAACCATAAGTATTCAAAAATTCCTACCCTGAAGCTCAAGACATTTATTTATACTACCTGCAACACCTTCATTTGTGGCATGCCTAATAATCAGCTCAGTCTCATTTTGTTGTGAATGGATTGATATAGATCTGCTTTTCATGAGTCCCATATAAAGAAATCCAGAGATGTTGAATTTGGTGAACGAGGCGGTCATCAAAAATGTTCATTTTATTGGCGAACCAACGAATAAAAATAAATGTCGGAAACTTGACCAATTAGGTATAGAATGATAAACATAGATAAATGTCAAATTTCATCAGAATTCAAAATCAGTAGTGATATAAAGGGGAGTTTCATTTGAAGAAAATCGACTAGGTCACTTTTTCAAGTAATCAAAATACCTATACTTTTTGACCACCCTGTATTGAAGAAATCCAGATTTGACTATGTTGAAGATTTTGTCTCTTTTGTCTCAACCAAATTAAGTGTTCAAAAATGTCAGCATTTGTTCGGAAGTGCTGTTTTTCGCAACAAAACTGAAAGTATTCATTATCTCAAGAACGATCCTAGATTAATATCGAGAAGATACATCATGAATTCGATTCGAGGAGTATTTGCTACCTTAAATACTGCCTAAAGGTCAATTGAGGAGGCGGTATATTAATTTTCCTAGATTTGCTTAGATTCTCATCGCGTATGAGTCGGGTAGAGAGAGAGAGTCCCAGAAAATCTAGAAAAATGAATTTACTTTTTTGTTTTTTCAAAATGAGAGCAGTGCTTTTTTAGGCGTTTTTAGTCAGTGAACTTCTTATATTGCTGGAAGCCCCGACTAAACAGTCTTTCTTGACACAAAAAGAATGGAATAAATCTTTCATAGGGTTAATATTTGTAAGGGCGGGCTAATTTCATTTGTAAGGGCGGGCAAATTTCATTTGCAAGGGCGGGCGAATTTCAATGTTTTCATTGGGCAACTCGGTAACTATAGGAGATGAAAAAATGAAAATGCTCGATCTCCTGTTTTTAGACCAATGTACTAGCGGAGACAAAAAAAGGTAAATTCTTTTATTTTCGAGTTGAAAACAAAAGTATGTTTCTTTTTTACTTTTAATCCATATAATCCAGTGGCGACGAGAAAATTTGAAAAAAGTTCAATTTAGAGTTATTGCACCTGAGACATATTTCATTGGTTATCCCGAAAGAAGACAACCTAATGAATCTATTCTCGAGAATTCAAAAGAAAATCTTCCTTCAACGAGCAATGAAAAAAAAAATACAAATTCTTAAGAAACTAGTATACCTGTAATTGAAATGACGAATGCAAATTCATTCTAGCAAAGATCTGTACCGGGTGTACCACTAAGAAAGGACGCCGGCTGTATCTAGGAATTGCCGCATGGGTTTCGGAAAAAAAATATTTATGATTAAAGTGGCCAAGAGAAATCTCTGGAAATAAAGTTACCAGGACGGTCGCTAGAGGGCGTAATTGGGCATTGGCCAGTTTAAAAATCGTTTTTTTCATGAGAATTTGATACATAAAACATATTAAAAACATTTTTTCCATAATCTCGACCTTATTTCCAATCATTTCGATCAGGAAAAAATTTCACTAGCTCTTTCAATAAAAGAGGGAGGGGAGGATGAATAGCATTATGAAAAAACTCTTATTACTTCAGTTTGGTGTAACGGAATTCAACGAACTTGGTCTCATTATGAAGGGTTTTTTCAGCTCTTCCAGATGAATCATGGATCGAGTCGATTTAAATCCCGTGGTGGCCGCTAGATGGCACCGTTTGAAAAAACAGACAATTTTCCATTATTTTTCGGGAATTTCGAATGGAACTATATATGTTTCTATAATTTCAAATTAAAGCAAACAAGGAAGAAAAATGGAGAAAACCACGAAATGATACCTCTTGAAGAAACGGAGAAATAATACCATGAAAATATTCACCACAGGAATCTGAATTATTAACTTCAATAATCGTAATCAGAAATATCCTGTTTCTGTGATATTGATCTATAATTTCAATAATTCATCAACTTCGATCCCACAATTCCTTTCTTAGTGATACACCCGGTACTTCTCTATCCGCACTATTGGTCTGATATCATATATTAGAATGTGATATATTAGAATGTGATACATTCTGTATATTATGATTGATGTATGAAATGATTGCTTGGGGATGTATGAAGTCAGAAAATAAACATTAGATTCAACTTCAACTAATTTATATTTTATTTCTAAAACTCATTGAAAATACAAATGAAACATGGCGCAGTTGTTTAGAGATCGTTGAGCTTTGTAATCAACTGAAGCAGAATGAGTGACAATGAAGGAATTTCTCAAATGCCTATGATTGGCAGTTTGGCTGAGATCTGTAAGATTTGGCATGCAGTGAATTGATCAAGAAGGATGGAGCTACACCGTGTGCACAACTCCTACATCATATTGGAGAAGGTTACAAAATATATTTCTCATTTCAAATTCTTAGAAGATGATAGAAACAAGATACAGAAGCTACTGAATACATTCCAACAAAAGAAAATATAAGCTATGAAGGATATCTCGTTTCTTCACTCACTAGCAGGAGTCTGGTCAGACAACAGAACATTTCATCACAGAAGTCAAGAATCGAGGAATGAATTGCGAGCTGGGTAATTCACAAAATCATCTAGCAGTACTATACATGAGGAATTAATAAAAGAGTGAACATCTAGTCATCGAGATGTGTTATATCATGGAAGCTATGAAATAAATATTGCAAGATATAGAGAATCAAGAAAATGCCATGGAATCCGTCGACCTGATTAGAAATCGTTATGGAAATCGCCCTGGTTTGAAGATAGAAAAATAGATAGAATTGACATCATTTCGAAAATGTCTGTCTGAGGAAGAATAAAAGTGAGCAAATCTTCAACAACTAGAGATGAAGAATCAGTTAACTCCATCAAATTAGATACTGAGGATATTTTTTTGTTCGTTGGTAGCATAGATAATGATGAAACCAATTATACGGATAGGTTAGAATGCTGTACTAACTTGTTAATTTCTGGATGTGCTACACCAATTTCAAAATATATCTAGATAACATATTAAACTATATTAAAATCTTATATTGGTCAAGATTTTAGAGTAATTGGGAAATATCTTTTAAAATTCTTTTAGAAATGAAAAAAACTATTTTTAACTGAAATTCACAATGCATTCTGGGTCTCAGAACTTCTGTTGACTGAATATTATGAAATAAATAAATGCAATAGATATTTCTGGAAATAATTTTGTATAAAATGCACTGTTGAGTGAATATCACATATTTTCCGGAATCGGATGTGTAAATGGCGGTATATCACATAAATCTTGAACCCAATTCGAATCCTGTGGTACATCCAACTAGAAAAGTAGCTTCACCAAGACAGTACGATCGAAAAAACACACACACCGACAGATACCTTAACTTTCAATCAAATCATCATACAAGTATAAAAGAAGGAATAATCCAATCACTCCATGACAGCCAAATCCAAATAATCTGAACATCAAATTTTCAATGCCCAAATCAACTATATTGAAGATGTTGGATATGGTTCATGATCCCATACATTTACACAAAAAAAATTGAAAGTGTTTGAGACAAGTTCAGAGTGAAAACAGCTTTAAAGACTGAAATTACAGTGAGATCAATTCTGAATAAGAATATAAGAACAATATGAAGAAAAAATATTTCGACAAGTCAAATCATTAGCTGAACATTTCTTACTGAAGATGGTCGACATATGGCCGATTGGAGTGATATTAGGATCATAGGAAAAGAAGATAACCAAAGAAGAAAAATCAAAGAATCTGCTTGCATTCTTCTGAACGGAGACAAAAAACGAAGACGAAGCAGCCAAACCATTAAAACGAAAAACGGGTGCAGATTCCGGAACGTACACCACTAAGGTAAGAAATTTTGATATTTTTTGAATAGATTTGTCTTCAAGAATTTGAAAAAAATGTAGCACTGACAAATACAGAATTTCTCTTTTAGATATCTAAAGATTATCTTTCAATTACAGTGACATTTTGGGGAAGATTATAAATCTGTCCAAACTACAAATATATTGGAATAATTATTATAATTCTTATAAACGAGGAGAGACAAACCCAGAAAATCGAGAATAAACAGATCAACGTTGTTACTACCTCCCATACGCTCGCTATGGCTATTTTTTTTTGCATAATCTGAACTCGGAATTTAACTATTTTCAACAAACGACACTTGCAACGCAAAATGCTCTACGGACCTCCGTTCACTCGTTTATCTAAACAAGCACATGCAAATCACCTGATCACCCATTCCGCCCCTCAAGAATGATGCCTCAGATTCTCGTGTCGACTTCGGCTGGCCGTCTCTTGTCGCCTGAGCTGCAAGATATCCTGTTTTTTTATATATCTGAAAGGGAATTCTACAATTTTCAAGGTACATCGTGTTAGCCAGCGGTGGAATTTTGGGAGAGAAGGAAGGTGTTGGAATTTTTCTTGAAAGTTTGGGGTTGTAAGCATCGGGAAAGATTCCACTAGGCAAAGAAAGAACTTCTTCGCCGTTCTATTGATGAATGATGCTTGGTATAGCGATGATGTTCGACAGTTCTCGAGCCTAACAGTGTAGGGGTGACCAGCCTGTTTAACCCCGATGCTTGGTATAGCGATGATGTTCGACAGTTCTCGAGCCTAACAGTGTAGGGGTGACCAGCCTGTTTAACCCCGAAAGTTCTTCATTTTTATCATTCGACCTCGAGGTGGCGTTCTAACGATGGTTATTACCAGATGTCGTAGGTTCTGAATAAGTTCGTGATTTTCGCTCGGCTGGCTGACTCAAACGTTACAATGCATGAAATTCAAAGTAGATGCGCCTAGAAATGTCATGAATCGGTATTCTCATTTTATTCGTACGTGATGTATTTGATGAAAAAAAAAATAGTGGCATGATACTTATGCATGATAATCATTGATATTAGCTCCAAATTTTTTTCATTTCATTAAATAATTCAGCTTTTTACCTGATTATTCTGGTACTGCCAGGCCGTCACTGTTGAAAACCATCACTGCTTACGTAAACTTTGTCGGTAACAATTTTCAAGGCAACATTGGCAATGATTCTTGCTGGTCCTGTATAGCTTGAATTTGAACTTTTTAATCCGCTTAACGATAGTGCTTGGTAGACCTGTTGATGTTTTCAAATTTCTCGTTGACGTTTTGGGTTCGTTTCTTCTAGCTCCTACCTTTCTTTCGACTTCCTATCCCTATTTGATGCATATATTTTTCGCCTTAACTTTTCAAACTGACCATCAATTAGCTTGTGTTGTAATCTTGCGAGAATGTCTCTGAAAGGTTGTCTTCTTTCTGAATATATCTCATGATACAAATTGCTCACTGCCTCTGCAGTCGTATACATCGGACTGTCATATTTCATTTTAAAAAATTTTCAAACTTGAGAATGTGTGAATACTGAGGAAACTGAATAAATACGCGAATTGAGCGTCTTTGCTGCTTAAATCAAAATTTGGCAGCTATCAGTAACCATTTGCCTTGTTTTATCGCCACATCGTCCAAAGCCTACATGTTCAAAGTGTTTGCTGTAAAAACCTAAAAGTTCTGGCATTTCAAATAAGACTTTAGCAAAACATCAAGTATGCCATACTTTTGAAGTGGCAATTTGAAGCTTTGAATATGCACAAATATAAAGGATGTCTCATTTGAAAATATATAATTTGATATAATAATATTTTATAATTATTCCAATATACATATTTGTAGTAACGACAGATTTATGACCTGCTGCAAAATGTCACTGCGCTTGGAATCTAACTTTCAGATACCTGAAAGAGAATTTCTATATTTGTCAATGACACCTTATTCTTTGAAAAATTTGATTGAAATCAAAACTTCTTATCTTAGTGGAGGTTTCGGGGACGAAACTCAATTTATATCTTTTTCCTTGGTAATATTTCCAATGTTTGTCAATTTGTCGAATAAAAGTATATGAATTGTATTCGTGGTTTATGAGTCAACATAAAATATTTGATAAGTTTTGAGTTTATTAAAAATATTCGTATTGTTCAATATATTGTATGAATCTGTTCTTACTGCAAATATATTGAAATAATTATTATAATTTCTATCTTTATTTTCAGAAACGAGAAGAGAAAGTTCCAGAAAATCTAGAAAAAAATATTAATAATATGTAATTCAAAATAATTTAAATAAGGTTCTTACACCATTGAATTCTACCAGAAAAAGTGGTTTGGAAATGTTTTCATAGAAACAAACACTTGGAAACAAAAACATGAAAGAAGTTACATCAACATTCCCAAAATGCACATTTTAGAAAAATATGCTCTAACTCAAAAACGATATTAGATATAGATATGCGGTTTTCACCACATTAAGTTTGTCATAAAAAACCCTCAGACACCGCCATCGGTTTTGATCTATCCAGTTCAAAAGTAGGAATTTCCCTTCAAACGTGTCCAATTTGGCGCACCCTGTACATACTATATGCTACACGTAATATGAACTGAATTTTATACAGGCTAATTCAATTGTGTCACTAAGAATATTTTCTTGAGGCAACATCTGTTTTTCTCTAGCTATAGTTACTTATAGTAATCATGACGATATTTTTTACTTTTTAGGCGTAAGAATCCTGTGCTTGTGATAAAAAAATATGGTGTTCGGGCTAGACGATCCGATGTAGAAATGGAACCTTTGCCTCTTGCAGAAGAAGAGGAGGAATATGAAACTCTTTTTGACTTGAAAAATATTAATAGAACATGAATTCGATGGTGCGTATTGATATTTTTGAAGTATGGTCTTCAACTAAATAATGATTTTCTGAATTTTGTGACAATATTTCCAATTATTTTTTCGGACTTCCGAAATTCCAATCCTTTCCTTTCCTTCTCTAATTTTTAATCTATTTGTTATGGGTAGTCAAGGATTCAAACTTCTTGTCTATATCCAAAAGTCTTTTATTGTTATTTGTTCTCCCAAGAGTTGTCAGCAGACACATTACAAACGAAATGTAAATGAACATACGTTGAAATAGAATAAAATACCAAGGATTGATTGTAGAATTGTATAATTAATTACTAATAAATTGAGTGAAATGATTTGAGTTCAACACAAAGAGAAAACATATTATTTTATGATACACGAGTATAATCAATATTATACAATAGATTATATTCACACACTACATAATAGTTAGCCTTCCTTCTCACAATTCTGTCACGATTTGCACCGAAGCGATGAGGAACAGGCGTCCTAAAACATTTTATATTGCAAAGGTTGTATCCTTTTTTTCGTGAATTTTATAATAAAATTATAAATGCAATTCCGGTTTCTCTTGCTGAATAGGTCTTACCTTTGGACGTTGTCAAGTCGACAAAACCGCACCGAATATATCCTAACCTCACAAACCACTGACCTGACAAGAAATGAGCCCGCGTCATACAGTCGTTCGGCTGTTATCATTTCTCCAAGTATACTGTTGCCTTTTAAGTAGTATGACCATACTCGGACTATTTATGAATTTATGTATGTATATATATATATATCTTCCACCAGTGCAGTGATATTCATTTTGATTCATACTAGTACTACTCACTAAATCACGTGAAGAATCATTATTGTAACTGGGCCAATTCAACTTGAAGTTATTTTTGTTGATTTTCAGAATGCAATAAACCGATGTTTATATAAATATGTTATTATAAATATCGTAGAATATCGGAGTATACACGTTTGCCTCACCATAATGTTCACTCGTTAGGTGGGTCTGATTGAACTTGTGATTTCACCACTAACTCGCTGAATGGATGAGAATAGCAGCCTAAAACTATTATAGCGTATGATTCGGTGAATTTTCTCAATTAAATTGGTACTGATAAATTTGCGATCCTGTGACTTGATCATCATGTTGAAATCCACTGAAATATATTTTCTTGATTCTCAGAGAAACTTCAAATTCGTTTTTATCTTCGAAAAGTTTCGATTTGTTTGAAATTGGCAGAACACTTGGTTTCTTTTTCCATAAAAAAAAAATTGAAATTTTCTCTTTCATATCCATCGTGAAAAACGGTGTGAAATCGGGTCATCATATTCAATGAATCAAAATAACGTGTAAAAATGGCCGGTGAGGTTTGGAGAAAGAAATCAGTGACCTATTTATAACACAGTGAAAAAATTATCGAACAATGACTATCGATGACAAAATGCGGGGCACAAAAACCATTCGAACGGATATTGAAGTGTTGATAACTGATGACGCGAGAGTTGATAATTGGTCTATCCCAAGTTCAATTTGAGAAAGGAACGGAAAAACCATATTATCCATATTTTTTATGATCTGACAATGGATAGAATTCTTCCTGTAGCATAGCGAATCGTGAACTTTGCAATGTTACATAAGGAGAGATCACAGTAACATATCACACCACTAGCAATAATATTTCCAAACTACACACTTATGTCATGAAAAAATATTAATTATAATTGAAAATACCAATTTCAAGTTCTTCCTATGAATTGCTGAAGTGTTAACTATTCATGCTCTTGGGAATTCTTATATACTATCTCTAGAGCTGTTGTGATAGTGTGAACATCACCTTCGATAGTTTTAGCCCAGTTTTCAACGTCACCGAGCTCTTTCAAAGCTCCACTGAACGAATCCACCAAATTCAACCACTGCTGTGTTTGCTTGGAAAAATTCGTAGCGCTCGCATGTAACTGTTTAGCTTCAGCATCCAATTTTTTCTGGTTTAGATATGCCTGGGCAACTCCCACATTAAGGTGATCTACCAAAGCTTGTGTTAGATCATTGGCAGCTACGCAAGACTCCTTTCTTCGAATCTCCTGAATATCTTTCTTCATTATCTGCTTGGAATGATGTTCTTTAACCATTGAAGACAACATTGTGCCTGGATACACAGGTTCGTTTACCTGAGAATGCAAAAAAAAGGTATTAGTCTGACATCAGCCAATCCTGGAAAATTTCGGAGCAATCTGAATAATTTGTGATATTTTTTTTCCAAGTGAAGCCTGCAGAAAAGCGCCACTGATCACAAGGTCGCGTTTATATTCTAACTTCATAAAAAAGATATAGAACATTGGAACAACGCTTTCATGACATTCTGAATCTAATAAAGATAGATAGATATTTGCTGATTTATTCGAGAATTCCAATAATACGATATTGACAATCTTGAATTCATTTCAACATCTCTCATCTCCGCGAGGCTGTTGAATAGCCCTTAGATCTAGATGTAAGCATGAAGATTAATTGGACGAGATACTACAGGAAAATATTGCTCCGATATTTCCCTCGCTATATGAAACTCTCAACTCCTGCGATACAGTTCCTTCCTTTGGAGTCGGTGAGAACACTGTAATAGTTACCGTGAAAGTTATATCACCTACCTCAAATAATTTGATTTCAGTAACAATAACAGTATTTCTGAATGTATTTATGAATTTGTAAAACGTAAAATAAGGCAGGAGATGAAATAGTTTTTTTTATCTGTTAACAACACGAAAGGAAAACCTATAATGTTCGAGGAACATCCTGTTAGCCAGTGGTGGAATTTTGGGAGAGAAGGAAGGTTAATCTTCTCATCTATAACTTACAAATCCAGATTATTGCAGTATATGCATTGAAATGAAGTGGTAGCCTAACAATAAAAATGAACCACCAAACAATTCAACAAGCTGAATCGATAAAATTCCTGGGGGTCACAGTAGACCACAAGATGACCTGGAAAGAACATATTGATAATTTGGTAGCCTAACTATGCAGCATATGCTTTTTAATGAGAGAACTACGTAACATTGTCATTGTCTTATGGTCTCATTTTGTGGTGCATTCAATGCACAGAAAAAAATAATGACATGCATGATGGGGATCGCACCTGCTGTATCCTGTGAAGAAAAACTAGAATATTAACTCTACCCAGTCTCTACATATTCAAACTCATTATAGATTTCACACAGCAAGAACTCAATAGTCCTAAGAATCTAGATATCCACAACTATTATACAAGAAATAGGAATGAAATCCATCAACCATTCTTTAGATTGACTATTGGATAGAAATCTTATCAATACCAACAAATAAAATGCTACAACAAATACCTGGAGTTATGCTCAGAACCAAACAACACGAGTACATTTAAGATTGAGCTAAATACATTGCTTTGTAACAGCGCATTCTATTCTCTGGATGAGCACCTGGCGGCATGATCACTATTGTAACCTATATGGACAGAACCAATATTTTTATAATTTCAATATTTTATATTCTTATACTTGTGAATCACTTGAACTTTTAGCCTTACTTTTAAGTTTTTGACTAGTCTGATAAGCATCTATATGTTCACCAGTATGATGAATTGTACATATGTTTCAAAGATGAATGAAGCTTCTTACTTAATTCTAAGAAACTTGAATTTCAAGAAATATTTTTCATTTTTTGATAGGTATTATACAGGGTGATTTACCTATGAATGCAAAGAAAAAAAATTGTGTATTAGCGATCCAAATACATTCGTAGAATTTCTTCAAAGTGTAAACTCAAAGATAAGTCGCTGAGCAGCGAAGCACTTCACCTTTTGAAACAAAAAATGATGCACTCTACTTCGAATGACCTCCTAGTGTTGCCAACTGCATCAAACAACAAAAGGGTCTAAGCACCAAAATAAATCAGACCACGCGATCGATCAAGAACAAATTCACCCTAAAAATCTAATAAAATCAAAAACCTCCTTCAAAATCCTATTATTATTCTCTTTTGAAAGAACTGAAGAAGAGATGAGGTGGCAACAACGATATAGATTAAAATAGTGTAAATTTTGTTTTGGCAAAACACTAACGGCATTTTGTTATGGAACTCGTCAGAAGATGGCGACAATTTTGCAATTTGGTACAATTAGTTGACGTTTTGAAAGTATGATTATACAGTTTGATCATTTATTGAGGAATAAACTAACATCACTACTCCTGAATGAACGCTTTTAACCGTAAAGCCATGCCATTTAACTGTTCACAAACGAGTGATTTTCTGATATAATGAATAAAATGCTATTACCGATTTGTCGGTACGTTAGAGTTTTGACTGAATAAATCAGATGGCATCTCGGCATCACCACTGTTCCTTTCTTGAGACAATTACAACCGATAATCTGCAATGCCGTTTGTAATGTCTGATTCGTAGTTGTTATAAATTGAATTGAGAACTATTATTTTCATGATCAGTTGTTTATTAATGGTGTGTCCATGATGTTAATAGACCAGTGGTCCAACTCACGTACGCCCTGTCACGAGAATAAGATATGGACTTCTGCATACTTGATTATCGCGAATTTTAATACCTTACTAAGGGTTCCCAAGATCGAAACCAGATGGCGCCACTTCTGCTGATCTCGATGGTTATCTTGAAAACACGATTTGAATTCAACATGAATACAAAAATTGAACCATTAGCTCTCTAAAACTGTAATACAATTGTAATTTCCTAACTTCCTTGATTCATGCATTTACCTCAATAAATGCTAGTGCTCGAAATACTATTGGAAATATTCCACTTTTTCTCTCATGAAGTGATATGCCATATGAATGCTAGTGCTCACATTACTATTGGAAATATTCCACTTTTTCTCTCATGAAGTGGTATGCCACAGCAATATGCTTTGTTCTATCTGAAACAGTTTGATGCATAATAGTTTGAAGAACACCCTGGTGAGCAGAATATATTTCAACAGGAATTTCAAGTGTTGTTGACTTACTTACTCTGACTGACTCTGAAAACACCCAATAACCACAAGACTTCTTCGTAGCTTTATACATTCGTGAATACATCACAGTATGCATACACATATTTATCTGTTCTTGTACAAGTAAGATCATGGCTTAATGTACATTTCAAGAGCCTGAGAACACATTTTATTATTTCCAAACCAGAATACGTCGGTTCATTGCATTTTTCACCAAGCTCACAATATGGAGAAGTAATTTCTGGACAAATTTCATTTGCCAAATATGACAAGCTTCTTATTGCCCTACTGTAGGTATTTGCATTGAAGTTTTCAGCATCATCATTTTTTATCTTCCTAGGGGCATAGGTGTATCAGACGCTCTATACTTTCAGTCATTGTAAAATCCTTGAAAATCTCCTCGACAGTAGATCTCCTGACTAATATGTAGAGTTGATATATTATCTATAGAGATTTTCATCAACATCAAATTCATTGCCTCCTTCATATACTCCTTTGACAAATCCCTGAATCCTCCTTATGTACACATGGATCACTCATACATCTCTTCATTCCTAGCTCCCTTAGTTTTTTTATCAGACAGTTCCAGTCCTTTCCAGATTGATAGAGTCTGTATATGCTTTTGTTTGGCTTCTATACCTCTTCTCTACTATTTTCTTGTTAATTCTCGTCCCATTCTGGTATCTCCACATCCACTGAGGAACTTATGTTACTTTTAAGATATGCAGAATTCACATCAAAATGTATAATACTCGAGCCATTTTTAACAGTCAATGCTAGTAGTATCCATATTGTCATGTTTCTGATAACAAGGCTATATGTATCAAAATAATCTACATTTGGAATCTGACTATAACATTTTTCAACAATTTCAGTTCTGAATTTATCGAGGTTGAACACCCATTTTGTACCTACAATATTTGCATCATGAGGTCTGTTCACAATTTTCTCTTTCATAGCTAACTTCCACTATCCTGAAGATTCACATGACATGGCCTTTGTTACTGACACTGGATCATACACCTTTTCGTCTCTGTGATTTTCTAACTGGCTCTCTTTACTTTGGTATTTCCTCTACATTTCCTAAGAGGACAATCTTCGAACAATTTCACATAGAACAAAATCATTTTTTTGAATGGAAATACATGCTCACCAAAAACTATCTTTCTAGATTTTTCTATTTTTCTTCTATTTATATTCCACAGTCTGAGACCATTTGTATTTTTTTGAATTCCTAGATGGACACAAAGAACAGCTCTAGGAGCAAGCCTCTTATTTCCATGTAGGACAGTCATTAGTGCTTTGGACCCAAAAACTTTAAACCTCTCTAACTCATTTTTTCTTTTTTTTTTCATCTACGAAATCTCAACAAGAATTTAAGTGTCTCCTCCCAACATCTTCAGGCATATTTGACTCTTCAAGCATACATCTAACTAGAATGGAGAGTGTAACATCTATTCTTTCAAAATTTGCCAACTATCAAACTGCGTTTGATAGAGGAAACTCTGCAAACTTTGATGGTACCTCTATTTCTCGCTGCTAGGTCTTTTATCTTCACTGAATTTTGATTCCTCTGCTAGAGCAACTGTGTGAATTGCTCCACTTGACTTGCTAGGCATGGGATGTGGTAAGCAACCAGTAATAAATTATTCCATAATTTCGAATTTGAAATATGTAATTGGTTCTGCTAGGATTATTTTTGGATCTCATCTAGAATCGTTCTGGCGTACTGTAGGTAGATAGCACATACAGGTCCATAACAAGAATGAATAAAAACTTTTATTGATGCATTTTTCATTCCAGCTCATTATTTGATTTCTTCCTTCTTCATTTAATTCCCTGCATTTTTTTAAATAATTATTTCAGTTCATGATACTGATGTCGAATGTTGATTTCCATTTGTTAATAAAAGAAATATGTATAATTCGGATTTCATTTGTGTGGAGAGGTTTTGTGGTAGTTGGAAAAATAATTTTTATAGGTACTCAGGCGATATGATCATCGATCCTGTCAAGTCAAATCCCCTTTCACTACATATATATATAACATCGATATTTGATAATGACGCATATCTGACAGTGATGGATAGATAACAGTTTGATTTTTGCATTTCTGTTGAATTTAAAATTCAAATCGTGTTTTCCAGAGTTTCCAAGATAACCACTGAGATCAGCAGAGGTGTCGTCATCTATTTTCGATCTTGGGAAGCCTTAGTAAAGTATAAAAATTCGAAATTATCAAGTAGACAGAAGTCTACATCTTTTTATAGTGTCTGGCAATAGGGAGTTGGAACACCAGCTAATTTACAAAAAATATATCAAGTTTTGATATACAAAATTAAACACATCTGAAGGAGACTTTTCAAGAAGTGTGAGCCTCACCACCAAAAACCACCCCTAAAAAGCATTGCTGTGATTTTAATGTAAGAAACCATTGATCCCACTGAAAATGTTACTTATGAAATTTTGATGAAATTAAGGGGTTGCTTTCAGCGTAGATTAGTTATACCAAAGTTTTGTTCATCAGTGACAGTCAGACATGATTTAAATTCGATGAATACAACCACCCTTAGATGTTGAAATAATGGCCAATTGTTGCAAGGGTGACAATCCAATGATGATAATAATGATAATAATAATAAAAAATAACTTTATTCATGTTAATAAAAATTCAAAGTGTCATTTTACAGTGTATTTCAACCTATGTACCTACAAAAAAAAAAGACTATACCAATGTGTAACATACATTAGTTATATATTGATGAGATTATTTGATACATGTATGATGTGAAATTCAACATAAATATCCAAAATCAATGAACATTTTTATTCATATAACAGTTACCTCCACAGTTACCGTGAATGTTATATGACCAACCTTGAATAACTTGAATTTGTCTATTTAGTAATGCACTATTTCTGTTTCCATCATAAACCCTTTGGACAGCTTGAATGTGGCGTTTATAAAGATTGTGATTACCTGTGACCAGAAATGGTACATACATTTAGGTTTTATAACTAAAATGTTACTGTTTTGGTAACCTTCAAAGGAGTGAGTGTTATTAAATGTTCTAGCAACCCTTATGGAGGATTTTTTTTTACTGCAAATATAACAGATACCTGTTGGTTCCTAATTTTCATAATGATGTTCAAAATTTATACTAGATAACTCAGGATATTTTGGTTCTATAAATGAGGTAATGGCAAAGTTTGTTCAAATTTGTTAAAGATATATTGGTTACATTTATAACTGTATACCATACAGTGTACTACAAAAGATTTCTTGAATGATGATGTAAATATCATCACCTCATTATATACCCAAAGAGCATATATAACCTATATGCCTAGCATAATTTTGTAGTAGTCGAACAGATATTTTGTTTTAATTATATGTCATCTTTTGCTTTCAAGAGATATGAAAAAAAAATAGATCTAACTCATGTGTGGTGTCAAAACGAGCAGTTCGAAGACAGAAACAAACTATCACACAAAAAACGAGTCAAGCTCAGACTCTTCATGAGGAACGTTTTAGGTAAGTACCTATAAAATTTTCTGTGGTTTCTGAACGAAAACCGTATTTCACCGTGCCGTCCGTATTTTGAGGGTGGTTTTTCGGGGCGAAGCTTACCCTACTAACATAAACTCTTCTGAATTTGAAACCTCTTCATTTGTTGTGTTTAATCTCCAAATTTCAAAACTTATAATTCTTTCTTCTTCCAGCTATTTTGGAGACAATTTTAGGACGAATATGTGGACTATTTGTAGATGAGTGAATATTATTTATGTTTGTATTCAAGAAAAACTGAAAACGCACCTGGACATAAAATCGAAGTCCGAAGTCACACAAGATTATTTATTATTATTTATTTGATTAGACAAATCTGCCACCTGTCAAAATGACATCAAAATGGCGGCTGTTGGCGTGTTATCAGAGAGTAAACAGTGTTGTCAATCAATGGTTTTGTCTTTTCTTTTCCAACGACATGGTCTTTTCCCGCTGTACAATCGGCAATTACCCAAGTGAAGTTTTCGCAACGAGCCTGCTTAGTATTTCTCTACTCACACAGAAATAAGCTCGTGAATAGACACAGAATAGACCACTGATCTATATGTATACACAAATATGTACAAAACACTGGTGGAGCTATTCTGCCTATTTGTCTAACTCCTTCAACCAAAACTCTAACGTACAGCTAACTTGATAACAGCATTTTATTCGTTATAGCGGGAAATCACTCATATGTTAGTTGTTAGATGGCCGTACAAAAATGACAACAAAATCAGTATTATTGGTAATTGCACAATCTGTGTTATAAAAATGTTGATTCAGAAGTAGTAATTTAGGTTACTTCTCAATTTTAGATGGAACTACATAATTACAATCTCAAAACGTCAACTATTTGTACAGAAATCTGTGAAAATGTCACCATCTTCTGGGGAGTTTCATAACTATTTGGCCATTATAGCGGAAAATGGCGTTAGCGTTTTTGACGAAACAAAACACCATCAGTGACTGCACCAGTGTTTTGTACATCGTTGTATACACAAACTGAATGAGCAGTCGTTGATTGTCAAAAATCAAAAATTCCAATTCCCGAATAATGAAAATTATTCATTTTAGGAGAATATGCACAATCTGATGAATTTCATCAGGCACTGGATAACAATAGTCATATTTATATTTAACCTTCCAAAGAATTGGTGGCAGTGGCCCTCCATGAGTCGCTATACCAAAGGAATATATATATATATATATATTTGGAATCTAAGCGAACAAGAATCTATTATATATATACTCTCTGTCGGAATCGACGAGTATATATATATATATACTATGCCATTATTCTTGGATGGTCCCACATTTTATTGAAATTTTATGGCTCCTGAAGTGAAATCCTTTGTACAGAGTCCAGTGCTCTATGAAATGATTTCGGCGTTTGGTACCTTCATGTCAATATCTATCTACCCAACTAAAATCTATGATACCGAGCCTTATTTATTCATTAGTTGATTGTGGAAACCTATAAGCTCAATCTGAACATATATTTTATGATATAGTATGTAGTAATGATATAATTATAACTTGTAACTATATGGATAACATTTCCTTCATGCGATAGAAAAGCCGAAACAAATGAACGTCAGCATAGAATAACCGTTGATTGATATATTGTGGATATATCAATCAACGGAATAACTGTTTGAAATATATATAAATATATATTTATTTATATATACAGGGTGTCCTTAAAAGGTCTTTACAAAAAGCTACCACATATTCTTCAGACCAAAACAATTCGATACAAGAAAACTTACCTCAGTAAAAAGTTGCTTAGTTTGGGCGCTAGACGGCTCTGAAGTTGAAATTTTCAAATCGATTTTGCTTCATAACTTTTGAACGGCTCATGAGATTTTTTTCAAATTTGGTACGTTGGCATAGACTCATCGGGCAATGAAACTCATATCATAATCATAATGAATATCATTCCATGGGCGTAGAACTTGATTTTTTCAGTAAATAAACATCTAAAACTCCTACGCCAATGGAAAAAAATTAGTTTCAATATGAAATCTAAATTATTCAACTCATTCACTACAAAAAAGGTACTCTTGACAAAAGTCGATGACTCTCATGGTTTCGACAAAATTTTAATTTTAGTGATTTAGAGCATAATTAATAATAAAACGATTAACAGATATTTCATAAAAATTGTTCAAAATGTTCACCATTTTCACGTATACAAAGATTTATACGACGCAAAAAGTTGAGGTGTACTTTTTGCATAGGTTATTTCTATTGAAAATAAGTAGCACTGGTTTTTTTTTTCTGAAGACTATTATTATCTGCTCGAAAACAGTGATATTCACATTCTTGGTTTCCATAGTTTCATCTGTGTTGATTTGTCGAGTTTTATTGACGTTGATTGTTGATATCGGACTTTTCTGATTTATCATGGCCGTACAATACACCAATGAAGAATACACCGATATGTTATTGGTATTCGGATATTGTCAAGGAAATGGTCGAGAGAGTGTGAGGGTGTATTCGGCAAGGTTTCCAAATCGTCGCGTACCAAGCCACCCAACCTTTGCTGCAGTTGAGAGACGTCTTCGGGAGACCGGTCATTTTGCTCCTAGAACTGGTGATTATGGAAGACAGCGTTATGTAAGGATTCCCGAAGTCGAAGTAGAAATTTTAGACCGTATTGAAGAAAATCCAGAATTGAGTACTAGACGGATAAGTAATGAACTAGAAGTTTCTAGGAATGCCGTTCATGAAGTACTAAGAGAACAATTATTATATCCATACCACAAGACGCCAGTTCAAGATTTATCAATCCATGATTCACAAAGTCGTCTGATGTTTTGTAGGTTCATTAATTTGCAAAGAGAAATGAATCTGAACTTTGGAAAGAATATTTTGTTCACTGATGAAGCCTGTTTCACGAGAAGAGGAATGACTAATTTTCATAATGAACACGTTTATGCAATTGAAAATCCTCATTCCATTAAAATAAACCATTTTCAACACGAATTCAAAATCAACGTTTGGGCTGGAATAATAGGAAATCCAACAGGCGACGAATAATCTTACAGGCGATGAAGAAGTTATGCAAAGAGTACATTTCAACTTTTTGCGTCGTATAAATCTTTGTATACGTGAAAATGGTGAACATTTTGAACAATTTTTATGAAATATCTGTTCATCGTTTTATTATTAATTATGCTCTAAATCACTAAAATTAAAATTTTGTCGAAACCATGAGACGAATCGACTTTTGTCAAGAGTACCTTTTTTGTAGTGAATGAGTTGAATAATTTAGATTTCATATTGAAACTAATTTTTTTCCATTGGCGTAGGAGTTTTAGATGTTTATCTACTGAAAAAATCAAGTTCTACGCCCATGGAATGATATTCATTATGATTATGATATGAGTTTCATTGCCCGATGAGTCTATGCCAACGTACCAAATTTGAAAAAAATCTCATGAACCGTTCAAAAGTTATGAAGCAAAATCGATTTGAAAATTTCAACTTCAGAGCCGTCTAGCGCCCAAACTAAGCAACTTTTTACTGAGGTAAGTTTGCTTGTATCGAATTGTTTTGGTCTGAAGAATATGTGGTAGCTTTTTGTAAAGACCTTTTAAGGACACCCTGTATACTCTTCGACGTCAGAGCGTTCGCAACAGAGATATGCGAATGGGCGGATTTAACGCTTGTCACATGTAGCTTATACGGATGCATGCTGATTTCGCTTCTCATTTTATACCGGCGCATGCGCATGTATGAGCTGCGAACCGCTAGCATTTGTTTTTCTGGCTACCGTTTCCATAGGTATTATCATTGACCTGTTTGAAAAATGAATCGGGTTAGGTGTCGTGTGCAAATTGTGGTGAAATTGTGTCGAAAGACACGAGTTGCCCTGTTATTGTACGAAGTTAAAATCAAGTTAGCTTCCTCGCCATCGAAACCTAGAGATATTTGAATATAGTCTACTATAGTTGCACGGTCTATGAACTGACGCACTTTTGTTTCAACAGTTCCAACTAACCAATCCGTTTTACTTCAGCTAATGTACGAGTTCCAATTTTTCCTTGAAGATGACGCTATTATCTTACAACTATTTCGCGATTCACAATCTGAAGTGGAAATGAATCATCCCATCATGATTATATCAAATATACAACAATTTAATTTTTCTGAACTGGTGGAACTGGTCAGTTTGACTTTTGCCACCCTATATTGAGTCAAATAGTAACGCAAACAAAGAGTATTTATGTACTATAAATTATTATTTTATATGACGCAAACGTACAAACAACCGTGCGGTCTCATCTGATACAGTGACAATCAATACAGGTGTGCCACAAGGATCTGGGATCTGGTGATCCCCTATATCATTCAATGAGGCCATAAATGCCAGAAGGCAAGAATTCTGAAATGGGGATCGGAAAATCTACTAGAATTCAATGCAACAAAAACTCAAGCTTGTATATCTATCAGGAAGGCAAACCACACAATGCCCAATATAATGATGTCAGGTGCCACACTGTTCGCATGAAAGTCGTCAATATCCATGCTCGGTATTAACATCATCAGCGCTCTTTCATGGAACGATCAGGTGAGGGCATTGCGGGAACTGCTCCAAAAGAAACGGGGCTTCCTGTTCCGTGCGAAGAAGTACTTCACACCCCAGCAACTTC
Organism: Gastrophysa polygoni; assembly: GCA_963576655.1. Classification (NCBI taxonomy): domain Eukaryota; kingdom Metazoa; phylum Arthropoda; class Insecta; order Coleoptera; family Chrysomelidae; genus Gastrophysa; species Gastrophysa polygoni. Next base: position 18,567,508 of record OY755091.1, on the reverse strand, counting down.
TTACGATCTACAAAATTTGACCTACCTTGAAGTTTATAGTTTCCAAAGATATTCTGAATAGATTATATCCAGGAGAGAGCTATTCGCCTAGTCAGTTTTACTGTTGTACTCACGAATTTAACGATCTCTCTAGAGAATCGCAGAAACCTGGGTGATCTCTCTCAATTTTATGCAAGGTCGTTGCTCAGCGCGGAAATCTCGATATGCAAACTAGACATATATTGTTCATATATTCATATATTGTTAGGCTAGAAATATGCCTAACTTTTCATTACCAAGCATCATCCATAAATAGAATGGCAAAGTTATGGAATTCTTTCCATAGTTAAGTCTTTTCTGATGCTCACGACCTCAGTCCAAATAATAAAAAATATCAGTACCTCTCTTCTCTCCCAACATGTCACCACTGACTAACACAATGTTCCTTGAATATTATAGGATTTCGTGTTGACGAAAGATATAAAAAATAATACAGTACCTTACATTACTTACACCATATTCGTTTACATCAATCCTTTGTCATTTAAAGCACATGTTCTATATATAAAGATCGTGTTCGTTCTTCAAAGGCATCTGAAGGTTAAAATCAATAAAATCACAGAAGGAGTTGAGAATATTTCAAACATATGATGATCATGAGATAACCTTGCTTTAATGACATTCGATATTTTTGACATTGTTATCAAAACTATGAATTATCTTATATGCTTTTTGAGCGATTAGAATGCTAAATAAAAAATTATTCGTTGAAAAGACCAGTGTATAAAAAAGTGTAGTTAATATTCTTTTGATTCAATATTTCAAAGCGTATTATCAATATTATTGTTCACCGTGAATCTACTCCATTTTTGATTTTTTTGAAGTATTGAATACATTTTTGATCCTTATCCTAGTTAAGCCATACCAAATGGGTGGAAAATATACTAAGTTAGATCCGATGGAAGTAGAAGTTCCAGAAATACAAAAATTGTTAGATAGAGATCCTTACTTGAACCCATATGAGAGAGAGATTAGAAGAAGGTGAGTTTTCGTATTATTTTTTAGTACTCTTCATGTCATGATATAAGGACATAACTTGGTCATAGGTGTACCCAAATTTATTAACCTGCTAATGAAAAAATATTTGGGAAGAAAGAGGTTGTTATTGGAAGTAAAATCTGCTATGCTATGTTGATTTCATGTAATTCTTCTATAGATTGATACAAAAGTAGGAAGAAAAATTGTTTTTTCATATATCTATCGAACATAATGATGAATATTAATTGTGTTTCTGTAGGTAATTAATGTAGGTAATGATTCATGATTATAGTATCATGGTAATGATTTCATTGTGGATATTTTTCTCTCATATCTGTTTCTCTATAGAAACGGCCGGAGTTTCACTAACTAGTAGAACAACTGAAAAAACTTCTGAAACTGAACAAATATATAGCAGATTTTGACTTTTCAATGATGACTTGCCTCTCTTAATTTCAACAATTTAAAAGTAGGTTTAATGAAAATAATATACTTCATATTCTTTCATAATGTGGTATATTCAGTAGTAATACTTTAGAACATTTGGGGTAAAGATGATCTGTTCTTATGCAAATTTTGAAGTATCTTGTATTTGATATGATCGCTTCTCAAATAAATTTGAACGAAAGACAAAATTTCTTGTATTCTATTTATTTTTGAGAGCCGAATTACTTATACATCATATAACTTGACTCAAATAGATGTTCTGATTGGTTGTAAATCATATAAAAAGATAATGAAATAAATTTTCAAGGGTTTGATATGTTTTTATTTGATTCCTCTTGATGCCAAATTACAATGACTCCCACAAATTCAGCTGCTGTGGAATGTATGATTATCATCATACATTCCACTATTACTATCAGATGTGCTCGTATTCGATACAGAAGATGTGGGATATTCCTCTTCTAGTATATTTTTACTGTTTTCAGGTGATATACAGATGTCAGAAATAATACCATGGAAAGTTAACAGCTTTGTTTCTCTAGACTAGATAATCCTGATTCTTTTTTGCTACTATTCCGCCGATCCTTCCTGGTACTGCTCTGATTCAGATCATTCACTTATTATTTTGCCTATTCTTTTCATCAGGATTTCTGGAATGATTTTCACGGTCCCTATACTCACATATCTCAAATTTATCATCTCTTCTTCCTATATGATAGTTCTTAGTTTGTTTTCTACAAATAGAAAACAAATTGGAAAAAAATTCTTCTGATTTCTTATCTGATTCTGCAACATTTTTTTGTTTTTATTTCTCATATTATTGAACCTGGTTTTAATCTTCCCATGAGAACTTAACTTGAAGGCATTTAGTACACCTAAGTACACCAGTAGCAATGTTTGCAGAATATCAAGAATTGAAAACCTCCCATGAATTGATTTATTTCCTTTTTGTTTTCAATAGCCCCTTTCCAAAACTTTCAGTGGCATTTTCAGCGAACCCATTTGATGCAGGATAATTCTTGGGAGAACATAAATATTTCACGCCATATTGAACAGAAATTGAGACGTTTTTGAGAAGCTGAATTGACACCCATTGTGATCCAAATGCTGGCCCAAATGATACATCCAGCGTCAGAATATAATTTAATACAACTTCATTTTAGAAAATAAACAATGCTGTCCATTGACCATTGAACAAAATAGGGTCATCTATTTTTTTTATACATTCAGGTAGTCATTCAGATACCTCAAATGGCTCTATTTTAAGTGAAAAATTGAAGATTTTTTCTTGAATATATTCAAGGAATATGCTGCTTTGATATTATTTGTAAATTTGTAACAGCTTGATGCTGTTATATGAGGTAAACTTTTCAGTAGAAGGCAATCGATGTTTGTGAAGAGTATAATTTAATGTTCTACTTTCATACTGTTTCACAGCTTTGCCGTTGTATTGACGAATGATGCTTAATAGAGCGAAGTTCGGCAGGTCTTGAGCCTGACAATGTAGATGTGACCAGCCTGAGCTTGTTCGTATCTGAATACTGGGAAACATACTCTCCGGTTACTCTCAACATATTAATCTGTTTGGATTTATCTCTACAAGACTCTATAATTGAAATTCAACAATATTCAATAGTCTTTTTTGTACTAGGAATATTCGCTCCTATTCTTTTCTCATACCATATACAAATACTATGACATATCTGAATGCTGATTCAAAATCAGCGTGATAAACCATCTCGATCGTCTAGGGATACACTTGTGTAATTATAATAATAATAAAAATAAAAATAATAATGATAATAATAATATCATTTATTGATGAAAGAGAAAAATATACAGTAATACAAAAATACATGAATAATACATACTTGATAAGTGAGCAAACAACTTGTTTCGAGGTAGAGGTAACTAACTTAGTACATAAAAAATATTCAATAAACGATAAGCAGCACATATAAAGAAATTATTGAAAATATAAATGGGAATATCAATATAATTCAAAAAGAGAATAAAAGAACAACATAATAAAAGGATTACAATTTTAGAGTTTGAAAAATAGTTATGATAGCGAGACCCGTGCTTAACACAATTCAAGACTAGTACAAAAAAAGAGAAGTCAGTTGGAGAAATTTAGTTCAATAATGTCATTACATTTGACTCTTGGTGTTTCGTAAATGAAACAATTCACATTATAAATACTGTCTATGAGTTATTATTTATTTTCAACTTTTGTGTGGGATTTTCTCTCCAAGTTTCTAAAAAATAAAATAGAAGTTATTGAAAATTCTTTCAATTTACAGGCTGATTCACGGTGGACGACACATTAGACGTTTCTGGTGAACCAGTCATCGAATCACTCTGAAAATTTGATGAAGAGCATATGGGGACATTCTCTACCAAACTAAAATATTTTTGACAATTCAGTGTTGCCACTTCTATTTGAAAGTAGTGCAACATTTATATCTGAAAAGGAATACTTTCTATATATTATTATTTATAGAATCTCCAACAATTTCCCAACAACTTCTCTAGATATTTTCCTATACCCATCTGTTAACGGATTCGAAATAGAAATCAATTTAAATTTTTTTCTTTGGGAATCATGTCCTCTAAAAATGCTGATATCTCTGAGTTGAAAAACACTATGATATCAAAATTTGATTTCGAGTTAGGTGTGATACTTGGTTGCTTCCCATACTTCAGCCAAATCTTTGTTACTTCGATATAGGGTGGAAAAAATGCAGTTATCTCTTTTGTTTGAGAAAGTGCCTGAAAGTTAATTATTTCAAATCGAACACCCTGTATTGTAAATTCATAAAGCTGCTGAAATATGCTTCTCATCTATGCATATCATACCAATACATAATTAGTCAAGTTTCAGACTTATGAGCATTTATTTGTGAGAATGTTTCTTGAACATGGTATTTGATGAGCAGGCCATGATCACTATTTGATAGTAGTGTTGTGACATTCTCCTAATAATATCGACATTTTCGTCACTTCAGAAGTTGCAAATACCTTCTGCCAAGTTTTTATGAATTTGTTTATCATTTTTTGATAATGCAATTAAATTGTCAGCAGGACATGTGAAAAGCTCAGTGAAATGTATCTGAATCTACCGCCCAAAAAATTTATAGAAAAGTTTTGATAGGTGCGTTGTTATGGAGTGGTATTATGCTAAGGTTTTTGAAAAATGACGGTCTAATACCAGTTTCCATGCATTTATTTGCATAATATAACAAACGGAATTTAATTTTTTATATATGGTGTCGATATAGAGTTGCCTATTCAACTATGAACTATCTAAGTGGAGACCTAAAACTTCTGTCGAATTTGGCGTGTAGACTATAAAGTTGTTCAATAATAATAATATTAATAATAATAATAATGATAATAATAATTATAATAATATTGCTTTATTCATCAAGGATAATACCATCGATACAATAAGTTACGAGACAATATTGGTAAAATAAATCATGAAAGAATGAAGAATGAAAATAGGCAAAAATAAAAAAGGGAACATCAGCGAGACCGAGGCGATACTATAAGCTAAAAGCTTCTACATGATGGTATCAGAAATGAAATAACTAGATAGAACATAGACGAATAATTACCCAAAAGTGAATTATTAAATCTCGATAGGATTATTTTGTATATATACAATAAGAGGTTCTTCGAATGAGTTTGCATCATTACTAGATTTGATATGATACGGTAGGTTATTGAATTCAACAACTCCGTTATCGATTGAACTCATTCAACTCGATTTATTACTTGATTTCACATAAAAATTGAAAGAGTGGGCTGACTAAACATATCATGTATTTGCCTAATAGAAACTAACTGGCTGGTTGAATAATCAACACTAAATCAACACTAAACAACTTACTACAACCCAAAATGACTCTCATTGCCCTGTTCTGAATTTTTTGCGACCTTTCGAAACTAGCTCTAGAACAACTATGAATGAATAACAGTAAAAAAAGTGAGGTAAGATCACATATTATAAACTGCGAGTTTTGTCTCTAGGGATAAAAATGATGATTTTCTGCTTAGAAACCCATTTTTTTCCCATCTTCTTACATATATAATCCATGTGATAAGTAAATTTCAATTCACCATCTAGAATGAATTCTAGATATTTTATTTCATTTACATTTTCAATGCAGTCGATATTTATCGTAACATTCAAATTCAATACTGTCTGTAAGTTTTTCGAGGATGTCGTGCATCCATTTTTCAGCTTTTTGTGATTTTTTCTCCTCGTTTTTAAAAAATGAAGTAGAAGCTATCAAAAATTATTTCAATATATTTGTAGTAAGGACAGATTTGTGATCTGTCCCAAAATGTCACTACGCTTGAAATTAATCCTTCAGATACCTAAAAGAGAAATTCTCTATTTGTATATTCTCTAATTCTATATTTAAAAATGAAATTTCCAAAAAAATGTCAAAAAATGTCCAAAAAATTGGCAAACGAAAATAGGAGAATGAAGAGCGATATTAATAGTCTACAATCCAAGTTGAACGTCTTGGAGCAGGTTTCTCGTTTGAAAAAAAGTGATGAAGACATATATAACATCATTGAAAAAATCGGAGCACATTGATTGTAGAATTATTCCTGCAAGAAGGGAAAAGAAGCGCTTCCTGATGGCTGCCAAAGCCAAACGTATGGGAAATGATAGTTCTCCAAAAATGAATCTCGATGGTGTCTCAGATGCTTTCTATATAAATGAACATCTCACGTTAGTTAACAAACTTTTATATAAAGATGTATGGCTAGCTGCAAAAAACAAACAATACAAGTATGTTTGGGTGTAGAAAATCCGATTCGTCCAAAATACTTGCTATAAAAAATCACGAATTCATCGACAAAATGTAACTAACTATGTAATCATATATGATAGTTTTTCCAATGGATAAGTTGTTAATTTATGGACAGAACGTAAATGGTTTGCGTTCCAAGTTAACCGAATTCAAAATAAATACTTTCAACATCAACGCTGATCTCTACCTGATAACTGTAACTAATCTTTCAAGTGACATCTCTGATTCTGAAGTTTTAGACACATTATACTACAAAGTTTTACGCCGCGATCGCGAAAGTGCTCCGTGTGCCGACAACAAAAAATCCGGTGGAGGTGTACTAAAAGGTGTAGAGAATATACTATACGGAAGCACTTTTAGAGCGACGCAGAAGACTTATGGATAACCATCCACAATGACAACAAATTGAAGATCCATGTATGCTGCGTTCATCTTCCTTCCAGAGACGACTACGCTAGATTATGTTTCACTTCGAAACTACAAGAAAACCTTGATGAACTCACAGGTCAACCCATTATCATATTTGGTGATTTCGATTTTCCATATATTAGTTGGATTCCCACTGAATGTAATACTTTTTTTGTTCCAACAAACACTGATAACTCTAATTCACCATTGATCGATCTCTTATCATTTCTCGAATTCTCACAGCACAATGATATAAAAAATTTGGATGATGGAATATTAGATTCAGTTTTTTGCACTAAAATTCATTTATTGAAATTAGAAAAGAGTGACATTCCCTTAGTATATCCTGATTCGTATCATCATCCCATGGAGTTTTACATTAGTTGTCTCTATATCGAAGTCCTTGACAAAACAGATCTGAATTTTTATAATTTCAGAAAAGGTAATGAGCTTAACAATTTTTTTCTGAATTATGACTAGGACGAGCAGCTCTCTAATTTATCAGTTGATCAAGGAATTTCTGTATTTTACGAAATTTTACAGGAAGGTACCAGTCTGCATGTCCCTTATGTAACCATAAGAAATAAAAAAAATCCTGTATACTTTTCTATCTATACGATAAAATGTATGAAACAAAAAAATCAGATGCACAAAAAGTGGAAAAAATATGATAATCAATATTATTATGAAGAATTCAAACTCCTGAGACGAAGAAGTAAAAATCTTATATCTAATGACTACAAAATGTACACAAACAAAATTCAAAATGAAATCAAAACATATCCTATAAAATTCTGGAAATATATAAATGGCTGCAAAAAAAAGGTTAGTATTCCTAATAAAATATCTCACATCGACACAACCGCTGAAAACGGCAAACAAATATGTGATTTATTTGATACCTATTTTCGAAGCGTATACGAGCCCCATCATCAAACCCATCATTTTTCTGCTCAATCCAGCACAAATAATCTATTGAACTCGATAGAATTCACTCCAGAAATGATACTCGCTAAAATGAACTCTTTAGATCTAAACACGGAATAGATGGCTATCTCTCATATTTTGTTAAATACTGTGCTCCCAGTTCATGCTACCCATTCTGTGTTATTTTCAATAAATCCATGCAGTCTGGCACCTTCCCAGATGCCTGGAAAACTGCTCATTTGGTTCCAATATACAAAAATTCCGGCAATAGAAACTTGGCGAATAATTATCGCGGTATCTCCAAATTATCCATATTCAGCAAATTATTTTGAAAGCATCATTCATGACATCATGTTTCATAGTCTTAAATCATCGACTTTAGAATGTCAACACGGATTTTTCTCCAAACGCGGGGTTGAAGCAAACTTACTTATATATTCCGAATACATCTCGAATGACTTAGACAATCGAGCGCAGGTTCATTCACTGTGTACTGATTTCAGCAAAGCGTTCGATAAAGTCGACCACAACCTTCTTCTGTCGAAACTGTCTGGAATTGGTACACAGGGAAATCTCCTGAGATGGGTCTCGTCATATCTTTTCAATCGTAGCCAACTTGTGAACAAAAATTTATATAGGTCTGCCTCTTTCGTGGTAACCTCAGGAGTCCCTCAGGGTTCACATCTGGGTCCTTTATTATTTTCAGTGTTTATTAATGATCTGAACAGCTATTTCAGACATACACAGATACTGCTATATGCTGACGACTTGAAGATATTCAGAAAAGTGGTGACAATTAGAGACTGCTCAAAGATTCAAGAAGATCTAGAATAGAATAGAATAGAATAGAATAGAATATATGTTTATTCACAAGGTAACAAATAAAAAAAAAATCTTACAAAATACACTTGTATAAATACCAAGTAAATAAACAAAAACGCCATGTAGCCCTTGTAAGGACTGTCTATGGATTGGTTTATGTTTATTTGCTTTCATGAATTTGCGCGTGCATTAAAAAAAACTCCTAGATTATTAGTAGGTACCTTATTAAAATGTTATTTTCATATAGTATAACAATAGATAAATTAAATAGTAAACAACATTAACCTAGCCTAAGGGATATAAATAAAAGGTATTACAAGTAGAATGAAGGAATTTTGTTATATGAATGGTTTGACATATTTTTTTTAATCAATAATCGAAAGAAAGTATGCTCTTCCACATTGCAAAATCCATTTTTTTAAGGTTTTTTTAAAGAACAGTTTTGATCTGATACATCTCATATTTTCCGGATGGCTATTGTATAGTTTTGGTGCATTATACATTAGAGATCGTTGCCCTAACGCTTTGTTGGCTCTAGGTAGATATGCATTATTCATTCTCATGCTCCGTGTATTATGAGTGTGGTCAGGTTTATTGAGATAAGATGACTTATTCGAAAATATAAATATCAGCACTGACTTCACATATATTTGTCTGATATCCAATATTTCGAGGTCGTTATAAAGTTTGTCGGATGGGTATCGGTATGGTTTGAAAGATATTATTTTGAGAATTCTCTTCTGGAGTACCATCAGAGGTTCTATCAAAGTTTTTCGTGCCCCTCCCCACCCAATTATACCGTAGCTCAATAACGACTCTCCGATTGCAAAATATATCTGCTTCAGTTCTTGAAGTGGAAGTATATATCGACATTGGTAGAACTTATACAATAGGGAACGGATTTTCTTTTTGAGGTTTTCTGTGTGGACGTCCCATTTTAGACAGGAGTCGATGAATATTCCAAGGTAACGGACACTACGAGCCGTTACGACGTTTTGTCCATCAAAAGCAATAGAATATGTCGGTAAGTTGGTATCATATGAGGAAAAGGGAATTATCTTTGTTTTTGTGACATTTACCGTTAACAAATCTATTTTAAACCAGTCATTGATTTTTTCCAAATCGTCTTCGGCCTTTTTTTCACCTCAGCCCACGAATCGGCAACATAAATGATGGCCGTATCGTCAGCAAACGAGACAATTTCCCCATCAATTCCTGAAGTGAGCAGGGAGTTCAGATATACTATGAATAGTACGGGACCAAGAACTGTACCCTGTGGTACGCCACAGGAAACTAATCTTGGATCACTTATTCTTCCATTTACTTTGACCATTTGTACGCGGTTTTTGAGAAAGTTTCTGAGGAGTTCCAATGGATTTCCTCTTATGCCTAGATTTTCAAGCTTTTCTAACAAAATTTCATGACTTACCGTGTCAAAAGCCTTTGCTAAATCAACGAAAACACCCAAACAAGGCTGTTTATTATCCACAGCAACATATAGTTGAGAAGTGAGGTATGCTATGGCATCCTGGGTGCTTCGATTTTCCCTGAATCCGTATTGTCTGTTTGAAATTATATTGTGGAGGTTAAGGTATCCCATAAGTCGGTTTTTAATTATTTTCTCAAATATTTTTGAAAAGACCGATGTGAGTGAAATTGGTTGGTAGTTCGACACACTTGATTTATCACCACCTTTGAATATTGGTATTATAATTGCAGCTTTAAAAGCCTCTGGCACTATTCCGGTGGAGATACACAAGTTGAAGATGTGACACAAGGGTGCAGATATATTTTCTGCCATCAATTTGACCTCATTTTTAATCCCATCTGGGCCCGGTGATTTATTATTCTTTAATGATGAAATTTCATCTTCAATTTCGGTAACAGACGTGGGTCGAAGATAAATAGAGTTCGGGGATATTGTGTGGTGCTCTTTCGAATTTGATTTGTTGATTTTAGATGCAAGCTTCGGACCTATTTCAGAAAAATACTCATTTATTTCATTTGCTATATCATTTACCTCTGTTATTTCCTCACCATCTTCCAGGATTAGATTTTTAATAGTGTTAGTTTTCTCTTTATAGTTACTGGTGAACAGGTTAACAACTTTCCACATATTTTTTGCTGATCCAACGTTTTTTTCGATTTCAGATATAAAATAATTGCTTTTTGCTTTTTTTATTAATTTATTTAGTTTGTTCCGATACTTGATGTAATATTCTTTCAGTGTGTGATTGTTTGGTTCTGCTACTTGTCTTCTATGAAGGGAATCACGGGTTTTAATGGAAGTCACTAGTCCTTGGGATATCCACGGCTTTTTTTTCTTTTTTACTTTTATTTGAATAATTTGTGTTGCCTCTTCTTTTTTTTTTGTCACTTCTGTTATGAATAATTCAAATGATAGTTCGGCGTTTTGGAGATTTTCAACATTGTCCCAATTTTTTAATTTTATTGTATCAAGTAGTTTTTTTTCATCAGTCTTACAATATGTGAGTACACCTTCGGCCGACGCCAACATATGTTTTCCCATATTGGTAAAAACGAAAGTTGTATAGTGGTCGGTAATTAGTGTTTTCAACACGATGGAATAGTTGTTTTCCTCATAGTTTTTATTTTTGCCCTTTATAAATACGTGATCCAGACAAGATTTCGTATCGGAGGTAACTCTGGTGTATGTGTTTATTAAGGGGACGAAGCCCTTTTCGTGCAACATATTCAGATAGTCGTCAGATTCTTCACTGTCTTTGAGTATATCGATATTAATATCTCCGATGAAGTATGTGTAATCATAATTGTTGAAATTTTGATTCTCTAGTAAAACTGATAGACTGTTTGTGAATTCTTCTGGATCCGTTGATGGGGACCTGTAAGCTGCAAATAGTTTAATTTTATGCTTTTTTATATTAATTTCAATATTTAATGCATTAGCTGATCCTATTTGGACATTTCGATAACACTGTAGTAATCCTTTTTTTAAGTAGACTACCACCCCATCATTTTGATTCAGCCGAGTATCTGTGTAAATCATATCATAATTTACGATCTGGCATAATTGTTTGTTCTTTATTTCCCAAGTTTCAGACAAAACAATGCAGGTAGGGGAAAATCTATTTGCGAAAGCAACACTTCAAGTTGAATGAGGTTTTTGTTGATACTACAAATGTTTAAATTACAGAAAGATAATGCGTTATTCGTATTAGCATTACTTTTTTTTAGTTTATTATTCATTTCATCGATTGTGTCATGTTCAATTGTGTTGAAGTTTTTCCCGATTTGATTTCTAATAAACCATTTCATGATATACGTTTTTTTTACATATATAAGTATAGTACAGTGACTGATTCTAGTTATTTTCGACGTATTGATAAAATGTGATCTAAAAATTAAAAAAAAACTACCATATTGAGGAAAAGGTAAAAACACATGAATCCTTCTTTTCCCAATGTAGCATGGGAAGATATTCCAATGTTGATTGTTGTTGTTGTTGTTTGGACAATGATAAGATAAAAAAGTTTATTATTGTTGAAACTGATTTCCAGAACGTGAACCAGCACGGGTTCTCACTATGGTTTTTTCTAGTGCCTTCTCTGTTGGTTTCCTGGATGGGTTTTTTGTTTTTGGTGTTTCTTCTTTTTTGTCTTCTTCGTCTTGTGCATCCGTTAATAGGTAGGTGGGTGTAGAGGGGGCGCTGCTTGCTCCTATTTCCTTTTCTTGATCAAGGTCTAATAATTCTTGTACCGAGAATTTTTTGTTATCCAATACCAGCTTGTCGCCTTGGATAAAGCAGTTTGTATATTTTCCTGTATTTCGGTGTTAAGATAGATAATATTTAAATGCTTTATATTCTTCCCTTTGGCTCGAAGTTAGATCATTTGCTATGGAAATGCCTGTCCCTTTCAGCTTTTTTGCGTTTTTTAAAATACTTTAGGGGGGCACTGGACGACCTTCCGAGTCGGTAAAAATCGCTTATATCGATTCCGACAATTTCACTCCAACAAGATTTTCTATTTCGGTGAGAACAAATTCCGGAGTGGTTTCCTGAATTGCTTTATCTAAACCGAATACTATTATATTTTTGTTCCTGGAGCTTCTTTCCAGAGATTCAACTTTCTCCTTCAGCAAATTGTTTTCTTCTTCCAGCTTCTTTATTTTGATATTTTGGTCCTCGATTTTCAAGACCACCCTAGATTCACTTGAGTCGATTCTATTTTTCAAATCCGTTCTGGTTTTCTGAATTTCTTTCAATATTTCCTTCGTAGCTTCTTCCAACAGTTTCTTTACCACTGCTTAATTCATTCTAATTATCACGAGCAGTACTTATATTATTTTTTAACACGTGTATAGCGATAAGGGGATCTTTTTTGTAGTGTGTCCGGATGCCGTTCAAGATCGATGTGAAGTGGTTCTGTTTATATTTGAACTATTATTGCTGAATCAAAGTATACATACAGTTTTTTTCCAATTTTCATTTCGTAGGACGGTCACCATCAAAGGAACGGAGAACTGGTATAACTTTGCTAGTTTTTTTTTGTTTGTCTATACACTATTCATTCGTTAGTTTATAGGAGCACTTTTAACTTCGACTAGACTTGACGACTATCACCGTCCATATGTCGTAGGTAATCTAAATAGGTTCAATTTCAATTCAGCTGTTTGCGATGGTCTTCGCATTATTTTTTCTGAAAAGGCCTCAAAGACTCTCATGCTAGAAATGGAAACTTACATACCTCATACCAACAAATTCTCAACCAACCACTGGTGAATCATGATTCAATGAAACCTGCTCTAGGGTCTTCCCTTCAAAGCAGGCAGCTCGTCATTAGTGCAGGTGGCCATGACCGGAAATTAGAGCAGAATATGTGGAAGCTAGAAATACATACCAATCAAACGATAGATGAGCCTGAAGAAGCATAATTGGAATCGAACCTACGTCAAGGCAATTTGAAAAAAAAATCCACTTTCAGTTCTTTTTTTCTTTCATCAAGGATGATAGCACAGTAGCTACAACACTACAAGAAAAACTTTCGACAATATGTTTGCTGCAAATTCCACTTCGGATCCACAACGCCGAGACCGACAAAACCAAGACCTTCCTATTGTCACTACCACCGATAACCTCAATATGCCTGAAATTGTCTTCAGTCAACGCAAAATTTGGCATATTTTGCTTGGCCTCAATGCCAAGAAACATATGGGGCCAGACGGAATTCCGCCTATGTTTATAGTTATACGTGTTATACGTGACATCGATGAAGAATATTATTCATAAATTGTAGTAAATATGGAATTTGTCTCTTGTTTTTGAAAATCCATCAGTGTGTGTTACGGAAACGTAGAAGGGTCAATATCTTTTTTTTTATTTTTCGCTCAAATCACTAAAAAATATTACTAAATTTCGAATTGAAACTCGGAATATTACTAAAAGCCGAGTTGCAACATAAAAATAAAATAATATTGGCCCTTCTACGCTTCCCTAGTATGTTGGTCGTCTTTTATGATGAATGGAAAGAATATCGTGATGTTGAAACTTGTGTGGAAATTATCAGCTCGGTCCCTCGAAAAAAAAAAGATACATTCATCATCAATCCATAGAGGAAGTCAGCATAAGTGGATGGTGGTTGTGAAATTTTCATACTCTTGTTTCAGATATGCTTGTTTCAAAGATCTCATGGAGTCTATTGAAGAAAATGGCAATGGAATTGACAATTTCACCAAGGCATATAAGGATTATGGAGTCAATGTTCAACCAGACAATTCGATAGTTTGCAGAGAATGGGCACCTGGGGCGCAGCAGCTATTTTTAACCGGAGATTTCAGTAAGTCACTTTTGAGACTAATTTCTTTCATCTCATAGCACGAAAATGAGTGCAAACAAGTTGCCGTTGCGAAAATTAGCAGTTAAAGAATAAAACAACAGAGGAATGTAATCAATAATTTGTTCAATTATTTTACACAACTGAATTTCGTAGAAACTGTAAGGAAAATGAATAAAATATCTTCGGAAGATATTCATTTTGATATGGATGAGTATATGGCCATCGGTTGTAACTATATCTAACGTTTGATGCATCACATAATTCTATACATTTTTTATGGTTCTACAGGACTCTCAGGACACTCAAGCGCCTTCGACCAAACTTCGTACAAGTACTTGTGAAATGGGGACTCGATGCTTGACGAAAGTTATTTTTGTCGAAATTATCCAGTGACGTGAATACGGGGGGGTTGTTTCACTTTTCCCGCTCTATTCTATTTTCACTAAAAAAAATCTGAAAGATATACCTATGAAATCCCCTGATGGAAAAATTGTTTCAAATAATAGTAAAAAAGCAAACATTTTCAATAAGTATTTTGTAAGTATTGGTACAGAAATGGCTGGAAAGATTGAAAAAGTGGAAGAATTACCTAGACAATTCTTAAGTGAATCTTCAGCTCTATCTTCTATATTTTTAACTCCAATTACTGAAAATGAACTCATTGAAAAAATATCAGTCTTGAAAAATAATGTCTCTCCTGGTCCAGATGGAATTCCAGCAAAAATCATGAAAGAAAATCATACTATCTTGATAAAACCCCTGGTACATCTCATTAATTTAGTATTCAGAAGTGGTATGCTCCCTCAGCAGTGGAAAAATTGTCTAGTGACCCCTGTATATAAATCCGGTAAGCATGAAGAACTAACAAACTACCGACCAATTTCAGTAATTAACAATTTTGCTAAATTGTTTGAACGATGCATGAAAGATAGACTTATGAGTTTTTTCAATAAACATTATCTCGATACCTAGTTCCTGGCATGAAATATCGAAGAAAGAAAATTTAGTTATCATAAAATTTCAAAATGACGCTATTACACATGTATTTATTCTTTAAGAATCAGTGATAGAAATTCATGATTTTATAATGATATTTCATTGAATAATAAAAGTATTATAAGTATGAAAATTTCAAAATATACGTGTAGGGGCATAATAATCAATGCATAAGATGCAAGTGCAAGGTAGGCAAAAAAACAAAATGCCTAAAATCAACTTGTCAACAAATATTGAAGTTATACTTATAGATACAGTGTAATTTGTGTTTGTTGCACACACAAGTGAGGCCTCAAAAACATTAAAATGCCTTTCACAAATGATAAAGCTGTTGATATGATTGCGGTATATTTTGAATGTCTTCAAAATGCGGCATTGGCTCGAAGAGTATACAGAGCACGATATCCAAATCGGCGTTTACGCGATGCGAGAATTTTTCCACGTTTAGTACGAAATTTGCGTAATACTGGCAGCTTTCGACCTAAGTTGCGAAGACACTCGGCTAGAACAAGAGAACACAGTATAGTTAATGTCTTAGCATACGTGGAAATTAATTATCACGTTAGTACGAGAGCAATGTCTCGCGAGTTGGGTATATCACGTACCACTGTTCTGAATATTCTAAATTCATATGTCACTGAACACATAAACTCACATGTTCCAGAATATGTTTGTTATTTCAAATTTTCAGACTGCACCCATATCATTGTTTTACATCAAGCCTTGAATGACGAAGACTTATCATCATTAGATGTTTGGCATGATTAGGGAAAATAGAGATTTTTTGTCCGAAATTCTTTGGACGGATGAGGCCACTTTTAGAAGTGATGGGAACGTTAATTTGCAAAATATGCATTATTGGTCTGACAAGAATCCTCACTGGCTGCGCGAGGTACAACATCAAGGCCATTGGAGTCTCAATGTATGGTGTGCTTTGATCAATCACTGAACGGTGCCGTGTTTCTTGATTTTCTGATTAAACAATTGCCTATTTTATTAGAAAATGTGTCTTCGCAATTACGGCAAAATATGTTTTCGCAACTAGACGGTTGCCCAGCACATTTTTCAATAAATGTGCGAGATCATTTAGATCTAATATATCACCAGAGGTGGATTGGACGAGGTAGTTTATTTCCTTGGCCACCCCGATCCCCAGACTTGACCTTCTATCTATGGGGTCGATTGAAAGATATTGTTTACCGAATTCCACCAACAACGAGAGATGTGATGGAAGACAGTTCGAGCATTTGAGGAGACATTAGTTTCATTTCAAAATCAGTAATTTTTGCTTGTTATGCCCCTATACGTTCTTTATTTTATTGAGCTAAGAATACTTTTATCATTTGAAAATCATAAAATTATGAATTTCCATTACTGATTCTCAAAGAAGACAAATAAATAAGAATAAATACATGTGTAATAGCGTCATTTTGAAATTTTATGATAGCTACATTTTCTTTCTTCGATATTTCAGGTCAGGAACTAGATATCGAGATACGGTTTTCACTAGCCTATCTAAGTATCATTTCACTACATTTTTATAGAAAGAGTCATACTATTGCATCAAATTTTTTAGAGAATTTTGTAATATTCAGTTATTATATCAAAAAACGCGCTCTAGCGGCATCACTGAGAATTATATATATCATATATATATATATATATACAGGGTGTCCTTAAAAGGTCTTTACAAAAAGCTACCACATATTCTTCAGACCAAAACAATTCGATACAAGCAAACTTACCTCAGTAGAAAGTTGCTTAGTTTGGGCGCTAGACAGCTCTGAAGTTGAAATTTTCAAATCGATTTTGCTTCATAACTTTTGAACGGCTCATGAGATTTTTTTCAAATTTGGTACGTTGGCATAGACTCATCGGGCAATGAAACTCATATCATAATCATAATGAATATCATTCCATGGGCGTAGAACTTGATTTTTTCAGTAAATAAACATCTAAAACTCCTACGCCAATGGAAAAAAATTAGTTTCAATATGAAATCTAAATTATTCAACTCATTCACTACAAAAAAGGTACTCTTGACAAAAGTCGATTCCTCTCATGGTTTCGACAAAATTTTAATTTTAGTGATTTAGAGCATAATTAATAATAAAACGATTAACAGATATTTCATAAAAATTGTTCAAAATGTTCACCATTTTCACGTATACAAAGATTTATACGACGCAAAAAGTTAAAATGTACTCTTTGCATAACTTCTTCATCGCCTGTAAGATTATTCGTCGCCTGTTGGATACGTTGCCATAATTGTTCTACAGTATTCACAGGGGTCTTGTAAACCGTAGACTTGAGATAACCCCATACAAAATAATCCATCGGTGTTAAGTCTGGAGAACGTGGTGGCCAATTCACGGGTGCATCATTACCTCTACCTATCCATCTGTCTGGGTACTGTTGGTTTAAAAAATTCCTAACATCCACCGAAAAATGTGGTGGAGCTCCATCGTGCATAAACCACATATCTACCCGATGTTGGAGTGGTAAATCTTCCAACAAATTTGGCAACGTATTTCGTAGATGTTGTAAATACATGTCTCCTGTTAATCTTTGTGGAAGTATGACAGGACCAATTATAAAATTTCCTATTATTCCAGCCCAAACGTTGATTTTGAATTCGTGTTGAAAATGGTTTATTTTAATGGAATGAGGATTTTCAATTGCATAAACGTGTTCATTATGAAAATTAGTTATTCCTCTTCTCGTGAAACAGGCTTCATCAGTGAACAAAATATTCTTTCCAAAGTTCAGATTCATTTCTCTTTGCAAATTAATGAACCTACAAAACATCAGACGACTTTGTGAATCATGGATTAATAAATCTTGAACTGGCGTCTTGTGGTATGGGTATAATAATTGTTCTCTTAGTACTTCATGAACGGCATTCCTAGAAACTTCTAGTTCATTACTTATCCGTCTAGTACTCAATTCTGGATTTTCTTCAATACGGTCTAAAATTTCTACTTCGACTTCGGGAATCCTTACATAACGCTGTCTTCCATAATCACCAGTTCTAGGAGCAAAATGACCGGTCTCCCGAAGACGTCTCTCAACTGCAGGTTGGGTGGCTTGGTACGCGACGATTTGGAAACCTTGCCGAATACACCCTCACACTCTCTCGACCATTTCCTTGACAATATCCGAATACCAATAACATATCGGTGTATTCTTCATTGGTGTATTGTACGGCCATGATAAATCAGAAAAGTCCGATATCAACAATCAACGTTAATAAAACTCGACAAATCAACACAGATGAAACTATGGAAACCAAGAATGTGAATATTACTGTTTTCGAGCAGATAATAATAGTCTTCAGAAAAAAAACCAGTGCTACTTATTTTCAATAGAAATAACCTATGCAAAAAGTACATCTCAACTTTTTGCGTCGTATAAATCTTTGTATACGTGAAAATGGTGAACATTTTGAACAATTTTTATGAAATATCTGTTAATCGTTTTATTATTAATTATGCTCTAAATCACTAAAATTAAAATTTTGTCGAAACCATGAGAGGAATCGACTTTTGTCAAGAGTACCTTTTTTGTAGTGAATGAGTTGAATAATTTAGATTTCATATTGAAACTAATTTTTTTCCATTGGCGTAGGAGTTTTAGATGTTTATTTACTGAAAAAATCAAGTTCTACGCCCATGGAATGATATTCATTATGATTATGATATGAGTTTCATTGCCCGATGAGTCTATGCCAACGTACCAAATTTGAAAAAAATCTCATGAGCCGTTCAAAAGTTATGAAGCAAAATCGATTTGAAAATTTCAACTTCAGAGCCGTCTAGCGCCCAAACTAAGCAACTTTTTACTGAGGTAAGTTTGCTTGTATCAAATTGTTTTGGTCTGAAGAATATGTGGTAGCTTTTTGTAAAGACCTTTTAAGGACACCCTGTATATATATATATATATATATACTTTTTCGGTACATTCACAAGGTAGATTTCAGTGAAAAATCACTTCAAAAGTTTAAGATGACGGTTACGCCCTCTGGCGGCCATCTTGGGAACCTGAAAATAATTTCCAGGATTTTCTTTTGGCCATTTCAGTCATCAAATTTTTTATTGCAAGTCTGTACGACGAATAGTTTCCGAGATACAGCACTTTGCATTCTTATCTGGCCACCCTGTACAAATCACTCATGTGGAATATGATTTGAAGCCTCGTTCACCAGATAGTTATAGCTGGAAGTTCAGAGCACTTCTAACATACCTAGAAAATATCCTTCAGAAAGTAGGCGGTTTTGAGATATGATACGACACTCAAAATGTTTTTCGATTCCAGAATCGAGGATACGCTGATATACAATCAGAAAAAAGTAATTACAAGCGTAATTACAAGCCTATTAAAAAAATCATTCGTATCAAAAACAAAGGTTTCGAAACAATAAAGTGATAACGTCATAACTAAAAATTGTTTCACCTTCAGTATTCGCTGGAACAACAAAAAAAAAGGGAGTTTCACATGTTACACAATAATCCACATGTTCATATTCATTTTGTGATTTCCAACCTCCATCACCTTAAACAATCAGATATCCAATTTCCGCCCTCCCAGGGTCTCAGGTTTGCAAATTTAGTTATCTCGAATCGAAATTTTATAGGAGTGAATTTTGAAACAAATATCCAGTCGCCTAGTGAATAGGACGCGAAAGGTGAAACAAGTCCCCTGTATTTACGCCACTGGACAACTTTGATAAAAGTAACTCTCGTCAAGTAACGACTACCCATTTGATAAATACTTGTACCAAATTTGGCCAAAAACGTCTCAATGTCCTGTGAGTCATGGCAGAAAATAGATTTTCACAACTGAAGGGCTGCATCTGTATAAGAAGTGTTTTGGAAAAAAAATATGTTTCGGTGTACTGTCGAATGATAAATTATTGCTACTATAACCTGGACCATCCTGTATATTTCTTCGTTTCATTTTTGATCTTTATTCATATTAGGAACTGTCAATGGTTATATATCTGTGTCTTTGTGTCGTTACCTTTTGAGCTCATAGTTATACATAGGTATATTCATGGATATCTCTTTTTTTATCTGGATTACCAATTACCATGCACTTATGTTATGACTTTTACTACGTTTTCCAATTGTGATATTTTGAGTCTTTCAAAGATCGGATATTGTGAAGATAGCCCGTGAAAACGTCCAATTCGGTCCACCTTCCTTGTGCTCCCACAGATATTATGTAATATATAATTTTGATTTCGCTTTATTCATTACCATCAAATGTTTCATATATACTATTCGCCACATACAGTGTTTTCAAAAATGCTCTTCAGATATTACCGATCATATTTTCAGTTTGGCTTGCGAAAGGAAAGAAAGGAAAGAAAGTTGGTCTAGAACACTTTATAAAAGTTGTGGTCCTTAATGTCAATTATGACACTGCCAAAAATCTCAAGTGCTAGTCAGAATTAATGGTTGCTTAGTCATTCATACGTTATTGCAAAAAACGAATCGACTGGCTTCTTTATGCTCCAAGGATTGGAAGAATAATGAAATCGTAAAATTGCAAACAATGACATAACATTTTTACGTTACGTTGTTCATATTTGTGATTTTCCTACCTTCTGATACTGCTCTTACAATTATCTGTGAATTAGTGGCTTTTTATAATATGCATATTAAACGATTCGAAAATTCTGAATTCAGAGCGCCCCAACTGAGCTACTCTATGCTAAGGTAAGTTTTCTTCAATCGAATTGTTTAAGTCTGAGGAATATATAGTAGTTTTGTGAAGAGTTTTCAGGGACACCTTGTACAATTTCAAAATTCCGGATTGGCTCTGTACCTCTGAAGATTTACCTTCGTTGCAGAAAAAAAAACACTTCGAAAGAGTTGAGGCAGCTACACCAACCTCAGAATTTCAAATGGCGACCGCTAATCCAAAGTTTTCAAATTGACACATACAAATAGCATACTTTTCATCCATCCGGTATCGGACTCCATTTTCCGATCGTACTGATTACAAATATCGATAAAGATGTAACTCAACTATGTAAAAGCAATTCTCTATCGTTTCGTTTTTCTAATTTTTTTCAGATGATTGGAATAGGGACAGTCATCCATACGTCAAAAAAGAATTTGGAAAATGGGAGTTGGTTTTGCCACCCAATCCAGATGGTTCTCCTGTTATCAAACATTTATCAGAAATAAAGGTAATCGTAATACTATTGCATCAGTTGGGATGTACAGGCTGTCTTACGGTCGATGGTACTTCAAACCAGCGTTTCTCAACATAGAAAACTAATACACTCTTAAACTATTTGATTATTATAAATATGATTGCATCAGTAGGCACTGTCGAATGCCAAATGGAATTAATAATAAACTCATCAGTTCTAAATTCAAAATAGCTAGTAGCTATTGATGACTCCTTTGGGCCTGTCTCCCACGGAAATGTTTCTCAAAGGAAGGTTTTACATTACAAATACCCACATTCACTTCTTTGTCTATATTCAGTCGAGACTTATATTTTGTCTTCAAAGCAGCCACCGTAGAAAATACGGCTTTGTAAAGGTAGGTTGTTGAAAATGGCAATAATATACGAAATGCTCTTGTTTTCACCAGAGAAAAGGCATCATCCACTTCCGCCAAAATTCAAACATTACTAATTTCTTGCTTGATTTCGCCAAATGCAGTAAAGTCTATGAAGATTTGTTCTTTCAAGGTTGAGAGATATTCTAAATACTGGTAGGAGGTAGTGTATTCATTTTTTCCAGATTTTTCTGGGATTCTCTTCTCGTTTCTAAAAAATGAAAAAAGAAATTATAATGATTATTCGAATATTTTTATAGTGAGGACAGATTTGTGATGTACCCCAAAATGTCTCTGCACTCGAAATTCAACATCCAGATTCCTAAAACAAAAATTCTCTTTTCGTCAGTGACACCTCGTTTTTTCAAAAAAATTTGAAATACAAATATATTAAATACTGTCCAAGTTCTTCGAGGAGGTGGTACATTCATTTTCCAGCTTTTCGTGGGATTTTCTGTCCACGTTTCTAAAAAATAGAGTAGAAGTTATTAAAAATTATTTCAATATATTTGTAGTAAGGACAGATTTTGTGATCTGCCCCAAAATGTCACTGCGCTTGAAATTAAACCTTTAGATACCTGAAAGAGAAATTCTCTATTGGTCAGTGACACCTTGTTTTTGAAAAAATTGGGAAAACAAATATATTTAATAAGAATAAAACCTCTACTTATCTTGGTGGACGTTTCGGGAACGAATCTGCTCCCGTTCTCAATACAATTAAAATATTTTTCTGTTCGCGAAATTTCTCAATATGTTTTCGGTTTTGACACTGAAAAGTGTCGGACTATGCCGGGAAGTACGTACCCCCCGGACTAGGCCGGGAAATGCTAGGAAGCGTCCGGAAAGTGAGTACATCCCGGACGGTTGCCGAAAAAATATATTTCGTATTTTATCATTTTTTATGAGAAAGAAGGTTGGAGGGTGCCATGAAAATTGTTATTGAAAATTGGGCCCCTAATACTGAAAGGTTGAGAAACGCTGTCTCAAACTTTTACGGTGGGACATCAGATCATTTTTAGCTATGCAGCGTTGTGGGCGCTTATACCAAAAAGTATCATCATCTTTAATATTTCGAATGAGATACTCTGTATATGATAGCGTCTTTACGTTTCTGCTTTGCAGGAAAGGCTTTTTAAAGAAGTCTATTAAAATTTATTCAAGACAAAAATATTCTTAATAATATGTTACAATAAAAAATACGTCCTCTCACTACCGAGAATATGTCTATTCTTATTTAATATGAAAACTGCAATTCTTTCGGCGTCTGATGATTTCCGTGAATGCAGAATCTTGCTGATGCTTGTGTCAGCGGTTCTCACGGGAACATAGGTAGCTGCTCACATAACTCCTCCATCCCTTAGAAGGAACTCAAGGGTGGTATAACTTGAGTTTCGTCAACGGTCCTCTTCTCGGGTTCTTGAGTCGTACTTCTCATGACCATAGGGAGTATCTCTTGTGAAGGTTCATCGCCTCCAGGGGTTCTTCCTGTAGTTCTTCAATCAATCCCTCGTGGAATTTGTCGAGAGGTACTTTTTCAAGCCGTAGTTTTTTGACGTGAAGCGTTGACATATTGAAAGCCTTGATTTCTTCCAATAAGATGGGGTGTCCTATAATAACACCCTTCTCGTTCTTGTAGCTGTAAGATGACGTCTTCATGGAGCATGAAGGCGGGACCACGAAGATGTAGGTGCCACGGACTATGGCCACATTTTTATTTCCTTGGCAGACTTCTGATTATCCAGGAAAATGCCTATATAATGCGATTCGTTGATTTCCTCGATCAACTGTCGGCTAACATGGACTGGAACTTGGTGGCAATTGGTCAGGTTGCTTTCGGCAGATAGCAGTGATGTAACACAGTCGAGATTTTCTCGAAGAGGTAAAAGCCGGTTCCTTCTGCAGAGGTAGTTTGGTCGGAGTTCGATGCATTCTTCGTCGTGGTATTGGAACTGTTCGTTGCTCAAGGTAAGATAGGACGAGGGAGGTATTATTATGGATTGATTTCGATTGGGTATCGGAAAAAGATGGTAGTTATCGAAAGTATCAGGATAAACCAATGGGAAGTCAATTGAAAATATCATTTTGTAGTCGGATATAAAGACACTCGTTTCTACTACGCTATAATATTTGAGATATTCATCAACACGAAAAAGCATTTGCGAGTCAGTATGTGATTTGTATAGTTCATTTATTATTTCTTTCAAATCTCTTGGCCCCACGAAATTGAATTGAGATTTACTTTAATTTGGTCCAGTATATCTTGAATTATGAAATATCGAGAAAATATAAGTGATTGATTATTCAAGGCACTTCTCAACTCCTCGATTTTTGATTCAATCAAATTCTGATTTGTAGTGAAGGTTGCCATTGTTTTGTTGATATTATTCATCAAATTGACAGTAATCGAGATGTGTTTATTAACCTTCTTAACAATTCTGTTCTGACTATTCTCGAGTTCTGAGATGCTACTATAAATTTCTTCCGCGTCTTCTTGATCAAGATTTCCAGTGAAAAATTTCAGAAGTGACCCAGCAGAGTTCACTAGGCCTCTTTTAGATCTTTCTCTTGGGAATAAAGAATCCATTTTGCGATTCACTGTGGCTATTTCATATACGAGACTATTATAAGCTCTATCTAAAATATCGCTACGAACGAAGATAGTTTTATTGATTAATATTCCTGTTTGGCTATGTTGATCGGTTATTGATTGGATTTGCTGACGTAAACGATCGGTTTTGATATAGTGTAGGAAGGTATGGGATGCAATTTTTATTTTTGCGTTGCCGAGTTTGAAAGGGAGGATACCAGGGTTAGTTTCTAGATTGTGTATTTGAACTTCTTGAGCTTTCATCAGGTGAAGTATCGTCAACCTGTAAAATGGGGTTGTCAGTCATTTTTCTAGGTGGCTTGAATACTTGTTTGTGGTAGGTGTTTTGTGGTGTCGTGACTGTCAAATCGTTAGTCTTTAGGATATGTTCAGGTCGGTGAAGGGGGTTTGTTTTTGATTGTCTATCGGTCAATTTTCTGTAGCCGATTCGTCCTGGTTCAACGTTTGGTGGATCTTTGCGTTTTTCATTAATTTTAGAAATAACATTTGCCTTTTGTTCGGATATTTCATTATGGAGTTTATTATATAGTTCAGACATAATTTCTTTGTGTTCATTGATTGTATGATTGATTATCTCTGCTTGATTGTCGATGTTCATTGGATCTTTCAATTCTAAGTGACCCAATAAAAGATCGATAGGTTTCTGTTTGGTTGCTGAATGTATCGAGTTATTATATCCTAAAACAGCATAAGTGATTTTTTCGAAAGGGTTTAGTTTTGGTTTGCTCAGGACCAAAGTACGCATGTGTTCAAGAATTGTAGAATAAAACCTTTCTACGATTGAATTACTATTTGGATTCAGAGGTAAAGTAAAATGCCAATTGATTTTATGAACTTCTGCGAAATCTTTCAGAATACTTTGTGTGAATTATGTTCCCTTGTCGGATACTATATTTTCTGGTATTTTGTACGAGGTGATAAACTGTAGAAGAGATTGATAGACATGTAATGCAGAGAGACTAGGCAAGATATAAGCTTGCTCGAATCGAGAGAAGCTATCACGTATTGTGATTTAAATGTATCTATGTGGATTGTTTCGAATGGCTTTTTAGGTGTTGGTGTCAATTGAAGTTTGATGAGTGGAGGATGACGTTCGTATTTGACTTGTTGGCATATAGAACAATTATTTACGAATTTTCTGACGTCATCACTGAGTTTTGGCCAGTAGTATTTCATTTTCAGTTCATTGATAGATTCCTGAATTCCTCTATGATTTGTGACACCTTCGTGACTTGATTTGATGAGATTTTGTTGCCTGTTTTCGTTAGTGACATCGTATAGAAGCTTATTAGATTTTAAAATATTGAAAGATGAGTTTTTGAATATTTGAGGAAGGAAAGCACACATTTCCTTATACAAGTCTTGATTTTCGTCGTTCTGGAAGTACAAAACATGTCTTCTTTTCGCGCCACGGAATTCTTTTAAGAACTGGATAACCTGTGCTCGAAAAGATTCGTTAGTCACATAGAGAATCCATCTTGTTCGGCTTACTGGACTTCCGAACACCTTTTTTGTTTTCATGCGTGGATTTCTGTCGACTTTTATTATCATTATTTGACAAAGAAAATAATTCAAGGGTTTATCAGTGATATTAATGGTCAAAATTGGGTTTTCGGCACTAGTATGTACAGTTTCGTTGTCATCGTTCTCGTCTGGGTCTGCTTGCACTATTATTGATTGATTATCAGGTTCTCTACTCGCGGAAGGTCTAGGATTATCGTCCAGGATAGGATTTTCGTTATATTGTCGCATATATTGTATGATGAGGAGTTCTTCTGAATTCGTTTCATTAGGGTAAATCTCTACTCTCGAGAGAGCATCTACGTTTGTGTTCAATTTGCCTTTTTTGTAAATAATTTGGTAATCAAATTCTTCAAGTTTCAAACTCCAACGAACCAAGCGGGAGTTTGGCTCTTTGAGAGACATGAGCCATTGAAGAGGTTTCTGGTCGGTTAAAATTTTGAATTTTCTACCGAACAGATACGGCCTAAAATATTTCGTAGCCCACACGATGGCTAACAATTCTTTCTCTATTGTTGAGTAATTTTGTTCCGATTCGTTCAAAGTACGTGATGCATACGAGATGGGTTTGTCTTGTCCGATGGGACCTTGTGAAAGGATGGCACCAACGGCGATATTGCTGGCATCTGTAGTCAGGATGAAGTATTTTGTCAAGTCGGGAGAGATTCACAATCTTCGAATGTTTTAATATAAAGAAGATCATTGATATTGATTTTAGCGCCTTTTTTCAAAGATAATGTGAATGGTTTTGTTATTTCAGCAAAATTTGGAATGAATTTTCCATAGTATCCTAGAAGTTCGAGAAATCCTTTGATTTCTCTTGTGGTTTTCGGTATTGGGTAATTCAAAATAGATTTAATTTTGTCCGGATTCGGTTTGATTCCGTCCGGAGTGATAATATGTCCTAAAAATGCTACTTCGGTCCTTAGAAATTCTGATTTGTCGAGCTGCACTTTCAGATTACTCTCTCTCAATTTTTGGAAAACAAGTTTCAAGTTAGTCAAATGTTCTTGAAGAGAGGTAGAAAATACAATGATGTCGCCCATGTAAACGAAACAAACTTTATTCTGTAAATCTTTCAAGACGTTGTCCATGACTCTTTGGAACGTGGATGGGGCATTTTTTAGGCCAAGAGGCATACGCAAATATTCGTAGTGCCCGTGCTCAACATTGAACGCCGTTTTTTTGGATGTCATCAGGATGCATTTCAATTTGATGAAAGCCACTAGCCAAATCCAGTGTTGAGAAATACTGGCATCTACCTAATTTGTCGAGGATGTCGGAAATTTTTGGGATGGGATATCTGTCGTCGATAGTTTTTTCGTTTATTTTTCTATAGTCCACAACTATGCGCCACTTTTTCTTTCCTGATGCGTCAGACTTTTTTGGGACTATCCAAATCGGAGAGGACCAAGGAGATTCGCTCGGTCTGATGATTTCCTGTCTGAGCATTTCATTGATTTGTTGTTCAACTTCTGGTTTATGGATGAAAGGATAGCGGTATGATTTAGAATAGATTGGTGATTCGTCTGTAGTTCGAATTCTATGTTTGACTTGATTTGTAAAGGTCAATTTTGAATTTTCGCGGTGAAAAATATCTGAAAAGGATCGGCATAGTTTCTCGATGTGATGTTTCTCTTCGGGATTCATATGGTCAGTACGTATGAGCTTTGTTATGTCCGGTATTTGTGTTTGTTCATAGTGCCTGTCCTCTATTGTAACGTGAAAAAGTTCGAAGTCACTATTGTTGAAATATGTTACAGGTACAGGTTTGTATAGAAAAATTTCTTGTACGCCACTGGTATTATTCTGAATACCAACAGATGCATATCCGTGATGAGCTATCGTGAGACATTCGGGAATTAAACATGCTGACAT
This sequence comes from Gastrophysa polygoni, assembly GCA_963576655.1. Classification (NCBI taxonomy): domain Eukaryota; kingdom Metazoa; phylum Arthropoda; class Insecta; order Coleoptera; family Chrysomelidae; genus Gastrophysa; species Gastrophysa polygoni. Next base: position 18,539,661 of record OY755091.1, on the reverse strand, counting down.
ACGCGTTTCGGGGATCGTAACAGATACGGTAACTGGAATTCTGACAGATTCGATAGAATATGGTTCAATTCGTGCAAAAAATAAAAGTTTACCTTTGGTTTCGTAATGGGCCATCGATATTTTCGCAGTAGGTGCTCTTATGATTGAATTTTGGATGTCTATTTGGAGTCTTTAAGCGTTTCGTAACCAATCAGACCATCGAAATAATGATGAAATTTGAATAAGTAGAATTTTATTTTCTTATCTGAATTGAATTCGCTGAAGGCTGGGATTTCGGCACATTGATCTCTACAAGTAGTCTGGAAAATTGATGAAATTGTGAATGGTTCCTTCTTTATGAATTCGTTATAATGATTTTCTGCTACTTCAGGATTGAGGAATGATTTTGTAGCGCCTGTGTCTATCAATAATTTCAAGGGTGGATTCGAAATTTGAATATATGGAAGGTCTTTTCGATCATAGATTGAATGAATTTCTATGTGTTGGTCTCTACTGTTTCGGTTTCCTGAAAATTTTGGGTACTATCAGCGATTTGTTCTTGTGCTAATGTATCTTGATTTGGATCCTGGAAATGAATCTGATTCTGAGAAGTACTAAGTTCATTTTGATATTCGTAATAATCATCGTCGTATTTATATTGATAATGGTAATTGGAATATTCTTCGTCTAGATTATATACTTCTTCAGGGGTAGAATTCAGTTTTTGGTGGAATGTGTTAGGTCTTGTGTCATATCCAGGACGAGATAAGGTTCCGTGAGAAATTCCGCTCATCGGGGTAGGTTTGGTTCGGGGTTGAAATTGCGGGTTTGGTTTCCAAATAATACTCGGGTTTCGGTAAGATCTTTGGTTTCCAAAAACTTGACTGTTCGTGAAATATCTCTGTGAGGGGGCAGGTCCGTTTTGAATGTACACAGGGCCGCGAGGAAAGTTTGAATTTTGAAAAGTGGGACGAGGAACATTCTGATTCGGATTTTGGTAGCTATTTTGGTGATTATTGAATTGATGATTTCCGAACTGGTTCTGATAACCGTGATTGAGTCTTAGATTTTGTTCGGATTTGAATTGATCGTTGGTAGGTTTTTGTAGGTGACGAATATTATTTTCAGAGATCATATACTGCCTAGCTTCGGCCAGATCTTTTGTTTTCATTGCTCTGATTGTTGAGCCTAAAGGTTCTTTCAATCCTGCGAGAAATATTGTCAATGCGTGTATATTATAGAATGTTTTTTTTACTGTCTTATTATTGTTGTCAATTTCGTGTGTGTCGAGATAGTTGTGAAGAGCACTTAAATTTGACATGATTCTTGTATAGAACTGTAATGCAGGTTCGTTATTACCTTGACGTAACTGGTCCAAATCGAAAAGTAAACCGTTCTCATCTCTCTGGTCACCAAAATGTGCTACTAGAGCGTTTTTAACTGATTGCCAGTCTTTCGAAATGCAAATACTGCAAACTTCGCGTGCTTTTCCTATCAATTTCGCATAAATGCCATAAATTAAAGTTGTATTGTGCACACCTTGAAGATTTGCGGGATTCGGATCCCAATAAGCGCTAATCAATGTATTAGCGGTATCTAAAAATGAAGATAACTCTAGCGGGTTTCCATCAAATTTTGGGATGATCTCCAAAAGTTTCGTTTCGAATTTTGGGACTGCCATGATATTTGTTGTTATATGATTTGGTGAGTTTTTATCTTCTGAGATATTCAAAGTTGAAAGTAGATTACTGATTTCGGATTCTAGGTTTAAGCTTGAAATTTTGTCGTTTATGATTCCTAAATCTAACTCGCTATCGCTATTTTCACTCGAAACACTTGAGGGCGAGGAGAATGACATAGAATCTTGGAAGGACGGGAATTGAATGATTTGAGCAACTTACAGTAAAACGAAGATTTTCATTCTTGTTGCCACTGGCTTGGTTGGTTCTGGTACGCTTCTGGTTCTGCCAATGGGTCCTCGAAGGAGCACTCGTTCTTCCGATCGAACAGTTGAAATTGACGGGAATTTACGATGAATGTCCCTATCAGAATCCTACCGACTGCGCCACTTCACGTTTCTGCTTTGCAGGAAAGGCTTTTAAAAAACGTCTATTCAAATTTATTCAAGACCAAAATATTCTGAATAATATGTTACAATAAAAAATACGTCCTCTCACTACCGAGACTATGTCTATTCTGATTTAATATGAAAACTGCAATTCTTTCGGCGTCTGATGATTTCCGTGAATGCAGAATCTTGCTGATGCTTGTGTCAGCGGTTCTCACGGGAACATAGGTAGCTGCCCACATAACTGCGTTTTTGGATTTGTAATTCATTCTTTCAATCTCCTCTTCTCCGATACTTTTTTCAAATATGACGAATATTTAGCGATCCTGTAACATGTAGAACAAACTCAACTGAATACAACTTTATTCGATGAGATAACACCAGAATCGAGAATCCAGATACCACAATGATAAACAGTATTCTATTTATTATGTTTTGAACAAAAAATATAGAAAAAAAATATCAATTCGAATACCATTAGAGACCATTAGAGACCATTAGATAGGAAAGTATCAGACGAAAAGGTCCAGAAAATAATGACGAATCCAAAATTGCGATAATATATAGGGTGTCCCATTTGAGATATCAAAGCTGATGCTATTCTTTGGTATCAGCAGCAATGCTGCATGGCTGGAAATATTTCGAATCCTCAGATCACAAGCGATTACGAAAGTAGCAAAATTTTCAGATTGATTCGATGTCCCGTTTTCCGTATCATGGACCGTGATACACACTAAAATAATCAAACGAATTTCATTCACTGAGACGTCCTAAACATAATCAAACACTTCAATTTATGTACAAAAAGTTCATTGTATTGGGTGATTTACCTATAAATGAGGAATATAATGGTATATTTCATTCCTTATTATATTAAATTTCTTATTTTAAATTATTTTGCTAGGGTTAACCCACTGAATAATTATCTGCAGTCTTAGGTAAATCACCCTATATATTATAATTGTATACTGATTCAAAGTTGAGGCATTTCTATCATTGCTTACAACTCCACATTCTATTATGTATGTCCTAATTTGTTGTTGTTCATTACAGATTGTGATCCAAACTTATGAAAATACTAAAGAGGATAGACTATCACCTTACGCAACTTATGTAGTAGAGCCCCCAAAAAGTGAAGGGACTATTTATAAACAGAAACTCTGGAATCCTCCAATGTCAGAGGTAAATAACTGATTTCTTCATACATCTTCAGAACAAACTGAATATTTAGTTAACAATATACGGAGAATGTGAAAACATACTTGCAAGTTTACCGATGAAAATTCCAAATATTCGAAATCTTCGCAATAACATTCAGTGCAGAGTAGTGAAAAATCTACTGGAAGGAGTTGAGGGTATCAATATATTCAAACTTTTTCCATTTCAGGTAGAATCAATATGTGCTATTGGCAAGAATAATAATGAATTGATAGATACATTTTCATATGAGGGAAAAGTATTCAGGATGTTCAGTAGAATTCTCGTTATATCATTGAAAATCTCAATCCGTACTGTCAGGAATCAAGATATCAATCACAATCAGTCAGTTTTAAAAACCATTCAATACACTGGGATCAAGATTGAATTACTATAAATTTTACTATAAATACATTCTGTGATATAATAATATTATATTTTTGCACCAATACCGTAGGTTACAGAAACTATATATTTTAAAAAACATTTTATTTTCCACTTGTATACAGACTGACTGACAAAAACGCCCTAAGATTGTTATTAGTTTCGAAAAACAAGAAAGGAAATGAAATGACTCTTCTAGTACTTCAAATAATTTAAAAAAAAATCAACTTCAATTCTACCGTCAGCGGCTGTCATTTGGTTTTTCAATGGGAACGTATATTTTTGAATTCAAATTCAAATAAAATTCGTCTAGGTGTGTCGAAATTTCAGCATCTGAAGGAATGCTCAACTAAATAAATATATTCTACTAAAAAAAAAGAAACAAATACGATCCAAATTAGCTGACTAGACATGAAAATAACCCTCTTGAAAGCAGTCACCTTTGCGGAATTTTTCCATGGCCTCCCGGCAGGTTATAGTTGAATGCTGCGCCGTATGGCGTTCATGGAAGAGAATAATTCCTTAGTTTAATGTGGTTCAACTCTCCTAATTTTCAAATTATGAACACTTCCACTACATCTCATGGTTACATCTCATCAGTTTCAGTGTCGAATTCATTTCAGTTTAAATTAATGCTTGCATGAATCCACCTTTAGTGATATTTGTACCATTTTCTCAAACAGGTGATGTTTATTCTCCTGAATAAAGCTGAATATGAACAAAAATCAATTGACCGACATGAGACTTTCCCTACAAAGAAGTTTGAAGTTTGAAGAAGTTCAAGAATTCTACCCCAGAAATAGCCAATAACATTCGTGTTTCGCAACAGTCCGTGCGAGCAATACTCATATTTCGTATTATTCAGAAGAATGAATATCATGACCTGTTCGAAAATATGAGACAAATGACCGTGGCCATGAACTGTTGGCCATATAGTTGATTCAAAGACATTAACCGCCACGTTCGAAGACCCAGTATCAGTAGATCCATTTCTTGTTTGCAGAGTACTAATTTTGCGCGAATTTCACGTATGATACGACACTAGATTCAGACAGGAACAACTCAAAAAAGTATATGTTAAAATTTGGAAAAAAATAACAGCCGCTGTCGTTAGAGTTGAAGTTGAGAAAACGATTGTTAGTGCCACCTTATAGTACCTACTTGAAGAGATCATAATAGGAAAATAAAAAGCGATGCTATGGACGTTTTTGTGTGTGATTGTGTGTGTTCTTATTATTCTTGATATGAATACTATAAACACGCTCACGATGCCCTAGGACGTTATAAGCCATAATGCCCGCTCATTATGCCTGCTGATATAATAGGCATTTCAATCGTTGTCTGACGATATTACCTGATAATATCCCTGATATTCCCTCCTCTCACTTCCACCACTATTTAGGAATGAATAGTCGTCAATTTCTTTTCTTCTGTTTTGTCTCCTGCTGTTCTATTGTGTCAAACTCATATTTCTTTATTTCATGTATTGAGTGCTCAAGTGCTCCTTCCTGAAAAGTACCTCTTATCTTCCAAGGTATGGGACAGAGAAAGCTTAGGATTTCATGTATTCAAATAAAAAATGTTGAATATTGTCAAAAAAACTGACGAATCAATATTCGGTACTCATGGTAATATACTCAATGGAGGTAAAGAATATGACTATTATCCAGAAACAAAAATAATATCACGAGGCTGCCTGAATCCGTAGTCAATGAATTGAAATAAATATATCTTGGCCGAAGAATATCAGTATGGCTAGGGCTTGTGGTGAAAAAATATTTCTTCCTACGATGATAATAATATTAAGTTATTTACAGCGATACGTCTTCAAAAATCGAAAACCGACTCGTCCGAAAAGCTTGAGAATTTACGAATGTCACGTTGGTATAGCTACGTCCGAATTGGAAGTGGGTACATACGACAATTTCACTGATAACATTCTACCTAGGATTGTTAAGCAAGGTTATAATTGCATTCAATTGATGGCCATCATGGAGCATGCTTACTATGCCAGTTTCGGATACCAAGTGACGAGCTTTTACGCCGCCTCCAGTCGGTACGGAACACCAGAACAGCTGAAGCGTTTGGTGGATAGGGCACACGAATTAGGTTTGGTGGTTTTGTTGGATTTGGTACATTCACATGCCAGCAAAAATGTGCTTGATGGACTGAATCGATTTGATGGGACTGATGCAGGTAAATTCCTCACTAATAATAGTACTTTTTCAAAATGGAATAATATTGGAATCAATTTGAGAAGGTTTTAAAAGCGACTTTCTCAACTTCATAATTATATAATATAATTATAAACAATATATCAAAAGTTCAAACCAGTTTCGATATTTCAGATACGATGCTGTGCCTTCATTAAGTTTTTAGATATTTTTAGGTGTCTTATCGGCCTGCGTCTACGATCTCTCAAAATATTCAAACTTCTCCGAAAATCATTGAAATATTCATCTATCTCTTAGAAAGTCAATAACTTGAAATTTTTAAGCGTTGTCTGGACAAGAGAATGATTGATTCAGATTTCAAATGAAAAAGAATCTTGGAATAGAAACAACTGATATAATATACTGACGAGGCCTTTCTACCGAAGGAAACCAATTATTGGAAAGTTCTCGAAGCATCGTGGTACATTATTTGTCAGTTCAATCTTGATCATTTTTTACATTCCGGTTCTGGTGTTGTCCATGGAGGGATGTGTTTCTGATTCAACTCATGTTTACTACTATATCAGCTCTTCACTATTTCTGTAATACTGTAATAATTCCGAAGCAATAACAACCATTTACTAATGTTCGCCATCAATTCACTTCAATTAGGTTTCTTCCATGATGGTCCAAGAGGTGAACACACATTATGGGACTCTAGACTCTTCAACTATTCAGAATTCGAGGTTTTGCGGTTTCTCTTGTCAAATATTCGATGGTACATGGAGGAATACCAATTCGATGGGTTTAGATTCGACGGTGTTACGTCGATGTTGTACCACTCCAGGGGTATCGGTCAAGGATTTGGAGGATCCTATGACGATTATTTTGATATGAGTGTCGATACAGAAGGAGTGGTTTATCTGATGTTGGCCAACCATATTGTGCATACCTTGTATGAGAATGCCATCACGATTGCTGAAGATGTGTCAGGCATGCCTGGTACTTGCAGACCCGTCAGCGAGGGATGCCTTGGCTTCGACTATAGGTATTTTATTTTTCACATAAATCAACCTGTGATTCGAAATGAATACAAATTTTCATTACATGAATGTCGGAAGAGTTCCTAGGTTTTTTATAGCCATACATTGATAGATTCTGCAGAGTTGAGAGAGTTTATACCTAACTAAGAAGGACCAGAGAAAGTATCAGACTATTAAATAATCCAGTACTCTGTTATACCTTCCTAAATTGAAGCACTCTTTGAGATTTCTACTTGTGAATACCACTAGAGATTATATCATATTCCGAAAATTATCATGAGTCGTTAGACAATTTTTTTCTGAAAATATACCTCAGTTAGAAACAGTTTCCAGATATATCATGATTTCAAATGGTATTCGGTAAGAAACTTACACTACAAAAATATAGCCTTCTGTCATGGCATATGGCATGGCATGTCATGAAAAATTGGTAACAAGACATGGCGGTGCTATTTCGTTCGTTTACTCTGTGTCGAAGTTCGATCTCAGCTTTCGATTATGGGGTTATATTGTGGAATTCTATCTTTTACACTCCGAAGTGAAATTGTTCTGAAGTAAGGTTGAGGGAACAGGCAGGTAAACTCTCTACGTTTGATGCTCAACTTGAAATACAACGGTTCCATTACAAAATATACCGAGTCCTTGTATGAGTCGAATCATAAATACGAATTTTTCGCAACTTTGAAATTTCCCAAAGATGACAAATTGCGAAAGAGGAGAAAAACAACATCACCTCGAAAAAATTGGACCTCATCGAAAAGTTCTGTAATATCTGAAATCAATTTTTTCCAAGCAGATATTATGAGATGAAGTGGTAAAACTGGTGAAAACTGCAGTTCCTTCAACTTTTCCAAATATACCAAAATATCGTTCGAAACCTAAGATATAATCAAAATCAAATCCTGATGAAAGACGTCAGAAATGTATTGATGTCCATAATAATAAAACAGAAGGATATTAAAAATCTGACATTATTCCAGTAATGACCAGTTGATGAGATAATATGTGGAAAAATTTGAAACATATAGTGAAAAGTACATACTGATGATAGATTTTATGTTCATAAGTTGGGTTCATTATCTGATATTTCAGGTATGATGATAGAGTGAAAATGCATTGATGATAACTTTACAAATTGTAATCTTGAATGAGATGCAGGTCCAAGTTTTCCTGGGTAATACCATTGACGTCCTAAACGGCCACTCTCACTTTATACAACTCGAAAAATATTTATGATATCAACAAAACCCCTGATACTACGTGAAATGTAATTCGTCCTCCAATAAAACATGACGGAACATTATTTCCTCATGTCCGAACACTTCATCTTGTTTGCATACATCTCCATTGTATGCAAGAAAACATTGGCGACTAACAAATTTCTGGAAGTATTTTCCTCAGCAGTTCTATATGATTTCGGGGTTTCAGAATACAAATTTCATGTTTGCTGCCTCAAAGGTGGTCGGTTTCATGATGAGAAACGAAAAAAACCTCAAAATTTACAAGATTCCGTAGAAAAACGATCAATTAATATTAGATATGTTCCAAGCAATTTACAGTGTGCAGATATCCTGACGACTAACAGAGAAATCAATTTCTCATACGAAGAGATCATTCATTTTTCCAGCTTCTGTGTGGGATTTTCTCTCCTCGTTTCTAAAAAATAGAGTAGAAGTTATTAAAAATTATTGCAATATATTTGTAGTAAGGACAGATTTAGGATCTGTCCCAAAATGTCACTGCGCTTGAAATTAAACCTTCAGATACCTATTGATAATAATGATAATGAAGATCATTTATTTCGCCTGTTTATACAATGAAATTAAAACAATATACATATGTGTATGAAATATAAATTTTTCACAGCTGCAGTATGCGGAACAGGTGAATAAATGAGTAGAAATCTCAAAAGAGCTCGGTGAGAGCTTGTCTATGGGTAATTTTCCATTTTCAAAATCGAAAGCCTACTTTGAAGGCATTACTTCAATTCTGTACAAACAAATATATGATTTATACGATACCATTATCTAAACAAATTATTGAGCACCGATATGACCAGACGATATAATATTGACACAAAAAGTACAATAGATTAAAAAACGTATTCCTACCTATAGTTTTAACTACCTAACTCATTTATGATTCGAATAATGAAGGACATTCTTTTTATGATTTCAATTGAGCTTTCTCATTCATGGATCAACAATATCGAGGAATATTCGTTTACCCTGGCGTTGTTAGCTTTAATGTCGGCACGACAATATTTTTTTTAGGTCGTCTTCTGTGGTTATTTCATTTCATCACATGACTCGCCTTCACATAAAAGAACAGTGTCATCAGCAAAAGATATTATGGTACTCGGTGATTGCAGATTAATGAGGGAGTTTATATGAATTATAAATAATATCGGGACTGAAAGTGTTCCTTGTGAAACGACACAAGTGACAGTTCTCTCTTCACTCAAGATATCCTGGATGGTCACCCTTTGTTTTCAGATAATCTTCCAGGAGATAATAATAATAATAATAATAATAAACGTATTTATTTCATTTTATGTCTATACAAACATAGTGCAGGGCGAGATTTAGCCATAGATCATAGAAGTGTGCATAGATCATGCACACTTCCGCGAATTCCCAATAATTCAAGTTTATCTAGAAACATACGATGACTTACCGTGTCAAACGCCTTTCCTAAATCTAGGAACACCCCTAAACATGGTCAGTGATTGTTCTTTAAGAGAATGTGGAAATACAAATATATTTTTGATAACAACAAAACTTCTACTTATCTTAGTGGACGTTTCGGGTACGAATCTGCTCCCGTTCTCAACACAATTCGAATATTTCATCTTCGCAAAATGTTAAGTTGTTTTGACACTGAAAAGTGACAATTTGGCCAACGTAGGAATTCTGGTTACAAGTTTTGTTTTTATTATTTGATATTGAATTTGCCATTCTCATATTCAAGTTTGTATTGGTGGTTGTCTTATTTTCCTATGATCTTAATATCACTCCCGAAACGTCCACTGAGATGTATAGAAGTTTTGTTTTTATTGAAGAAATATTTGTATTTCCAAATTTTTTGAAAAACAAGGTGTCACTGACAAACAGAACTTCTCTGTTAGGTATCTAAAGGTTTAATTCCAAGCGCAGTGACATTTTGGGGCAGATCAATACAAATATATTGAAATAATTATAATGACTTCTATTTTATTTTTCAAGAACGAGAAGAGAAAATCCCACACAAAAGCTGGGAAAATGAATGTACCACCTCGTCGAATAACTAACAGATAGTATTTAGAGAGATTATTGAGTGGCACCATAACTAGCATATTTGATGAGTGAAAAATATCATTTTCTCATAGTTCTCCATCGAAAGACTTGTATTAGGATTGTTATCAACTCGATTATCGTTTCAAAATCGCCGATGGAATCGGTATGGAAATCAGTACCCAAAAAATTTAGTGTTACAGCTGACATTGGAAAGTTTTTTTTTATCAAATAGTGATTTTGTGAGTTTTCAACTATCGTATGAACACATTTAAGCGAAAAACTCCAGCTTCAATATTCTTACACATAATTCAGGATAAGATGAGTGTATGTTCATGATACATGAGTTCATACTCTAGATGCAAATATACAAATGATTCGAAAATATCGAGTAGGTTCAATTCAACTCTTGAAACTTCATATGTTATTTCATTCGGAATAACCTTGTTAAGCTATAAGATATCATATATTGTACAGTATAATTCAGTTTATGCCGAAATAAAAGCAGTCGCTGATGACATTGATTCAAAACGATATCATTCTTTTTTCACAGTTTCTAATGAAATCTCTGAATTGATATGGAATGAAAATTTCAGGCTGGCTATGGCTATTCCAGACAAATGGATCGAAATATTGAAACATGTTCCTGATGAAAATTGGGACGTCGCAAACATCGTCCACACATTAACAAATCGACGCTGGATGGAACCAAACGTAGCGTATGCAGAATCACACGATCAAGCATTGGTAGGAGATAAAACAATAGCTTTTTGGTGAGTAGATACTGAAAAGTCAAATCTCAAATATCTAATTGCCTCTTCATTCACTGTTTCTCCAAACCATTCTTTCTATATACAGGGTTCCGAAAAAAGTGTGCAGTACCAGCGGCTTCTAGAAACAGAAATAGGAAAACATAGGTCGGCAAATGGCTTCGAAGGGAGCTACAACCTCTTACAAGGTCGCTCCTGAATATGTTCAATTTATAATTTTTCCGAAACGGTTTGAGATTAAATAAATGCAATTTTGTGTAATTACCTAGCGTTTCATGCTGCATTTGTAAATCAGAATGAAAGTAGTAGGTATTCAAACTGGGCCAGCCATTTTCAGCCTTACTTTTTTGGATGCTATTTTTTGCAATTTGCAAAGGTACTCTTGTTGAGCATCAATTGAGCATCAATTAAATGCATAATTTTTGAGTAAAATCAATCGAAAATTATGTAGCCATATAAGGTAGGTGTATTGGGAATTCAAACAAATTTTTGTGTGAACATCCATTTAAATTACATTTTTTCCAGCTTTCGTGTGGGATTTCCTCTCCTCGTTTCTCAAAAATGACATGGTGGCTCTGTTGAGAACGAGAGCAGATTCGTTACCGAAACGTCCACTGAGATAATTTCTCTTTTAGGTATCTAAAGGTTTAATTTCAAGCGCAGTGACATTTTGGGGCAGATCACAAATCTGATCTTACTACAAATATATTGAAAAGTCCACACAAAAGCTGGAAAAATTAATGTATCTTCTCCTCGAATATCTTACACATTGTATTAAAATCAAACTTTGTAAAAACTCACTTCTGAAGTATTGCACACTATACGTATTACGGATCAACCATGTTTCTTTCAATACTCAATAGTTTCTGTGATTTTAGTGCATGTGACGAAATTCTTAATAGTTTTTTTTTGTCGGAATTGAGGTCTTATCAAAATACACTAGACAACCTCAAAAAAAATCGAAATTATAGATTTTCATATTCTGCTGCCAAATTGCAAAAAATGGCAGACTAAGAAGTTATGGCATTTTCAATTGAGCATAAAACGGTAGGTGAGTACACACAATTGGATTGATCAATCTCAAACCATTTATTGAAAATATATCTTCAGGGGCGACCCTATAAGAGACTGCAGCTCTTGTAGGGGCCATTTGCTGATCTGTGTTTTTATAAAGATTTTTTCATATTTTCGGTCCTGAAAGCCGAGTATCGCACACTATTTTCGGAACCCACTGTATACTTCAAAGATAAATGAAAATAAAACACACGCAGGGTTAAATAACAGTGCAAGTGTGTGTTTGATGAGTGGTTCAAGTATAGTGAACAGTTCAGTTGTTTGATATTTCACAGCATACTACCATTCATTTATTTTTCAGACTCCATGGGATTTTCCACTCCTTGTTTTCAGTGCCTTTGATAAATAAGGTGAAAAATATAAATGTTTCATCTCTTGAATGCAAACTACTGTTTTACATCATTGTGTGCATAATGTTGTTTTTTAGAGGGCAATATTTCTGGCGTTTTCTTTGTAAAATTTGCAATGAGAGAGAGAAAGAGAGAGAGTTGAGGTGTCGATTTCGAAGCTGATGTTGTTATTGCTCTTACTCGTAGGGGCCTGCCACCTACACAACTTTTGTGAGCGTTCTTGCATCAAATTTTTCAGTAGAGAAATCGATTCCTCTCTCATATCTACGTGAAAAAGCTACCAATGTTAGAAATCACTGAAAGCTGTTCTGTAGATACTGTCTGTAAGTTCTTCGAGGAGGTGTAGATATTTCCATTTTTGAAAAAAATGCGGATATTTCGAAAATGCAATGAAATACAGGGTTTTCCATTAGGAATAATGAAGTTTGCTTCCATTTCCTGCTTAGCATGAGTATAAATTTTGATATTTATCGAACATATTTATCTTCCAAATATTTTTTCAAAAACAAAGTGTCACTGACAAATAGAGAATTTCTCTTTCAGGTTTCTGGAGGTTCAATTCCAAGTGCGGTTACTTTCAGGGGCAGATCATAAATCTATTCTCACTACAAATATATTTATCTTCCAAATATTTTTTCAAAAACAAAGTGTTACTGACGAATAGAGAATTTCTCTTTCAGGTTTCTGGATGTTAAATTCCAAGTGCGGTTACATTTAGGGGCAAATCATAAATCTATTCTCACTACAAATATATTCAGAGAATTATTATAATTTATAATCTAGAAAAAATAATCCTAAAAAAATAGAAAAATTAATGTTGACCTACTTCAAATAGAATCACCTTTTCAAATCATTGATTTTCAACGAATTCAGGAAATTTTCTGCTCGGAATCGAAAATTCAACTTCAACTCAAATTACTTTATCTAAGAATTGAATTCAAAGGCACGATATGATTGTATTTCCACGACTGGCGCGAAATAGTATTATATTGTTTTTGTTACGGGATATCGACCAAACACCTAAAAAAAACAATGGAAATTCGAGAAAAGAGATCGTCAATATCAATGAATTCATCACATCGTCACGTCAATTCGACACATCAATTCTGAAAACCAACATCGATATTTATAGAAAATTCAGTATCACTTTACTTGAAGTATTTCGAATTGAATCAATTTTGATTGAACATCATTCTTGTTACTTCTACAAGGCCACCCACCATTCATATCAAGGCAATTCTCGATTCTCTTATAATTGCATGCTAATTGAATGGTCACGTCGATCCCAGACCTTACCCCACTAATTTTCTTTGAGGCTCGATCAAATCCAAAGTTTAGGAATAAAGTATTCGAGTAAAGTATTCGACAACTATATCCAAATAATCCGAGAGCCATATAAAGAAATTACTCATCAGCAACTTCGGAATGTTGTTAGCAATATCAGTAAGCGATAAGTGCATGAAAATAAAAATGGTGGCCTTATGGAAGTAACTTAGATTCAGAAAAATGTTCGTGTATTTATAAATTGAGTTTGAATCCCTCCATGTGAGATCCCTCTTAAGAGCGAATGAATCTTTCGCCTTTTCGTAGGAATCTGTATGTGATATAGTCGAATTGAAATTTTACACATGTTCATTATTGATTGAATTCGAATCAAAGATCTTGGTGTATTTGATATTTCGATATTTTCAGTATTTGAAACCAACAATAGCGTGCATTGAAAATAGCTTACTGTGCCAATGAGAGGCCATAGCAAACTGCTCAGGTTTTTTTCTTCTACCCATTTGAGAAACGTGAACAGTGTATGTGCAGCGTCTTCCACTCCTCAAGAGTAGACACATTCTTCAAATTCTACTCCACATCGCTCGAAAAGATATTTCCTAAAAAAGCGTGTTTAGGGCTTGGGTGAGACATTAATCGACCTCTCCATATGGTCTGTCGAGCAATATTTTGAAGTTTGGTATGAGATCCCAGGTCCATCGTCCATGGTTCCACTACTTGACCTGCCATCGGGTTGTGAGGTTGTCATTGACATTTGTTCTCGGTACTCCATTATATTTTTGAGTGTCTCTTGAATTTGAATCTCTATTGGGTGAATTCCAGCGATACACCCATGCCCTCTGTCGATTCCGTCCTGTACGCACTGCAAATCCGTCTACAAATCTGCCGCTGTACTCTGTTGAGTCTTTGTGTGAGCCTTGTGACAGTTACAAATTAGTTGGAATTTATAAGTAGTAAAATGAATTGGATACACAGCATAATGAATGAAAAACAATCAGGGTGAGAAAACAAAAAATACAATATAGTCGACTGTGTGAAAAATGTATTCGATCATAGCATTTTTTGGACAATTGGAAACCAAGAGGTCAATGAATAATATTATTACACCTAAATTGGCAGTTTATCTTCTAATATCCATACTAAGTTTCTTCCTAAAATCTACAATCGTTGCAGAATCCTTGATAATTACAGGTAATTCGTTATATTCCTTCAATTCCTTAGAAGAGAGACTTTGAGACTTGAGAGGCATTGAATTACTCATATTGACTCGTGGTAGATGCAAATTGTGTTTTTTTCCTCGTATGATTGAGGAATTCATTGAGGTAGGTAGTTACCATGTTGTGAATCATTTTGAAAATGTAAATCGTAACATTTAAGTAAAATCTGTCATAAACTGGTAGCCATAACAGTATTTCTAGCATACGAGATGTCTGTTACATTTCCATAATATTCTCATTCCCCTGTTTTGAAACTTTTGTAATGCATCTATTTAATTTGAAGCGATAGTATATGTGTATAAATACATAAATGCATACATGTATAAATGCACAGTAGTCAAAATGTGGCGGTATGATTGTATTGAATACGGTAATTTTAGAAAATATTGAGAGGTTTTGTGAAATTCTTCTGAAGAATAGTTTTTTACATATTTTCTTGTGAATGTATGAGAAATGAGAATCGAATGACAAGAAGTTGTAAATCATGAAACCGAGATATTTGAACTCGTTTACAAACTACATTTTTTCATTGTCCATGTCAAGCGAACAATTGTGGATATCAAAATTAGAGTATATGAAATTCTAAATGAAGTTGTCAAAATTATTGCTTTGGTTTTGGTAGTATTGAGCTTAAGCCTATATATTGTCATTTAAGTGATTACTAACCATTGACAATGATATTTGGTATGTTTGTGAGTTGCACGAGTTATACTTTAGATAAACGGATATAATTATGATTGAGTACTTTATTCAATATATCAATTTATAGATCCATGATACATGTTCGTTCGTGGCCATCTTCTCACTGACGCGTCACCCCGGGTTCAGCTCTCCCCCTAGCCTTGCACATGTGCATCAATACTACAATGTAACCAACACAACAATAATTTTCATTTTCCCTATAGCCTGATAAATCATCACTTGATACCGAGAGTATCATCCGCAGATAGATTAATAAAGTTACATTCATGACGGAAATTGATGTCATTAATGTATAATATGAAAATAAGTGGGTCCAGAAACTGCCTTGTGGAACACCAACTTGATTCATTATGTATTCAGAATTGTAATTTTATTTCTATCAGACAAGTCGTTGTTAATCCACTTCAGTATGGTTCGATCAATTCCATAAATCTCGAGTTCTTCTAGTTAATTTGGATGATCCATAAATAGTATATAGTATAAGTATATTATTATAGGGGTATTTATTGGTGGAAATATCCATGGTTTAGTCGATACTCCCACTTTTTGAATAGGCACTACAATGCTTGTTTTCAATTTATCTGGAAATGAATCCATAAGAAAATGAGGTATTTATAAAATGTAATAATACATGGCCAATCACTTGAATCACATGAATTTAGTGCTCATTACCACATTTCCCGATTTTTTTCCTAATTCATTAATTATATTCTTCAGCTCATTCAACCCAATTTTTCTGGATTCACTAAGAGAACTGTTTGAAGTACACATTCAATAAGTTTCCAGAACTATAATAATATCAATAATAATACTAATAATAACAGTAAATGGTCTTAATTCATCATTGCAATTCAATATTTAGTATTTAGTGTGATTTGGTATTACATACAACTTCGATGAAGGTTCAGCCTAATCTGTTTCTTAACTTAACAGGGATATGTTAATATCTATCTTGTGACATATTTCACTAAATATTTGCATAATCAGTCCACAACAATAATTCCATTTTCGTATGAATTTCCGTTGATTGATTGATATGAACACGTACTTGTGTACTTGATTTGAACACCTACAACATGTATTTGTCCACTCACACGATCCAATAATGAGAAACAACGTTGAAACACACGAAAAGTTGATGAAACCTCCAATAGCATCAGGCACAATCACTGAATACGCCGCCATTAAGAAGGAACAGCGAAATAGATGCGGCGTTGCCGGTGCATTCGTAAATTCGTAGAGGATAGAATTTCTTCGAAATTGTAATAAAATCATCTTCACAAGTTTCACAAAGTAGACCATTCACCAACAGTTGCGAATTATTCTAGTTATTCATTTTGAATTGAAAAATGAAAATATCGTGTGAAACTATTTCATTTCATTGATCATATAACCGAAAGCATATCTCAAAATCTGAGCGTCAATACAGGTTGAGGTCAGAGACAAGCATAGGTATATTCATTTCCAGCTTTCCTGTGGGATTTTCTCGTTTCTAAAAATGAAGTAGAAGTTATTAAAAAATTATTTCAATATATTTGTAATAAAGGACAGATTTGTGATTGAGAGAAAATCCCACAGAAAAGCTGAAAAATTAATGTACCACCTCCTCGAATAACTCACACACAGTATAGGTATATTTTTACATGTTGGCTCTATATCCATTTGTTTAGTCACCTTTCTGTAGGGTTTGTTATTCTGAGATTTTAATATTCATAAATCACACATTTTACACATGAACCATTTATCTGAAGTTGTGGAAAAAATAGTTTTGTGAAATATAATATTACAAGTAATCTTAACGCAGAAATTTAAACTTCAGGTTGATGGACAAAGAAATGTATACCCACATGAGTACCGTGTCGGAGCCCTCGTCGATCATCGACCGAGGTATAGCCCTACACAAGTTGATACGTTTCATCACACACGGTCTTGGCGGCGAGGCATATTTGAACTTCATGGGCAACGAATTCGGTCATCCCGAATGGTTGGACTTTCCACGCGAAGGGAACAACAGCTCTTACCACTACGCCCGCAGACAGTGGAATTTAGTAGATGATGACCTGCTCAAGTACAAATTCATGAACAATTGGGATGCCGCGATGAATCTTACCGAGAGCAAATTCGGTTGGCTAGGAGCCGGCCCTGCTTACGTCAGCTTGAAACACGACAGCGACAAGGTGGTTGCTTTCGAAAGAGCCGGCGTGCTTTTCGTTTTCAATTTTCATCCTGTCAAGAGCTTTGCTGATTACAGGTATGGTGATTAGAAAAGATATTTTTTATATATTTCATGACCTTCGTGTCCATAAACTCAAAAATCTCGTATAAAAATGTATAGGGAACCTTCGAAGAAGTGGGTTTCATTTCCGATGAGGAATCGAAAAATCCCAATAAAACAAGTTGTTCCATTAAAAAAAGTGTGACTTTAGTATACTGCGCTTTTTTGAGACACCCTGGATATTTCGAAATATTTTCAAATTGTAGCCCATGTTGTCATGCAGCCTACTAGAGAGGAATTGAATTCTAGAAGATCTATAGTTACATATATATATATATATACAGTGTGGAATAGCCAAATGGAATAAATTAGATAAAGAATAAATGAGAGCGTGTTGGAAAAAACGCTTGGACACGTCGATTTGTATTTTTAGATGAGCATTTTTTTTCGAAAATATAATTATATAGGGTGTGTCATGTGACAGTGGCCGATACCAACTTTCTCATTTTAAATACAACCCCCTGTATATTATTAGTATTTTGGATTCTTCCGAAAATTCTAGACATAATTCATGTACAATGTCCCATACCTATCTTCAAGTGTTTCGGAAATATTAAGTGTTTGTGTATGTGTATGTGTTACTAAAATTAACATTAATAAAAGGAAATTATTTTATTTCACAAATTCGCTACATTACACTCAATACTTATTTCCCATTTAGTTATTAATATCGAGAAAATAAGCAAAAACCATTAGAGCGTTCCTTTTTACTGATATGAGATAATAAAGAATACAAAAACAGTTTTGTTTATTTTCATATAAAACTCATAGCCTTAGCAACTTGTTGACTGTCAGCATGACAGTAGTGATGAATGTCCGTGCTATTGACGTTTTAATTTCGTTAACTGTACGTAATAATATCAGAAAAATGGTTTCTTCAACAAAAATGCACAAAATAACCATTTTACACGGACACGAATAGAATTTTCTCACATATTTCACGAAAAATTTACAAATTTGCCGCCTACATCCCAAGGAACAATTAGCAAAATAGAAAAACACTTTCGCAAGGTTGGTCTTGTGAGAAAAATACAAAAAGTTCCTGCCAATGCAGTGAGAGATGCTACGAAGTTTCAAGAAAACCCACATAATTCTGGTCAAAAAGCAGCCTCACTTTTCAACATTAGCCACACATCAATTTTTCGACAAGAGAACGTATTTTTGTGAACAAATGGTGGAAATGTTAGATAACAATATGATCCAATTAGAAGATTTGTTTTAGAGTTTTGTTTTCTGATGAGAGCACATTTACACTGAATGTTAATCGTCAAAATTGCCGCTATTGGCCTAATGAGAATCCTCACTGGATGAGAGAGGAACATACGCAATATCCTGAAAAAGTTAATGTTTGCAACTTGCAAACTTGAATGGAGATAAATATTCAGAACTGCTCCAAAATAATATCGTGCCAACTTTGACAAACTTATATCCTGATCCAGCAAACCTACAAGTTCCTGCCAATACCTAAACCAAAATATTCCAAATCGGTGGATAGGGAGGCAAGGATCCATAGAATGGCCAGCACGATCTCATGATCTGATGCCATTAGACTTCTTTTTGTGGGGATATGTCAAAAGTATTATTTACCAAACTGAACCACTCAACTTAGATAACTTAAAAAGACGAAACACGCTTGCGATCAGATCAGTCATGCCTGAGATGTTGAGTAACGTTAGAAGACATTTCTATACCAGATTAGCATGTTGCCAAGACCTTCGCGGCGAACATTTTGAACATCTCTTACATTTAAATCAATGTTTTTTGTTTTTTTCACATTATTTGTGGAATAAAATAATTTTTTTTCAATGTTAATTTTTGTAATACATCTGAAAACACTTAATATTTCCGAAACAGTTGAAGATAGGTATGGAACATTTTGCTTGAATTATGTCTAGAATTTTCTGAAGAATCAAAAAAACTATTATTATACAGGGGTTGAATTCAAAATAAGAAAGTTGGTATCGGCCACTGTCACAAGACACACCCAATATAATTATTTATTTTTTGGAAAAAAATGCGCATCTGAAAATACACATCGACGTGTCCAAGCGTTTTTGCCAACACGCTCTCATATATTCGTTATCGAATTCACTCCATTCGACTGTTCCACACTATATATATATATACACAGGGTAACTCACAGTCGATGGTCGTGATTGTTAGTCGTTTATGGAGAACGCAACGCAGGATTTTTCTGAAAATTTCGCATCTTACATTTTATCACCTGTTCTATCGATCTAAAATATTTTCGAAATTGCGACGTTGCCGTTTCTATCAAAAAGTTCTAGCAACTTAATTTTTTTAAACGGAACACACCGTATATTAACAAATTTTTAGAATTGCCTTTTCATTACAATAATCTTTTGTTGATAAATCCCTATACCTATCTCTATCGGTTTTCAAGATAAAAAATAATTTGTGTCAAATATGATCCAAAACATATCCCTAATTGAACTTATGTAAATCAGGGCTCTCGAATCATGAAGAGTTGATATTTTAGTGGTGGTTTGGACAGGCTTGATGTATTCAATTTACACCGAGAAGTCGCCTCCATATCATACAGGGCGTGCTGAAATTATTATTATATCCGTTGTTCATACAAGTGGTCAAAAGTTCATTTTTTCAAATATTTCAAATTATTTTTTATCTTGAAAACCGATGGAGATAGGTATAGGGATTTATCAACAAAAGAGTATTGTAATAAAAAGGCAATTCCAAAAATGTGTTCCGTTTGAAAAAATGAAGTTGCTAGGACTTTTTGATAGAAATGGCAACGTCACAATTTCGAAAATATTTTAGATCGATAGAACAGGTGATAAAATGTAAGATGCGAAATTTTCAGAAAAATCCTGCGTTGCGTTCTTCATGAACGTCTAACGTACCATCGACCGTGAGTTACCCTGTAAATATACATTACCTCCATCAAGGAATGTTTCATTCAGGTTATATAAGAGTTGAATTTCATCTGTAATGACATATTGAGGCAGATCATTGATCTGTCATCACTACAAATATATCAAATACAAAAAAAAATGAATATACCTTGATCAACCTGCTTCGAGTATTCATTATTCAACGTTTCGAAGCTGCCAATTTAGTTTCGAACTTTAGATGACCTAGGATTGAGCAGTTACAAACCACTAAAGCTAAACAATTTATACACTATTCACTCTAACAACTTTACTTGACCCAACCGAACCCAAATTATCCTGACCTAGCTTAATACTGATCAAAACCGATATAAATTGATCATTCCTGATTCAATAATAGAATGATATATCTACAGATGTGGAGATGAGTTATATGGTGACATTTACAAATTTCTGAATTTCACATGGATACTAGACATGGAAGGTGACGCGTGGAAAAATGGAAAAAATAAATGAAAAAGTTACTGTCATCATGAATTTTATGATTGATTCAAAATCATATTATGCTGTGGTCGTCTTCTATTTTCCCAATTGTAAGTTTGTCTGTTGAGCAAATTGAGTTCATCGGCCGTTTTCTATGTTGCGGTCCCAATTACGTTGAGACTAGGCAAAAGTTACCCTTTTGCATTCGATTCAATTCACATTACATACACTTTAATTTTCATTGAGTATACATTCAGAACACATATTAATTACAGGGTGGGAGTTGAGGTTGATGGAGAGTATAGAATCGTTTTGAGTTCGGATGATAAGGAGTTTGGTGGATTCGACAGGATAGACAAATCGGTGAAGTTCTTCACTCATCCGGAGGGATATTGTGGAAGGAGGAACTATGTACAGGTATGCATTTCTCTCGTTGGATCGATCTAAGGAATGTACATGATGGACGATATTTCAGGCGTATCATCGGGATCTTGTACACCGTAAGAGATAAAGGGTCATCTGAATTTTGTGAAATCAAATGCTTGATGATATACTATATTGACATTTGTGAAATTCCGCATACCTTCGGAAAAAGTCATAATTATACAGGGTGTCCTTAAAAGGTCTTTACAAAAAGCTACCACATATTCTTCAGACCAAAACAATTCGATACAAGCAAACTTACCTCAGTAAAAAGTTGCTTAGTTTGGGCGCTAGACGGCTCTGAAGTTGAAATTTTCAAATCGATTTTGCTTCATAACTTTTGAACGGCTCATGAGATTTTTTTCAAATTTGGTACGTTGGCATAGACTCATCGGGCAATGAAACTCATATCATAATCATAATGAATATCATTCCATGGGCGTAGGACTTGATTTTTTCAGTAAATAAACATCTAAAACTCCTACGCCAATGGAAAAAAATTAGTTTCAATATGAAATCTAAATTATTCAACTCATTCACTACAAAAAAGGTACTCTTGGCAAAAGTCGATTCCTCTCATGGTTTCGACAAAATTTTAATTTTAGTGATTTAGAGCATAATTAATAATAAAACGATTAACAGATATTTCATAAAAATTGTTCAAAATGTTCACCATTTTCACGTATACAAAGATTTATACGACGCAAAAAGTTGAAATGTACTCTTTGCATAACTTCTTCATCGCCTGTAAGATTATTCGTCGCCTGTTGGATACGTTGCCATAATTGTTCTACAGTATTCACAGGGGTCTTGTAAACCGTAGACTTGAGATAACCCCATACAAAATAATCCATCGGTGTTAAGTCTGGAGAACGTGGTGGCCAATTCACGGGTACATCATTACCTCTACCTATCCATCTGTCTGGGTACTGTTGGTTTAAAAAATTCCTAACATCCACCGAAAAATGTGGTGGAGCTCCATCGTGCATAAACCACATATCTACCCGATGTTGGAGTGGTAAATCTTCCAACAAATTTGGCAACGTATTTCGTAGATGTTGTAAATACATGTCTCCTGTTAATCTTTGTGGAAGTATGACAGGATCAATTATAAAATTTCCTATTATTCCAGCCCAAACGTTGATTTTGAATTCGTGTTGAAAATGGTTTATTTTAATGGAATGAGGATTTTCAATTGCATAAACGTGTTCATTATGAAAATTAGTTATTCCTCTTCTCGTGAAACAGGCTTCATCAGTGAACAAAATATTCTTTCCAAAGTTCAGATTCATTTCTCTTTGCAAATTAATGAACCTACAAAACATCAGACGACTTTGTAAATCATGGATTAATAAATCTTGAACTGGCGTCTTGTGGTATGGGTATAATAATTGTTCTCTTAGTACTTCATGAACGGCATTCCTAGAAACTTCTAGTTCATTACTTATCCGTCTAGTACTCAATTCTGGATTTTCTTCAATACGGTCTAAAATTTCTACTTCGACTTCGGGAATCCTTACATAACGCTGTCTTCCATAATCACCAGTTCTAGGAGCAAAATGACCGGTCTCCCGAAGACGTCTCTCAACTGCAGCAAAGGTTGGGTGGCTTGGTACGCGACGATTTGGAAACCTTGCCGAATACACCCTCACACTCTCTCGACCATTTCCTTGACAATATCCGAATACCAATAACATATCGGTGTATTCTTCATTGGTGTATTGTACGGCCATGATAAATCAGAAAAGTCCGATATCAACAATCAACGTCAATAAAACTCGACAAATCAACACAGATGAAACTATGGAAACCAAGAATGTGAATATCACTGTTTTCGAGCAGATAATAATAGTCTTCAGAAAAAAAAACCAGTGCTACTTATTTTCAATAGAAATAACCTATGCAAAAAGTACATCTCAACTTTTTGCGTCGTATAAATCTTTGTATACGTGAAAATGGTGAACATTTTGAACAATTTTTATGAAATATCTGTTAATCGTTTTATTATTAATTATGCTCTAAATCACTAAAATTAAAATTTTGTCGAAACCATGAGAGGAATCGACTTTTGTCAAGAGTACTTTTTTTGTAGTGAATGAGTTGAATAATTTAGATTTCATATTGAAACTAATTTTTTTCCATTGGCGTAGGAGTTTTAGATGTTTATTTACTGAAAAAATTAAGTTCTACGCCCATGGAATGATATTCATTATGATTATGATATGAGTTTCATTGCCCTATGAGTCTATGCCAACGTACCAAATTTGAAAAAAATCTCATGAGCCGTTCAAAAGTTATGAAGCAAAATCGATTTGAAAATTTCAACTTCAGAGCCGTCTAGCGCCCAAACTAAGCAACTTTTTACTGAGGTAAGTTTGCTTGTATCGAATTGTTTTGGTCTGAAGAATATGTGGTAGCTTTTTGTAAAGACCTTTTAAGGACACCCTGTATAAAGGAAAAAAAATAACAAAAACAATCAGGACTCTTATAGCCCCCGTACACTTCATTTTCGCAGTATTTGTTATCATCTGAGAAAAATGTGATGTTTTCAACTCAACTGAATATATCTTCAAGAATGAAAATATAAATCAACTCCCAGCTGCCTAACCAAATTACCATGATTCAACCGACTGTGTACCTCTCGAGCAGACCGCATGTAAAAAACTACATACTGATTTTTATGTCGACACTTATAATGTCGATTGAATCACTGGAGTTGCCTATTGGTGAACGGAGAGGAGTTACCGAATGTTAAATAAACGACATTTTCATGACACATGCTGTCATCTTTGATCGATAAAGATATGGTTAGAATATTATTGTTGGTGGGTGCTATGATTGAATAGACATGCCTTATTCAGATGAAATAATTTCGATAATGTTCTATATTTTTCCACCACTAGCCATAAAAAGAACCTGTCGTTATCTACTCCTTTCAAGGCGTGAGGTAGTCTTTCACCTATTATCATCAAACTGAATTCACATCACTGTCATGATGAGATATCCGCAGGAATGGTACTCTAATACTAACCAGAGAGTAACAACGACAGGTGACAGCTTGGCTTTTACCCTGTACTGTTTTTGTTCTGATTTTGTTACGGTTCAACTTCGAACATAAATGATATCATTGAAATTACTCAATTCTGTGTTCTGAATAGTTTACTAGCTTGGCAACGAATCATTCTTCACCGAGATTTTTTTGGATATTGTTATCTGTCTCACTGTTTGAACTTCACGGGGTGATAGGGGATATCAAAACTAGCATTTTTGTTTATATAAACATATGTCCACAAATGAGCCGATTGGGCAAATTGATGCAAATCAAGAAGAAAGTGCGTTGTAGATGAATGAAAATGTTAGAACTGTTGAAAAATTTCAGAGAAGACCACTTCCTGGGTTGCCTACTGAAGACTTGAGAGATGTACGATCTTATATCTTATTGGCCAAGATTATGTCAATCTGATTGTAATTAGAAAAGTATATGAAGGTAGTGAAAAGAGTCTTATAGCAACTAAATGTCTACTTGGCTGGACAGTACATGCAGAAGCCTCTGTTTTACATATTTGCAGTGTAGAAGAAATAGAACAACTCATGAGAGAGTCTTTTCGATTGATAATTTTGGAATTGCCGTAACTGATGAAGAACAAAAAGAAATAGAACTGCTAGAGAGAACGTCAATGAAAATCTCTGGAGAAAATAGATACGACGAAACTGGACTACTTTGGAAATACTTCCAGAAAGTAGAATCAACGATGTGAAGAGGCTGATTTGTGTCGAGAGGAAAATAGAGAGGCATAGAAATAACCGTGAAAAATATTGTAATAATGTTCAAGAATATGTGACAAAAAGTACCTAAGAAAACTATCATTTCATCTAATAGAAGATATAGAGAAAATATCTATGTTGATTCATTTTTCAGCTTTTAATGGGATTTTCTCTCCTCGTTTCTAAAAAATGGAGTAGAAGTTATTAAAAATCACTTTTCAGTGTCAAAATCGGAAACATTGAAAAAAGTTTACGAAGAGAAAAATATTTCAATTGTGTTGAGAACGGGAGCAGATTCGTTCCCGAAACGTCCACCAAGATAAGTAGAGGTTTTATTCTTATTAAATATATTTGTATTTCCAAATTTTTTCAAAAACAAGGTGTCACTGACCAATAGAGAATTTCTCAAAGGTTTAATTTCAAGCGCAGTGACATTTTGGGACAGATCCTAAATCTGTCCTTACTACAAATATATTGCAATAATTTTTAATAACTTCTACTCTATTTTTTAGAAACGAGGAGAGAAAATCCCATTAGAAGCTGAAAAATGAATATACCACCTCCTCGAAGAACTTACAGACAGTATTCATCTATGTTGATGATTTCTTGGGATCTTGTATAGATCAGAGGAATCTGAATAGATCTGTAGCTAATCATGTATTGAGCATTTGGTGGAACGTAACCAAAGACACTTTCACCTTCAAGTTTGAATCCCATAAACATGGTTTTTATGATTTGAAAAATTGAAACCAATCCCAAACATAGAAATTCCAAGAATTTATTATTGGAAGAATTATTGTTGGAAACTATATCTTTAGAAATACACCTTTTCTGCGATGCCAGCGAGGAAGCGTTTGCTTGTGCAGCGTATTTGCGAATGACTTTCGAGCATGAGATGCATATATGTAGAAAAATTCAATTCAATTCACTTCAAAAAGAACTCGACTTTGTTCAAGGGACCTGACATTTCGAGACGAACCAAAGATTTTAGGCCGAAACAACTAATATTTAGAAATTTTACCATTTCGAAATTTTCTGGTTCAACCACAAATAAAATACTTTTCCTGATATCAGGAGATTCTCGAAGTGGTGACGATTTGTACTAGCTACAGCATGGATATTCAGATATAAAGTGTCAACAACTGCACAAGATTGGAAATAATATTTCATCCAAGTGAACTAACAAGCCAGGAATATGAAGAGGCCGAGTTATATTGCATCGAAGCTAGCCAACCAGAGAGCTATTCAGATGATCTAATACAGTTGATACATGAGAAAGAGGTGGATACAACTTCGCAAATTTCACAATTTCCACCACAGATGGCATTGTTAGCGTAACAGATGTGCGAACTACACATGGTGTATATCGTCGCCCCTTAACCAGTGTTTGTAGGTTTGATATTCAACCTTATAAATAGTGGAGACTTCAACGATGAGAAGAATGTTTAATATTTGATATATATTGTTACACTTTTGTTATATCACCCAGTATCGAATGAAACCAGATTGGTATTGACGAGAAAAGAGGGTAGTTTTCATTGATTTGAGAGTTGTTATTGCTACCGAAAAAAAAACAATTCATTACATCGTTCATCGGATTATTTAATACACTTGCATCAATCAGATTGTTTATGTTGAAAGCCTCTCTGGTGAATATAAAAACGCGCCTATGATCCCAACTGACAAAACTGAGTCTTTTAATTTGAGGTTCAAGCTACCGAAATCATTTTTTAGCCCTTTTTCTCACAGGATTTTATTTATCACACAGGAGGTCTCCGTAAAGAGGACCTATACAAAAAAAAAATATAGGCCCTTGTCATCTTATTTTTTGAGGTTCATCTGTCATCTGAATCCGAGAGATTTCCTACATTCACCCAGATAACCTGTATTTAGTTGATTGGATGAGATTCCATCAAACAATACAACTTCTGGTTTTGCCTGAGAAAATTTAGTTTTTAATTGATCAATTGCCGTTGTTTTTTCAAGAAATATTTGCGTTTACTTGGTTGATGCCAATCACTTGCCATACAATGCCAAATGTGTATGTCTTTTTCTGGTGCTTTGAGTTTTATACTGGGTGGCCCAATGGAAACGAAACAAGGCCGATTTGACTTAGTTATCGTTCTCAGAAAAAAAAACCGAACCGGTCGATTTTTATCTCGAGGGAGGAATATTTTGCGCATGTTTTCAACTTTTCCACTTCGATAGATATGTGATAGAGATAAAGCGGTGGAGGATAGATGAGATTTCCGCTAAGCACCGACCGTCGAAATATCTATAAAAGAGGGAAAGATCGTCCACTTTTCTACGATGTTCCAGATAGGTCAATAATTTCAGAGGTGAAGGTGGTATGAAATGTACTATCATCTGTGAAGCTATGTACTTGGGCAAGTCACATCCAACAAATCGTTGATGTGGAGCCAAAACAAAGTTCAAGCCAAGACAGATCCCTGACAGATCCATTGATAGTCATTGTGTTCGGAAGGGTTCAGCCTGACGTCCTGTGTCATTCGTTTCGTTAGAGAATTTAAGCCAGGTGGAGTTTTCGACATTGAAATCCCCAATGATGATAATTTCATCTGCTGGGTGGTTCTGTTGGATGAAGTCGAGATTCAGAGAAGGAATTCAAAAAGGTCACCAGAGTTTGTTTTCGAATTCTTTTGTTATCGAATTCTTTCGGTTCTACTTCCTTCTCTCGATGGCATGAGAGATCATTTCTGGAAAAGAGACATAGAGGTCTGTAAATTAAGTAATGAGACTGATTTTTTTTAAATTTTTTATACAAAAAGAATTACAATTCAATATTGTCACCTTCAGAATAACTTCCTTCTGAGGCCACACAGCGCTGGAGACGTTTCTTCCACTCCTCATAGCAGTGCTGGAACTCCGATACTGAAATAACCTTTAGCTGGTCGGTTACTGCCGTTTGAATTTTTTCGACTGTCCGAAAATGATTTCCCTTGAGGTGATTTTTCAACTTTGGGAAGAGAAAAAAGTCACAAGGACTCAAGTCAGGCGAATAAGGAGGCTGAGGAGCCACAGGAATGTTTTTTCTGGCCAAAAACTCGTTTATTGAAATTGCTGTGTGACAAGGAGCATTATCGTGATGCAACACCCACTTGTTCTTGATGTTTGGTCTCACACGAATGACCCTTTTTCGAAGTCTTTCAAGAACCTCTCGGTAAAAGTGTTGATTGACCGTTTGACCTTGGGGTACAAACTCTTTGTGGACGATTCCGTGGATATCGAAAAAACAAATCAGCATGCATTTGATGATGAAACTGTATTAATTAAAAAAACATCCATTCAGACAACTACTAAACCTGACCTAACCATTTTTGCAGGTATACATACCTTCTAGAACTGCAATAGCCCTAGCCAAAGTCTGAGTAATCCGAGGAGATTGATCTGGGTAAGACAAAGGTTGCGTTAATTGTTAATTGCTGTAGAGGTAATTTGGTTGTAGAGCATATTTTATGGTCATTCGGATTTCAAGTTATCAAAAAACGTAGTATCTTCATTTTCCAATAATAAGCTAAGAAATATTGTTCAGTTGCTCACTGCGATATTTACAATTCGGAGTACATTTATTTATATTTTTTTTGCTTTCCGTGGATATTTACAATCTGAATTGTTTTCTTTCAAGTATATGTTCATATAGAGCACAATGAAATGGCATGCTTATCCTTTGTCTGTTAATGTCTGTTAACAATGTATTTGTTGATTTCATTTGATGTCAGCTCAAATTTTATCATTGAAAAAAATTCATAGTTTCAAAACGGTAGATTCGTTTATAGAGTTAGAAATATTTTTTTCATCCCCAATGTCATGGCAGCTCCATATGATGTCATTGAGAACCGTTCACAGTGAAATCTGATCAATACCTGTCATATGTCAAATTACAGTCTTGGAATTGAAATTACAGTTTCGAATCGTTACTGATAAGAGAATCGTTGAATAGGGACGAAGTTGTGTATTCGTATATTGAAATATCTTTCCAAATTCCAATAAATTATGTATAATGTATTTTTTCATGGAAAATATTGTACTCGAGAGAGATTTATACTCAACTAGTCCTCTGCACATTTTCTTTCAATCTCACTCAACTGGTCTAGGCCAAGACTTCGGATTGATGAAACAAAAATAATAACACAGTGCCAGTTGTCACAGTAATAACCTTCGACCTTACTCGTTTGAGTAAACAAGTTCTGTTTTTTATCACTTATGGAAAAAAGATTTTTATCGTTCATTCGAATGTACGATAGATTGGTTGATCATGGCACGGTTAATAATATTTGACGTGTATTAATCAAAATGAATAGATGTAGGTGAACAAAGGTTCTCGAAATTTTGTACGTATCCTGTATAATTTCAGAACTAAAGAGGTTTGATCACATTTACATTTACAAAGGATGTTCGATCTGCGACTAGAATTTGAATAGCCCTCTTTAATGTATGATCATCATATTATAATTATGATTGATTATGTATCTAGTGTAATTGTCAGTTGATAACTTTTTTTATTCATGTATGAATATTTCAGTTTCTTCATTACGTGCCATAAAATATAATTGGCTGAATATTGAATATGATCCCTGTTAATTTGTGAAAGAAGGCCAAATCTATATATTTATCAACTGTTGATTGATTATTTTGTTTGGAAGCACATTATACTCGAATTCAATAATATTGCACATCTCCCAATTCAGTTTATTTTTTCGCAATTCAACGGCAGTAGTAGAGAATGAGCTCACGGTAATTCAATTTACCTCTAGACGTTCTTCAGATTAATGAAGAACCATTCACATATTAAATTTCACTTAATCAAGTGTAAATGTACAATTTTCATCATATTCACATAAGTGAAAATTAAAATGACTGATTATACATTGTTTTTTTTTTGACAATCCTTCATTGTATTCAGTTATTTTGTACGTTGTAGAATTTTTTGTCGACTTCGTTGAGTTTGTTATTTTTGAGGTGTACTATTGGTATCAAGTGAATATAGCTCAGGATAATGTACAGATGTTATAAAATTGAATACCTTCAAATATTGTTATTGAAACTATATTTTGTTGAATTTTGAATATATTTTTCTACAAATTCTTATTTGTTCATTTTATTCTAAAACTTGGAACCTTTCATTCTTATCATTTTAATTTCAGTTATGGTGATACTAATATTTTCTCAAATGATATGATCAATCATTTCTTCGTTGGAAAGAAACTTTGTAGCCATCCTTAGGTCTCAAAACTAAATTTGCTTTCAAGGAAATATCCTGAACACGCTGGTAGGAGGTTTGAATCTTGTATTTCATCAGTATGTGTGATAATATCGTCTTCATGACCATCATTGCATATCTAGGACCTGAAAATGTAAAAAACAAGTTACAAAGTAATCAACACCTGGTTGATTTCACCATGTTTTTGATTCCTCTTTAAATCCTGAAATTTATAGGAAATGAAGGAATAAACAGAAAACATAACCACAAAGAAAGAAAAAGTATGGCTTAAGTCTGGATAGGAATAAAAACCGTAGTTGCTTGATAAAATTCATCACATCACACAGAAAATTTTGAATTTTGGAATTTATATTGGCTATTCCATTCAAGTTAGCGAAAACCAATAATAATCGTCATTTCAACAGATATGATTTGGAGAGAATGAGTATGACCTAACTGCAATATTCTCCACACGAGCTAATGCTTGGAATTCACAAAACTATTATATTAACTAGTATATATTTCTTTATTGGAATATTCTACGGAAGCGTTGAAGGGCAAATGATGGTTTAGTTTCATTTTTCGTCTGAATTGCGAGTTGCTACTCTGAATTCTACAAAATTCCGAGTTATCGGAATTATCTAAAACTCCTAGTTGTAACTCAGAATTTTAGAGAGAAATAAAAATAAAAAAGAATGGGCCTTCTATACTTCT
This sequence comes from Gastrophysa polygoni, assembly GCA_963576655.1. Classification (NCBI taxonomy): domain Eukaryota; kingdom Metazoa; phylum Arthropoda; class Insecta; order Coleoptera; family Chrysomelidae; genus Gastrophysa; species Gastrophysa polygoni. Next base: position 18,508,420 of record OY755091.1, on the reverse strand, counting down.
GTAATATTCAATAGAAAAATACAATTGTACGGCCGACCCTGCCGTCCCTGAGGATCACATATACTAAACAAACGAAGGATGACCACCATGCCTTGTCGGTTCTCTATACCGTGGCTAGGACTATGGCTATAACCATACATTGGTGATAGATATAATACATAATTGAAACACATGATACCGACCTACCGACATATAAAAACGAGTAGTACCCGCAGGTAATGGTTAGTACAAGAGTAAGTAGTTAATATTAGAGGGTTGAATAATAGTTTTGATCCATTCATTTGATGGGAATTGAATACCTTCAGTAGAAAATAGTTATTTTTGTATTGAGTTGAGTTTTATACACGAAATCCAAACAATATTTTTTGTACAACTCTGAATGAAAATCTGCATCCGTAGCAGAAGCATATATGGAAGATAGTTTGAATAACAATTTCGAAATTTCTAACAAAATAATAAATTGCCTCTCTACTTCCCAACAAATTGAAATTTCTGATAAAATCGTGAAATCAATTCAATAAATGGAATTGTTTTATGATCAATAATCAATTAATAATTGACTCTGTTGAAAATAAATCCTTCGAAAAGTAATATTTCATGTTTATTATCTGTATTATTTTGGCAGTGAAAAAATACTTTTTTCACGGTAAAGAAAAGTAAATATTTACGCATCAACAGAGATGCAGAAATGTCAAGTTTTTTTGACAGTTGTACAAAAAAGTATTCTTTTCATTCAGTTTTTTTTTAACGGCTTCGACTACTGAGGTCATTAGCCTTCAACGAGTGATTTCTCATTCATATATCGGAATAATTGCATTTACTGAAGATGTAATAAATAGTAGAATAAAAGGTATAAAATAAAATATCACACTCTATCACAGATTTTGTATCGCGATTCAAGTTTTGAATATCACAGACTATGTTGAGGTTGTTGTTCCGTGTTCAGATTTTTTCATACAAACCAAGTGTCTTCAATAAGTCTATCATTTTTTGTTGGTTATTGTTGTTTATAGTAAGGCACGCTTGGAAGGTGAGTGGGATACAGATACAGAGTGTCTCAGTTTCCTTAACGAGCATTATCTCAAACAGTATTCGAAGAGATAGAAAGATGAATGGAAAAAAAATTTCGAAAGGCATTAAATAGTCCTGGTTACATCTGTGAAACAACCCCTAACTTTTTTTTTCAATTGGAACCGTCTATTTCATTTCATGGAAATTGAATCTCTACTTCATTCTGAATGCAATGGTATACCACACTCTTTCTTTCATTGATTTTTTCCGTAGCAAAATCATATGGGATCTTGGCGGGTGAGGTAATCTGGTAAGAATAAAATCAGGACTTCCACGGGAATTCTACCTGTGTTTATGAAATACTACTTTGTCGACCTTATTCTTACCCAATCATATTTCCTGCTAATCTCTTATGATTCTCTTAGGAGAAAAAGTGAATGGAAGAGAGATTAAGGTCATTTTATTCAGGATGGAGTAGATATTTCATTTTCATGAACTGAAATAGACAGTGCCATTTGAAAAAAGTTAAGGGCGGTTTTTTGAGGGATAAATGAATGAAACAATGATTCAGAAGGACAATTCGATGCCTTTCAAAACTTTTTTCGTTTCATCATTCTATCTTTTTAAATAACGGAGGTAATGCTTGTTAAGGAAGTTGTGGGACACCCTGTATATCTATTATCTATCGCAATGTTTCTTACCAATACAATTTCGAGGACCGTATGAGAACGGAACGAAGGTACAAGGATGTCTTTTAGCGATTTCTTCTGGAAGGAACCTATCCGGATCAAATTTGAATGGATTTGGCCAGTATTTCTCATCTGTTTGTATTCTCAATATCCCAAATACTACGGAGCATCCAGAAGGAATGACATAATCACCTGAAAACACATATAGCATTCGTGTCGATAACGAAACTCTTTCACAAGCGCTTTATTACAAATATCATAAAATTAGAGCGATCCCTCAGCAATCAAAGTTCCAACTCAACTCAATCTTCCTGAAGTTATGATAGTTGATATGAGTATGCAGAACCATTTCTGATTAAAAATTTGATCGCTAATTAACAATCAGATGATTCAAATATTCACTGTTAAATTATTGATATTACTGTATTATTTGGATATCTACAGGTCGATGTTTCTCCACTCCCCTTATTAACATTCCTACTGTCACCACATATCATTGTAATCGTTCGAAATCTCGTGAAAATCTCATCAGTATATTCGAATTTATAATAATGAGCTCTACTCAAATATATGATAATATGCTGGGTGTCTCTAATCAAATATAAAATTTGTGATGTCCTTCGGTGTGACCTTGTATACATACAATTTATTCAATAGCACCGTTGGAATCTCATAAAAGGGAGAGATATATCAAGTTCGTCACATATGAAAGCAAAATTGAGGATTTCAAAGCCAATAAATGTAACTTCGGGAAATATTGTAGGATGGTAAAATATCTTGGCTTACATTCTTCTATCTTCTCATCCAGCTCGATAAAATGCTCTGTCAGTTTTTTTAGTTGTTTCAGCGTACAGAGATTACTTTTTTCTCACAGAATGCAATATGTAATGCAACGCTTATCGGTTGACATCTACGGCACTTCTTGTACTTCAAGAAACTCGTGCGCCAAAAGAGCGTCTTATGAAACTTGTATCGTAATATACTATTTTTCATCTATTCCTTACTATACAACTCACCGATATCCACATCCTCATCCACAGCTCTCACAATTATTCCTGCAATGGGATACAGTCGGAGAGTTTCTTTCAGGAACCTTTCTGTATACTTGAGTTTGGGTAATTTACTTGATTCAACTGGACAATCATGTCCAATAACATCGACTATTTCATTATAAACCTTCTCCTGAAACATACGCATCTCCATGAATTAAACATTTATTTGATGAATTTCATGACAAGTCAACATCTCTGCCTTTCTGTAATCATTTCATCCAATCTATACCTACATAATAATGCGTGATATTGTACCTGCAATTCTTGGTGCATGCCCAGCATTATGAAAGCGAAAGAAATGGTGCTTGCAGTGGTGTCCGATCCCTGCAATCATATTCAATGGTATAGCAACATCTATAATCGACATTGTTTATCAACAGATCGCTGAAGCACGTTGTTTGGCAACCGTCAGACGACGTAGAACGACCGTCTTCGTCGTCGGACGATTCAGCACGATTTGTTATAAAATAAAACTACTCTTGATGTTCTGAGCTATTTATTTGTAACATTGGTGGTTTGGAGGAGTTGAAAGAAGAATCGGATTTCTTCAACTATGAATACTGATAGACAACGTCAGAAATGAAACATTTCCTTGCGGTTCCGAAAATAATCCATCCTTGAGTGTCCATGGAATCTGTTATCGCTATAAAATTTCATGATTGGCTGTATCCACTCATTCAATATAAACTGTAATTAGTTGTGGTTTGGAACGGAATAATTGACGATTATATATTTTGTAAACATGGTGAAAATCTGAAAATCAATCATTGGGATTTCTTCGTCGTCGAAGGTGTTTCCAATTGGTCTAGCAAGGTCGAGAACGATCGAGCAGAAGTCGATATGTTTGGTTTTTGCTCTATGATGAATTAGAATCACCTTTAACCAACATCTCAGTTTCACGGCAAGTCTCCATTGTTCTTTCAGGTGAAGCTATCTTACCAGCACATCTGGTTATTACTCAGTAGATTCTCTATCATACGTGCAGGCCTGTTAATGACTGTCGAGTGTAAATATCCATGCGCGTTATCACCAACCGCATTATTCTCTCATCAGGAGAGTGAGATCTATTGCGAGAACTGCTCCACGAAATTTTGGCTATATGTTCTATGTGAAGAGGTACTTCACATGCCAGCAGCTTCTCTCGATCTACAAATCGCAAATTAAACCTATCCTTGAGTACTGTTTAGATCTTTCGAATTCTGCTCCCAAAGTGCAGCTTGCTGAAGCTCTTTCAGATTCTATTCATAAAAGGTCGCTATCAATCATTCCAGTCGGTGTTACCACTCTCACGAATTCGTTGAATTTTTAGGGAATGTGGGCAATCCCTCATTTCTTAAAGATATTCCCATGGTCGGTGCTCATCGGAAATCTCTTCTATTATTCAGTCATGCACTAGGTCACTCCCTATATCATCAGGATCGAAACTTGTCGAATTTTGCTCTACCAAGCACCATTCATCAAGAGAACGGCGAAGTTTTGGAATTCTCTTCTTAGTGAAGTCTTTCCTGATGGTTACGACCTCCAGACTTTCGAATAACCCTCTCCTCTCCCAACATTCCACTATACTACCTAATAATACTACCTATACTAGTGACCTATATTAGTTCTTTCACTCCCCGTACTCTCTTTGATTTCTCGAGTACAAAAACTGCGACTTCGCAACTGCGAAAAGAAATTAGACTGCGTAATTTTTAGAATAACGAATAACGATTGAAAAAGCAGAAAAAAATGTGAAATCATATGATGATAGAAAGACATATTTTGTCTTAGTAATACTTTTTGTAACATCAACCGTTACACTCCCATGCAGAGCATCTCACCCTATTTTCCCGAATGATCATTCCTCTCGTATCATCTTTGGCTGGGGTATATTATAAGAGTATATTATGAGGTGTAGCCTGTTAACAATTTTCTATACACCGGGTGACATATATTCATGTTACATACCCTTTTCTCCTTTGTTTTTATAACTAGGGGGTGTAGTTGTGTGTAGTTCCTTCGTAGAACTAACGTCATCAAACTACTAGTATTTTTTTCATAGACTCTTCCGCGATCCTACCGACTGTGCTAGTTGAGTTTTTATTTCCGAGAAACGCCTCTTTCAAAAAGAAATTTTTTTATTCAGAACAAAACAAGTGCCTTTGCGGCCAAGTGGAATGAGGTACACTTCGGGGTGAATCAGTATTCTTACGGCGGCGTCCTATATCGCTGACTGGATGGAATCGGGTTGTGTTCAAGAGAGGTCACAGCATTACGTTTTGTATCATTTTATATCTACTGAATGATATTGCCCCTCTCTTCGTTTTGTCACATCACTGCGTCATGTAATTTTTCATCATTTTGTACTATAATATGGAATGTGTCAATGTGTTCATTGACATACATCTGTGTGTATCTTCGTATGATATATTTGCTTATTTTCGGATTCAGGTCTAACTTTATTATCATATTTACATTCATTATCAATTTCAAATGAATTTTCTGTGGAGCTACAAAATTTCCCGTTTGAAAAAACTGTGTGTTTACTGCATGTGTGTATAAATTGGAAACATAAATGAGCTTCAACTGGATGAACATATCACGATTTTATTGTATCAGTGCATGAAGTATGTGCAATTGAATGCATACAGATAATACCTCAAAAATATGTTCCATAGAACAAAATGTTCTCTGAATAACTCCAGTTATTGAAGTTCAATGAAATATTGAATTACTGATTTCAACTGACAATGTTGAGTCAGAATCACATCTAGCGACCTAACTACTATCACTTACATAATTATTCATCAACATAATATGAATGTCATTGTCAGGAATATTCTCAAGCACATTCAGAAGACAAGTGCTGTAACATCTGATGAATCATGGATGAATTTAAAATAACGATTGGGTAATATTACTATATTACTCGATCGTTCGGTTATCATCGTCATTATCATTATTTTTTCGCCATGACTCAACTCTAAATTATGAATGTGATCCAGTATTCGGAATCATATACTTTATATATGGTTTTATAACTCAATTGTGGTAGGTGAATAAATGATATAGCTACTTATTTTCAATTTTCACCTACTTGATGCACGTAATTTCAAAATTCTAGTTGAATTTTAAGTTATTATATTTCTGCTCATCAAACGAGATCTCGATCATCCCGTACAATCATAACAATCATACAATGTAGTCTCGGCTTATGAACACTCTGTATGAACTGAAATAATTTCACAATATTCCTATGAGGTGTATCGATCGAATAGTGAAATTTTCGTTTTGGTATCTCATCTCACTAAGGAGTTATGGAAGACCGCGGCACTATATTTGGACACCCTGGTACTTCTATCAGGTCTGACACTATCTGAGAAGTACCGCTCCTATGCCAGATGTACACAGGGTGTTCCATTGATATTAAAAAAATCCAAGGGCAGATCTTGCTGAAAAATGAGAAAATGTTTCTCAAAAACATCTTTCCGAAAACTCGAAGTTTTCTAGATACAGGGTATCAAAATTGTTCTGTTGTGTCACGCACTGGAATAATCTAACAGATTCTAATGGCATCAAGTGAGTATATTTTTATTGCATCATGACTTACCAAATTTGAAGAAGATCGAAAGCATTATCCTAATGAATTGGAAAAAAAAAGTGTTTGACACCCTGTATTTCTAAATTTACGTGTATTTGAAAGAAGTCTATGAGAACTATTTCCCTATTTTTCAGCAAGCTTTGGAAGTTCTTATACCCTGTATATATATATAGATATATCCCATCGAAGGGAACATCAAAAGGAATACGCCGAGTGAAGAAACTGATATTATATTCCATCAACTGTGGACAAGAATATCAATATCGCTATAATTTTATGAAATCGACAGAATGATTTCACATTGTTTTACTTTTGAATATGAGTAGGTTCTGTTTCTATATCTCGAATAGTAGAAAGTCGTGTAAGGGTATATTTCTTTATCCAATTCAACAAAATCATTCCAAGGATACTATCATATTTTATATGTATTAGAATGATAGTGATTTTTCAATCGAAAAAAATCTTCTTGTTTCTTGAATACATAATGGAAGATGGATCGGATATGATGAAGAGCACCATGAAATATGGTTCTCATTCATCTGATTGTTTTTTTTTTCAATTCTATTTATCGGAAATCCATAATACTGCAAGTTTGAACTCCTCTTCTTATTGTTGATTAACCAGAGATGGAATTTTTGAAATACCGATTCATTATATCATACTACTATGAACTTACAGCAATTATGAAGGTATTCACTTCATCTTCAAGTTCTTCTTCACTCATCCCTTTCATTTCATCATTTCTTATTTCTAACAGGTAGTCAAGAAACGCTTTCTTCTTTGTTGGTTCTGAAAATACAACAAATATACATATCTCGGAAACGGTGGTAGATACTAATTCGAGTGACTGGGTGAAAAGCTGCGCAATCAGTGGGCCATTCCAAGAGTCTCAAAAGTTATTCGAAGTTCTTCAGATAAATCAAAAAAAAAAATGATTTTTTGAGAAATCTATATTTAAAAGTTCTCTTTAGGAATACAGAAAAAAATTGAATACTTCTTCATAAAAACATAGCATAGTAACATAGCAACAAAGCAACACAGCATATTACCAATACTTATTACAATATAAATACATTTTTTTCAATTGACAGACTAATATTTATTTCTTTCACCTAATCACTTAATTACTCACTATAATGTGAAGACTGATATTTAGTGTTTTCTACTGCTCTTCCAATTGTCAATATGAAATAATCTTCTACCAATTCGATCGACAAAGAATACGGCGATATCAATGTATGAACTTGGTGACGTAATGTATGTATTACTAAGAAGTAGGCCTTGAAAACTGTTTGATGTTACGGGGTCTGTCATAATCAGTCGTCTCACCATTCTTTTCGGATTCTGTATGATGTTGACATCGTACATTTTGTGCGTTGATGGATCAATTCAAATAATAAGTAGAATAATTTGTTCTTTCACTATTCAGTATTATCTCACTAGTCAATCGTTATTTCATACTGAGAGATCAGAAATTATTGTGCTCATTTTTTCTTTGAAAAAGCGGCATTATTTATTGATTAGGAGTTTTGAAAAAATATCAGGATGTCTAAAGCTAGGTCGAAACACATTCAAACCACTATGTATGATACAGGAGCGTATCTGAAATGAAAAAAAGCATTCAGAATCTGTGTACTCATATTCAAAACCGTGAAAAAGTGAAACTTTTCATTCACAATGTATTCACTTTCACATACTGGGTGGCCCAATGAAAACGAAACAAGGCCGATGTGACAAAGTTATCGTTCTCAGAAAAAAAACGCTCGAAACGGTCGATTTTTATTTCGAGGGGGAAAAATATTTCGCGCATGTTTTCAAACCCCTCGGAGGGGTGAGCTCCAACCCTTGGATCTCAAATGGAATAAGGGGTCAGGTGCTACATCTTTTTGAAGGTAATCGAAATCTCTTACCAACGCTTCCTTGTTTTTGGAATTCAATGCAGTAGTGCTCGAGAAAACACGTTTATGAAAATAATCGGCTGGTGATGGAAAGTAACGTTTTTTTCCCTTTCATCACTATTTCTCATTTCGTAGTTAGAACGATGTTAATCTAAGAAGTGCCTTATGTGTTTTTTTTTTTCAAATCCTATCCTCTCCCATATTACATAAAGAATCATTTATTTTATTGTTATCTTTTATTTTAGTGAACAAATTGATCAATCTTCAGATCTTTCTTATTCTGGAAATTGCAGAATTCTATTCTGCATGGAATCGATGAAAAATTATGGGAGAAATTCAATTCGGAACGGATTCATGTCTACTATAGTAACTGAATAACGAATGAACAAAAATCAGTAGATTCGCCTATTATGTAACCCATATGATTTCGAAAAGAAATCAAAAGTGTTCAAAATGTAACTTTCTACTGCTGTTAACATTGTTACTCATGACTCACCATTTTCGAAATATACATTATTCAATGAATACTCTCTGTCCTTCAACTTTTCCTCGAAGGCTCTTTTTTTCTCTCTGACGACCTGAAAATGAAACTTCAGTTTTCAATTCATTCATTCGTTAATTCATTTTCTGTATTCATTCACATTTTTTTTGTAATAATTTATTCATTATTATTATTTATTCATTCTATTCATTATCACAGTTGTGAAAAAAATATATTTATACAAATAATAAAAGTGAATTATAAAACATGAATTACAGGATGTTACAAAAATGCCAACAAAATGTCTACAGAAATCTACAAAATTCAGATAATTTTCGGAGATATACCAGGTGTCCTAGAGCTTTAGGCCAGCAGATATTTCAGTTATTCTGCATATGGAACACCTGTAATAGGCAAGTACGAAAAGTCATTTTGTTTTCAATTCTAGTCACTCCTTTGGAGAAGAAAGAGAAGAATAATTTCACATTGTCAGCGGCACTTTATATGCTCTAATGTCCAATAGTAGTTTCGGCGAGTTAAATATGAAATATGATTCATCCCGAAATAAAATTCTACTCATGTGATGAAACTAACAATTTTTCAAATATGACTGGTCAACATATTTATTATTCGAAAAATATATATATATATATATATATACGTCTTATATCCATTTTATTCTTGATGTGAAAATGTACCTGGTGCTGAATTTTGTGATTTCGAAAATGATGAGATACAGGGTCGATTGATTTGAATTATGCAATAGTAGTTAGAGTCTCCTGATGTCTCAAAATCCAGGATATTCACCATCTCTAACATTGATTGCTCAACATTGCAAAATTGGATCTCCATATCCAAGATTAATCTCTCTACATCAAAAATGTAAAAAATGATCTACGAACCTTCCCAGAGAATTCTTTCATATTTCTCAAAATCTCCTGAGTTTCTTTGGATAATGCAGTCATGTGGAATATATTGTCAAAGTGGTACCAAAAAACGAATATTCTGAGGAATATTATTTCCATTATTCTGAAACAATTAAAATTATGAAATGAAAGTGCATTCCGGGTTTCAATACCGTGTCATAACTAGTAATTTTCATAGGAATATATTGTCATAACAAACTGATATTATAGTTTTTCATGCACCAAGTGCGTTATAGGGATGATATCAATGATATCAATGAAGAGGGTCATAACTCCCTTGGGACATTATAGATTCTATATAATTCTCTCTACCTACCCAAACACAGCTTGATAACGAAGTTCTGTTTATTGAAAAGTATCATAGCAACAACCTAGCAACAACAATTCCTATCATCAACGGTACCTGATTCAAATATAGCGGGAAGGTAATGAACTGGTACATTTATTCCTTTCGAACGGAATTTCATTGAAATCGGTCGGAAATGAAATTATCTATGTACCACGGGAATCAATGAGCCATATGCACCTCAATAATCGCTGTCCCTTGGGCCAGAGGCCCTGCTCAGGACGCAAACTTAGCTATCTGTAATTAAGGCCCTCCTAATTCATTTACATAATAACTATTATTTTCCACTGAATACTGATTAATTTCCTTCAAATGAATGAGCTAATGCATGATTTGACAGATTTGTGATAGATCTGACTTCATTGAGTTGTCTGGCACCGAAACATACATATAGGTACGTTTTTTAATTCCATCATGAAGTTATAATCTTGATCAACGTTGTATGAATAATAATATAAGGGATGAGAGAAGAAATTCATCTCGAAGTCATATCTTCAGAAAATGAGATACATCAGCAGTCATTACGTCTGAGCGAAATGATACCACAAACTACTGAAACCAAATAAAGATTATTGAACTGAACTTAGCTCAATACTGACATGCTTCGTTTAGCCGCTACATGGCGTTGAAATTGAATCATTTCTTATTTCATTATTTATAATATTTATATTTTCAATATCTATAATATTCACAATATTCATAATATTCTCGATAGATATCGCTATGAAATTTTGTATGCACACTGAGAGGATTATTATGACATGACATGAAGGGTGTAACGAAATCCTTATTCGTATACCTACTTTGATGATTTTCTGTTTGGTAAGTTCATTTATACAGGGTGTCCCAACGAAAACTTTCCACCCGGATTTACTGGGAAATGTCAAATTATTTTCGGAAACGCTAAAACAGGTCGATTTCAATTTCTAGGGGGACACATGTTAGTAATGGATTTAGTCGAGCAACTTCATCCCCCGGACGGGGGCGGCTACCCCCTTGCGAATCATCATAGGGAACGTGGGTCGAGTGATACATCACCTGAAAGCTCTCTTCATTCTCTATCCAAACGTGTATAATTTTTTCAAAATCGAACGAATGGTAATTGAAATTAGTGTTGTTGACAGGTTCAATGTAATTAGTCAATATCTTACCTGTTCTTATTCAAATTCAATTTATTAACTATTTTAAGACTCAATGAGTGGACAGATAGACAATGGCAACATCCCATCCGGTCAGGGAACCCAGTCACCCCACGAAAAACGAAAACAAATTAGTCAAAACAAAGTAAGTAGCCAGGCTGGGACTATTAATTGCGAAGATCTTTCAATCAAGTATCAGGTTGATGTCGCTATTCGCGAATACAACAATACAAGCGGAAGATGCTCACCCCAATTGTGAGCGAAACGTCCAAAGGAACCTCCTCCACAGAGGTGAACCGAAATGTATTCACATCTTCTTGAGAATGCCATCGATCCCATGATAACGGATATTATCGAAAACGATGGAGATTATTCGGCAGACAACCTCCATTTTCAATAAGATGGAGCACCACACCTCACTATGCAGAAGCGGTAAGAAACTTTCTGGATGAACGATATACCAATCATTGGATAGGGCGACGAGGACCAATTGAGTGGCCAGTTAGATCACCGGACCTCAACCCGTTGGATTATTTTTTATTGGGGCATCTCAAAAGCAAAGTTTTTGCCACTCCACCAGAGTCACTAGAGGATCTACGTGGTCGAATTGTAAACGAGTGCGGCAGCATAACTCCAGAAGTATTAGAAAACGTTCGTAATAGTTTAGAAAGTAGACTTCATCATTGTATGGAGGTAGGAGGGGCTCATTTCAAGCAATTAATAAATTGAATTTCGATAAGAACAGGTACGATATTGACTAAATTCATCACTGACATGTGTCTTCTTAGAGATCAAAATCGACGTGTTTCAGCGTTTCCGAAAATAATTTGTCATTTCCCAGTAAATCCGTGTGGAAAGTTTTCGTTGGGACACCCTGTATATGGATGGATGGCAATATCAGTCTGAAATGGGTATTATTTATTTGAAGTGGTTTTTGCCATCGAAGATAAAGTGTATACCTACTTCGCAGGAGATTTTGATTTCATTTTGTATCTGGTGTCGATCCTCTGAAATACTTTGCGTTTTGTTCTATGAAGTTTTCATGCACATTCACTTGTTTTAGGTGACTCTTTGTATATAAAAACTCTCATAAAGTTATACTTGTGATTTCAAATATATTATCGCTACTTCGGTTACTTATGAAAGTGATTAAAACCGGTATGTCTATTTTAGTTGGATCGTTGTCACCGTATCAAGAGGATTGATAATAAATGTTTTGTGCTTTTGGATTCGGTTTCTTGTGAGAAGAATTATCCAACCCCGTTACAAGAGTGTTGGGTACATATTTCCGGCACTGTCGCAAAAAAATGATATAACTTTTTCTGAGTGCGCCTCTGACCAGATCCTAATGCTGTTTTAGTCATTACTTATTATATTTATCTTGGTTCGCGAGTTGATTCATTTAATTATTGTAAGATATTATTTCATTCTCATCAGAAATTCATATCGATACTGATGATTATTCAAGACAAAAAACATTTACGAATTTTGAAATGAAAGGTGCTGTATCTCTTAATTGATCAATTATTCCTCGCAACAGATACGAAATGCTATTACAGTTCTCGTGAGTGCATTTGACCACTCTTATTTCTGTAATTTTTTATCATTTTTAGTATTACTTACATATTTTTCATATCAATTTTAGTTTTCATTAATTGAATTGAATTTCGTCAATCAACTGGAAAACCAAGAGAAATAGCACATTACCTCGAGAGGACTGAAAGTTAGGTAATAAATGAGATAATATTGAAAAGCATTGAGGTCTGGTCAGTAGCGTACTCAAAAGAGTTCAATCATAAATTTTAATTAACAGTTCTCAGAATATGTAACACCCTTGATGTCAATTTGAATGATATTCTCATGCATAATAATCCTCTCAGTGTATATAATAATATTGAAATGAATATTGTGAAAAATATTCGATTTCAACACCCTGTAACGATTAAACGAAGCATTATGGTATGGAGGTGAGTTTAGTTTACAGATATTTCAGAGCTCAAACCGCGATACCCTCTCAATTTGAAACCCATCGAGGGATTTTCAAAAACAAAAATCTATAATATAGTACTCAATCAGCTTTTCATACAAGTATTACATATACAAGTATCACATATACTTGTATTGCATATACAAGTATTACATATGTACATACAAACACAATAACAATCTCAAAACATCAATGCCATCATAGCGGAAAATGTTGTTAGTGTTTTTGGCGAAACAAAACACTATCAGTGACTGCACCAGTCTTCTGTACATCGTTGTTACGATATAGAGGTATCATTTTATACGCAGTGTGTGTGATTTCGAACCGAAACCATCTCCTTAATTTGAAACCAGTTGACCTATTTTCGAAAACAATAATTCTACTCAATAATACTAGTGATAGTACTCAACAGGTTTTTTCGAAAATATGAACAAATCTGAAATATTCTATATATGTTCCCCTATCCTCTATACTATTGTTAGCTGAAGAGGTCGAAATCGGATAAAAATATTGTTACGTTATAGTCCGGGTTCGGCTTCTATAAACACTCTGTAGAACACTTAAAACGATTTATTCAACGAATCTTACAAAACACAATAACAATTCACTAATTCGATCTCGCTTATTATTGCTCGATTCACAGCTCTAAATCGTACTGCTCTCCCGGCACATCATTCCCGTATTTATATCGAGATACACATGATTCCAGAACCCTCGCGAACTTCAGGTAGATTCCTAGTATTTCGCGATGATTCTGTCCCTTTTCGGTCGGCCGACAATTATAGTGGGCGCGGGTCAACTTCTCCTAATGATGCTTCTCTAATCTCGTAACAATATTCAGCCTATTTGATTTGCCCATATACAATATTTGAACACAATATCTCATTCAAGGTGCCAGGTTCTCAATGAAGAATTAAATATCGAATATTATATTTCTATTTTCATTCCCACATTCCAGCCTAGATAAATGAAAAATGCAGTAATCCAGAATATACGCAATATCCTGAGTATTCAAGCCGAATGGTCTCAATTGAGTTGTCTATCGCGTTTTGCTAACTTACTCGTCTCCTTCTATTGATATCCATAAAGTTTGAGACTTTCACTTTTTTCATTAATGTTTTCGAAACGATAACGGACCTACTAACAGCATTGTATTTATTACCTACCTATATGCTTCAGCGGAAAATAGCAGAAAAATACTTGCCTCGAATACGAAATGTGTAAATACTGCTCTACTTCTAAATACACTGGAAGTGTACGTGAAAAGCATACCTACTATGGTCTAGGTATAGCTTTGTTTTATTCAATAATGTATTCTGTGTATGATTTCATCTACCTTGACATCCACTATTGAACTGGTTCAATTGTAATTCCAGTCAATTACGAGATGTGTGTGCTCGGATTATCTGATTCGAAGAATTGGTATTTTTTATGTCAACATCAGAATAACCAAAGTCTTTAAGGGATTCAAGGAACAAGAAGGAATGATCGAAATGCATGTCTCAGGCCTATAGCTCTCTTCTTGATTTTTATACAGGGTGGACCAAATTGAAATCGTATGATTGGGAACCTTTGAACCGTATAATGAGAAATAAAGGGTCGATTGAAATGTAAGGAACATTCATTGTGACTATCTCACATATTACAATACTTTTTTTTCTCATTTTGAACGAACTTGCTAACATCGCATAAAAAACATGATCAAAACATGAAAATAATTCGCATGCTCACAGTTTTATAAAAAATTTTGGGAATTATTTGAATAATAAGTTTCCGAAAGCGCGTAGGGGTCACAAAATTAAATTTTTTCTTTTAGAAGAAATGCAATATATTGGAAAAATATCCAATATATTGACAAAATATCCTATATAATCATTGGAAATGGATGTTCTTGGATATTATATATTTATAATTATATATATATGGAATGGAATATGGTTGCCTTCACAATATATTGAAAATGAATCCAAAATATCATATCATATCATAGGTGTACCTATTTCGGGAACTCTGAAACCTTTCACGTATTGAGTAGGATATCTATTGAATGTTTGAGTGAATCGAAGCTTTTTATCATTTCTACCAGACGAATAAACAATACCTACTAGGTATTCGAATACATTGGGTATATGTGAGTATCTGAAGAATGGATAGACATAAAGAAAATCATTTTGAAAATTTGTGGACTTGTATAATCAAGCAGTAATAGCCATATCATGATTGATTCAATCCAGATTTTCTTCCAGCTTTATCCAGGAAAGCACGGCTGTAGAGTCGGTCCGGAAATAGGTGGAGAAATCTTGGTAGTTGGAGATATTTTTCAGAGCAGAGAATAGTCTGGCAGCAATGGTAGCAGTTAGTAGTTCAAGTCTGGTAGGTGAAATTCGAGACTTGGCTTCCACAAGTTAAAGAGAGATACCTGTATCTGTTTACAATACTCAGTTGTCCAGTAGGCGGCTTTTGTATAAAAAACCATCTAGGTATGCTCATCGATGAAAGAAAATTCAGATCATTCGACCATCGATCATTCGAAGTTTTTTGTAGTAACATTCCCGGAAATAAAAGAACAGGTGATATAAATCCAAGTAGTTCAAAAATTCTATTAGTTACGGATAGAATCGGTTTCCTCGTGATGGTATTGGTATCGACTTGCCTCAATTTTTTGAGCAGGGATGTGAAGTGTCATAATTTATATTCCAAATCATACCCAGTACAGATGACAGAGATTTTTCGTTGTAAATTGGATCTCATACCGTGAATTCCCATAGTCGTAGGTCAAACTGTGCTCCAGCAAAAACTTCCTTGGATTGTTTAATGTATTCTTGCATTTCTTCTTCGGTATCGAGCCTTGTAATACAGTTGTCAACATAAAAGGAGTCCATCAGTTTCAAAATGAGCTCTTCTTGTAGGTTCTTCTGCTGTTGTTTCAGTATATCGTCCAAATGATATTTTATGACAGCATTCAGTAGGAAAGGACTACATGTGACTACTTCGGATAGACTACTATCCTTCGGTATCATCCTGTTCGTACCACAAAAATCCCACAAAATCTGATCTGCCTGATCGATGGAGGCGAATTTGAAAAAATGCTTTTCTTATGTCTGAGATGACCTCAATTTTCAATTCTCGAAATTGATCCATGAAGAAGGTATCAATTCCAGCAAAATCATACCTTTATCCAAACATCGCTTTGAATCAATGGTGGATTATCTTTCTGGCAAAGGCAGGTCGTAAATTATTTGTGGTATTTGACAGTTCAACCACGTGACGAAGAGGCGAATAGTGTGCTGTAGTACACCATCGTTCACCTCTTCGATGACGCCTTCTTGCAACTATTCCTCAAAAACTCTGTTGTACTTATTATAGTAACCTTTTCTTCTTCTTTCGGCGATGTTCCGGGTATTATGTGGTGGATTGTGTCTCTGAATCCATCTCATCGATACTTCATATCTTCCATTTGGATTTCGTGTCACTGTTTTCTGAAAATTAAGGAGAATTTTTTGTTCGTGATCTTCCTTGGATTACATTCGTTATGGATTCTCAATGACCAAAACATCAAGAATCCATAAATCTGGCTCTTTTTGCGGTTGTTGACATAAGTGACAAAAACAGTCATGCAGTATGATTTTTGACAATCTTGAGCAGGAGCGGAAACTTTGCCCAGCAGAGTCCAGTTTAGCTCAGTTTTCATGGCAATTTAACTGCATTTCAGCAAATACTTTTCTCAATTAGAATTTATAAAGGTGCTTGGCTTCTGTCATCTATTTTGTTGTTGAGATCTTGTAGTTCTTCCATCCATCCATCCATCCATTTCGGATACCCATTACGTTGTTAAACTGACCAAAATGACAACTGTAACTTCTATCAAGATTTTCTGAAAACTATACGATAGCAATTGTGAGGAGTGACGCCGTATGAAGAACAACCACTTCGTAAGCCATTCGTCTTGTTGCTCCGATGGTGATGTATGACCTATGGAAATTTGGAATGTCAATGATGAGAACTGCTTCACAAAAACTTGGCTTCCTGTTCCACGCGAAGAAGTACTTCTGTTCTGGAGTACTGTTCACATGTTTGGAGTTCAGCTCCCAAACATACGTTGAAGCTTCTAGACTCTATTCAAAAGAGAGCTATTCGTCTAGTCGGTGATACTATACTCATGGAGTAATTGACTGCTCGAGAACATCGCAGACAGGTGGGCGATCTCTCGCGGAAATCCCGTATACACGAGCAATTCCAGCTAGAAAAACTAGACAAGTTCAGGCTGGGCTCGAAACATGCCGAACTTCTCATTACCAAGCTTAGTGAAGTCTTTCCTGATTCTTTTGACCTCCAAACTTTCAAGAAAAATTGCAATACTTTCCATCTTTCCCAACACTGAATAACACGATGTTTCTGGAACATTACACGATTTTATTTATCGTTTTCAAGAGATAGAGGAAATTAAATGACTCTCACTAGACGTGTAGTATTTTTGCCCTCAAGAATGAATACCAATGAGTGTGAAAAATCCTTCGTGTTACTGGATGGATTAGTGTTATTGGATATATTTCCAATATATTGGATTTTTGATCCTTCTCCTTTATAGACTTGAAGGTTTTTTATCCGGCGCTGACCAAAAACTTTCATGTAGTGAGTTTCAGGTTTCAGATGTGACGTTTTGGCGTATACATTGAATATTTGATCAGATTGAATATCATCCATCAGTTCTAACAGACGAATGAACTGTACTTACGTAGGGTTTGTGATTTTAGATAACATTATGGTATCTGAAGAACGAAATGACTCATGATCATCACTTGCCTACTAAGCCTACAAGGATTCCAATAATGATATGATATACTCACTTGGGGTGTCGTTAAATCACAAAGTTTCACCTACTTCCTGAGTTGAAAAAAAATAAATTGATATTCAGAATCGATTTTGAAGAGTCGATTTTCATACTTCACCCACCACCCATTATCTCGGAAACGCAGCAATATCAGAGAGAGGTGAGTTGCTTCAAATCGGCTTATTTCGACCTCAGAAATTTGTTCAGACCTTCAAGAGACACCCTGAGTATGGGAATGTTCAATAACTTGATGAATTCATTGTATCAAGTGTATGATTCATTGAATAAATCGATAAATTGTATCTCTGTCATAATGGCTGTGAGACAGATTGAATATGATACAGTGTGACCCATTTGTTTTTCAGTCATGGTAAAATATTTTTCGGATATTTTCCAAATGCAGATCTTAATAAACTTGATTTTACGACCAAAAAGCTCCACATTCGAATCCAAGGCATACATGTCTATTTTCAGGAGTGTAATTTTAGGATTTCAATTCGAAAGAAAAAATCATGTAGGTGCGATCTTGGATTCACCCCCTGTAACAAATTTCATAGAAAACTTGTGAGTGATAATGATCTTGTAGCCGAATCAAAAATGCACTTTATACATCGTATTGATTCATTCTACGACGTTCACTTCGACTGGTTCTGATCAAACTTTCCGGAACACATCCTGTCTCACTAAAAACTCCATTGATGTGTTGTACTATGACATACTTGTTCATATCTGGGTGTTTTCTCAACGAACATGTGTTCTGCATAGGTAACTGGACGATGATTGAATTGACGAACAAAAAAAATATGGTGCATTTTTGATTTGGCTATTATAAATCATTATTACCTACTCCAAAGTTTTCGAAGAAATTTGATTCAGACCAGTTCTGGAGGTGGTGCTAATATGGAATCCTGAAATTTCATAGAAAATAGACGTAGTAAGCGAAAATCATTCAAGGCGACTTGAAAAAAAAATGGGTCACACTGTATATTCAGAACCATTTGAGAGAAATTTCACTTCCAGCTCATTTCCTTCCCCCAGCAAAGATAATAGCACATTGGATACATAACCAGAAAAGCCAACACTTTTGCCAAAATGTTTGCAGTATCTTCGTGGATGATACTACACTCCATACCTCCTTCATCCTTTAGAGTATAGCCAATTCAAAGTTTTGAAATACCCACACCATAATGTATGTATCAAAGACGAGAGTCGGAATTTGGTCTGTGTCGAAAAAAACATGATATTGCAATATGATATTATGTATTCATCATGTTATCTCCGATACAGGTCCGTAGTTAAGGACATTTTAACGAACAGATGAGTGAGTCGTAAATGTGACAATGTGACATGTGTGTGTGTGTTGATTTTTCAGAATATTAATCGATCCAGAAATTAGAAATTACGATAGACCATTATTCGATGTTATTCGCTAAAATGGATCGATTGGCTCCTTCAGAATCGGAACGATTCATGTGAAAAAAATTTGAAACAGTGGCGGTATATAGATGAGCTATAAATTTCCTATTACGTTGCTAAAGTTTGTGATTTGTTACGTTTCACTACTGTCATACAACCTGTGATATTCAATAAATAATGTTTTTATTTATGCTGTGCAAATTATATTCCGAATAAATCCTCATTGATACTTCCTGAATATTTTTGCACTGTACACTGTAAGTACATGTATGTGCTTGACGACTTCCTCTTTATGATTTTTTCTCAGACTTCTTTCGCCGACTAACCTATTCCGTATTTCATTCAGAAAAATTTCCAATGCGTGGTAACAAAACTGATGCTTGGAATTTTAGCAAAATTCTGAGTTACCTACTATAATTTTTCCAACATACCTGTCTGTCCATTTTGTGTACTCGGCATCTTTCGTTTGTGCATTTACTTTCACTCCCATAGCCGATTCTGAAAAATATCTTCCACTTAAAAAAAAATCATAGGATGGATGCTCTGGAAAATATAGAGAATACAACCTCGATAGTTTTATAATTGAAGAGTAACTGGATGGATTCGAAAGTTTTTAGTTTTTGCCAAATTGTATACAGGCACTTTAGTTAATAGTTGCTACCGAGTTTGTCAAGAAAGTCATTGAACTAAATAATAAAAGGTCGCTTTTATATGTCAGTCTCGTATATCAGGACCAACTCCGAAGAAAATTATGAAAATTCATACACAGCGGTGTTGCCCGGATTCGATTGTGTTATTGGCAATTTTGCCAAGTCCACCTTTTTCATGACGATGGAAGTAACTTTTGTTCTTCAAATGGAACCTCATATTAATTTTCATCGTATTTAATTCACCTCTCACAATACTACAACCTCAGAATATCAAATCTCTATTTGGTTTTCTTTACATGATTTGGCACCAGACATTTGTTCGTGAATCCTGCTGGAAAACATCCATCAAAAGTTAGTTTTGAAAGTTTCTAGCTCCATAACAACGCCGCGTCGTTCTTTCTTCTCACAGTTACGACCTGTCAGATCATATTGTCAGAATACATCTTGTGTGAATAATTTTCGCCCAAGAGATATGACATGAAGGCAACCTTGTATATTGTTTCAGTGTTTCGAATTAAGGTATTCAACTCATTCTAACAACTTCTTCTAATCTGAGAGTTGATTTATAGTTTCATTTAGTTGAGGGGTATCAAAATATTTATCTATTTATTCGAAGAATGTTGAGGAAGATATTCGAGAACCCTGGCATACAATATAGTCGGCACAATTATTATTGAGTTGCGGCTTCCATTGAACTTTTTGTATTGTTTGCCTGTGAAGCTCACTATATGATCGATTCACAAATTCGAAAGAGTGAGGTATACGAGTGAATTTTCATTATTTCAGTCATCCTAATGTTGTTTTGTCAACTATTTTAATGGCGTGAAGCATGTCATTTTGGTTGAAACGGCCAGGTTTCTTGGTTGTTATTGGAGCTATGCCTTTTTACTGAAACTCATGATGGCCTATTTCCATTAATGAAGTTATTATAATTATAGGTTGAATTCATTCTTTTTGGACCTCTTCTGTGTTTACAAAGTTATCAGAAATACTGTCGACCTAAGTACTATGTCCAACAGAGAATTCTATGCAGGGTCCAAAAAGTAATTATTTTCAAAATCGCCCTCTATCTTATGAATGGAAACAGTTAAGCGAAATCTGATCAGACCATCTTGAGTTCCAATGAAAACTTGGACAGGAACGTGAACACCGGAAGGCTCCATCTTCAATAACAACCAGGAAACCTGGCGGTCTCAACCAAAATGGGATGCACTGTATATTTCCATTTCCAGAATTAACTATCGGTTCCAACCACCTTCCAGAACGATTCAAATATAGGTACTGTGCGCACTTCTTGATTTCGTGCAGGCGCAGCTCGCATTGTGTAGAAGGACCGAAACAGCAAGGAATGTTAGTAGTATCAATTTTAGTGTCCATACATTTCATCCTGGCATGTTATGATGGAACCGTCTATTTCGGATTGAAGTCCGCCTGACCGCAATAATACCGAGGTCAATTTCTTAGATGAGACCCGGTCTTCGATGGTGTTTCTCTCCGAGAGGAGTCAATCTCGGTACTATTTGGTGGTAGAAAATCAGACAAAGTTCATCAGCCGCTTGACGTTCCAATACCACAACTCAGTTCGAGAATAAGTGAGTAATTATTTGGCACATTGAGTCAACTGTCACTTGGATACTTTTGGAATAGAAAGTTATTCGTTAATTGTTACTATCATCCAACAGCAAGCATTTCCGTAGCATTGACTCTCATAATTTCCTGACCATTCTGGAAACCAGATAGGTATGTCGAAGACACCGCCGATACTTTCTCTTGGGAGTATGAATCCAAGTGGTGTTGAATGGTTTTGTAATTCTGAATTTTATACCAATAGCCTACCTCTTGTTCTACTGAATCACTACCACAGACTGTTCCAGGGTTTCATTCCGAAAATCATTCTAAAAACTTGGGGATACATGGTATTTCACAAATGCTATACCGCACCCTCTATATTTTATTTTTTATTCCGAATATCCGGTACGTGATAACTCTTACAATTGAGTTACTAGTCTACTTTCAATATAAGAAGCTATGGAATGATAAGGTCATTTGTCAATGTTATAATAATTGATTCCTTCAGGACATTCGATAATTAAATTACCTGAATGATAAATAATAATTATTTCAGCTGATCCCAACTATAACCGTCTAATGCGTCTAATACAACATTTCCCCATCCACTTACCACAAATAATATCAAGAGTACATTTTGAAACGTCGTGAAATACATCGAATTCTCCCATTCCACAATATTTCCGTAATTGCTGGACCAACGTTTCAGCTTGCTCGTTGAATATTTCCACGAAACTATCTAATATTCTCTGATTGAACGTCGGGGCTATCATTTTCCTGTTTTTCTTCCACTTGGGCACTGAAACATATGGAACAAAAATGTTGAAAGGTATTCGTGGATCTTATATATTATATGCCGTATTCTTATAGTGACATCTGTCATTTGTTCTCGTCACGTGATGAGCACCAAATGATTGCAGATGGTTTGAGATTCCGTCCGACTAATGAAGGCGAAATTATCACTGCTAGTGAAAAACTGAAGGATAAAATGACAGCAGCTCCAGATAATATTTCCTCTTTTCTAATGAAAGACTGCATAGGTGCGATTCTTGTCCCTAATTTATGTTTGATTAATACTATTCGGAATAAGGAGTCGAATGTATGTGTGATTTTCCAAAGTGGCATGAAAACATTATCATCTATTACAGGCCTATCTCTATTTTATGTAACTCGTCGGAAGTATTCAAAATGATACAACAATTACCATTTATAATTGAATTATTAACAACAGAATATATTGATCAGTCAAAAACCAGATGTCGCAGTTGTATCGGAACGCTCAACTGTGACAAACTTGTTGATTGTTACAACCGAAATCGAGTAAACGTTACTACGACGAAAGCCTTGGACAGAGTACAGCGTGAATGTCTTGCTTATTAAATTAGTATCATTTGGTTTCACAGAGGATGCTCTGAATTTCATACAATCCTATCTATCCGACCGAGTACAGTATATACATAGAATGGTTTTGTATCAGAGGAATATTGTGCTCTATCTGGTGCACCTTGAGATTCCAGCCTAGGTCCATTATCGTATCAATTATTTATCGATTATTTATGTGACACAATCACTACTCATCATTTGTGTTATGCTGATGATCTGAAACCATTTTCATCATCATTATTGATGACTGCGCGATGATTGCCATACTCAACAATATTAATTGAATCTTGTTCATTGATGGTTAAATAAGGATCAACTATGTTTGAATATCAATAAATAGGAAGTGGTAAGTCATACAGGAAGAAATGTTATTGAGTATCCTTATGAAATCAATGGATGGTTCAATGGTTAAGAATTCCGGAGTGTTTTTCGACCAGAAGCTTACTTTTAATGAACATATAAGCTCAAAAGTTGCATGTGCACTCAGATCATATGGATTTATTGTTAGAAATTACAGGAAGTCAACCAATATGAGAGCTTTCAAACTACTGTATTTCACAAATGTCAGAACGAAACTTGAGTGTGTTAGTATAATATGGTCTCCATTTTATCAAGTCCATATTCAATCTATGGGAAAGGTGCAATGTGAATTCATGAAATATTTAGTATTCAAAATTGATGGTACTTATGCTCGAAAAGGAATCACCACCAATGATCCATATAATCGTATGAATATAACATCATCAGAACCAAGGAGAGGCTGTACTTTGCTGAATTTCTTCTATAAATTGTTGAATAATTCAATTGATATATTGGTACAGATGAAATTTAATGTACCTGATGGTCATCCCAGTCGCAATTCGCTAACTTTCAGTTTGCCTATCTCTGTAATGTGTAATAACCATCAACTAATTGCTGCCAGCTGGGACATAATAATAATAATAATATTATTAATAATAATGGCTTTATTGCCCAACAGTTTAACCCATTTACAGAACAATATGAGTTGAAATTGAGAAAACACAGAAAAGAAAAAAATGATTATTCTTCATTTGAGAACATAAGAAAATTAAATACCTTAGCCTAATCTCATCATTCTATGTGAATTCTAGCTGATCTCACAATTTCAGCCCTAGTAGCAGAGTGAATATCGCAATAGTTGGATATTCTACTGAAATTTTGACACATTGCATAAATTGGTGCTTTGAATAATGTATTGGTTCTGGCAATCGGAAATCTAAAAGTCCAGTATGAAAAGTTGGTACATTGAAGTTAATTTGCTCTAGTATTTCAGTACTATTGACCTTGTTGTGTAATAATTTGTGCAAAAATGATTCAAGGCTGGAAAATTGTAACTCACCACATAACACACTGTTTTCAATCCCTCGATCTGAATAAATTCCATTGATTCTAAATGATAGCCACTTCAAAAATTCGCGCTGCACTTTCTCAACAAGATCAATATGGATTCTGTAATACGTAGACCAAATTATGGATGCATACTCCAATTTTGAAGGAATAAATGAATAATATAAAATTTTCAGTGCATGAATATTTGTAAAATTTCTACAGTTTCTAACGATGAGGCCATAGGTTAGAATGTTAACTTAGAATCGAAAATGACCCCTGAATCTTTCATAGATTTGTACCTGACCAGATTGAATTGCTCAATGTTATAGGGAAAGTAGACAGTTGAAATTTTTCTAGTGTAGCTAACAATCTTACATTTACTTGCATTCAAGTGCAGTTTATTTTCAATACACCAAGACTGAACTAATTCGAGTTGTTCTTGTAGCCTTATACAATCATTGATGCTATCAATAGTTGAAAATAATTTCAAATCATCAGCGAAGCAAAGTGTCCTACATTGGATAGCCTCACACAGGTCATTGATTGAGTGAATTACATGACCAAGATCGCGAACACTCTCTTGTGATAGGAAATGTTATCATCCAGTTCTCATTTATTACTCATACCTACCTGCTTGTTCTTTGTTCGATATATTCTAAAAAATGGTCCTGTAAATGGGTAGGTTTTTTGCTGGACAATAAAGCTATTATTATTATCAAATACTCAAATTCATACACACTCATTTCGTTCATACTCACCTAATGCAGTGAACAGCCCTTCACCAACAATCATACTTGCTTTGTCGTATAATGGTTCCTTCCTCAAGCACAAAGGAAGAAGTATTTCGAAATACTTCGGATCCGAAATGGCGTAAAATAATCGAGGCCCAAACCATACTCTGAATATTTTTGGATATGTGGTGAACATCTTCATGATAGAAGAAAATATATCTGTTGAAAGATGAAAAGATTCATAAACACGGCTGATGTAGTAGAAAACACTGAACATAAAATTAGTATTCGTGAAAGCACCACTGGATTTAACTTTACCCAGTAAGAAATTCGTGAGAATTCTTCTTGATTCCAAAGTCACAAGGAATTTGATAGAATCAAAACGATTCTCAATGGTATTTTCAAAACGCAAGGGCTGGATGTAGCTGTTACCACAAAAAAATATTGTGGTTTTCTGGGCATAATATATTTTTCATTTGAGTATTTAACCGAATAGTAAATTTGATGACGTCGTAGGTATACCTATCTATAGTATAGGATGACGGAAACCAATTGCACATATCTTGAGATTTTGAGAACGTATTGTTGGGATCAAAATGAGCCTTATGAGAGGAAAAACTATGCATGTGCAGTCTGCGAGCAAATCATTTCAAATCTAGTTATTATAAGAAAATACGCTGTGGAATCCATCAACCCTGCTCCATAAGAGAAGAAGTTCATCCTAGTGATGTGATAGTTCCGACGAAATCAGAAGTGAATAAGTGAAATTGACACCAAATGATAATTTCAATATCCTCCTGAAGATTCTTCAGGCAGTCTAACGGCTACAAACCCAAAAAGTCAAAGATCCTTACAGCAAATGACATCGATGATATCATTGAATCTGATAGAAAGCCCATCAGCGGCGAATTCGGAATAATGGAATATCATCAGTTTATTTATTTCAAAGTTTTTGCAATGTATGCCTCTATTAAACTTGAACGATATGTTGTCATAGAGAAAGTATAGTATGCAACTCACAACAAAATGGGCATCATTTTGTGCTCATTGCATAATATACTATTATGTGTCATTATGCGATAGTAGTGTTCCATCGTCAACAATTTAATATGTCCATCTTCTATCTTGTCAATGTAAATGACCTTTTAACCTGTAATAGAAGTATTTTTTGCAGTAATTCGTGTGAGTTTTACACCTCACTAGGCACGTCCAATCCGCGGTACAATAGGAAAACGGATTTAATGAAATTTGATTCGATTTGATTTGGTTGGGATTCGAGAGGAATTGATCGAAAACGAAGACAGAGTGGTAACGGAAGAAACAACGAGAAGAAGTGGTTGAAGATTTGAAACAGGCCTATCGTGGAAAACCAGCGATATCAAGTTTCTAGATAATCGTAACATTACCTTGAGCAGATTGCAGGAGAAAGAGATGGACAGAAATGAAAGCTTTGCAGGAGAATATTGTAATTATTATTATTATTAATATTAAAATATAGATGTCCATCTGATTGAAGGATATAAGAGTCTCCTGGTATCTACCACACTTACAGGGTACTGTTCACAGGTTCTAGATCTTCTGAGACCAACTGGAGTGCCAATAATATTTCGTCAGAATAAAATATACATAGGAATTATTCCACCAAGTGGTCATACGAGAAGAAAATCGAACAGCCCAGAGTTTCTTCTGGAGGGGACGTGACCGGCAGAACGATCCTGAAACTTATGAAATGATGGTGATGGCCTTTGGAGCAACATTTTCTCCATCTTTGGCACAATCAAAATGTCGAAGAACACTATAAATACTTCAGTGCTGTATCAAAACAAAATTGATACGAATATGTTAGAAAATTAAATTTGACATTCGTGTGGTCGAGAGATGAAAAAAGAAGTCAGCATAGAGAGACTACGGATTGGAGTGCACCAGTCTGTAGTTGAAAAAGAAAAGTGGTTATGCTGCTACCTGATGAAAATCCAAAAATTAACTCAGATTGTTTCGAAATTTTGCAGACACTTTACTTGTTATGTCATACTAATATACTATTTCTCCGCATAATCAGATAAAGCACCCAATAAATCGTACTTGATTATTATTACAATATTCAACTCTCAACAATTCAATTCTCATGCTCGAAAACGTTGCGCAATAACTAACTACCTACTCACCATAAGGACTGCCGAGGAAATATAAAGCACATCCTATGAAAGGAAGAGCGAAAGGTCCAGGTACCTTATTGGCAGATTTATATAATATTCTTCTTCTCCAAAACCATTGAATACACCACACGAGAGAGGTACAAGTGAGTGCTACTAATAACAGCTCGAAAACTGTCCAGCTGTACTGTTTGCTGGAGATTCGTGAAAATACGCCTGTCCTCATTGATGTAGTTTCTGATCTGGAAACAGAAAACACCACAATTGTATCGAGGACACTGATCTCATGATGACTATCTATGAGCTGGTAAACATTTGAGAGTACCAGAAGCTGCAAAAATAAGTACATACATCGTTGAACAAACTCATTTTCAAATTGAGATGTGTTTGTGATAGTATAAAAGTGATTTGAATCAATCAAAATTGTTCTGATAGGTATTTGGTTGGCAAAATGTTCGAGCTAATTTGCGAACATTTCTGAACTAAGATACATGCGTTGTAGGAGAGCATAGACACAACTATTTTCGATCGTTGTCTATGTAGGTATCAGTCGGCAAACTTTAATGGAGTTTGCACGAGTTACGTCAACAAATGAACCCACAGCAGACAATT
Source organism: Gastrophysa polygoni (assembly GCA_963576655.1). Classification (NCBI taxonomy): domain Eukaryota; kingdom Metazoa; phylum Arthropoda; class Insecta; order Coleoptera; family Chrysomelidae; genus Gastrophysa; species Gastrophysa polygoni. The sequence goes on along the minus strand of OY755091.1, from coordinate 18,480,616 downwards.
CAGCAATAATCATATTTCGTCTTCAAGATAAACCGACGTTTTGAATAGATGTACATTTCAATTTCTTCTTGATTCTGACCATATATCTTGTGCAGTATAGAAATCAAGTTTTTTTTAATAGTCTCTCGGCGGTTTATCGAAAATAACTCACGAAAACATCTAATTCCTTTCACTCTTGCAACGTAAAAGTTTTCTTTGAAATAATATCAATCAACAACCGATCATGGAAATAATACTTCGAAATTCACTCCTAGGCAGATCACTTTGGGGTTTTTCACGACTTGATCACAGATCTTTGTAAAAATTTAGTATAGTTTGCATAAATGGATATGGGTAGGAAGTATTTGGAACTTTAATATTCCAAATGGAAAACCTGTTTTATTATTCTTGTTACCTATCTCATCAATTTTCCCATAACAACTTCAACCTGATTCTCGGGATGAAATTCCATTTAATTGATCTTCTGAAAACATGACCTCCGAAAATCACTCATATTTTTTGACACTTGTAAAATATAAATGAAACAAATTTTTAAATTATATTTTTCACTCCCACAGTGGCATCAATCGATAATACATCTTGCCATCTTGATACTAGACATTTGTCGACTTTCTTGGATTTGTATAGGTACATAATATTGGGAAATCATGGTTTCGTGTACCATGGTTTGAGAAACATGGTTTGAGGAACAGCGGTAATTAGACGATTTCAACTGGAATAACATTCCATAGGTGAGTATGCTTCAACTGTAAATATTACGCATACCCGTACTCACAAAATTTAAATCGATGCTGTACCTATATTCGAAACGATTATGATGATTTAACTTTAAATCTCACTTTTCCATTTGTTGATAGAGGTGTTTGCAGACCTACGAAATATAGTGGTTTGTTCAGCTCGAATGAAAAATTTATGCCAGGTGAAGCTGTTGTTTCTTCAGTATTCTATGAGTTATTGAACTCAAATTCATTTCCCTCTTCATTGAATCATACATTCCACCGATATGCTTTACAATGAAAGCTATACAGGGTGTTCCTTCGGGAACTGAATCGATCAATACATGGAAAATTATAAGTAGGGCGCCGAATTCGGAAATTTGGTGACATAGTACTGTTGATAAGAGTAATTCCGCTGAAAAAAATGCAAGATGCTGGCATTTCCAGTTGTGCCAGAAGTTCAAACCAACTGGCTCATTTTGAACCGGAAAACCTATATATTATTCCAATTTCACCTAAGTCTAGCTGTTTTCGATATATTTTTAATTTTATGTCGAAAATGAAGTTTGTAGGCCTATCTTGTAACTATCAATGTCTCCTATATGAAATCTTCAATTATTCGATCACGGTTGGATTCCTTATCGAAGAAGATCTACTTTATTGTACTCTGTTATTTCGATAATGAATGAACACAAAGCGATCAGGAATTAACATTGAATATCACTTTGAAATTCACTTTTCAGTGTCAAAATCGAAAACATTGAAAAATTTTACGAAGAGAAAAATATTTTAATTGTGTTGAGAACGGGAGCAGATTCGTTCCCGAAACGTCCACCAAGATGAGTAGAGGTTTTATTCTTATTAAATATATTTGTATTTCCAAATTTTTTCAAAAAACAAGGTGTCACTGACCAATAGAGAATTTCTCTTTTAGGTATCTAAAGGTTTAATTTCAAGCGCAGTAACATTTTGGGGCAGATCCAAAATCTGTCCTTACTACAAATATATTGCAATAATTTTTAATAACTTCTACTCTATCTTTTAGAAACGGGGAGAGAAAATCCCATGAAGAGCTGAAAAATGAACTTTGAAATTCAGTTTTTCCAAGTAGAAACCATCTATTTTCATAATTTCATATCATTCAGCATCAAAAATGAGGGTAGCTCCGTATGAGATCGACTTCCAAAAATTTGTACCTTTTGTAATTTTTTTGGAAGAAATTGACTGCTTGGATCATTGTGAGAAGACACAAAAGTTGATCCGTGATCCTATTCACCACACATGAACCAAAAACATCGATATTCGATATCATTATCGAATATCAGAGGAATATTTTGAAGGAAAGATATTGATGTAGACTATTCATCTACTGGAAATATGACTGCCGGGATTTTTTCGAAGGGACTTTTGAAGGATAAATCTGTAAAACATCTGAAATATAAAGGACTTACTGAAAGTGACTCACGTTGAGAGGGGGTGTTGGAAATACAACATGTTTGCTTGTTCATTCAAATATAACCTTGAATGTTTATGTTATATCATGACGGCTGAAACATGTCAATTTCGATAATATAGATTGTCTGTCGAATCAGAAACCTACCCCAGATCTTTTGCCGTTAGCTGGCGTTGAACAAGCAACACCACATGTTTTCCTGCGATATTATTCATATTTCAAACATAATTTCCTCATTGTGAGGTCAATAATTATTTGTATCTCAGAAATTTGAATCATGGCCCCCCACAATCGAATTTGAACATATTTCACTTTGAGAAAGTAATCAAGTCTTCAATCCATAGATGATAGAAAATATGGGGTCTTCTCGTTGAAAAAATCGATTCTTCAAAGATCATTTGTACCGTAGTTAGACGCATCTTTCTTCACACCCTGTATGGAATTAAATCGGAATGAGTCAAAATTTAGAAGATACATATGATTCAGAAAGCCTCTGTGAGAATTTCAGCTTTCTGTGAGTACTGGCCAGAATAATATCGCAATTATTTATAATCATGCGGTTTTTGCCGTCAAGAATCAAAGATTATTTCAAATGTCAGAAACAGTGAGAGATAGCCTTAGGGTATGCTCAAGCAAATATGCTCAGAATTCTCTAAAGAATCCAAAAACTTAATAATATATATGGTTCCGTTAGAAATTTCGAAGTTGCTCTCAGTAACACTAGATCTAGCCACAGTGCACAGGTGAAAATATTTTCGAAAGCTGGAGCGAAGGAATTTGAAGAATATATTTCTTACTGCACTCTAGATACTTATAATACGCCGAGTTTGGCGTACTCTGTATTCAAATATCCTATTTTCCATCCAACAATTCGGTCTTGATTTTGTGAGAAATTTAAAATATTTTTAGGAGGACTACAAGTAAGAGAGCTGCATTGAGTTTGACCAACTATACAGGGCAGACGAAAATTCGACTAGCCGTTGCTGAGTTATAATCGGTTTTCTTGAAATCAGGCATTGTTTTTCAGCAAAGTCCTTTACTTTTGATTTCAGGAATTGATCTGAATCTGCGTGGATATCGATAGTTATTACCATCCCAAAATGAGTGTGGTCAGAAAAACGCTACAGCTTTCAATAATTTCAGACGCTCATTTTTCTCAATGATACACCCTGAATCATTCTTGAATATTCCACAGATATTCCAATATTCATCTCACTGAAATGAGGTGTTTATAGTGAATATTATAGTTTGGAATTCGAAAAAGTTATTCTGATCACATAGTTTATTTGAGTGAAAGGATGAAAGTTTCACGTTATTCAATATGGTATTGACATGTCTGCATTTTGAGAAGAAACGGTTATAACTCGACAACGCAACGTCGGTTTATCGAAACAAAAACCAGAGAGTAAGGATAATCTAGTGGAGTCTTGAATAGGAAAAATAAAAGTTCGAAATGCCACGCTTTGTTAGGTCACACCGTATGATGGAACATGATTTCAAAATATGGCTCTGGTGAACCTACAACTCCTACCAAAATTGTGTATTTTCTGTCTCAAAAAGCATCTCGCTCCAAATCTATGTGTGAAAGAAGTATGTCATGAAAAAGGAAATGGACTTCTATGAATAAGAGAAATCAAATTTGAAATTCATGCAAGCACACTCGAATAATTGGAAACATGCTAATTCGAATAGTTTTATAGTTACAGTTTTATTATTGTTATTGTGTTTATTCTTGTTCGAATATTCAATCAAACGAGCCGGCATGATTCTTGTTCCAGATTTGATTGTTCCTGAACGATGCCGAGGACCAATTGAGAATAACTGACTTGTTTCACATACTAATAGACAGTGATTACTCGAATCATCAACGACGGTTTGTCGTTTTGAAACTGAATCATTTATTTTTCTGATATGTTTCATGTGCGAATTTTAATAATCAGATATATTGTATAATTCAGGAAACATGTCGTTCTCTGAGGAATACCTAATTGGAAAATACAAGGTGTTCCATTTGTGGAACGGTCAATTTTTAAATGAAAATAATATTCGTGAATTTCGAATTTTCTGGTGCGACCAGAATTAGACCTTTTGGTTGAAGGTCTCAAGGTATCTCCTAACTCCATACCATAGGAAAATAACAGGTAGAGTTATTGAAAAAGTGATAGGAAAAATGAAAATGATGTAATATACAGGGTGTTCTACTTGGCAATGCCGCTGATCGATATAAGACAGCTCGATGTGAAAATTCCTAGCAGCGAATATCATCCACTCATAAAGTATACACACTTATATCATCTTGAAGATTGATTCGATATATGATAATACTATTATATATATATATATATATATATATATATATATATATATATATATATATATTATATATAATATAATCGCCTGGACATGTCTATTTTTATTTCGAGAGAGATATTTTTTGTAATCTATATATCATCGGCATCAATTCGACCTCCTCCTCTACAGCCTTTGGGGCAATTTTTTTTTGAAATGCTATATAACTCAAACGATTTATTTGAGATGCAGTTGGATCAGATTTCAACGGTACATTCTCGGATGAAAAATTCCGATGAATTCACAGACCACAAGATCTTTGTTACTGTCATTTAGGTTTTTGTATAGTTTTATACGATTTTTTCAAGTAGAAGTTTTGATTTCATTGAATTCTATTGTAATTCATTGACAAATAGAGAATTTCTCAAATACTGTCTGTAAGTTATTCGAGGTAAATTCATTTCTTACCGTTTATAAAAAATGAAATAGGAGGTATTAGAATTATTCCAATAATTATAATATATATCGATAGAACTTGGCATCCACTCCTCAAAATTGAATAAGAAAATGGCGAATTCGATATCAATTAATAGCAAAACATCTGGCAATCAGAATTTCTCCGTCTGCCAAATTGTCACTATTCTGTGTCAGAACAACCTAACTTTGGAAAATTTTGCAAACAAAAAATATACGAATTGTGTTGAAAACGAGAGCAGATTCGTTCCCGGAACGTGCACTAAAATAGGTAGAGTCCAGTGACGTTTTGGGTCAGATCACAAATCTGTCCCTACCATGAATATATTGAAATAATTATTATGAGTCCTATTCTCATTTTTAGAAACAAGGAGAGAAAATCCCAGTCATGATGTTCAGTTTACTAGTGAGTTTCTCTCTCATCCAGTGTACGATGAATGAAAAAGAGACAGATGTTGGCTTGTGTATTGGTCCAAGTGCCCCATCCATTACCATCCAAAATTACATACCTTTGAAATGCTCATCAAATGCCTTCGAAATGCTCACTACACATAACCCTGTTGAAATTTAGTAGGCACGTAGGCTCAGCATGTCACTATTTTGTCGTTTCCTTCTAACAATACCGTCATACGTAACAATAATAATAATAATAATATTAATAATGATAATAAGAAACATAACATGTTAATGGAAAGAAATAATAGGAAGAACTAAATTAATAAATACAGTGAATGAAAATGCACACTTTCATTCTAAAGACAGAGTCAATATCTAGCAGATCCCTTGATTTATATAGACTAGATGTTGCTTCCAAATATGGTAGTTTGAAAATACATTTTGAGGCTTCATTTTGAAGAGATTTCTTAGGATACTGCAGTTTTGAGTGGATCAAACTGGAATTAATTAAAGATTGATCTATAGTTGAACCTAAGAGTTTTAATTTTTTTGTAAGATTCATGCAAAACTTTCTCAATTCCAAAGGTTCGACTTGGTAATCTGGTATAATTCTTTCCGATAAGAACATGAAAGAGAATTTATCGAAATTGAGTGTTAATTTATGACCTTGTAGCCATGACGTGATTGAAGTGAGATCTTATTCCATTTGATTTTTCATCTCATCAATATTTTTTTCGTAATGAATAAGAGTTGTATTATCGGCAGATAATTTCAAATTTCCTTTCAAATTCAAACTTGAGACAGGTCACAGAATTCATCCCTGGGGCACACCACAAGATACGTTTCTCATTGAAGAAGTTGAATCTCCCATGTATATAAACTGTTTTCAATCAATTTCAATGATTTTCAGACCAAGAAAAAACTTCACCTCTCATTCCTATTTGATGTAATTTTTTGAGTAAAATTTCGAAATTGACTGTATCGAATGCCTTTCGCAAATCCAGCGATAAAAGTCCACATCTGTAGTCTGAATCTTATTTCAGCTGAATGTCAGTGATAACATCCAGTGTTACACATTCAGTATCCCATGATTTCCGAAAGCTATATTGACCATCGAAAAGAAATTTTTAATTTTTGCCAAATAATCTGATAATCTTTTACGCATAACTTTTTCTAGAATTTTGGATACCATCGGTAGCAAAGAAATGGATCTATAATTGTTCATTGTATGTTTTTCCCCACTTTTGTAAATTGGTAATACTTTCGCAATTCCAAATTTTTTTGGGATCAGACCAGTTTCAAATGATATGTTTATCAATTTTAATATTAGTGGAACAAATTCTGATTTAACTGCTTTGACAGACGTATCCAACAATTGATTTTTGTACCTAATGATTTTCTTTGGCCTTCCTGGTGTTTTTTTCATCATAATAACTGTATAGTTCGATGATGGCTCCATCATTTGGATTCTCTCCTCTTATTTTAATAAAGAATGAGAGTTCATCATTGCACCATGGTTTGCTACAGTTTTTAGTTCTCACAGTGTATATGGAAGAGTTGTCGTCGGTCGTCGAATATATTGGTGATCAGGTTCTTCAAAATCATCTATTGAGACACTCAGTTCTTCCAATTCCTTCTTTACTTGCTCAATGACGAATGTCATTATTTTCCTTTGGGTATCTTTTTCAATTCGTAAAGGATGGATTTCAACTTCCGACATGATCAATTTATCATCACTCACCGCACTGTTCAATCAATAAATTTGATTAATTACTGTTTGAGAGCATAAGTCACCAGAGAATAGGCAATTCAAATTGTTTTTGGAACAATTTTGTAGTTCTTTGTCTATGAAATTCAGATGTTTTTCTATATCAAATTTTGGTGGTCAATAAACAGTAGATCCAGATACAGATCCTAATTTTTGAGTTTCACAGCTACAAATGACATTTCAGATTCAATTTTCTTCAAAGTGTCGAAGTCCGTTTCGCGATCTATTCGAAATATCCGAAGATTCAAATTCACCAAACGATATTGAAGATGGTAAACGAAATGCACTATCAACTATAATTCCGAGAACAAAAATCTGAGCCAAATTTGGAAGAGCTTTTACATCAAAACATCCAAAAGTGGCGTGAAGAAAAGGAAAAGAGTTGTAATCATCCTGTCCTTTAAGGTCCTGTAGGGATATTCTTCCCAAACTTATCACGTATTCCACGTAACTAACAACATGAATCGAGACGTTTCGAAAGTTGTCAATAATCTGTAAATTTTGAGGTGCTACATTACATGTGGAAATCAGAAAAACTCATCAACTTTAGTTAGTTAGTAGGCAATTGTTCCTCACCTGATATCTACTCGATTCATTCTTTCGTCAGTGACACAGATAAAAAAGATATTGCTTCCAAATATAGCAATTCTTCACGCATCTAACCGTATGACCGTACTGATTATTTTCAAGTTGGATGTCAACTAGATACATACTATTGATACACGCAATAGTATGAGAATGTGGCGGTCGTTTTTACTATTTTCCATGCTCGTGCTCTGGTTTGGTGGGGAATTATCAGGTACCTATCGGACATAATGCTACCTTATATGTAAAAATAATTGAATATTTCACATCAGCTCTACAAGATATTTGGAGATAAATATTGACGACTCATAGGAGTTGTGGGATTACAAAAGATCTGTTTTGGAATTATGTTCCCTCATACAGTGTGACCAAACAAAGCATAGCATATCATGCTTGATTTCTGTTCATTTATTTTCAGAAATTCAACGCGGTATTGCGTGGGAATACTGAAATATTTAGTATTTTCCATTCGAAAAACATATGTTTGATATACCACGGTTTTCTTAGGTCACACTTTATGGTGCTTAATAGAGCTGAATATGTTGAAGCTGGGAATACATGCAATCGAACGATAGATGAGTCTAAAAAGGAATACAACACGAAGATTAGATCAAATCTCATAGAGTGTCCAAATGGTTCCCGTTCATTTTGGACCTTTGTCAAGGCAATCGGGAGAAATTTCACTTCTAGCTCATTTCCTCCCTTCACAAAGGATGGTGATACATATATATGATATAACACCCCATGAAAAAGCCAAAACCTTCGTCAAAATGTTTGCAGACAATTCTACCCTGGATCCACGAGGCCAAGAACTTCCCAAAATCGCTACCATCGATAACCGTATGTCAGAAACTGTCTTCCGGCAACGCACAATCAGACACTGCTTAGCCTCAACGTCAAGAAGGCTATGGGGCCTGACGGAATACCGCCTATTGTTCTCAAGAAATGTGCCACAGAACTAACACCAGTTCTTCGCAGGTTGTATTTCCTTCTAACTGAAAGAAAGCTAGAGTTCAACCGATTCCAAAGAAGGGCAAGAAAACCTTCCCCAACAACTATAGATCGATTGCTCTACTATCTGTGATCTCTAAAGTAATTGAAAAAGCAATTAACATCGAGCTCATCCGATATCTAGAAAGCTCAAGAATCGTGAACGACCAGCAATATCGCTTTCGTCACCAGAGGTCAACAGGAGACCTCCTTGTCTATGTGACACATAAGTGGCAGGTGTCAATCGAGAAATATGGCTGTAGCCTTGGATATCTCCAAAGCATTTGAGTTTGGCACCAAGGCCTCTTAGCGAAACTTCCGTCATATGGTTTGCCGCCCCAACTGTGCCTATTATCGAGTTTTTTTTGCAGATCGTTCACTCTACGTGGTGATAAACGGGAATGATTCGTTGAATCTGACCTCTAGCCCAGTTCATAGCTTTGCGGATGATAGTACACTTCATTCTGCCTTTTTCTCCTATATCATCCAACGAGGCCAGAGGTGCAAGGCGAAGACAGGTTGATGCTTTAAATGAGGATCTGACAAGACTTCTGAAATGGGGATCTGAGAATCTGGTACAGATCAATGCAACTAAAACTCAAGCTTGTATTTTCACCAAGAAGGCTGATCACACAATGCCCAATTTGATGATGTCGGGTACCACTGTTCCTATGAGATCGTCAATATCCATGCTGGGTGTCACCACCAATAGTGCTCTCTCATGGGACAATCATGTGAGGTCCATTGCGAAAACTGCTTCACAAAAACTTGGTATTCTATTCCGTATGAAGTAGACTACTGCTCCAGATGATAACACTCCAAAACTTCGACACGACTGAGATTTTCCAATGAAACAAGGTTTCGGCAGTCCTAGGGATTTGTTTCAATTGAATATACATTTGGGAAGTCAATCAGCGCAACAATTTCTAATAAGAATGCACTTTTATTCGAAGATGTCAGAAGAAAGCGTGCACAATTTGATGAAAAGATAACTTCTTGACGTGGAGATAATAATGATAATTATTACAATTATAATTCTCCGGATTTGAATTCATTGGATCTTTTTCTACAGAAAGAGAAATATATCATTTTATGGAATTCATTTGTTTTCTCAATGAGAAAAATTTGGTTGATTTTCAATATTCACATAGAATGTTATGAAATAAGTTCTCCTTCATTCTTTAAATTCGACGGACCCTCACTAAAAAACGCAGGATTAGCTAGGAAAAAAGTTATAATAAATACCATAGTGATATTTAGACCCTATCTATGAATTCACTTGTTGCTGTATTCAGGTTGATGACGACACCGAAATGTGGTAGATTAGATACCATATCTTATTGATATTTTGTTCTATATATTGCAGTTTTAATTTTCTTATGTAGTTCTTCTGCAGATATTCATCGATTTCTGCTTAGTCTGAATTTTTCCGTGCACATCAATCCATTCAGAGCTACATTCTTTACTGTATTATTTTTCCATCAATTTCGTAATAAGTTCCAAGTTGCTTTTTTTATCTGTGGACAACACGAAAGGGAAACCTATAATGTTCGAGGAACATCGTGTTATCAGCGGTGGAATTTTGGGAGAGAAGGAAGGTGTTGGAATTTTTCTTGAAAGTTTGGAGGTTGTGAGCATCAGGAGAGACTTTACTAGGCGAAGAATTAATTGTATGTATCATTTGCAAAGCAAATAATTGTACCAGAAGAAGTGGGTACCATGATTGCTATTGTCGAAGGACATTGGTCTTGTTCAAATGATATCATTGGTTGGACATCTATAAAAAGGAAGATACTGTTGAATAGTTTGTTCAGGTGAACATAAGTCTAGAACTGTTCTTGCTCAAATTTATATTTCAATATTTTTATTCAGCTGTAATAGTAAGGTAGTAATATACTGTAGATGTGGTGATAGTTACAAAATAAGTCTATTCTGAGAGGTCTGAGAGGTAGAAAACAGAATAAGTGTCCATTTAGACGATTCGACCTAAACTAGTTGGCGCACTATGGTATACAAATATACTGTGTGTGCGCCTCTCTTCTTTATGGACTTATCGGTGAGGTTCTATAACTATGTCAATGTTCACATAGGCACAGAATGTTATACAGCAAGTAATTTGGCTTGAAAAGAGAAGGGGTTTGATTAATTCAATATACGTGAACGTTTTTTTGTATTTTTGGTCTTTTCATTCGAGGTACACAAGGGAGAAGTTACTTTGTACAATCCATTTCGTGATGCCTTTTTTGATTTTGTTGCAAGGCGTTGATCTGAGATGCTGAGGTAGAGCATTGTGAACTTTGGGGCTTGTAAAATATATATGATTTTGGCAAGCAACATGTTTGGGTTTCTCAGAAGAACATTCTGTTGAGCAGCATTCCGCGTGTTTAAGTTATGGCATTTAAGGACTACCTGATATCATTTCTATAGTACATAATTTTAAGCAACTGCTTCAAGGTGAAGTTGGTTTGGAGTCAGTTATCTATTTTCTTCATATACTAATTGAGATGGATAGCGCTTTTTAAAAGCATTAATTTCAATACTTATTTTTGGGATACTTCAAGCTTCGACAAATATATGCTACAGCCATTTTCCCACACAACAATGCCATAATTAATGATAGACTCTACGAGTGGAAGATATTTTGTTTTTATAGTTTCATAAGATAGGAAGTTACTCAGTTCATAGAATTTATAAAAAAGTTTTCTTATTTTTTGTGGCATAGTTCATGTGTTCTTTCCATGTAAGAAGATCATCTATAAAAATGCCCAAGTACTTAACATATGTCTCTCTATCAATTTTTTGTGTGCACGAACATTGTTGTTCTAGGGTGCAATGGGATTCATGTAGTTCCATGTTTTGTACATTAGTAGGTAGGGATCTATTTGAGAGAGCGAAACTCATACATTTTGTTTTATTTACATTCAAGGAGAGAAGGCTACTATCTAGCCACTTTTTTACTTTTGCCATTGCTCTTTCCGCACTTTCTACAGTAGGAGTCCATTTACGTAAATATTGAATAGGAACAGTCCGAGTACTATGCCCTGTGTCACACCAAATCCTACTTCTAGATGGTTACTCAAAACATTGAATATCTTTACACATTGCGTTCTTTCATTTAAGGCTCTAAACAAGTCGTTTGCGATACCTCTGATGCCAATGTTGTTCAGCCTATCCAAGAATATTGGGTGTGCCGCAGTGTCGAAGGCTTTAGGGGATTCGAGAAATATTCCAATAATCTTTTTTCATGTATGTTACGCTGGCACAACCATGCATTTTTCAGCTTTTGATGGGATTTTCTCTCCTCGTTTCTAAAAAATAGAGTAGAAGTTATTAAAAATTATTGCAATATATTTGTAGTAAGGACAGATTTAGGATCTGTCCCAAAATGTCACTGCGCTTGAAATTAAACCTTTAGATACCTAAAAGAGAAATTCTCTATTGGTCAGTGACATCTTGTTTTTGAAAAAAAATTTTGGAAATACAAATATATTTAATAATAATAAAACCTCTACTTATCTTGGTGGACGTTTCGGGAACGAATCTGCTCCCGTTCTCAACACAATTGAAATATTTTTCTTCGTAAACTTTTTTCGATGTTTCCGATTTTGACACTGAAAAGTCGACTTTTCAGTGTCAAATATTTCAATTGTGTTGAGAACGGGAGCAGATTCGTTCCCGAAACGTCCACCAAGATAAGTAGAGGTTTTATTATTATTAAATATATTTGTATTCCCAAAAATTTTTCCAAAAACAAGGTGTCACTGACCAATAGAGAATTTCTCTTTTAGGTATCTAAAGGTTTAATTTCAAGCGCAGTGACATTTTGGGACAGATCCTAAATCTGTCCTTACTACAAATATATTGCAATAATTTTTAATAACTTCTACTCTATTTTTCAGAAACGAGGAGAGAAAATCCCATCAAAAGCTGAAAAATGAATGTACCACCTCCTCGAAGAACTTACAGACAGTACAACCATGCACTTCAACAGAATCCAAAAATTTTTATACCAGAATTTAGTGCTCTTTTGTTGCTTATTTGTTCCTCTTTTCGAAAATTACATACCAAAATGTAGCTCTAATTTATTGCTTATTTGTTCCCCTATTCGAATATCTGAGTTTCTAACCGTTACAAAAAAATGATGTTTTGCCAGCTTCTTGATCAGCTGACACAGCATCTTTTTCATTTCATCACCGAATTGGAAAACAAATATACCAAAATGTAGCACTAATTTGTTGCTGATTTGTTCCCCTATTCGAATACCTGAATTTCTCTCCAATACAGAAAAAATAATGCATAGCAACATGTCATCACTTAATTTTCACGATACTTTCGTTATCTGACATATGAATACAAAAATGAAAACACGAGAATTTATTGCTTTCTTGTTACTAATTTGTTCCCCTTTCAGAATTTTTGTTGCTTGTACCTTTAGAAAATTATGATGGAAAATACCGCCATGCCAGGTTAATTTCATGATGATTTCGTCATGTGAAATTTGAACTCGACAACGATCGAACCAACACTTGTTGCTTTCTTGTTGCTGATTTGTTCCTCTTTCGAAATTTTTATAGCTCATTCTTTGAAAAATTTTATTGAAAAAAATACTGACATGCTAGATTATTTCACGATAACTTCTTTATTTGACAAATGAAATCAAAAATGACAACACAAGAATTTGTTGCTTTCTTGTTACTAATTTGTTCCCCTTTCAGAATTTCTGTTGCTTGTTCCTTTAGAAAATTATGATGGAAAATACCGGCATGCCAGGTTAATTCCATGATAATTTCGTCATTTAACACTTGAACTCGAAAACGATCGAACCAACATTTGTTGCTTTCATGTTGCTGATTTGTTCCCCTTTCAGAATTCTTATAACTCATTCTTTCTAAAATTAAAAAAAAAAATATACTGAAATGCTAGATTATTTCACGATAACTTTTTTATTTGGCATATAATTCTAAAGAAACAAGCAACAAAAATTCTGGAGGGGAACAGATTAGCAACAAGGAAGCAACAAATTCTCGTATTTCCAGTTTTGAATTCATATGTCGAATAAAAAAGTAATCGTGAAATAATCTAGCATGTCAGTATATTTTTTTTAAATTTTGGAAAGAATGAGTTATAAAAGATCGACGTCGATTTCCGAATCGGATAATACCAGGTAGAAGGGTTTTTCCACAAGTTGTTGCTTCTGCTGGAGAACTGGTATCTTTCCAAGTGCAAGAATCGAATCTGAACGGGAATCGGGACTCGATTTTGAACTAGAAGAGGCTACCCTTATCGCCGTCGAAAATGATCAGAGTAAAAGAACGAGACGATTTGCCGATATTTATCAAGTTACACAATCATCTGCCTGTAGGGATCTTCACATTAAATTTCCATATCAAATGAGAAAACTTTTTAGATATTCAACAATCTATTCGTTTTACTCCAACGATTGGAAAGATAATAGGAGATGAATTCAGGAAAACAAACAAGCACGCTCTTAGCTCTCCTTTTTCGGAAGGTTGAATATTATTTACCTGCGCTTCAAAAAAAACTACCAAAAACAAGCAGTCACGCAGACAAACGGTAAATATCTCATAAATCAGCGATAGGCAAATAAATTGATTAAAGATAAATCTATCACCTCACCTCTTCATCTATCAGGAATCGTTGTTGAGAAAAATCGCGACAAATCGAAAAACGGTTTTCTGGACTGCTCGATCAAGAAGAAATGACGATTCAATCTTTCGCGTCGATACAATCGATTGTAAGCCGGTTGTCTTGACGAGAGATCAACTCTGCGATCACTATAAGTTCGAGAGAGATCCACATATTTCAGTCACTGGTCTCACCGGCAGAGCACAACCACAGAATACAGAATACAGAATAATTAGTTGCTGTTCTGTGGCACAACGCGGATCGACTCAGAAGTGCCATAGGCGTGCTCGAAAGAACGGAGTGCTTATACGTATATATTCACAGAAAGTGATATGATGATGATAGTATGGGAACGTGAAACTTTCCGTTACGATTAAATGTACAAAAAAAAAACATGCATCTACAACATAATGGAGCCCCAGCACACTTCTGTTTACAATTACGAAATTTTAAAACAAAAGTTTCGAAATCGGTGGATTAGTCGAGGTGGTCCGAATAATTGGCTAGATTGCCAGACCTCAAACCTCTGGATTGGTCTTTGGGAATGGAGAGAAGCATTACTCGATCGAATTATACAGGATGTCGATCGATAGTACCTTAGACGCATACGGAGAACGGTACATTGGATTATTCTGAAAATTCAGGAACTTCGATAAAGACTCATGATCTAACGACTCAAACTATTTTCAGCAGTGCAGTGTCGCAAAAAGTAGACGGCTCCCAAGTTAAACCGGAAGTCCAGAAGGCTGAGTTCGAATGTTACTAGTATTTTTCGTAAGGATATATGTTGGAGAGCAATTCATCAAGGATGACGTAGCCCTCAACTGAGATTGAACAAGGAAGTCCTAAAAAGATATGGCCATGCGCTGGAGCTGGAAACTTGGTCCCGAAGGGGCTGACTCCAGTAACGATGCCACAGAAGACAGCTCCACATAGCATATCGAACGTGATTTCAAGTGGCCGCAGGTGAAGTCGGTTGAAGTGATCTGTTACATGCGGATTCTGCATTGTTGAGTCATGTCATCAACATCAGCCGACCTGGAATATCAAGAAAATGAAACATGAGAAATGAAAATGTGGGGATTAGGCCTACCACAATTGAAAGAAAACGCGCTGTTTACTCTACCACACGGTGGTGTGGAGTTAGACTGAATTACTTTGAATTTATAAAATCATCATATTTCTGTGATGAATAGCTATGAATGATTTCTTCAAATGAAGAAAAAAAGGAGTTGGACGATTTTTTAGATGAATTTTCACGTTTCTGCCGCTGTAACTCGTTTCGCATAGACTCGAAAAACTGTAGGGAATCTGGTTTTCATTTTAATTTGCATGCGACATTTTTTTTGTAGGATCAAACGTTGAGGAATCATGTCAGATTTTATTAATCCAAGATGATGGAATGATCCGACCTCCTCAAGGTCGATTGGATTTTTCATACTGTCTGTAAGTTTTTCGAGGAGGTGGTACATTCATTTTTCAGTTTCTTATGGGATTTTCTCTCCTCGTTTCTAAAAAATAGAGTAGAAGTTATTAAAAATTATTTCAATATATTTGTAGTAAGGACAGATTTGGGGTCTGCCCCAAAATGTCACTGCGCTTGAAATTAAACCTTCAGATACCTAAAAGAGAAATTCTCTATTGGTCAGTGACACCTTGTTTTTGAAAAAAATTGGAAATACAAATATATTCAATAAGAATAAAACCTCTACTTTTCGCAAAATTTTTTGCGAAAAGAAAAATATTTCAATTGTGTTGAGAACGGGAGCAGATTCGTTCTCGAAACGTCCACCAAGATAAGTAGAGGTTTTATTCTTATTAAATATATTTGTATTTCCAAATTTTTTCAAAAACAAGGTGTCACTGACTAATAGAGAATTTCTCTTTTAGGTATCTGAAGGTTTAATTTCGAGCGCAGTGACATTTTGGGGCAGATCCCAAATCTGTCCTTACTACAAATATATTGAAATAATTTTTAATAACTTCTACTCTATTTTTAAGAAACGAGGAGAGAAAATCCCATAAAAAACTGAAAAATGGATTTTTCATCTCTTGACAACACGAAAAGAAATCAGGGCCCGGAACTACTTATCATATATCGAACTCATAACTACCTCAGTCTTTGAAGGCGTTTTTTACTCGCTAGTTGCTGAGATACAAGGTAATTGATACCGTTCATGTTTGAATTAGGAACTGTCATATCGGCGGAGAGACCAATACCAGTATCTGAATCCAGCGGACATCAGTTTCGAATTCTATCATACTTGAAACGATCGGTAGTGGTATCTGTACTCGTACAGGGAAATTGGGAGTTTCAGAGAATCCTAAAACTGCGACATTGGAATTCTGATGATATGGAGGGAAATTGAAAAATTGCCGATTTCGTTTTTATTTTCTGAGTACTCCATGGTGAGGGATATTGAGAAATTTCAAAAGTTTTCACATACAGTACGATGCGTAGAATCTATTGGAACCATTAGAAATTTTATACAGGGTGTCATCAGAAAGATCCGGCAGTCAATTATCTTTTTTTGTTATGGAACACTCCCAAGCGTTCCAATTTCAAATATCTAGATAACCCTACCTTTTTCTCTCAGAAATATTCGCACAAATATAAAGACATACTGAAAAAAAATAGGCAGAGTATTATGTTCAGCCATTCAGTCACAATATATTATGATCGACCTGCGAAATACGCTACTAAGAAGGAATGAGTACTCTGGCAATTTTGAGAAATGTTCATTACCACCCATATCACATGTCTGTTAATCAGTTTTTATATCTGGGTGATCAAAGAGAGAATGATGGCTTTCTGCAGGTGATATGTAGCTGAATGCGAAGGAAGGCAGAATTTTTCCTATGATATAATATGGGGTGATGAACATAATGGGCATAATGAACACCACCGGGCTGGTCATAACCCTCGAATTCATCACGATAGGAGGCAACACGGAAGGTTTGGCTCCAACATAAGTTGTTTCACCAAAGGTTACAGAGGTTGGCCAACGTTATATTCAAGGGAAGTTTGAGAGCAGAAATTTATATCATGCTTGGTATAGCGATGTTCTACAGGTCTCGAGCTTGACAGTGTAGGGGTGACCAGCCTGAGCTCGTCTGGTTTGTCTACTAGGAATTGCGCGTGGTGGCATAATAGATGATATTTCCGTTGAGCATCGACCATGGAGCACCGACCTGAAGAGACATTCAAAACGAATGTAAGATCCACCCCAGAACTAACACCAGTTCTTTGCAGGTTGTTCTAACTGGAAGAAAGCTAGGTTCCAACCGATTCCAAAAAAGGGGAAGAAAACCCTACCTTACACCTATAGGCCGATTGCATTACTATCTGTGATCTCTGAAGTAATGGAAAAAGCAATCAACATCGAGCTCATCTGATATCTAGAGAGCTCAAGAATCGTGAACGACCGGCAATACGGCTCTCGTCACTAGAGATCAACTGGAGACCTGCTTGCCTATGTGACACATAAGTGGCAGGTGTCAATCGAGAAACATGGGGAACCAGTGGCTGAAGCCTTGGATATCTCCAAAGCATTTGACCGAGTTTGGCACCAAGGCCTCCTAGCGAAACTTCCGTTATATGGTTTACCGCCCCAAATATCTCTTTTACTATCGAGTTTCCTTGCAAATAGATCACTCTACGTGGTGTGGTAGACGGGTTCTCGTCTGATACAATGGCTATCAATGCTGGTGTTCCACAAGGCTCTGTCTCGGCACCAACTTTGTTCTTGCCTCACATCAATGGTTTGTTGGATGTGACCTCCAGCCAGTTCATATCTTCGCGGATGATAGTACACTTCATTACGCCTTTTCGTCTAGAGCCCCTATATCATCCAACGAGGCCAGAGGTGCAAGACGAAGACAGGTCGATGTTTTGAATGAGGATCTGACAAGAATTCTGAAATGAGGATCTGAAAATCTAGTACAGTTCAATGCTACTGAAACTCAAGCTTGTATGTACACCAAGGAGGCAGATCACATAATGCCCAATTTGATGATGTCGGGTACCACTGTTCCTATGAGGTCTTCAATATCCATGCTGGGTGTCACCACCAACAGCGCTCTCTCATGGGACGATCATGTGAGGTCCATTGCGAAAAATGCTGCACAAAAACTTGGTTTTCTATTTTGTGCGAAGAGGTACTTCACATCGTAGCAACTGCTTATGATCTACAAAGCACAAATACGACCTGTCCTGGAGTACTGTTCACATGTTTGGAGCTCAGCCCCCAAATATACGCTAGAGCTCTTAGATTCAATACAGAAGAGAGCTATTCGCCTAGTCGATGACACAACACTCACCAAATCATTGACCTCTCTAGATCATCGTAGAAAAGTCGGCGAACTCTGCCTTTCTTTATAGATACTTCCATGGTCGGTGCTCAACGGAAATATCATCTATCATGCCATCATTTGCGATTCCTGGCTAACATTATAAGTTTCCCTTTCGTGTTGCCCACAGATTGAAAAAAAAAGAATCAGAATTCGGAAGAATTGCTGGACGACGAGCCTTTTACTAGATTACCACATATTACATATTACATATTACCACATACCCACTCATCTCTAACAGGATGGATGTCCGTTGAGTAACAGATATTCTGAAAATAAATTTTCATAAACATGGATTGGTACATATGGACCCCATTCATCCACTTAAAGACCTTCCATTTCTTTCTTGTGGGGATTTCTGAAATATATCGTCAAGATCACCAAAAAATGCTAAAGAACTGCGTGAAGACGTTATTTCAGTAAAAGTGTGACCTATTCATCATATCAACGCAGTGATTTCCCTAAGAAAACGATGTGAAGTTTGCGTAGGCCGAAACGGAAGACAATTTGAAAATATTCCATAAAGCTATATTTTTCAACGTAAACTACTAATTTCATAAATACTGTCTATAAGTTCTTCGAGGAGATGGTACATTCATTTTCCAGCTTTTCATGGGATTTTCTCTCCTCGTTTCTAAAAAATAGAGTAGAAGTTATTAAAAATTATTGCAATATATTTGTAGTAAGGACAGATTTGGGATCTGCCCCATAATGTCACTGCGCTTGAAATTAAACCTTTAGATACCTAAAAGAGAAATTCTCTATTGGTCAGTGACACCTTGTTTTTGAAAAAATTTGGAAATACAAATATATCTAATGAGAATAAAACCTCTACTTATCTTTGTATCTTTCACGAAATTTGGAAATACAAATATATTTAATAGATAAGTAGAGGTTTCATTCTTATTAAATATAGAACGATATTTATGGAAATTTGCAGGTAAGTGTAATGGAACAAAATGCATCTGATGTACATTTTTTTGTTAATAATATACTTCCGGCTTAGCCGAAAATGCCATCAACTTCTTTAATTTAAATGGGGCACCCTATATATTTTTACAGAATTCATACATACTGATTTCAGTGTGGAAAAAATTGTGAAAACGAAGAAGAAAGCACTCTACTCAACCTCCTTTGAGTTTTTTGCATTAGAGCAAAAAACTATTTAGATAAACTAATTGATGTTGTTTGTATGCATAGTAATAAATAAACGTACAATTTACAAATCGTACAATTTAGCATGGTTCAATTTAGTGAAAAAGATCGTAATGCAATTTTAATGATGATCGGTTATGGTAAAATTCATTTCCGTCAATTAGAATTTGACACTTGGAGAACAAAAAAGTACTCGTTTATTCAACGAAAATGATATCTACATCAGTGTTAGAGTACGATGTTACTGAACACGATGCTATGTAGTGAATTATTGACTCGAACACTACGATGTTTGGTTGATACTGTGACGTTGGTCTGCAAAAATAATAGGAACCAACAGGTACATACGATTGGGGTGAAAACGGTCAAACATGGCGCTGATGAAAGAAGAGAGGGACATTGACGCTAGGGTGAGCTTAGTGGGGGTGATATAAGGTAGGGCGTGAAACTATATAGTTTTTAGCTCCCTATTTCCTGTTAATGATGGTATAACCTGGTTGGCGTTGGAGCTGAGAGGCATTAATTAGACACCATATTGTGAGTGTTATATAAATACAGTGATGGGTAAAAGTGTGGAGTCATGTCATGTAGCTGAGGACTGACTAGTTGAGGTGGAATACCAAGAAATTACAAAAAAGTGGGAACTTTAGTCTTGACTGCAACCTCAAGATTAAAGTTCTCACTTTTCTCTATCTTCCCAGTATTATATACATACACACTTTATGAGGTATTGTTTCAGCGTGCAACATACAACATGCATCCAACATCTCGAATCGAATGAAAAAGACGTAAGTTACAAAAAATTTGAGAGGATATAACACAAGAGGTGCAGTTGAGAGTCACTACTAATGAAGTGCCACTAATGAAGATGTAGTTCAATATATTGCGAAAGCTTCAGAGGAAAATCATCTGCTACTGATCTACTCATAATATATGTATATGAATTTAGCCGTCGTTCAGTAGGAAGGATATTGAATGAACGAAAATATACTCACAAAATTTGCCTTGTTCAAGTCCGACGAAGATTTCTACAGACGGTTACAATTTTGTAAAACAATGATATGGATATTTGTAATAATGATAATTACTTCGGGGCCGATATTTACTACAACAGGATTGTAGTATCTTTCTTTCCAGAATCATTTATATATTACATTTCAGATGCTCTGTATGTGATTGAAATTGTCAGGTACTGTTTTCGAAAAAAATCATTGAGGTTGTCAAATGAATAATAATTGAACAGTCATTGTTGTATTTGGAATCACGCGGGAGATTCATATCAGATAGTACCCAGATATATTCAACAATTGATCCGAGAGATACTTAGAGAAGATATAATTGATTCAGAGAAAAGAAAAATTGATCAGGAAATCAAAAATTTTCGAAACGTCTCCATTTTTTGTTTGAAATGATGTTATGCGAATGGGTAGCAGAATCAAATATGCAATGTTTGCTCATTTACAAAATTCCCACTGATTTTATCATCATCCAAGCATGTCAAATCTGTTGAATTGTTGATTGATTATTCCATTATTTGTTGATTATGGTAAATCATGTTGGTCAAGAAACAGTACTGAATGATTTGAGACAAAAGTATTGGATCTCGAGAAGTATGCAAAGGTACAACCAGAAATGGCACGCAATGTCGTTTGAAATCCTTCATAAGACCGTTCACACATTGTGGTTTTGACTACTACGGTCCAATAATAATTGAAGTTAGGAAAAGTCGAGAAAAACGCTATGGTTTCAATAATCGTGCAGTACATATAGAAATTGCAAAAACTCCGAACACGGATTTAGCTTTTATGGCGATACAGAGATTCATTAGTAGAAGAGGACAACCGCGCTAGAATTTTGTTGGTGCAAAAAATGAGATGAAGAATGATTTCGAAGAAATGAATCAGACTAATATGGTAGCAGGGTTGTCAAAATTACATATGAAATGGGTGTTCAATGCAACACTGGCTCCAAGTGGAGGAGGTGTATGGGAAAGGTTATTC